>OY756429.1:31083733-32283733 GCA_963576905.1 Mystacides longicornis | reverse complement strand
ATAGTGTATAAACAAACAAATAAATAAATGAATAAACAAGTGGCAATGGCGGTGTTATAGCCGAAGCAATCTCTAACATCCAACCACAATTATTGGGACTCGAGAATTTAATCGCCCAAGTAAATAGTAAACGTTATTAACATAAAGTGATCACAATAAGCCAGTCTATGTAATATTCCTAATCCAGTTCGTAGTTGTTTGAGTTTGAAAGATAACTTTCATTAATTGATTTTTTTAATTTGGTTTTATTTACTTATTTAAAAGAGAGACCAACAGAACATTGGGTATGCATACAAGATAACATAACCTACCTATTTATATAAACACATAAAATACTCAATGCTCTAATAACAAGTGGCTGTCACGTGCGTTGTGTCATCCTGCAAATTTACATCATTCCAAATCTTTTGCAGTGTTGTATAAACAATTACAAACTGATTAAGTACCTATTATAATTGTGCTGAAGGGTAGTATAAAAATGACAATGATAAATTACTTTCTGTAAAAGATACATTTTATGATATCCATCATCTAGAAATTTAGGCCCAAAATAACAATACAGGCTTAAGGACCACCTTAACGGTGAGGAGCGCATTAAGTTTCGCTTAACAAAATTATGCTTATTACAATGTCTCCTTAGCACGAATTTGGGACTTATTCTACTCTTTAAGTTAAGGGATACCCTGGGGTGTCCTCAACAGCGTAAAGCTCGCTTAACTCAGTTATTTTTTTTTTGGCTGGGAGGCGCCACAAGTCACTATACGGACAAACTGACATTGGATAAGTAATTATATGCGATTCGTGAAATAATTTGACCCTAATCGTGGGTAAAATTCATGCCTCCATATTTGCGTATGTGAGCCTGACTGAAATGTGGAATAGGGACCAGGTCCAAGCTGATCGTCTCTCACCGCTAATGGTTGGGGAATAGTATATTAAAAAGAATTATCAATGTCAGGCATCAGAGGGAACTTCAAGCCGTCAAGAAGGTCAGGGGACTTAGCTGGTCAACCAGAGTTCGTGTTCGAGATATTCTACGTACCCGAGTTAGCCGCAATCTTCCTTCGGTAGCATGCAATTAAACCACGGAATTGAATATTCGAGTTGTTCTGTATAAATTTGTATAGCGAACCCATATGGGAAATATTGAATTCTAGCTTGTAGGATTTTGTATGATCACTTTGTTAATCAGTACAAAGGAAAGTACATGTAATGATGAATTACTCTTTGCTTATTAATGAATGCCGCCAATAGGCTAGCCTTGAGTTTGGAGGAAAATATTGTGAAAGATAATCTTTTATTGTACATAGGGGAACTATTTTAAAGAATTGTTCATAGTATTTATCCCCTTTTTGATATATAATTTTGGATGCTTATTTTACTTACTAAGCTCCACCTAAAGATTGGCATATTAAATTAGATATAAGTTCGTTGATTATTAATATTTGTTTGAGAGATTTCTTGTTTAATATTTTTGTTTGATTTTATTGAATTAACCATTGAAGTTTATTTGTTATTGAATACAATTTCTTTCATTGGAACCTTTGACCACTTCAAGAGAATTCTTGAGCCAAACTATTTAAACAAGAGATTATAGAGATATAACAGATCTATTACAGAGTCTTTAGCCGGGCAGATAGGGGAAAAGACCCCAGGTGACCTTTGCCAACAGCCAATCCACAGGAGATCACAATATAGACTGTGAAGTCTACGTGGCTTTTCTGAGTTGTCGGAAAACCCAATAAAAGGGGACCGCGACAATCGGTATAATGTTCTAGATAGGTAACAATATAAGGTTTAGAGGTATACGCAGTGCCATTGGGATTATTGTAAAAGTCAAAGCATAACTCATCCAAAAGTTTGTACGTCCCACGAACAAACCTCTCGAAAAAATATTAAAAATCACAGCTGTGATGCGAACAACTAGATGTGGGACGGCTATCAAAGAACAGTTATTTAAATGTGATATAGCAGTACCCCTATTCCGAATATTACTCACTTACGTAAGTGTGAAACTCACGGGACTGCAGATCTTTCCGAAGTATTTTGTAGAAGCGCTACACCTACACGTTTTCATACAGAAATTTATTACATCAAGCCAGCGTAAAATATAAGAAAACTTAGAATAGGGACAACAACGCGTTATATTTCAAAATATTTAAATCTGTCAGAGGACAGGCTTAGATAAAAGTCATTAAATGTTTAAATAAGATCCCAGTTTCATTTACCCACGTTGAGAACTGCGGGCAATTTGATACTTTTTCTCGTAGTAGAAACAGTGTTGTAGATTTAGTCGGCGACATCCTCTTTGTTTCACAGCAGCCAATTTGGAAAGACATAAAACGTCGTCTCAAAATGGATGGATTCAGAATAGATTAAGTGCCCAGAACCACAAGAAATAATCACAGATACAGCAGGTGTTTGATCCAGAAGCTGGTCTTTTAAGGAGCGCACACCGCTAGAAGGTGTCTTGAGGCAAATATATTGATGTCGCGTACACGCTGCCTCCTGTACTGCGGAACATTCCCTCTGTGTGTGGGACGCTGAGTGGCTTATTTGTACTACAGTCACTTCCTCTCTCACCTACCAGTCAACCTCATGCGGATGAGAAGGTTTTTTTTAACATTCCTTCAATTGCTTTTGATGGTGTTTGCGTCGTTTAATGTAGAATCTATATTCAGAAGGTATCTATACTGACAACATTATTAGATTAAATTTTTATTTTTAATTTTATAATAATCTGCGGCATTGGATCTGATTCCTATCTTCCCCCAACCCATTACGACACCATTTATTGATGAAATGACAGCTTCTGCAACGTTTTACACTTTGGGTAGGTTTATGTTAGTTCTTTCTCTCTTAGGTATCAGAGAGGTGGCTATGGGGGTTCAACTGCCACTTCAAGTCGATGGTAAAATTTTACGGAAATATGACGGACGAATGTTTATACTGATGTAAAAATAAAACCAGTCTTCACTTTGTTCTACTACAGATTATTTTATGAATATGTTTTCAGGAGCGACTGCTCCCTTTCTCAGTCTTTGTCCATCTGAGGAAGGGAGCGTGTTAACGGTAATAAAATAATTTCTAGTAGCACAAAGTGAAGACTCGTTTTTTATTTTAAATCAGTGAAAATGGACTACTGCCAAGCACCTTCGGTCGAAACGATTAACAGAATGTTTATAATTCCGAAAAAACGAGTAGTTTTGTAGGTATATCAAATTTTATACCATTTGATGATAACTTAAACTAATGGACTTTTATAATTTTGGCTCTTAAAAAACTTTAAAGAATGAAAATAAATCTTTATATGGCCGGCTTGTATACCAATACTGGCTTGGATAAACTTACGCTAGGGTAGGTACTGCACGTATTTTGGGTTCGATGTCTACATCTGTTGTACGTTATCCAATAATTCCTTTCGCAGTGTAAGTCACGTGTCGAATTCAATTTGTCCCTCAAGTAAAAAGGGTGGGTTTATATGTATGCACCTACTTACGAGGTGCCTCTCTCTAAGGCACTAATAGCGGAAATGGTTCAAGTAGTTTGTAGGTACATAAATCAATAAGTCCAGCGTCGGAGTAGGTACCTGTGGACTGGGCCAGGGGAACCAACGAGCTACCTTTGGACTTTATACCAAGTGGCTACCAGAGTGCCTACTTTTCTGGAGGTAGTCACCTCTCTGAGACATTGACCTAGCTCTCTTTTTTCTTAAATAAACTATAAATAGATATATTATAGAACCAAAAACTTGATCATTTAATCAATTGGTGATCTCTTTTAAAATGTATTTTTCTACAAATTTCTACCACTAAGGGCTAACGGCCGCCATCTACTGATTATGCCATGGATTCCTAGGGAGCCATCAGTCATGTAAAAAGATCGCCATCTTTTAAAATTGCCACAATGCTTTTTTGTCGCTACGGTAACAAAACAGACAATGTTCTACACTGACACATTCACCGCTGTTTATAGCAGTACCGTATTTACTACTGAAAACACCTGCCTGCCACAAAGTATTTTAATTTGTGTTGTAGAGACACGACTTCCCCAAACCAAATGTAGAGTTAGCCCCTTAGCGAAGCGGACCGGCCGCGGCCTCTTTCAGTAGTGAGTGTAATGTTATGACTGTCTTGAACTTATTCGAAATACTTCTGTTTGTTTGTTTTCACATCACTTAGGGGGCGCTAGGGGGCGTCCAACCCAACTGGGTTACGGAAACAACACTAGGAACATTCACTTTTTTATTGCTATCTTTACGACATTATAATAGTCCCATGCTTTAGTGAAATTGAAATACTTTATTACCTATTTAAAACAAACGATTTGATGCAAAATTACAATTTTCATTTATGAATGAAGAAAAATGAGGAAGAGAAGAATATGTGAAGAGAGGAATGAGGAGGGAACGTGGAATAGAAGTTAGTGTTGTTACGATAAGTTGAAGTGATTTTTGGATGCGAATAGAATAACAAAAAGAATTCATAGGGCTCAATATTGTTCTTGTGAAATGGCCTTGTTCTAATGCTCTCATTGCAATACTTTTTATGTACCTACTTCTTCACACTCTGACATGGTAATAAAAGGACCCTTTACACCTTTTTAGTACTGCATAAAATTAATTTACATGACTATAACTGTACCATAATTTCCAGAAATTTTGATTGTTTTGATATGGATTTTTTGTTTTTGTTATTATTGTATAGTGTGTGTTCACAAGTTCCTTCCTACGGTTTCATATGATTGTTATTCAGAATGATGAACCCAAGCGTCCTGTAAAGGTCCTACGGGAGTTATTTTAAAATTAAATAAATAAGGTGTAAAAAAGCGTGGCCGACTATTAATGACGTGGATCGAACATATCAATCCAATTCTCAAGGAATACCAGTTCACAAGTAAAAGAAATAGGAGAGGTTGTAAAGAAGTGTGTCTAGATAGACAAGTTCCGTTCCCTTTGCCCATGGGACAAGGCGTGATAAAATATTTTACCCTACCACGGGCTAACCATCAATTTCTAGGTATACATTACATTAGGTACACAGAGGTGTTATTCTACAAATTTCTTTCCATATCCCACAGAGTCTTTCCACATATTCTTCATAGACCTCCCATCTCTACCTTATTCATACAACATTCTTCTTCTGTGTCCACGTCCACGTTTCACATCTACAATCATTCATGGTAACAGAAATATTGCGTTATTGTTATTAAAACGCAGAATTTATTTATATATAATCACACACGGCCACAGGCCATTAAAATATAATATTTACAAAACATGTTAAATTCAAAACATCTATGTCATGTCAAATGTGAACGGAAGACACAACGAAGCACTCCTAATCTATGTAATTAACAGAGCAATTGGTTGATGTTTTTTTTAAAAATTAGCGAAATCTTATAAAGTGAGTTGAACATCTAGAAAAACAAATAAACATTCGAATTTGGAACAAAAAGAAAACTCACACTTCCATAAACAACAAGATCATATTATATTTTATCAGTTTTGCACAAGTTTTTTGCTTGTCACTACGTCTCACTAGACGTTATGGTTTCTTAGTGCTGCGCCTTCCCCACTACCAGCCACTTTCCTACGTTCGATTCTTATTTCACACTTTCCACCTTAACATAAAACCTACTTCCTAAATACACATGCTCATTCACTTTCTCAAGAAATTAATTTTTCACGGTTGCTTTGCAATTCGTTCTTGCTTCATGGTTCTATATTTGTATCGGCTACCAGCCATAAAAGATCAAACCTTTTTACTCTCTGCATATCAATAAATAAAAATATTATTTTCTCGATTTTTTTAAAACGACTTTGTGATAGAAACACTTCAGGTGTCCACTATCTCTATGGCCACTGTCATCAGCTACCATAGATTATCATTATAAAACTACTGTAACGGCTGCAACATTGTATCGAAGCAAACCAATTTCAGAACTTACAGAACTTATTCTTGTAATCTACATAACTGTAAGCATACATTTTGATACTTTAAATATTCCTTTTTTTCCGTTTTATCACTCGAAAAAAAGACAATCGCTTTTAAATCCGACGAATACGCAAGTCCAATATTGCGCCATGATTTGATATGTCAGAGTTCAAAGAGGAATTGATTTTTAGCCAAGATTCCGAGTAGCTGGACACTTGATTATTTCAGAATAGCTCAGAACACGACGCCGATACATTATATTAATACTTTCATCCATCTTTAAGCCGTATTGAATACATTTTCAGTAAATTATGAATTATACGGAAAGTGACATTTGGAGTTGATGACAGCTGAAATATATTAAACTTTCAAAAATTACTTAAGTTCCGCGAATGAAAGAATATTTCTAATCTTTGTTGACAGCCCGATCCTTAAGGAAGGCTTAAGACTATATCACACCGCGCCCCAACTCATATTTTTATCATTTGGTCAATCATAAGAAATAGCCGTGTAAGTGTGAGGTTTGCGATAAAAAGTTGAATTTTTTAGGAAGTTTCGCGCGTCCACTTTCCTTGACAAGGCGAACAAATACATAAATATGAATGTAAGTAAGTAAGAACTTTTACAAAGTACTTGTCGTATTAATTATAGATACAACAGAGCTATACAAGCGACGCACGATCATTTCAAACAAAGCACCGATCGGACGATCGAATTTACGTCCTGTCATGCGATTATCCCAATCGCAGCATCATGCGATCAGATAGGACGAGGCCTTAGAGTCGTTTCAATTTTCTCTAGATAATTATAAATGCCGGGAGTTTTCTAATATTTATAGAGAGATACATCTGTGATTCTCACTTATCTGCCATTCTTCCGGGATCTTACACAATGCCCACATTTCCACGTAACAGTCTGTGAAGGTGTACATTTCCATGTTGGAACGATTCTGGTGGTATGTTGCCATTTCCTGTGATTGCTTCTCCGTCTCCCGCCAGGGTGGGTGGAATGACTTCTCGGTCATCTTCCACAGGCATCTCCGTTGTTGAGATCTCTGTATCTGTATTGGACTAAGTGATTGCTGAAAGTATGTTTTCCATCACTTTTATCTTCTCCATGTCTGCTAGTCTAGAGGTATCTACTTTAAGGAGTGATTGAGGGTAGAACTCTATATAGACCAGGCGTTGCAGCACCTTCTGCCGTAACGCTTCGGCTCTCAGCTATAACTCGATGCGGTTTGGCTGAGAGTTGATGCTTTACGGCATAGCTATGAATTTTGTGATATGTGTGTGCCAATGCATTTCTTGTACTTAGCTGTTTTGTTTCCACATGTCAAGCACAAGTCGCGCATAGTTATCTGTCATTCGCTGGTTACCCCATTTTCCAATACCAGTGATGTGATCTAACTTTAACATTATTTTTGCATCTGGTTATGAATTTCATATTAAGAACTTTCCAGTGAGCTTAGTGTAGAATTTTCATTTGTAAAGACAGGAATTTCCATCTCTTGAATGTGGAGGATCCCCAAACCATCTCAACTTATTGACTTTCATATTTGTCAAAGCACTAACTTTCATACCACATTCCTTCCCAATATTCTCTTTCCCTTCCATATGCCACAGAGTCTTTCCGCATATTCTTTTTAGAGCTCTCACCTCTACTGCATTTATACTAGGTACATTCTTCTTTTTCGTCCATGTCCACGTTTCACATCTACACATCATCCATTGTAACAGGATCGTATGCGGAGTGAGACGTTATAGTTTCTAATAAAAGTTCTTAGTGCTCCGCCTACCCCTCTTTCAGCCGCTTTCCTACGTTTGATTCTTTCTCACACATTTCACCTAAACATACTCATTCACTTTCTCAATCCATTCATTTTTCACGGTTGCTTTGCAATTCGTTCTTGCTTCATGGTTCTATATTGGTATCGGCTACCAGACATCAAAACCAAACCAAGTCCATTTCCTTCAGCTCTGCCTCGAAGGAACGGAACACGGTATGAGAAGGTGTTTAAATAATCAACTAATAAAATAGACAACATTATTTTTTTTTGTTTTAGCTCAATTTTGCGATAGACACACATCAGCTGTCCACCATCTCTATGGCCACTGTCATCAACTACCATAGATTATCATTATAAAACTTCTGTAACGGCTGCAACATTGTATCGAGGAAAACCAATTTCAGAACTTGAGAACTTATTCTTGTAATCTACATACTTAACTGTAAGCATACATTTTGATAATTTAAATATTCCTTTTTTTCGTTTTATCACTCGAAAAAAAGACAATCGCTTTAAAATCCGACGAATACGCAGATCCAATATTGCGTAATGATTTATGTCAGAGTTCAAAGAGGAATTGATATTAAGCCAAGTTCTCGAGTAGCTAGACACTTGATTCTTTCAGAATAGCTCTGAATACATTGTTTTAATACTTTCATCCATTTTTAAGCCGAATTGAATCCATTTTCAGTAAAATGAGATTTATTCGGGAAGTGACATTTGGAGGTAATGACAGCTGAAATATATTAAACTTCGAGGAATTACTTAAGTTCCGCGAATGAAAGAATATTTCTAATCTTTATTGACAGCCCGATCCTTAAGGAAGGCTTAAGACTATATCACATCGCGCCCCAACTCATATTTTTGACATTTGGTCGTTCAAAAGAAATAGCCATTTAAGTGTAATGTATGCTATAAAAAGTTTATTTTTCAAGGAAGTTTCAAGAAAACCAAAGACGCATATTAGACTTTATTGGATATAAGTACCTACATAGCTAAAGAAGCATACGTAAATTGGTTCATATCAAAGACCAGCCATAAATAATGTGTGTATATCTCTATATATATAAATGGAACCCTATTTTCGTGGTCATCGAGAACGACTGGACCGACTTCGCTAATTCTTTATTTGTTGTGTTTGCTATCATCAGTAGAAGATTTTTATGAAAAAAAAATAAGAAAGTTGCGCGGAATAGACCTTTGACAATATACACATTTCTACTTTTTAAATTATATTGGCGTTAGACATGAGTGTCAACTTTTGAATTATTGGTAGGTATGATTAGCAGGATGTGCCATGTAAACATCGTTTAAAACAGATACATCGGTCGCATTTTATCGGTTCAAAGTAACTAATTAATTAACAAATTGGGATTATTATTATTATTGATTATTATTATATTCATACAGTTTAGGAGCACACACAGGACAACGTCTGCCGGTAAACCTAGTATGAAATAAAAAGTCCATGTGCACGACACATCAGCTATAGGCGTTATTCAAAATTATGAAAAGCTGTACGAGTGTAATATTTGGAACGAAAATTCCCTCAATCTGGCACATTGACGGTTCATTTGCGAACTCATTCTGGTGGAAAGCCAATATTGCACGCTTAGGCATGCTAGGGTTTGTTATACTCATACAAACATTTCTATATTTTTTAATTTAGATTGGAAAAGAGCTATGTTATTAACACTTTTAAAACCAGGTACATTCTGTAGTGTACATTATTTTCTACCTACCATTAAGTGAGCTGATTGATGGCCAGCTTTGAATGATGTTTTTAGATCTTATAATGTGTGGAAATAAATGTCTTTCATAGTAAAGATTTGTTCTATACCTAATTTTTTTTAAATATTTATGGCTAATTCCAGTTATTATTGTAATATTTCATGCGTAGCTTCTTCGATTTCAAGTAAAAAATAGACTTTTATATAGGTAATTGATTCAACAATGTTAAATGATCATGTCTCAGCCCCTGAATACATGGGTACCTACTCAAGACATCCTTTCCACTTGTTCCCACTGTCACTACTGGTTACTGATAAATATATTTTTTTATTTCAGGCCAGTAGCATTTTTCCACCATGATGTACCAGCTGTTTTGTTTGTACGTGGCCATATACGCCACCAAAAGGGCGTACCTCCTATTGAAAATCATTGCAGTAATTGTCCTATTCTTTATGATTGGGTTTAGATGCGAACAACTCCCGAGAAACTACGAGAAAGACGCTCTAGTGATACTATTTGCTATCACTGTTTCGTCAATACTTTGCTTCGGCCTAGAGTTTTTACTGTACAACCCATTATATTTGTTTTGGGTGATTCTTTATTACACGGACACCAATGAACCTGAGACTGATTTAAATTGTTTGTGTTCTCTAATGGCTTTATTTATTGACAACTTTATTAAAAAGCTGTTCATTAATATATTGATAAAAAAGTTGTTAATTGATATATTGATCAAAAAAGTGTTACACAAAACATTGTTAAAAAAACTATTATTCGAAATTGTGATACCGAAGATGTTATCGCGCCGTTCCCTAAGTGCACCCACACAAAGAGGCCCTCCACCGCCTTCACAGCTATTCAACCCGAGATATAGTGTCTTCATTTCTCAAGGGCCAATGTACAGGTACAGGGAACCTATCCTACCCCTAGCTATAACCCCACTGACTACCGGGGAACACCCTAGATACAGACCAAGACGTAGGATTATTTTTTCTTAGCTTACTTTGTAACTGTAGCTGTAATTTTGTAACTGTAATTCTGTGATTCTTAGTTTTTATATATTTTTTTTGGATTTGTAATTCCTCTAACATGTTGCCTCATAGTATAATAGTTTATTTCTGATAGTTGTAGTTAGGTATGTGTGCTATACAATGTTCCGTACCTGTTATTTATAATGACTTTTTTATGGCAGGTGGCCACGTGATTGTTGTTGTTTGTAAAAAATATATCATGATTAATAATAATAACTAGTGTAACCATTATGGGATTAGATTTTCTTTGAAGGAACTGATGGTGTAGGTGATTTAATTGTGTGATAACAATTGTGTGATTCATTTTCTTATACTTTTCTTGTAAGTATCTGAATTTTGCGTAACTTATGGTTATAGCTCTGCCGTGCTAAGCGAAAAAGCCGTATCTCAAAAAAAAATTTTTTTTTGTGTTTTATCGCTTCTGATAGCTAAACCCAGTCTGTATCTGTTCCACTAAGCCAAAAATTCATATCTCTCATATAACATAGAAAAAAACACCTAAGAATATTTCGTATCTCAAGTTTACCCTAAATTATGAAGAAACTTAGCCGTATGTTATTTTTGTGAAGCTAAAGAGCCGTATGTTAAAGATACATGAAAAGGGCTAAGGAAATAGCGATCTTAACTCAAACATAATTACTAAGGCAAAAGGCAGTAAGTTTCTGTTCCGAAGGATTTTAAAGTTGCGATGCTTAGTATTTTTTTAACAAAATACGATTTTAAAATGTATTTGGCTTCCTGAGATTACAACTGTTGTACTGGAAAGTGGACGTTAATCATTTATATGTAAGGGTTAAATTAGTCTAAAAATATATTTGGTACTTGGGTATTTTTTTGTCTATTAACTATTACGATTAACCTACTCGCTGTGTTTTCGTGTCATTGTCTGTTCTGCCGTGCTAAGCCAAAAGGCGTTATCTCAACAAAACCTACTTTCGAGATAATTGATATTTTGTAAAAATCATTTTCGCACTAACTTTTAATAAAAAAATTGTATATATTTTTATTGCTTTTAACACTATTTCATGTCTATTTATTAAAAGTGTAAACAAAATATCTTGGTGAAAAATTGATAGTTCTATTTTGAAAATAAGGCCGATTTATTTTTTTTAAATAATTTTAATATATTAAAAATAAATTACGATGAAATAAAAAATGATAGGATGTTTTATTCGAACAAAAAAAAATCCTCAAAAGTTGCGGTTTCTCTACAAAAACTCAATCTGTTTTCAGGTCTTATAGGGTTTGGAGTGATTTCAGAATACCATATTTTTGCCTTTGAAATTTCGAACAAGTTAGTTTTCTTTTTTGGGGGTGGCGACGATACTGGCTGTTATAAAATCATTTTCGAACCTAGTTTTATAGATCAAATCGTAGCTGCATCTGTTTACTTCGACCTGCACAATGTCATTGATATAGGGGCGCGGTGAAAATCGAGAAAGCTTGTATTGTGTCGTGTAGTCATGCCTTTCATAAAGGTCATCTAGAGTCATTTTCTTAATCTTGACATTTTTTTTCCGGTAGAACACACCTACAGCTAGAAAAAATCTTTAAAAAACATCACAGCGAGCAGGTTAATCGTAGTAGTTAATAGACAAAAAATACCCAAGTACCAAATATATTTTTAGACTAATTAAACCCTTACCTACTTGTAAACAATTAACGTCCACTTTCCTGTAGAACTGTGGATATATCTCCGGTAATCAAAATAAATTGTTAAATTTGCGGAATATAAAGATAAACTGAAGTGTCGAGAGAAAAAACAATAATTGTCGATAAATTAAAACTATGAGATAATTAAATTTTAATGCTTAGGTAAAACTTATTTATTTATTCAAGATTTCAACGGCTTAAGAGCCTTTTACATTGGATAGGTAATTTTTAAACATACAGAAACAATAGACAACCTAATAAAATATAATTACATGTTAATGATGAAAAAAATAAAGTACGCAGTATCTCCTGATCCAGTGTAACCAGGTACGTGTCGCTCCATGATTTCATTATAAAGCGATATTTCAGGAAGCCAAATGAGTATCGTCGCCACCCCCAAAAAAGAAAACTAACATGTTCGAAATTTCAAAGGCAAACATATGGTATTCTGATATCACTCCAAACCCTATAAGACCTGAAAACAGATTGAGTTTTTGTAGAGAAACCGCAACTTTTGAGGATTTTTTTTTGTTCGAATAAAACATCCTATCATTTTTTAATTCATCGTAATTTATTTTTAATATATTAAAATTATTTAAAAAAAATAAATCGGCCTTATTTTCAAAATAGAACTATCAATTTTTCACCAAACTGAATATTTCCATTTTTGTATAGAAAATTGCATACTAAGCCTACAATCGAAAGCGGTAACTCACTTTTTAAATCAAAATATTTTAAGTAAAATGGCCGTATCTCATAAAAAACACTGAAATACATAATGAAGTGATATTTTGTTTACACTTTTAATAAATAGACATGAAATAGTGTTAAAAGCAATAAAAATATATACAATTTTTTTATTAAAAGTTAGTGCGAAAATGATTTTTACAAAATATCAATTATCTCGAAAGTAGGTTTTGTTGAGATAACGCCTTTTGGCTTAGCACGGCAGACTGGAGTTAAGTGTTTATGGTATATAATGTTCTGTACCTGTCATTTATTGTGACCTTCTATTTATTGATATTATACATTATTCCTATTGTTGATACAAATTACGAAATAATCTTCGTAAATAATATTATTAAATTAATAATTATGTGATCCAATTTTTTTATATTTTTCTTTTAAGGAAATCAAGTTTGCCTAACTTGTTGAATTATAATATAAATATATTTTTGATATTTGTGCTATATTATAATGTTCCATACTGTTATTTTAAGAGAATTTTTTTTATTAAATTGTTATTTTTTATGGCAGGTGGCCACATGATTGTTGTTGTTGATACAAAATAATATTCATTAATAATAACACTAAGTGCAACAATTTTGTGATTCATTTTTATACTCTTCTTGTGTAAGGAACAACTTTTTGCTTTAGAATAAAAATGTCTTGTCTTTTTTAAATTGAATTTATTATTTTCCAATTACCAGTGAATATGTGTTCATTGCCATTCTGGGCTAGAGATGAATCAAGTATATCTCATCTCATACGTAACCTTTTAGTACCTTTCATAACATCTATTACAACTCTTTGAGGAAGCTTCAAAAATACCTTATCAGATTGGTTAAACACCTAAGTTCCTAAAGGTGCATGTTATGAAAGGTGGTTAAGAAAGTTATTCAGATGGATATATTTGGCTTTGGCGTGAGACTACATCACTGGTAGTCAAAATATTGTAAAATTATGCTCTTGTGTTTGTAGACAAGTTAAATTTTCTATCATTTCGTGTCGGTATATTTTTCTAAGAGGACATTGAGTTTGTCCATAGTTCATATTGTTCTTGCGAGTGTAGGTATGTATCTAATTGATTGAGTTTTAAAGACAAACTCATATAAGTATCCCAGGTATTTGTGTTGTGCACTAGTAGATATGTAACTAAACTTTTAAACTATTATCTTAGTAAAGTGTGTACAGAAGACAAAGTAGAATTGTAGGTATATATCTAATTAATTGAGGTTCAAACAGACAAACTCATATAACACAGCTTGCCCGAGTGACTGGTCAGGGCCGAAGACTTTCTCCTATACATTTTTTCATACGTAACTAGTCATATCTACCGACAAAGAATAATGTCGAAATTTCTGATAAATAAAACTATTAGGTTTAGAATTCTGTCAACCTACCTGCAAGAGTTGTAACTGAAACTTGTGGACTATTCCAGATCACAACGGACCTGAAGGAATGAGATTTAAGGTAAAAGTGTTTGGAAGAAGGTTCTAGCTTTAGAAAAAGAAAAGTTAATATTCGAGGTGGCTTGGTAAAAAAGTTATTGAGAAAGTTTAAAGTTTCCTGAGCATGTTAGGTAAAAACAAAAAGAGTTGCCCAATAATGTGCTAAATGGATGAGCCACAACATCAGGCATCCGGGCTGCTCTTTACCATCGTTGAGGGCAGAAATCTATATAGAGCAGGCGCTGCAGCACCTTCTGCAAACCACATCGAGTTTTAGCTGAGAGCCGATGCGTTACGGCATAGATGCAAATACCTACCAGATTAAAAGGCTGAGAGGAAGGAGTGGAAGAAGAGACGACTTGTTTGGTGCAGACCAATCTTAGGATTGTCACTCAAAAGATAGAAGAGTATAGATAGCTCCTTGTCAAATTGTATCTCGCTCCCTCGGCTTCTCTACATTCCAACAGGGAATTCTCCTCCACTCCGACCTCTCGATTTATTGGATTCTTCTCCGCTCCGGATAACAGAATAACTAATAAAAAGTTGAAAAAAAAATGAATAGTAGGTAAATGATATAAAATATAATATTAAAGATAGTGTGGATCGATAGGACGAATCTTGAATTCGAAATCGATACAAGGTAGGATGTACCGGAATTGAACAGAGTAAAACAACTTGCAGCTTCCGATTTCGTTCTAAGGATGCAAAGAGAAGCTAACTGAAAGCTGAATTACCTATGTGTGTATGTGTATGTGCCAGTCCCCAGGGTGCTGCTATGCTAACCATACACATAAGATGACTTATATCAGAGGAGGATGAGCACAAAACTATCAAGGCCAGTAGCACTAGTATAAGTATCGAAACGATCATCGAAAGGAATTTCCATACAAAATGATCGAATGGTACAACGTTGAACGTTAAAACACTTCATATTGCACGCTAAAAAGCGCTTATTAGCGTGCAAATAGCTTTCGATATAACTCGTACTGGCCCTACAGGGTTAAGAAGACATTGTTTACAGCTCTGAGCTGCGTTAGAACGTAATTGTTTTCGGTTGTAGCAGCGAGTGGTTTTCCAAGTAAAAAGTTGCCTGATAGGTTGTCATTGCAACAAATTTTTAACATTACTGCCTAAGGATCCAAGTTCAAGTAAACGGAAAAGACTTGAAGAACAACTAGATAGCAAACCATCAAAAACTCATCCTGTCGCATTCGATTTGCCCCACACAGATACTTCTAGACAGCTGTAGGGTTGGTTGGAGTAATGTTGCAAAATTTTACTTTAATATTACATTACATTACATTCTCCCCTCAAACCCTATTTAGGGGCATAGGGAGGCCACAAGAGCTCTCCATTGCTCAATTTCGCGCCATCACAGGGGGGATACTAGTTGCCTGAACCTCCTTCCCCCTGATGGGGTCCAGGCGTCCCCGGGGCTTATTCCTTATGCCTATTTTGACCTGCGGAGGTTTAAGGAAGTGAGATGGTCAACCTCACGCTCCCGATCTGATTTTTACTTTAAAATACTTATATTATAAACGACAATTACAGTCTAATGTACAAGATGTGAATAAAAAATTAACATAATATCTTCTAAAATCCGACTGATTCTACTTGTCTCTTAAATCTCCCTTTACACCCCGCTCAAGGGCGTAGGGAGGCAAAAAATTCTCTCCATTCCGCTCAATCTTGCACAATGTTTATGATCTCCTCCCTCGCCATATCCAGATCCCTCAGCTCTGCCTCGAAGGAACTGCACACGGTATGTGTTTCATCTTCGAGACCCTAATGGGGGAGGAAGAACAGCGCTCTCCTCGACCAACTGTTAATCGACATTCTTAACATATGTTCCAGCCACGTCCACCTACTCTCTACAAGGGTGGAAGTTATGGGCCTGCGCTGAATTGGCCGGCGTTGGTCAGGTGTCAGGACTCATCCCCATAGAGGAGAATGGGCAACACACACGCATCAATCGGTTACTATATACTCATACTCAATACTGTTTATGTAAATTGAATATGTCGTATTGCAGAATGAAGAATAAATAAACAACAACAAAATAAAAAATATTGATAACATAGATCATATACCATAACCAATGATAACATAGATCATTCTCTCGAGAGTGGATTGCCGCATTAGAGAAAAGAAGAAAGAAGAACCAATAATAAAAGACTGGCGCCCTACACTGGGAGGTGTCGCTAATGTAGCAGACTTAATTGACAGGCGGGGTTTTATTTGGAAGCCCCTTGCTGGAAAATGATTGGGCTTAGGAGGCTTACACTACTGTCTGCTGGGTACTTGCCTGTCTATGGAGGCACTTATCGAGGCATATTTGTTATCTTTATAAGCAGCTGAATTAAACTATAGGTACATATTTCAAAATCAAAATGGAATGTGTGGTTAGATGTTAGAGATTGCTTCGGCTATAATCCCGCCATTGCCACTTGTTTATACACTATTTTTAATATGCATAAAGAATAAAATAAATAAATAAACATTGATATCATAATAATATTTTCAAATACAGGGAAAATTTTAGAATAAAATTTGCAGTTCGATAAATATTTGTTTTTTCATAAAATTAACGAATTGAACGTGCATTCTTGGTGGAATTATTTAAATAAAATAATTTAAATAAAACAATTGATTTGTTATTGATTTGATACATATCGGGAGCTCGGCCCCGTGGTCAACAGAGATGGTAATGGTTGCTCCCAGGTATTTAAATTTATCCACCCGGGAGACCTGGTGACCGCCGATGGTTATCGGTAGTTGTTTATCGGGGCAGGCATTATTCGCCATGAGCTCCGTCTTACTGGCATTGACTCGAAGGCTAAGGCATGCTGTTTCGTCGCAGAGTCTTGAAACACTGCGCTGTAATTCCTCCACTGTCGTACTGAACAACGCTAGATCGTCCGCGTTCTCCAGATGGCACAGTTCACCCATTAGATCTCTCTGTGTTATTGGTATACCTCTTACTCCTTCCATGGACTTTCTCAACAGGAAGTCCATGACAATTATGAATATAAACCTACCTCCATTACATCAGTAAAATGTAATTTCTACTTTCAAGTATTTACTCGTATTAAGAAGTAGTTAGTGTTGTGTTATGTGGCCCAGTAACTTTCGTCAAAAGCGTGGAAATTTCTAAACTATTTGAAAATCAAAATACGAAGGTTACTAACCTAAAGTGATAAAATAACAGAAGAAGATTAAAGCGTATATTTGAAAAAAAAAGCTAATAAACTAATTTAAATATAACTTTTGAAATGTTTTACAACTTTGTTATTGAAAACGGCGCTAGAATTCATAATCAATATTCGGAACGTTCTGTTCGATCATATGCGTTAAAGGTTTATGGAGATTTTGCGGTTTTTAATTACTTAAAGGACTAATTTCATGATAGAAATAAATCTAAACATATGTTGTGGATTATTTAAGGTTGTTTTCACGTATGCAAATTGTTCCCCAAAGCCTCATACAAACCTTATTTAAGTACCCCATACCCGAACTAATTCACACAACCAATAAACACACCCTCCGCATGTTTTTAGACGTGAAGTCATGTATGTGCTAGATCTACTGTTTTTAGTTGACAACACTACATGTTTTATCTATTACTTATTTGCATAAATTAGCATTAAAGTTCTTTTTGTGTTAATTTATATATAATATAAAAGAAAGTCGGGTTAGTGTGAACACTTATAACTCGAGATCGGTTGAACAGCAGGGTTATTCTCGTTGCGCTTGAATTGCAATCTTATCTTAATTGATATCTTAAAGGGCGGCTCGGAAAGGATCGGACCAATCAGAGAGAAAGGGGGAGTGTCATGATCGTTCCACGATTGGCTACATCGTATTGTAGACACTCCCTCTTTCTCTCTGATTGGTCCGATCCTTTCCAAGGCGCCCTTTAAGATATCAATTAAGATAAGATTGCAATTCAAGCGCTACGAGAATACTGCTGCTGATTCTTCCAATGTATGATTTATTGGATTCTTCTCCACTCCGGATAATAAATAAAACATCGAAACAGGGATAGAAAATAATCTATATTATAGAAATGGAGAGCTATTTTTCGTGGGCATCGCATCACGCCTAAACGGTCGGGCCGATTTCGCTAATTCTTTTTTGTCGTGTTGGCATTTATCCGGAGAAGGTTCTTATGAAAGAAAAAAAAATGAAAGATACGTGGAAAATTATAAAATCAAAGTAAGTTCCCTTCTTAGTACTTTAAACAATATAATTTTTATTTCAAAGTAAAAAAATAATTAAACTAAAGTTTGACAGGAACTGTCAGTTGTTTGATGGTTGGTGCGATTGACAGGATGTCGATGGAAAATATATGGTTTGAAACAGATGCATCGATCTAAATAACATTGGTTAAAAGTTAATAAGCTTAAGTATGGGACAACCTCTATCGGGAAAGCTAGTATAAAATAGAATTTTAAAGTTAGTATGGAACGGTTTTACTACGCCATCTGTGAAAAATTCCACAATAACACAATGTTTATTATTTATTTGACAATCATTGAGTTTCAAAACATTCGTTCGCAGATTTTTGATAGAATTTCTTTCAAGGTCTCAGAAAACATTTTAAACATATTTTTGTATAGATTACAAATTCGAAATCAATAATATAACACTTTTTCTATACAAAGGTGTCAGTATAGCCGGCGGAACTTATTGCCTGAGGCAATTTTTTCCAGTCAACCGGTCCCGTCCAATTTGAGACAGGCCATCCCCGTGTAGAAATATCAAGTGAAAAAACACTTAGAAAAACTCTGACCCGACCGGGAATCGAACCCGGGACCTCGGATCTGAAGTCCACGCTGGTACAACTAGGCTACCGAGGTCGGTAAATCAATAGGTAGTCATAGTAAGGACTACAGGACAACTTCTGTCGGGAAACCTAGTTTATAAAAAAAAAACTAGATGAAGAATTTGAAATACATTAGTTGTTGTCATTTTTATCGCATTATATTTGAAAATGATTCAGCTAGTTTTCCCCAACTGCCATTATATAGCCACATCACGCAATATTTCTTAGAGGGTTGTTTAACAAACTGCCATATAACGCAATGTTTTTGTGTTAAACTTTTTTTTTCATATTTAAATGGTCTTATTTATCTAATCGTCAAGATTATATAGTTAAACAATGTATTTACAATTTTAAAATGTTGTTTTATTTCTAACTAGCTTTCCCGACAGGCATTGTCTGTGGTCTTACTATGAATATTGAATAAGAATTTAAAAGAATGATAAAAATTACCAATGTTATTCCGACCGATGCATCTTTCCAATAAAATAAGCATTTTGAAAATCTGTTCAGCCGATCTCGAGGTATAGTGTTCGCACTAACCCGACTTTATTTTATATCATAGAGATATGAACCACTGCAATAATTTTACAACGCTGTCTAAAAAGCCGAGTTAATGTATTCGTAATCAGTTCGCCAAATAGGTATGTGGTCAAATACGTCGGTTTCCCAAAAGTTTCAAACCATGGAAATCTTTGAAAATGAAAAACATGTTGAATAACTCCATTCCCCTGGCAAGACTCGAATCCGCATCCCTAGTCGGCCCAAGCAGGGATGATAGCCACGTGGCCCACCGACCCGACGCGATGCGACGCTAAAACAACCTTCGCAATACGAGCATAATAATATAACAACTGTAAGTTGTAATCATCCATGTTTTGAAGTTGGAAATCTGTTAGAGATTGTGAGCACTGAGACCATTTCTTATGCTTTCCAAAGTTAATAAAAAAACTGGGATAAAAATATAGAAAGGTACCATCATAACGGATTGTTGCCTCGTATCGGACTTCAACAGGGTAGTAGCTTAGGTCCTTTCCTATTCAATATAATCAATAATCATGGACTGTTACAGCTAAGGCATTCACAGCTTTTTAAGTGTTTTTACCTGCAAGTACCCAGACAGCACCGGATATCCCATGGATGTCCCAGGGATATCCCAAATATCCCGGGACATTCGGGATATCCCTGGGATATCCCTGGGATATCCAAATGTCTCGGGATATCCCGGGATATCCCAGGGATATCCATGGGATATCCCGCTTATCCCGGGATATGCGGGATATCCGAGGGATATCCCATGGATATCCCGCATATCCCGGGATATGCGGGACCTCCTAGGGATATCCCATGGATATCCCGCATATCCCGGGATATGCGGGACGTCCCAGGGATATCCCATGGATATCCTGCATATCCAGAGATATGCAGGACGTCGCAGGGATATCTCATCGGGACATCGCAGGGATATCCCGTCAATGAAGATGTTCAATGAACTGTGCAAGTTGTATGAAGCACACTCGAAAAAAGTTGTCACTTATTGATACAGACAAATTCATGTTCATCTAGTTGTATTGTTCCTTTTCAATATGCGGCTTAATTTGGCGGACGTTTTAAAAAAAAATATTTCTATGAACGTTTAATACTTTCTTCAATATAGGTTGGTAGCTATGCTTCGTTTCGTTCGAGTATCGCGCTGGCGTCTTTTCACTAGTCTCAATATCATTATTGTTTCGTATTTCGTTGCTCATTATTACGCAATACTTCTTGGGTAAATTTATCTCGCAGGTGCTCGTCTTATTATTTAAAATAATATTGTATTGTGTTTACGGTGTTTATTTCAAGGGTAAGTTGTATATTTTTATCATGGTAATTAAAACACTAATATGTATATTATCTTGTGGCTCCCTTTTGTGGCAAACACATAGTTGCATCTTTCTTGGATTTGGAGGCAACCTTCCTTCAATCAAAATTTTATTTTAGTTCTTGTTAAAAACTATCAAAAACAATGCGGCGAGAATTCTTTTTGACAAGTTATTTAGACATGAATTGCTGTTTTTAGATCTTGGATTGACTCGAATTGGTTGAAGGATTTTTTATTGATAATTTATATTATCTCATTTTTGAAAAGGTTTTAGGATTCCCCAAATTTCGTTCACATAACTTTTGGTAAGGTTTTAAATATTATTATACATAAAAATAACTTCAATGGTTTACAAAATTACTTTGCTTCTTAATATAAAATGTAATGTAATTCACAAGTATTTTCACAGTGATATAATGGAGAATGGCATTTTTACAATATGGCATGATGTAAGCTTAACTGTAAATAATCACAAATATTTCCCTAAAAATATAATTAAAGAATATTATGTTTGTAGGTCTTGCATTCACTGGACTTTAATATAAGGGCTTAGATTCGAATTTGGCCAATGTCTATTGATTTGGTTTAATTAGAATATAACTTTTTACGAGGTTTGTTATCATATTCTTAAATACTACTGAAACAGGCTGAAAATATTTAAAATAATATCTTCATCTTAACTGAAATGTAAATACCGGCTCGTTATCATAATATTATTTAATGTTTCAGATATAGGATTGACTTGGCTTTCTATTTTGGACTCCTTTTTGATCACATAACATCTAATTAAGCTGAATCTTTCATCATCACATTCTGAATCATTGTTTGATTTTCTCAAATTTACCATTTTATAATCAGTTGGTAAGTTATAAATTATGATATTTTGCAAGTATTATTAAGGTTTGAATCTAACAATATACAGGGTGTCCCAGAAAGTACGACTAAGCTTTGTTGAAAGTCTACAGGGCTACCTTAAGGACTACCCAAATAACTCAATATAATTTCAGCGATTTTATTATTTTCGAGTTATAGTACAGTTATTTTAGTATTTTTTGTCAAACCCTGAGTGGCAGGATATAAATGGTTACATAGTCACCAATTTTTGAGCAACATGTTTAAATTTTTTTCTAGAATTGCTGAATAGTATACCTAGCAGATAGAAAAACAATTATAGGTCTATCTGATACCATCGTGAAAACAAAAAACAATGAATGAATCTCAAAGTAGGGTACAATTTAAATTTTTACAACATTTCGTAGTCGTAGTTTCTGGGACACATTGTATATTGACCGATACTTTAAAGGATTATTCTTACTTAACAAATTCATTCTTTGACTCTTACACAGTAAGCTGCTGTCGTGAAAAAGGAGTTTTCCAATTAATATGTACCTACTCATCGTGAATATAACACGTGAGATAGAAATGTTTTTTTTCTTTTGATATAGGACCTATTCAATTCATACCAAGGAAAAGTGTTTAATATTGATAATATATTAACAAAGCAAATGCTCGTTCAGATATAAATTATTCTTACAATTTTTTTCGCTTTCCAGTAAATCATGCCGAAGTATCCAAAAAATAAAACCAAATCCTTGACAGAAATTTCTAAACGTCATTTCAATCGTTTAGTAAAAAATAATGTAGAAAATTTCTTCTCCAATGATTTAAATCGGACAATAAAACCTGATTTGATTTCGAAGCGAGAATACGTAACTGATAGTTCATTAGAAAATGTAAAACTTCAAACTAGTAACACCTGTAATACGAGCGTATTGCTCACTGATTCACATGAACCGTCAACATCGTCAAGTATTCCTTCACTACAAAATGAAAAGAATAGTTCTTTTACAAGAAGTATTATTCCAAACAATAACACCTTAAATGCGAACGAGGTGCTCACTTATTCATATGTACCGTCAACATCGTCCAGTTTTCCTTCACAAGAAGATGAAAATGGTAGTTCTACTCTACGTGACGAATTAGCATCATGGGCACTTAAGCATGAAATCACTCATTGCGCTATTGATGAATTGCTATATATTTTGAGGCAGCAGTCTGTAGGAAAAAACTTGCCCAAAGATGCTAGGACCCTCAAGAAAACTCCTCGTAAGACTATGATAAAGTCAATGGATAGTGGAAAATATTGTCATTTTGGATTAGAAAATGGAATTAGACAAGCATTCAAGTTTCAGCCAAATTCAATCGATTCGACAATAAATTTGAAAGTAGGAATTGATGGGCTCAGCATATCTGAGTCAAATACAAGTCAGCTATGGCCTATATTAGGATCTTTGCAATATAGTAAGCATGTTTTTGTGATCGGAATTTATCATGGATTTGAGAAGCCATCAAACAGTAATGATTTTATGGAAGAGTTTGTTAACGAATTGAAAACATTGTTGAACAATGGTATTGTTATTAGTGGGAGAAATTTTCAATTGAAACTTTTATGCATAATATGTGACGCTCCTGCAAAATCATTTATAATGAAAGTTAAAGGACACACAGGTTTTAACAGTTGCACAAAATGCACGCAAGAAGGCGAATATATAAATTCTAGGGTTTGTTTCCCAGAACTACGTAATATTCTTCGCACCGATTCAAGTTTTGTTAAACAAGAACACGACAATTATCACAATGGGGTATCTATTATAACCACTATCCCTAATTTCAGACCAGTTACTGATATTCCTCTGGACTACATGCACCTCGTGTGTATAGGGGTTGTAAAAAAAGTAATTTCTCTTTGGTCTGGCACCAAGAATTACAACGTAAAATTGTCCAGCAGGGACTTGGACATGATATCCGAAAGACTATTATCCATGGTGCCTTATATACCCTCTGAGTTTGCTCGCAAACCTCGGGATATCAGGACTGTAAGCAAATGGAAAGCTACCGAACTGCGACAGTTTTTATTATATACTTCACCAATTATACTTAGGCCGTTAATAGAGAGAAGATCCTCGGTATACAATAATTTCATGGCTCTTCACACTAGTATGAGAATTTTAACCAATAAAAAGTTTATAAATGAATATTCGGATTATTGCGATTCTTTATTAGTATATTTTGTTAAGAATTTCAAAATTTTATATGGCGAAGAATATATCTCTCATAATATACATGGCCTTCTCCATATAGTGAACGATGCTAAGGAGTTTGGTCCTCTAGACTCGTTCAGCGCCTTTCAGTTTGAAAATTATATGCGTCTAATTAAAAGAAAAATTAAGAAAAGCGATAAACCACTCCAGCAACTCCATAGAAGATATATGGAGAATCAAAAAATGATTGTATTTAATAATGAAAAAAACGCTAATTTAAGAAATGAGTCATTCAGTAAAATACACTATGACGGCCCTATTTTAGATTTACAATGCTCTGTACAGTACAAACAATATGGAACATTATTATCGGTTCTTAGGACAACTGTTCCTGACAATTGTGCCATGATGGACGACGGATCTATTATTTCTATTGCCAATTTTGTTGATGATGGTTGTACAAAATGGGTTATTGGAAAAAAACTGGATATTGTTGGTCCCATTTACGCAAATCCATGTGACTCATCAAAAATAAATTGCCATACTGTCAAAGCAAATAATTCTACACGTTTGAAAAAATGGAAGGTCCAAGAAATTAAAACCAAGTGTTTCAAGGCACCATTTGAAGGAGATGTGTGTGCTGTTCTTCCAATACAGCATTCATTTTGAATTTAACAGGGTAACATAGGTCATTTTGTTGTTTTCGTTCGTTTTTACTAATTCTATTTTCACCAAACGTGTTTATGTGTTTTAGGATCATGGTAGAAAAAAATTTCATTCTGGTTGAATTTGATGATGGAGTACAAGTGATACATAAACGTTGGCTAAAATCAAATTATTTTTGTTACTGGCCAGCTTTCAGAAGCACAGCAAGATACGATACAGCTGTGAAAGAAGGAGAAGAGCCCCAAGATTCTTGGGGAATTTTTAAAATGAATGTTTTGGGAGAATATGGTGATTATCAATAATTATAACAAATAGTTGAGTACTTATATTATTTAAAAATATTTCAATTTGTCTAAAAATCATTGCAGCATCATGGGATGAAGCCCGCAAAAAATTGAAGACGGCGGAGGAAAAATCGGACGTGAACACTACCGACGTCGAAGACAGGACATCGAGGAAAAACCGAAAAAGGAAATATTCAACCAGTGACAGTGATGGGAATGAATCCATAAGCCTATTAAAAAGAAGTAGGCCTAGCATTAATACTAGCCGAATCGAGGAACCTCCTGCTAGCATTAATACTAGCCGAATCGAGGAACCTCCTGCTAGCATTAATACTAGCCGAATCCAGGAACCTCCTGCATTCCAGAAAAATTCCGAAAATGTGGTTCCAGAATCGCAGTGCTCATGTGCAGGTCCTTTTTCCAATGATTCCGGTAATTTTTTTATATATATTATATATACATATTTTACGATCCTACATACACCACATAATATGTCGTATGCCATTACCTAATTACATTTAGGTATACATATTTAAACATCTTAATAAGAGATAAAGTCTTTCACTGTTTTGTTGTTTAAAACTTTTGCAGAATTTAAAATGAAATTGATAAGCTGTATAATGAATATGCAGTTGAAGTTGGATGCACTTATGCAGTCGGTGGAAGAACTCAAACGATGTAAAAGTACATCAAATAACAACGATATTGATTATGACACCACTGATGTGGCAACAGTTTTGCCACTAGCTCAAAAGATCAGCTTAAGAAACCTCGAGAGAAGGCTGCTAGATGAACAGTATAAAAAGAAACTGGTACATATCTACATATTATTATTTTTAACAACATACTTCAAGAATACTTAATTTTAGAGACTTATAATTATTGATGTTCTTTACTTTTACAGATTTACCACTTAGCGAGAAATGGGGGAAATACTTTAAAAGAAATCACGTGCAATATTTTAAAATATTTAATTCATGACAATGTTGCGGTTTATTACAGTTGGGTAGGAGGAAAAGGCAAAAATGCGCTGTCCTCCTCTCCTTTGGCTGAAGTAATATTTGGTAATAGAATTGACTTATTTTTTGATAAATTAATTATCTGAAAAGTTGTTTATTAGTGGATATGACATTGGATAAATAATAGGAGATCCAATTTCATAAAAAAATATTAAAACAAAATAAAATATGTTTTAGGAGCTGTTCGTCAGAATAAACCCACCAAAGACTCGACAAATGTCGAGATTATTACTGTAATAAAAAACTGGCTGCGTCATGCACCTCAACGGGCAAAATCAAAAAAGACGTAAGAAATTATAATTTATTTACATAATAAAGTTTTAAATGAAAGAATACTAACACTACAGTAAAATAATTATAGATACATTATAGATTATAATATTATAATAATTGCTTGGTGTTGTTACAGAACTGTTGAAGCTGAAACCGAAGAGATTTTTTTTAATTAAAATCTAATTTTTTGAAGTTAGAAAAAAGAACGCAAAAACAGACTACAACTGCGAGCAACCATTGGTGACTTCGAAACTGAGCTTCCGATACGTATTGGTACGGAAAGTAACGCCTTTAACAACATGACCAAAGTATACAAAACGTATTTTTTTTATTCTCAATAAATAACCAACTAAGTCCACATTACATACAACGTCCCAAAAACAAAATGGCCGCCTTCCTGAGGTAGTTTAAATTTCTTTTATGATGATATGCGGGGTGGCCCTTTACACCATCCTGCATTGAGAAATAAAATTGTGTTGATAGTATGTTTTTCTTTTGTTTGCTATTCTTTTGTTACTGTTAGTAACGTGTTTTAATATCTGATGACTGCAAAATTGGCCTTACGCCATGCAAGAACAAAACACAATGTATTTGACAACCCTGTATATTGTATTGTTTTCTTTCATGTTTATTTGTTTTTATCTGCACCGACATGCATATGTTCATACTTAGATTTTATTACTGCCTTAAAACTCTCAAGTGTCTGAATAGGCCTATGGGTAAATAAATAAAAGAGTTTGAGTTTAGGACAACGCTTTTGTTATATTTTTTTTGTTAATATTCTGAATAATACTTTATTTTGTAGCTTTAATGTTAGAAAAAATGCTCAATTTTTACCGTTTTAAACACCTCATTATTGGCGACCGGTTTCGGCTCATCTAGACACCCTCAGATAGCCAGCCGAGCCGAAACCGGTCTCTAATAATAAAATTTACTAAATAAAACAATAAAAAAAATTGTATTTTTCCTTACTTACCAATGTGTAGAAACTGTTTTACTAAAACGCAAAATATAGAAGAAATTTGTTTTTGTTTTCATACTTTTATTATTTTCTACACTTTATTGTTATAATGTTTATTATCTTCGTGTTATACATATTATCAAAAGATACAGTGATAATTATTTGTGATAATTATTTGTAAAAGCAAAAATAGTCTATTTTATGTTTTCACAAAATCTTTTTTCATTTTTTGCTTCATTGCATTTGAATAATGTTTTCTATTTTTTTTATAAGTAATTATTGTTAATCTTGCAAGAAATTTTATTTTAAATTTCTTCGCAAATAAACAGTTATTTTAATCAAAAGGATTATAAAGATATAAAAAATTACACATATTATGTGTATACTGTTTTGTACACCTTTTTAATTATCTTGATAAAAATTATACATTTATATAAAGTATGTGATATAAAAAAATACAAAATGGCCAATAACTCTGTAGAGAGAGAGAGAAACTGCATTCCTAGAGTTTCAAAAGGGCAGTTGAAAAATAACGACATCCATGAAATATACCTGGACAATTTGTAACTTTTGATTTGCTCCTGTTTTTTTTTTCTCATTTTGTTCATCTTTTCTCTAATATGAATTTGTTGGTCATTACTACATAATATATGTTGATTTATTGTTAATGTGTGTAAGGCAGTCCAGCCATATAATTAAAAAAATATAACATAGTATGTATACAATAAATACAGATTATCGGATAAACCTTCTTTTATTGAATAACCCTCTGATAATATGATATTTGAGATTTAGGATAGTCCGACATTCCTGGGGTATTCGGGATATGCAGGCTATCCTTGGAATTATCGGGGTATATGAGACATGTGGATATGCGGGATATCCCTGGGATGTCCCTGAGATATGCGAGATATCCATAGGACGTCGCAGAGATATCTATGCGATATTTAAGATATTACAGAACATAGGATATGCGGGATATTCGGGATATGCTGAATATTCGGGATATGCTGGATATTCGGGTTATGCATGATATTCGGGATATGCTAGATATTTTGGATATGCGGGATATTTCGGGACATTGATATGCAAGATATTCGGGATATGCTGGATATTAAGGATATATATAGGACGTTGTAGGGGAAATACATGGGATATATCAGATATTTCGAGACATCGGGATATGCGGGATATCCCTGGGATGTCCCTGAGATGTTCTGGATATGCGGGATATCCCCAGGATGTCCCTGGGATATCTTTTGGATATTTAGGACATCCCTTGGACATCCCAGGGATGTCCCGAATATCCCGGGATATAGGCGGACATTTGGATATCCCTGGGATGTCCCTGGGATATCCCAGGGATATTCGGGATATCCCTGGGATATCCCTGGGACATCCATGGGATATCCGGTGCTGTCTGGGTAACTGTACCCAGAGGGCCAAAAAAGAGTGACAGGAAAATTGTTCGAAAATCTATTATTCGAATGGTTCGACTCA
The DNA here is from genome assembly GCA_963576905.1 of Mystacides longicornis. NCBI lineage: Eukaryota > Metazoa > Arthropoda > Insecta > Trichoptera > Leptoceridae > Mystacides > Mystacides longicornis. The sequence continues at coordinate 32,254,998 of OY756429.1, read as the reverse complement.
CAATTTTTTTGAATACACATTTTGACAGAGATAACGGCATGTTACTCCATCTTTTTCACGCCACATATTAAGATGTCCCTTACACTTAATTTATTTTACATTTTAATATTTTTAATGCAATCAATAAAAAAATATAATTCTTGAAAAGTAAATATGAAATTCTTCAACTCTTGTTGATGGTAAAGGTGGATGAATTTTTTTTTGTATGGAAGTGAATTCCCAACGAACGGTACAGTAGGGCTATTCTCGTAATAAATCGCTTTTTAAATCACTGAACGATAAGATTAAGACACGATCGCAAGCGGTCATATTTCAAACATAACGAATTTTTAAGATATCTACTAGATATCTTGTTTTGTGAATACCAATCCGCCATTTTATGATTGTCAATCAAGATAAGAGCGTATTAAGACCGCTAGGAGAATAAGGGCACTGGTCCAGGTAAAGTCCGAGCCATACAATGTATGGCACCTAAATGCCTGTGTTCATACATCACTAATATCCACCGATTAACTTCTTCCTTTCATGTCTTTATTCAAGGGGACGTGACCCAACTGGCTTTGATCGCCTCACATATGCTCGTGCAAGGTTCAAATTCACGTACACGCTTAATAATATAATATGTACTATGTACTTAGGAGAAATGCAGTGGAAAAATAATATACTCCAGGGAAATTAAAAGGATTGCTTTTATGGGAACGAATAGCATTAACAAGAATATCTTGTATCAAAATAAAAGAGTATTCACGGAGTATCAGAAAACATCCAGTGTATAAACTTCTTAAAATGATTAAAATTCCACAAATCATAATTGTTTTTATATTATATTTGATGAAAAATGTCAAAGAATGATGGCCAAAAAGTAAGGAATAATGTTTATCTTTGCATAAGGGTGGAAAAGGGTTTAACCCTGTTATTTTTTTTTATTTTAAATCCCCTACGTTTCAGATATAAATGTAAGTATTTGCTTTAAAAAAAATCACAGGAGTGTCAGTTAAGAGTGCGTAGGTCGAGCGACCTTACGCGGCGGGCGGTGTATTTTTTGTTGTTGTTTGGTAATAATTTATTTAGCGGGCTTGAAGAATCTCTGTGGGATACTTTGGTTTGTTCGTTAAGGACGGCTGAAAGAAATTACCACCTCCCCCCCCCCCAAACCCCTCCATGCCCCCCCCTTCCACCTCAACCCTTCCCTACTTCTTTGATTTCTCGACGTTGTTATTCCACTAAACAAACAGTGAGGTTTTGTGTTCCTTTCTTACAAATCACTCTTTTGAATTTGAACGCGAAATGTTATCCACTTCAGTGGTAGGAGGTTAAATCTACGTCTTTGTACTTGATATTGTTTGTTGTTTGAGCGATGTTGGTCTAACTTTTGATACTCTATCTATCTATTCAAACAAGTCTTCAAACATTTTACAGAATGTTAAATTTATGTTATGAGCAAGAATTATTGTGTACCGACATCAGCAGTCTAGTGGCAAAGGCAACGACATCTGTTCAAGAGGCTCAGGGTTCGATTCCCGGTCGGTTATGAAATTTTTATTAATGTGTTTTTTCACTTGAAATTTCTACTCGGGGTTGAATTCCTGTCTCAGATTATACGGTACCAGTTGACTGGTAGAGAATGCCTCACACACTGAGTTCCGGGATCTATAATGACACCTATGTCTAGAAGAGTGTTATTTATTTATTTGTTTATTATTTACTAGCTAATACCAGTCTTCACGAATATGTTACAACGAATATGACTCTAATTCATTACTGATGTTCGATTATTAAATGGAACAAACCACTACGGGCTTACGACAATTGATGAGATATAGAGATAAAAATTGGAAATTATTGAGAACAAGAGAATACTAGTCTTGTTTCCGTTGTTGATTCGGATTGTCAGGCTTGATTGGTAGGTAGTTCAAAAATAACAAATACAAATTATCGGATTTTTTATGCTAATATTACAGAAAATTTTGCTCGATTCATAATGGATCATCACTAGTTTAAAACAATATCTCAGACCACTGACTCACTTAAAAGTTAATACGCGAGCGCGGGCTGTGGTTGTGGTATCATCTTAACATAACACGTCATAATAATTCAGAAAAATTGGTTCAAATGGGCCAATTCTTTCGACGTATCTATAGAATAGGCAAACATACATCACATGTTATGTACTTCCTACTACACCGCCATCTATTGGATTTTTTTAAAAAGTAAAGCAATTAAAGAGGAATTATTGTTTTGATTTCAAGCTTATGTCCCATCCAACGTCATCCTTCACCCGAATCAACGATAACTTAACATAATTCAATAACTTATTAGCTAAAATTAATTATGTTTTTAATTATATAATAATTAATTTATGCTATGTCAGATATGAATCTGCACAGAGCCGTGCAAAATGCCGGAAAAGGTTCTTTAATACAATTTGCTGCATTAACTTTACTATATTTACCTAGAGCTATTTAAAAAAACTCTATTTTTTAGGATTCATACAAAATTTTAATATACATTAAAAGTGTCATTCTTCTCTCTTTTTATGAATTGTGAAAGTGTAATTCTTCTTTTTCTGTGTTTATGTCAGTTATAGAGGTCTGCAAAGCAATGGGAAGCTAGACTAGAACCTGTTTAATTACCTACCGTTCAAGCCTGACATTCGGAATCAAAAACGTAAAGCAAGACGGGTATAAGCTAGTTATTAAATAAATCAACAAAACACGTACGATAAGGTTCTTGAAAGAAATGGGGAGTTTCAAAAATTCAGTCCAGTCTTTGAGGAGTCGGTCACTTCCACTACAGACAAAAGCAATGTATGTATATAATATATATCTATAATAATAAAGGAAAGTGCCTGACTGACTCATCAACGCACAGCCTAAACGGCTAATCGTAGAGAAGTGAAATTTGGAAATCAGGTAGGTCTCAATACAAAACCTTCCATTAAGAAAGGATTTTTGGAAATTCCACCCCTAAGGGGGTGAAAAATAGGGTTGAATGTTTTTCAAAGTATGCGAATATCTCGGAAACTAGACACGGTACGAACTTGAGATTTGGCATATGAATTCTCCTATAGAAATGAGTAGTAGTTTTCTTGGACAGTTTTTCCAAATTTTCACTAAAAGGGACGAAAAAGGGCACATACAAAAAGGGATGATTTTTAAGTGCCTCCTAAAAAGTTTAAAACTGGTTTTATCGAAATTTCAAAAAAAATGATTTCTTCAGAAAGAGTCAAATTATACTATTTCGTTTTCAAAAGACATCAGTAATTAGAGGGGAGGGGGTGAGGGGCACTTTTTCAACGTGTATGTGTGTGTATCCGTCCCCTCTTTATAACTTTTGATTCGCTTGATGCACAAATCCTAAAATTTCAGAAAATATTGAAAACCTTAAGCATACAAAATTTGTATACTCAGAATTTTGAAATTTATTTTCAGTCAGGGGTTATCAACCTTTGAATTTTTATTTAATTTTTCCATATATCTCGAAAACCATAAAATCTAGAACCCTAAAATTGTGTATGTATATAGAAAAATACAATATCTAAAATATAATTTTATGAAGAAGTTCCAGGATTTCTCAAACTTTTTTTATAAAGAAAAATATTTTTTTTATGACAAATTTACGAGTTTCAGTGCCTATATTTCAGAATTTTATAAAAATATCGAAAAACGCCGAAACGCTACAACTAGATAATTTATTTTTCTATAAAAAATACATACATCATAGCAGTACATCTCAAACTTTTCTTAACAATTTTTGTAAAAATTTAATTTATTGACGACATCGTTTCATACAATAAACATCCTACACCGCGAGCTGGTCCGGTGCAGCGTGTATGAATATATACGTAGGTAGGTACCTACCCAACCCAACCTACTTTCTCCAATACACGTGTCGAAACTATTGCATCATCTATAATATTAATATAGTTTTGAACTAGCCGACCCGTCAAACTTCGTCCCGTCTTGGAATATAAATAATATGTTCGAGATTTTATGTATAAATTTAAGTTGATTTCAGTTTAAAGTTATTTAACACAGACGACGACGTGGTCCTTATATTATTGAATTTGAATAAGTATAATGATACATTCATTAATACCTTTTTAACTACCTACTGTAACCGATGCATCTGTTATAAAACATATCATTATATTATTTTCTATCAGCATTCCGTGAATCGTATCATTTATCAAACAACTGATTCCTGTTAAACGCCTGATTTAATTTCAAAATTAGAAAAAATGTAATAATAATATGGAAGTTTTATTTTTATTCCGTGCAACTTTTTTCTTTCATAAGACCCTTCAGACAAAAGCAAACACGACAAAAAATGGGCGATATAAGTTCAGCTGTTCTCATAGGGTAAGAAACACGTAGAATGCCGATTCTGACTAGCGCCAACCGGCGCAAAGAATGTTACTATGCATTTGAATGGGGAAACCCACAGAAAAAGCAGGAACCCGCTTTCCGACATGCCCATTTAAATGCATGGAAACCATAGACAACAATATTTGAGCTGGTCGGCGCGGATCGTAATCGGCTTTCAACGTGTTCTTACCCATACGATGACCGCGCAAATTAGCGTTCCATTTTTATATAAGAGATAATACACTTTCCGTTAATTCAGACAAACACTTTAGGTACCTACCTACTTCAATATATTTTTCGTACCATGCATCCTGTACAGCGATTCTGAATTGTTTTTTTTTACGATCGACATTAAAATCATTATGTAGGTACCTACCTATTTTAGTAATTTATTATCTCTACTAAAATAATTTACGGTAAGTTCACGAAAAGAATCTGGATTGTATTGCAATTCTTTATGTCTTGATCTGTCAAAATATTTGAAGCCATTTCATAAAAACACTACCAAAAAAAAAAAAAAAACTATGTGAGTAATCTTGCTTTGAATTTATTGCGTAAACCATGAATAGCAAGTTGATATAATATTATGTTGAAAAAAGGTAAATAGTATTATGAAGTCAATAGGTAAATTATTTTATATCAAATGTAGTAAAAGTGCAAAATATTAAATTTTAAAATTATCTACAAAATCCTCACATCATTTTAGGATAGATCGTAAATAATTGTTTTGAAAACACTGGCAAGTCAATGACCATATCATTTCGTTACTGTATAGTGCGAAAAAATTAACTGTCCACTGGAACGTATAAAAAATAGAGACGAAAGGGATAGCAGTTAGCCGGATATTATGACCTCCTCACACACCATTTCCAGATCCCTCAGCTCTGCTTCGAAGAAGCAGAACACGAGGAAGACCCTCTCGGTATGAGAAGATCTTCTTTGTCTTCGGAACCCTTGCGGGAGGAAGAAAAGCGCTCCCCTTAAAATATCGGTGTTTTTATTTTCAAAAATTTATAAAATTCGTAGAATGCTAAAGAAGTCCTTACTAGAGCCCGGCCAGTGCGTAAATTACCATGGGTACAACGCATGAATTACGCTTACGTAGGCGGTATATACCAATTGGACTGACTCCGTTGCCGGAACGTTATTGTTCCAAAAATCGAGGAAACTATCTGCATCTTCAGCCAGGATGATATATGACGAAACGTTGTTTTATTAAACTTCCCTTACTTACGAAGACCAGCAAAGCTGCTGTTTTCCTCTATATAGTCTAATAGTCTATATAACGAAATATTATATAGAATTACTCTCCATAATTTACCTTATGCTTGATAATCAATTTTCTAAGTTGTAGAATTTATTTTGTGATTATAAGGTGTATTTCTTAAGTGATACTTTAATAAACAAATCAATGAGTTATCCAAACATGTCTCTTTTTACTATCAGGTATCCGGCAGGATATTATTTACGCCGCCGGATAGACCGGATATCGGATAGTTGCCGATATCCGTTTCATCTAATAAAAAATATAAACAGTGGACAGTTCATTTTCTTCCTACTCTACATTGTCGAAAATTCGTTTATAGTCGAACGCCAATTACTTCTTATACCATTAGAATACTGAGGTTGACCACCTCACTTCCTTAAACCTCAACCGGTTAGAAAAGGCACAATGAGCCTCGGACGACTTCGAGCGCAATGGAGAGTTCTTTATGCCTAACCTATTCTCCTGAGTGGGTCCAAGGCCTCCCGTATTATGGGGTGGTTTGGGGGGAACCGCCACGGGCTTGATTTGTGTGCGGCTGGCTTTTAGGCAATCGGGCTAGGGTTTGGCTTTGTGCGGATCGGGTTTGCTGCGGTTTAGTTTCCTCCGGGCTGGCTTGCGGTGAGCGGGGGGGGGCTTAAAAGGGAGAATATTACGTTATTATAAAAATGGAGACCTACTTTACGTGGTCATCGCATCACGCCTGGAGGCCAAGTCGAAATATTAACGACAGCTCCAACGTTAACAATTTGTTGTTATTTCCATAGAGATAACGTAAAAACTGTTGTTCAACGTGCGTTAAACAATGCTGTTCCAAATTCCGAGTCAAAAAAATAATTCTGTCAGTTATTCAAAATTAACGTTAAACGTTACCTCAAAATCTTTGGAAGTATTACGACGCTGCTATTATATTGAAGACGAAACGCATTTTTTTTTGTTTGGAAACCATTTTCAATTTGGTAAACGTTAACGTTCGGAACGTTAACAGTTTTCAGGTTTAACGTTATTTATTTCGACCTGAACGGCTGGACCGATATCGTTTATTCTTTTTATGTCGTGTTTGCTCAGGATAAGATATTTATGAACTAAATTTCGAACCTACGACCAGACAAACAACAACAAATCAACGTGAAAGATATAAATTGAAATGTTAAAAAAACGTCTGTAGCTTGAAAAATGCCCAAAGCAGATAGAAATAAAAACGTTTTAAAGATCACTAATTTCATTGCTTTTCGAGACCTGAAAATTTTTTTATTCATATCCAGCAATATAAAAATTGATTTCAAATAACGTCATTTGATGGAATAAAAGTTATTCGAGTTATTTTTTGGGATTCTCATAGAACAATGTCAGTCAAGTTAGCGAAATTTTAAGTTCGCGGGCTGATTCTATTTGTATAAGAAGCACATATTTTTTAAATACAGATTAATAACGACAAATAAAAATAAAAATATAGTAATTTAATGGAAATTTTAGAATATATATTTAAAAAAAGAAATGTTGATGATGTTTCTTATTATTATTAATTTTGATGCGAATATAATTAATTCTGCATTGTTTAGGAAGAGAAAGCAAATACAGTAACACGTGAGCGAAGCCACGGGTAACTAGCTAGTCTAATATAAAAGAAAGTCGGGTAAGTGCGAACACTTTTAACTCGAGATCGGCTGAACAGATTTGAATGATGCTTGGTTTATTGGATTCTTCTCTGCTCCGGATAACAGAAAAACTAATAAATAATTAAAAAAATTGATAACAAATAATATAAAATATAATATTATAGTTAGTATGGAATGGAACGGATTTACTAACAACGACGTCATCTTTGTAAATTTTATAACAACACAATTATTTACGACAACCATTGAGGGTTAAAACACCGGCACCGGTACGAAGTATTTGATAGAGTTTATTTATATTTCAAGCTTTGAGAAATATATTTTTTTACATTCTAACATATTTTAAGCGAATTTTTTTTTATAAATTAAAACACAGAAAGTCAATAAAAAGAGATGATTTTAGTTTGATTAAAAATTGGAACGTGATAAATGAAATAAAAGAGGTGAGTTAAGTTTGAATAATTGTTGGCAGGTGATGCCGTTTGACATCGGATTTTTATATATTTTTTTATTTATTTGATTAGTCATTTTTTTATCTCCCATTCAGAAAGTAAGCTGTTATTTTGTAAAGAATAATTATCGTACGAAGATGTTGAACGAAGTTTGACGGGTCGGCTAGTATATAATATAAAGATGATAGTGTTGCGGCTGTTGAAATGGGGGAGGGAGGTTGAAATAATATTGTATTAAGAGTGAGAAAAGAAAGAAAGTAATTTGTTTGCCCGCGCGGGTAATTGGGTTAGCGCACAATCAGCTGAATCTTCCTTCAGGAGATCCACTTTCTTTCCTTCTGAAAAAATCTTATCTTTAATATTTAAAACGTTTTACTTCCACACAAAAGATAATTTGATCAAATCATTTTCTTTCTATCCTTTTTCCTATATACCTACGTAGTTTTTTTTCATATGTTGTTACTAAATATTCGTTTTATTTTATGAAATATATTTTAGAATATAAAGAAATTGTAAAATCTTACAATATAAATGTATGAGTTTGCTTAAGCAATCAACCTTCAAGAATTTACGCCTTTATTATTTTTTTAATCAAATAATATCAGTATTGAAAATCGAGGTTGTAGGTATATAATAATACGGTATTATATTATTATGATATCCAGAAGTTTACACACAGAGTTTTATATTAGTACTAGCTTACCCGCCCGTTGACTTTCGACTGAACCCAGAATATAAAAATAATTTTGACTTATTACATGAATAAAATGTGATTTACGACATAAAAACGTAATTAAATTTAGCTAATAATTTATAGCATTATACATATAATAGTTAAATCATTGATTCGAATGCAGGATGAAGTTCGATGGGTCTTATGTTTGAAATAAAAATAATTCCCCTAAAAATTAAAAAAAAATCCAAGAGATGGCGGTGTAGTAAGAAATACAACACATGTGATGTCTGTTTACTTATTGTATAAATTACTTAATGAATGGACCCAATTTAAACCAAATTTTACTGAATAATTATGGTAAGATGATAAGTAGGTGCTTAAATTAAAAAACAAACAATTAACATTTTCCGTGTGAAATTTTCCTATCAAAAGATTCGTGTATACTAAAATATTACTCTAAAGATCCTTAAATAACGTTTTTTTAAGCTTTAAACAACAATGTTACGATTTGTTATTTATCACTTTTCTTTTGTACCTACATATTTTATATTGTTAATGGCACATAGCCGTGAATAAATAAATAAATAAAAATTATTCAAGTTTGTATTTAAGAGCACTTGCAGAGGTCTTTCACGGCTCTGCGCAGAATAATATTAGACGCAATATCTTATATAATATACTTGGTTTCAGTTAGTTCTTTGTTCAGAATCAAATTCACTTTCTTTAATACTGTGTGACACGCCCTGCTTCGGATTATTTTCGTGTTTAGCCCTACGAAGTTGGTTTCTATGCGTGCTTTCTTTAAAATAACATCCTCTAACCGAACATCGTCGGCAGAAAGGTATACCCAGGTGAGTTTATTTGGTTTGAAAATCAAGGTATTTAAAAGTACAAAAGACTGAGAAGCTTAAAAGCGCGCGCGCGCGTGTGTGTAGAATGTTAATGGCTCTGAATAATGCAAACTTATTGTAAAATTTTATAGCTTTCCGTTACCTTCTATAGTCAAAGGTCGGCAATGCGTCAAGATCGACCTCATCGCGTCATAGGTTAGCGGCCCCACTCAGTTATGAACAATGTCGCTGACACTTGAACTAATTATTTATATCAGTTGTTTATTGAGATTTAGCATTATTTTTATAATATCTAATATAAATTAAAGTCGGGTTAGCGCGAACACTTATAACTCGAGATCGGCTTAACAGATTCTTCCGATGTTTGATTTATTGGATTCTTTCACCGCTCCGGATAACAGAATAACTAACAAAAAGTTGAAAAATGGATAAGAAATAATGTAAAATATTAAAGTAAAGTTTGTATGGAACGAATTTTATTCGACGCCATCTTTGAAAAAATTTAACAACAATATTATTGTCTTTTGCACCTGCACCCCCTCATTCTCGCATACGTAATTGCCACAGTTTCGGGCGTTTTAAAAAAATTTCATACAAAGTCAACCAAATTGCGCGCATATTATATTCTCGAGTTGATCCCGTCTGAGCTTTGAATACTAATGATCTAATGATCGCAGGATATATGGATAAAGGTTGATTGTTAATTATTATAAAGTGCATGTTAGCATAGTGAATGAATTGAGGTGGTTCGGGCATGTTGAGAGAATGAATGACAAAATGGATCTATAAATCTGAAAAAATGGGTGTACGGAGACGTTGCTGACTTAGAATGACGTGAATGATTCATTAGAATTTGTAAGCATAAACAAAACCGAATGTAATGTTTCTATCTAATAGTTAGTAGCATAAAAAAATAGTTAAATCATTTATGTGAAACACCTTCAAGCCTTTGACTAGCTCACCGTTATTAGCATGCTTCATAGATACACAATCTGTTTGTTTCTACAAGCATAAACGATGTAGGTATAAAGAAAAAAGAAAAAATAACAACTAATGACTCTAACAATTCATTACTAATGTTCGATTTTTAAATGGAACAAACCACTACGGGCTTACGACCGTCTTCTACTGTTATTTCGAAGGCTGGCTTAGTGTGATCACTTTACGTTAACAATGTAGGTATACCTACGAAACATGTCTGAATGAAACGAAATAAACGTGCTACAACGAAATAAAGTATGATTAGGTACTATTTTAACAAAAAACTTATCTTAATTCGTATACGAGCTCAGTGTGTGTGCGTGTGTCATTTTAGAAAGCAAACTGAAGACTAAGTTACACTTGATAATAGTCTTAAACTTTCTGATAATGGGCTTCCTACATAGCACGCACATAAAATATTACCATCTCTATTGATATCTCAGAAAGGATTCTGCAAGAGCTCCCATTCACCCATCTCTACCTGTTTGAAAGTTGACTTGATCGTGAGAATTTTACGAAATAGGCTTTCATTCAGGCAGGGAAGTCAATATTATGTAAGAATTTCCCAGCGGAGTGCCAACAAGAATCTTATACAAATGCTGGGACATTTTTTATACTGAGCGCAAGTTTTACGTATAAAAATCGGTGTGCTTGTTCTAGGCAAGCATTGTCTTCAGTGATTAGATTAGCCTTAAGGTGCATTTATACCAAACGAACGAAGACCCAGAGCTCGAAAATAGAGTATTATATTCCTAATCGTTGATACTGGTCACCAAGGAAATAATTACCAGAATGAAATGTCATCGCCTACTTATAAGTTGATGTTTCCACGGTGTCCAGTATCAACGATTAGAAAAATTTACTCTATTTTCAAGCTCTGGGTCTTTGTTTGTTTGGTATGAATGCACCAAAGGGTCAGTTCCTATGAAAGAAAGCTCAAGAAAATGTCGATAATAATAAAATAAGAGTTGTGCTAACTTTGATGTTTCTCAAAAGAAATTTTATCACACATGATTTTGTTAAAACTCATCATTCATGTCTGAAAAAAAACCGGTAAATTTATCTGAAAGGGTTCATTTTAAGTCTTTCCTATAGTACTCTATAGTCGCTGTGTTGCTCTAAAACACTCTGTTTTCTTCCCTATAGTGTAGTAAAGTTGTGATATCATAATATCAGAATGAGTGCCGGCACACAGCCTATACAAACCCCTTTTATCCAGCATTGTGCCGAGGTATTGGAGCGGCGGAGCATTATACGTGGAGTCTGTTCCATATATCTTCTATTGTTCCTGAATGTGGTATTGTTTTTGTCTATTGTTTTGCGAATCATATCGGCAAGCAGCTTCTGTAACGTTTAAGCCATCTACTAATTGATAATGGCACGACCATTTTGTTCGGTACAACTCTACATAGGTAATATCTAGTCCTATTGCCAACAAAATTGTTTCATCAAAGGGGGGTTTTTGAGACTTTTTTTTCTTATAACTCGGGGTAATCAAACCATAGTACCGACAATTTGCAAATCTTCTTATCAGATCACGGACAATAGGATGACAACCTTCTGAGGGCTTACAACCTTCATTGTCTTAGGTTTAAGGCCTTTTCAAATCAAATCAAATATCCATTACATCCCACTTAGGGGCATAAGGAGCACAAGAGCCTCCCAATGCGCTCGATCTCGCGCAATGTTTATGACCTCCTCCACACCATGTCCAAATCCCTCAGCTCTGCTTCGAAGGAATTGAAAATGGTTTGAGAGTGTCTTTTTCGTCTTCGGGACCCTGATAGGAGAAAGAACAGCGCTCTCCTCGGCCAACTGACCTCAACACATATCCCAGCCAAGTCCATCTCGTCTCCATAATGGTATATAGAAGTCATAGGCCTACGCTAAGTGCGCTGGCTTATAGCGTCGTTCGTGATGCGGTGGTACCATCTTATACCCAAAATTCTCATGAGGCACTTCCTTTTAAACGCAGATACTTTTTGTGCCTGGGCTTTGGTCACGTGTTCAAAATGCCTTTAACATTGCAAAAATCTTTATTACCCGTTTTGGTCCTATCCAATATCTCCTTGGTGGAAATTGTTATCCATCTAAACGTACATATTAGCTGTATGAAATTTTAGACAAAAAAAGTCACCTCTATATACCTAATATTTATAAATGTACCTCAGGATTCCATAAGAATTAGAAAAAAATAACAAGGTACCTAGTAAATTTGAATAATTTTTCATGTCATTTGTTTTTTGACCATCTGTTTACCAGAACCTTTTTAAAATCTCGCTCCAATCTAGGTGTTGGTCATAAACAGGTTACGAATCTTTTGGTAACCTTCTGATGTTTTCTTCTTAATATTGATGCTGTCCCTGGGTAGGCTTCGCAGAGTTTGGTTCGACGTTTCGTCCCTGGAGAACTATAAATTCCTTTTTAAGTTAGTGCCTATCTAACAGTTTTATCTCGTACAAAATTGTAAGCACATTCTACACCTGATATCGGTCTTAAGGTTAAGAGTTAAGAGATCTGACCGTTTTTGTAACATTTTCAACTGAATATTCTTGTAATGTTTATGAATCGAACGTGCATTCTTGATGGAACTATTTAAACTAGTGGTATACCAGTGCTCTAAATTCGACCATAACTTATTCAAACTATAAATTTTAACATTATTAAGATTCCATTATCAAAAACTGTGCGAGCGCTATCTCATAATTTTCTTTCAAAAACATGGATACCTACGTCAAATTTTAAATGTTGAAATGTACAAAGTTTTTTTTTTATATTATTATTAAAGACAAATAATATTAATCTATTCTCAGTTTGACCACAGATAAACAATAGAATAAATGTGTCTATGTCAATATCAAATACATCGAAGTGTGTGAGTATCAAATACATAACATTAAAGTAAAGTTTGTAATGTTTTTTTTTATCGATTTAATCTATTTGTTATGCATAATTTTTTTTAAAATATTAGCATTCTCCACTCCTTCTCTATATAAACTATAAGTGTGCGAAATTTCATACTCCTCCGTTCGCGCAATTTTCACCAATTTAATTTGTTTCTTATTCCACAAATTATTTCAGGGGTCAGAGGTCATCTGTATCCACAGATGACAAAGAGGTCAGAGGTCATCTGTAGTCACAGGTGACAAAGAGACCGTGACCAAGCCAAATGCAGCCAAAGAGAACAGCGGAGAACCGAGAAGAGTGGAGGAGGAGAAGTTCGCGCCTGCTGCCAACCAATCCCCAAGATTTAAAACGCTGAAGAAGATCCGCGGCGGGCTTGGTTTGTGTCTGGTCGGCTTTTTGGTCCGATTGCTTCAATCGGGCTAGGGGTCGGCTTTGTGCGGATCGGGTTTGGTGCGGATTGGTCTCCTCCGGGCTGGCTTGCGGGGGGGTGGGGGGCTTAAAAGGGAGAATGTATGTATGTATGTACATAAGTAGTGTCATTGGTTGGTTTAAATAATTGTTCATAGGCATTTTTTTTTTTATACAATTAAAAAATCATTACCCACCATAACAGATATGTTCCAGTGGACAGTTCATTTTTTCGGATTCTATATACATTGACGAGAAATTCGTTCATAAAATTCAAATTGTCGACAGCTATACGTATCATTTTTGTACGGAAATAAACTTTAGTTTAACCTACTGTTTTTTTTTTCTATTTACTGACATTCCTATAAACTGACACTACTGTTTTTTTTTTTCTATTTTTTACTGAGACTGCTTTTTAATATTTATTGACACTACTTTTTTCTATTTACTGACACTACTTACTGTTTTTTTATATACTTATTTACAAAACTACTTTTCATAGGATTGGCAAGAACGTCTTTTTGATACTGGACTTTGGTTTCTAGGTTAGTTAGCTACTCCATGTTAATGTAATAGCGTGGTTTTCAGCGCATTTCCCGTATTATTCCCATAAAGGTATGTTATTTCATTTTATCGTAGTTTATATGACTTTGGATTTTGATGGTTTCTTCATGGGTGAGCACCCAAAAAGATTTGGAAAGGCGGCAATAAAAAGAATAGTACGTTGATTTCCAGGTCCATAAACTACAACAAGACTCATTCCGTACGGCGACGCTGGCAATAATGAAATGATTTTATGATCGTTGTAGCTCCACCTGTACGGCCTTGTGTAATCTATATATATAAAATGAATCCCTATTTTCCACGGCCACGGAAGCATGCGTGCTATCTCATGAAAGATAAAAATAAGAATGTTGCCCAGAATATAAGACAATATAGCGGTTACGACGCCTACTTTCGAACTGGAAGTCGTGGGTTCGATCCCAGTTGACGAGCATCTTCCTCTTCCACGAAATAAGCTTTAAATAGCTTACTGTGAAACAGTCGAAGAGACTCTAGTGCATGTAATTTGTTGATTTGGAGATGAACTCCTCAGCGAGATTTTGAACTTTATTTTACAATTTCTATTAGTATTGTCTCGGAACAGGCTTAAATCTAGCGAGGCAATATATTCCATTACATATATTTAAATAATATTATATTATGTAGGTACTTTTCTTTTGGAAATAATAAAAAAAAAATAGTCTCTTAATGTATTAGTAATTTAATTGTAATGCAATTAAATGTAGAAGTCAAAATTAAGAAATTTTATTTGTGGAACCTAACATGGTATTTTTTTTTCTTTTAAATACAGAATAATATAATATTTGAAAGGTTAATGTGTCATGTTCATGCGATTTCTTAGAATATAATAGGTATAACTTTTATAGACATAAACAAATATGCACAAGCAAGAGAATACGAGAAAGAGATTTAAATACAGATTACATATACACGAAAACAGTGCAACAAAATGAGCGTAACGTAATCATTGAAATGACTTGTCAATAAAAGTTAATATCTTAAAATTTCACTCCTGTAAAATTCTCTAAATTGACTTATATTGTTAACCCCATACATCAGAGGATTTGTGTTCGCTTGGAGTAAGTATAGTTCCATTTTTCTAAATTACAAATAATTAATATAGTTTATAGCAATGGGAATAGCAATAAAATTTACAATGGGTAACCTTCTAAGATCTTTTGACATTGTAAACTTTTAAATTTTTTTTAAAAATTTAAATTAGCGTTTGGTATAAATTTCAAATGTTTGATAATTAGTGCAATTGGCAGAATGTGTCCGACATATACATCTTTTAAAACATTTTTATATATCGGTCGGAGTTCTATTGGTTAAATACCTATGTAATTATTAAATTAATTTATCATTATACGAGTTCAAATTATCAATACTCATAGTTAGGAGAGGACGACGTCTGTGGGGGGAGCTAGTAACAGATAAGCAGGGCCGCCTCTAGGAGCATGCATTATTTATGAGGATACGCTCGTGTATAATCTTTGATTAAATCGCTGTGATTTTGTATTTCAAGTAGGCACAACTGCCCCCCCCTCCCTGTCTATCCCTGTGAATTCGGCTACATTTTAAGTCAGGTAATGCTGATATTTAAATTAAGCTCTGACTCTCCTTAGGGAAAGAATTACCCATCAAAAGGGGAGATTCTCCTAAATCAAACTTATAAAATAAATAATTATTCGTTATTAAAAGTATGACATTAAGTTTAAGAAAAAGTTTTTTTTGGTCAATTGAAAATAAAGGTGCTAACCTAGGGTAGCCCAGAACTCATAGTATATTATAACAGCCTTTTCGTGTAAAACATATCTTTGCATAAAAATTTATAATTTTACAATAAAAATGAATTTATCCTTAGAATTATTATAGAAACTTTAAAATGATATCGACTATTGGAGCTTTTTATTATCTGCTTTAGAACTACATATTCAATATTAATCGGTACTTTAAGGGGGACCCACTGAAGTTACGGACCTCAAATTTTACGTGCTTGTGTAGGAGCATAAGACCAACCCGTTTACCAAATTTTATGAAAATCGAAGAATTTTTTTTTTCATTTTTAGCTCTTTTTATAGAAAAAGTGAAATTTTCTTTGGATACTTTAAGAGGGTTTCCCTGTGGTACGCGGAAATTAAAAAAAAATGCATTTTTGAAATCTACACCCTCTAAAACGTCGAGAAAATTAATTTCAGCAAAATCTATTTTTTTTTTTTAAATCCGATCACAAGACTCATGTATATTCCATACACTATGAGTAAAACAAGGTCGTTGTGGTAAGTTCCTAAACTTTTTGCATATTTCATTTCATAATTCAATCTACTTCAATTGAAGTGGTTGGTGTTCTAGATTTGATCTAGAAGCGTTGTTTTTAATGAAATATAATGTCAAAAGTGTGTTAATATATATATATATATATATATATATATATATATATATATATATATATATATATATATATATATATATATATATATATATATATATATATATATATATATATATATATATATATATTCTCGCTTACTTTTGCTAAAGTTTGAAATGTCAAAAAATATTTGAATGTTGGTAGTGTTACCATGGAAACATAGGATGTTTACTAATATATTTTCGCGGAATTTCTGTTAATATGTCAATTTCACTTTTAAATAGAGAATCAATGTGCCGTTATTGTTATAATTTATTATTTTTATGGTTTATCAATTAGTATACGAAATCTGTAAACAATCATGTTCTTCCCATTTTGCCATGTTTTCCATCCTCTTTTAATATATTTTGTCCACAGTGTCACCATATAAAAAAGTTCATCATTTGTGACAGATTGAACGCCACGAACTCCGACGTTAAAAGATTGAACTATGCTAAAGTTGACTTTAAATGCCAGTAACGGAGCCGACTTTAAATATCATTTTGTTGTTATGAAACGCGTTATTTTTCAAAGGAAACTTATTTTTTTTTATAAAACAGGCCTGTAAGTCCTTTTTCGCTTAAAAAATCTCAAATTTGAAATCCTGCTGACCTACCTATAAATCTGTACTTCGTTTAAAATATTATGCATTCAAAATATTGTTTTAAAATGCTTTGTGAAAAGATGAATATTTCAACGAGTTGAAAGCGCGGAATAAGGGTGAATACCTACTCGGGAATTTAATATCGCTCCCTACACACGACACAATAATGTGCAGCTTTGTGTGCGGTGGGAAGGATGTTAGTAAAGGGAAGTGGCACAGCTGTGTTACAAAACACACACAACACGGGCCCTCTTGTACTCTGGCAACACCAGATACTGGTAGACCTACAAGGCCGTGCGGTCACAGTGGCGTAATCTTAAATCATGGGTACAAGTTTAATGTATATAAAAGCCCTGCATTAAGTGTTTTTGATTTGGTTGGAATGCCATTATATGTCCGGAATTTCACGTACCTACTTGTCAGTGAGAGTTAACATACGATGACAAAAAATCAATGTCCGGATTTTTTTTCCTTTGCCTGGAAAAATCTTGTTCGAAATTCTTGTTATGTCCGGATTTTTTCATTTGATCTGGAAACATCATTGGTACCTTATCTGATTATTACCTACAATATTTAGTCAAAACACAGGTATAACTTTTGTAACAAACACGCCCATAAAACTTAACAAATCATCCGCATATATTTCCATTAAAAATAACTTAATGACTTTGCTGAGCCATATGTAGACAGAAGACATAACCCGTATTGGCCTTGAAACTACCATCCAAAAGGCAACAGGAGACGTGGTAGACTTTTTTTAACTCACTTGCGCTGGTGAGGTGGCTTTGAGGCAAAACTTTGGGGTGGCGAAGTTGACTAGAGTTAAGTGTTAGAAGAGAACTACAAACGACTTGAGAGTTCAAATGGGAGCGGACATGGACTAAGAAGTGATATTAAAATACAAATATTATTATACCATCTTCATCTTCCACGACATCAAGCTTCAGCTTCAAGCAGCTTACAATGAAAGGGTCAGATTGTGCATTTGTTTCAACTTCGAGTGAAAAGTGTGCCACATATTTTATTGTTCCACTGTAAGTGGTTGGTTTTCGTGTGTTCAGCGTACGTAGGTTCGTGGGCATGAGTTCCGGTGTCGACCTTTTTCAGTTTCACAATACAAGTGAAATATTTCAAAGGTGTGTTTGTGTACTTTGAGTGAGCCCAAAACCTCTATTCACAGTTTTCGCGATATTTACGCTAGCGTGGTTACAATATTTTGTATGGAAATGTATATGTGTAACGCCCCTACAGAATACTTCGGAAAGCTCCGCAGCCCATAGAAAATTCCCGTAAGTTTCTCACTGACGTTAGACAGTAAAATTCGGAATAGGGGTACAGTGGGCCTAGACAAATTCAAATTGGTGAACGACTACAAACGAATTATTCGACAATATAGAGTAGGAAAAAACTTAAACTGTCCACTTTTTATAGTTTAACATAATAAGTTTCTTTGTTTGGTTTAAATAATTGTTTACGGACAGTTAATTTTTTCGCACTCTACATTGACGAAATCTTCGTTTGTAGTCAAACACCAAGTTCAATTTGTCTACGGGGGCTGGTTCATTTACCTTGTCTCCTTGATTGCGTAATGCGCCACTGCATTCTAGGAACATAACACAACGTATAAATTCTAACTGAAATAGCTACACTTTTATAAAAGAACAAATTTTGCGACAACCTTCCATCTCCAGGGGGGGCTATTTGTTATTAGATTTTGTTGTGCGATCTAATCTACATTTTTATATCTAAGAGGCTACTAACTTTTAGCCAGAAAGTTTCTATAGGGAAAGTTGAACTTTTCCTATCATAATCTAATCAAGGTAACATGGCTCTGTGGGGTCACATAGTTGGGCTTAGTGCGTACTTTCTATCTTATTAAAGAATTTATTTACATTGCTGTAGTCGGTGCTATTTCCGTGCAATCAAACTTCATATAATCCAAAAAAATATATCTCTCGTCTTCAGAGTTTTCTGGTCCTTGGAGGCTTGTGATGGTTGGATAATATCTTTGGATTAGTTTTTTTTATAAACGGTAACACGTTAGATTAACTTTTTCGCGATTGAATATCTCTAATATGAATGAAAGTCGGGTAAGTGCGAACACTTATAACTCGAGTTCGGCTGAACAGATTCTTACGATATTTGATTAATTGGATTCTTCTCCGCTCCGGATAACAGAATAACTAATAAAAAATTGATTAAAAGACTAAAAATTATATAAAATATAGTATTAAAGTTAGTATGGAACTGGGGACATAACCGCCATCGGTTGGGGAAATAAGGAGATGTCTGGTAGATTGATTTTTTGGTAGAAAGATTCTATAGATCAAGGCTTTCCCTGTGTTTCCACAGATTGAAATTAAAAATATTTATACCTAATGTACTTTTTGGTGGTAGGTACTTTTTCAAGCTTTTTCACAATTTGTTAACATCTAGCTATAATATTAAAGAAAATAGGGTTAGTGCGAACACTTATACCTAACTCGAGTTCGGCTGAACAGATTTTTATCGTATTTGTAGTAGTCGTGTATGTTAGCTATTTTATGTTACCCAGCAATATTTTGATGACTGAATGAACTGAACTAATGAGGACGAAGTTCGATGGGTCAGCTAGTTAAACATAAATAAACACTTTATTGGATAAATAAAAATATTATCTAATTGGCGGGCTTATCGCATTAGGCGATTTCTTCCAACAAACCAAATTATTCACAAAGCCTAACTATTTCAAACATGATCAGTCGACATTGAATTTCAAAAGTAACCCTCCAGATCACGTTAAGTACGAGAGGGTGAAACCCAAAATTAGTAGGTATGGAAATCATTTCCATACCTACTAACTTTAATATTATATTATATTTTTTAATATGCATTTTTCAATTTTTTAATAGTTATTCTGTTATCCAGAGCGGAGAAGAATCCAATAAATCAAACAGCGGAAGAATCTGTTCAGCCGATCTCGAGTTATAAATATTCGCACTAACCCGACTTTCTTTTATATTATAACAAGATATCAATATAATTATGATAAATTATTCGAATTCTAAATGTAGGTACATGCTTCCGGTTTTGACATACCTACTATGGTTTTAAGACTAACATTGATGCTGTCCCTGGGTAGGCTTCGCAGAGTTTGGTTCGACGTTTCGTCCCTGGAGAACTATAAATTCCTTTTTAAGTTAGTGCCTATCTAACAGTTTTATCTCGTACAAAATTGTAAGCACATTCTACACCCGATATCGGTCGTAAGGTTAAGAGTTAAGAGATCTGACCGTTTTTGTAACATTTTCAACTAAATATTATTCATGTAATGTTTATGGATCGAACGTGCATTATTGATGGAACTATTTAAACTAGTGGTATACCAGTGCTCTAAATTCGACCATAACTTATTTAAACTATAAATTTGAACATTATCTCATAATTTTCTTTCAAAAACATGGATACCTACGTCAAATTTTAAATGTTGAAATGTACAAAGTCTTTTTTTATATTATTATTATTAAAGACAAATAATATTAATCTATTCTCAATTTGACCACAGATAAACAAAAGAATAAATGTGTCTGTGTCAATATCAAATACATCGAAGTGTGTGAGTATCAAATACATAACATTAAAGTAAAGTTTGTAATGTTTTTTTTTATCGATTTAATCTATTTGTTATGCATAATTTTTAAAAAATATAAGCATTCTCCACTCCTTCTCTATATAAACTATAAGTGTGCGAAATTTCATACTCCTCCGTCCGCGCAATTTTCACAAAAATGGTCACCAATTTTTCCTTCACGTATTAATATATACATAGATTAAGTAGCTACATAGGTAATTTAATTGGCATAATTATTTTGTTTCTTATTCCACAAATTATTTCAGGGGTCAGGGGTCATCTGTAGCCACAGGTGACAAAGAGGTCAGAGGTCATCTGTAGTCACAGGTGACAAAGAGACCGTGACCAAGCCAAATGCAGCCAAAGAGAACAGCGGAGAACCGAAAAGAGTGGAGCAGGAGATGTTCGCGCCTGCTGCCAACCAATCCACAAGAAGAAAAAATAACAACTAATGACTCTAAAAATTCATTACTAATGTTCGATTTTTAAATGGAACAAACCACTACGGGCTTACGACCGTCTTCTACTGTTATTTCGAAGGCTGGCTTAGTGTGATCACTTTACGTTAACAACGTTCGCCATTAGGTGGTAATGTTTGTCTCCGAAACTCCTAATCATGAGAATTCTCAACATGTTCAACATGTCGAAAAATCTCATGTATGCAACAAGTAGAAATTTAATAATAAAATGAAAAATAGAGGTAAAAGTTGGAAATTATTGAGAACAAGAGAGCAACCAAATTTAAAGAATGCAACTGCTATCATGTATTTGGCGCCAGGATATGACTATATCCATTTTTGTTAATGTCTCATATTTATTGCCTATTGGCTTTGTTGGTGCACAACGTTCTAATTATGTTTAGATTCTTGTGACCTTTTCAGGACTGGATCTTAAAGAAAAAATAACAACTAATGACTCTAAAAATTCATTACTAATGTTCGATTTTTAAATGGAACAAACCACTACGGGCTTACGACCGTCTTCTACTGTTATTTCGAAGGCTGGCTTAGTGTGATCACTTTACGTTAACAACGTTCGCCATTAGGTGGTAATGTTTGTCTCCGAAACTCCTAATCATGAGAATTCTCAACATGTTCAACATGTCGAAAAATCTCATGTATGCAACAAGTAGAAATTTAATAATAAAATGAAAAATAGAGGTAAAAGTTGGAAATTATTGAGAACAAGAGAGCAACCAAATTTAAAGAATGCAACTGCTATCATGTATTTGGCGCCAGGATATGACTATATCCATTTTTGTTAATGTCTCATATTTATTGCCTATTGGCTTTGTTGGTGCACAACGTTCTAATTATGTTTAGATTCTTGTGACCTTTTCAGGACTGGATCTTAAAGAAAAAATAACAACTAATGACTCTAAAAATTCATTACTAATGTTCGATTTTTAAATGGAACAAAAACGTTGTTAACGTAAAGTGATCACACTAAGCCAGCCTTCGAAATAACAGTAGAAGACGGTCGTAAGCCCGTAGTGGTTTGTTCCATTTAAAAATCGAACATTAGTAATGAATTTTTAGAGTCATTAGTTGTTATTTTTTCTTTAAGATCCAGTCCTGAAAAGGTCACAAGAATCTAAACATAATCAATCCACAAGATTTAAAACGCTGAAGAAGACTATAAAAGTAGTTCAATACAATTTGAATTTTGCGAAACGAATTTTTGCATATATAAGTAGTGTAGCCGTGGGGTTGCCTGCTAAGAATAGCACCTCTGCTGGTTTTCCGAGCTTCCTGTAGGAGGCAGGAAATCGAAAAATCAGATCGGGACCGTGAGGTTGACCACCTCACGTCCTTAAACCTCAACCGGTCAGAAAAGGCACCATAGGCCTCAGTCGCCTTCGAGCGCAATGGAGAGCGCTTGATGCCTCCCCATGCCCCTCAGTGGGGCCTAGGCCTCCCGCATTATGGGTTGGTTTGGAGGGATCCGCGGCGGGCTTGGTTTGTGTCTGGTCGGCTTTTTGGTCCGATTGCTTCAATCGGGCTAGGGGTCGGCTTTGTGCGGACTGGCTTGCGGGGGGGTGGGGGGCTTAAAAGGGAGAATGTATGTATGTACATAAGTAGTGTCATTGGTTGGTTTAAATAATTGTTCATAGGTATTTTTTTATACAATCAAAAAATCATTACCCACCATAACAGATATGTTCCAGTGGACAGTTCATTTTTTCGTACTCTACATTGACGAGAAATTCGTTCATAAAATTCAAATTGTCGACAGCTATACGTATCATTTTTGTACGGAAATAAACTTTAGTTTAACCTTCTGTTTTTATTTTCTATTTACTGACATTCCTATAAACTGACACTACTGTTTTTTTTTACTGAGACTGCTTTTTAATATTTATTGACACTACTATTTTCTATTTACTGACACTGTTTACTGTTTTTTTATTTACTTATTTACAAAACTACTTTTCATAGGATTGGCAAGAACGTCTTTTTGATACTGGACTTTGGTTTCTAGGTTAGTTAGCTACTCCATGTAAATGTAATAGCGTGATTTCCAGCGCATTTCCCGTATTATTCCCATAAAGGTATGTTATTTCATTTTATCGTAGTTTATATGACTTTGGATTTTGATGGTTTCTTCATGGGTGAGCACCCAAAAAGATTCGGAAAGGCGGCAATAAAAAGACTAGTACGTTGATTTCCAGGTCCATAAACTACAACAAGACTCATTCCGTAAGGCGACGCTGGCAATAATGAAATGATTTTATGTTCGTTGTAGCTCCACCTGTACGGCCTTGTGTAATCTATATATATAAAATGAATCCCTATTTTCCACGGCCACGGAAGCATGCGTGCTATCTCATGAAAGATAAAAATAAGAATGTTGCCCAGAATATAAGACAATATAGCGGTTACGACGCCTACTTTCGAACTGGAAGTCGTGGGTTCGATCCCAGTTGACGAGCATCTTCCTCTTCCACGAAATAAGCTTTAAATAGCTTACTGTGAAACAGTCGAAGAGACTCTAGTGCATGTAATTTGTTGATTTGGAGATGAACTCCTCAGCGAGATTTTGAACTTTATTTTACAATTTCTATTAGTATTGTCTCGGAACAGGCTTAAATCTAGCGAGGCAATATATTCCATTACATATATTTAAATAATATTATATTATGTAGGTACTTTTCTTTTGGAAATAATAAAAAAAAAATAGTCTCTTAATGTATTAGTAATTTAATTGTAATGCAATTAAATGTAGAAGTCAAAATTAAGAAATTTTATTTGTGGAACCTAACATGGTATTTTTTTTTTCTTTTAAATACAGAATAATATACCTAATATTTGAAAGGTTAATGTGTCATGTTCATGCGATTTCTTAGAATATAATATAACTTGGTATGTTGTTGTATGTTGGTATGTTTATTTTCTTGAAATGACTTACTCATTGAATAAAAAAATACAACCCTATAATCCCCCAAAGCACGAGCTCTGCTCAATTTTGGGGGTAAAAAAATATATTAAATAAAAAATGTATAAATTTATTATTGTGAATGTATTTTTTTAATGTTTTTTATTTCCTTAATAAAAATATTTGAATTTGAATTTGAACTTTTATAAACAAATATACACAAGCAAGAGAATATGAGAAAGAGATTTAAATACAGATTACATATACACGAAAACAGTGCAACAAATGAGCGTAACATAATCATTAAAATGACTTGTCAATAAAGTTTATATCTTAAAATTTCACTCCTGTAAAATTCTCTAAATTGACATGTTAACCCCATACATCAGAGGATTTGTGTTCGCTTGGAACGAGTATAGTTCCATTTTTCAAAATTACAAACAATAGCAATGGGAATAACAATAAAATTTACAATGGGTAACCTTCTAAGATCTTTTGACATTGTAAACTATTCAATTTTTTTTTAAATTTAAATTAGCGTTTGGTATAAATTTCAAATGTTTGATAATTATTAGTGCAATTGGCAGAATGTGTCCGACAAACATCTTTTAAAACAGATGTATCTGTCGGAGTTCTATTGGTTAAATACTTTTTTTTTTACCCATCACGCCGTGTCCCGTAAGTGGTAGGCAGAGAGAACGGACCTCCACTCTTTTCTATCCAAGCATACTTCTTTCGCTTCTTCCACCGACATACCATTTCTCATACAGCTTCTCCTACTTCTCTTACTTCTTACCTGGAGGTTAAATACCTATGTAATTAATAAATTAATTTATCATTATACGAGTTCAAATTATCAATACTCATAGTTAGGAGAGGACGACGTCTGTGGGGGGAGCTAGTAACAGATAAGCAGGGCCGCCTCTAGGAGCATGCATTATTTATGAGGATACGCTCTTGTATAATCTTTGATTAAATCGCTGTGATTTTGTATTTCAAGTAGGCACAACTGCCCCCCCCCCTCCCTCCTGTCTATCCCTGTGAATTCGACTACATTTTAAGTCAGGTAATGCTGATATTTAAATTAAGCTCTGACTCTCCTTAGGGAAAGAATTACCCATCAAGAGGGGAGATTCTCCTAAATCAAACTTATAAAATAAATAATTTTTCGTTATTAAAAGTATGACATTAAGTTTAAGAAAAAATTTTTTTTTGTTCAATTGAAAAAAAAAAGCTGCTAACCTAGGGTAGCCCAGAACTCATAGTATATTATAACAGCCTTTTCGTGTAAAACATATCTTTGCATAAAAATTCATAATATTACGATTAAAATGGATTTATCTTTGGAATTATTATAGAAACTTTAAAATGATATCGACTATTGGAGCTTTTTATTATCTGCTTTAGAACTACATATTCAATATTAATCGGTACTTTAAGGGGGACCCACTGAAGTTACGGTCCTCAAATCTTACGTGCTTGTGTAGGAGCATAAGACCAACCCGTTTACCAAATTTTATGAAAATCGAAATTTTTTTTTTCTTAATTAGCACTTTTTCTAGAACAAGTGATATTTTCTTTGGATACTTTAAGAGGGTTCCCCTGGGGTACACGGAAAAATGCATTTTTGAAATCTACACCTTCGAAAACGTTGAGAAAATTAATTTCAGCAAAATCTTTTTTTTTTTTTTTTTGAAATCGGATCACAAGACTCATGTATATTCCATACACTATGAGTAAAACAAGGTCGTTGTGGTAAGTTCCTAAACTTTTTGCATATTTCAATTCATAATTCAATCTACTTCAATTGAAGTGGTTGGTGTTCTAGATTTTATAGGTTTAGTCGTGAGTTCGATCCACGGTGCAGATACATTCCTCTTTCAAAAGCGTTGTTTTTAATGAAATATAATGTCAAAAGTGTGTTAAAAAAAAATATATATATATATACGCTTACTTTTGCTAAAGTTTGAAATGTCAAAAAATATTTGAATGTTGGTAGTGTTACCATGGAAACATAGGATGTTTACTAATATTTTTTCGCGGAATTTCTGTTAATATGTCAATTTCACTTTTAAATAGAGAATCAATGTGCCGTTATTGTTATAATTTATTATTTTTATGGTTTATCAATTATTAGTATACGAAATCTGTAAACAATCATATTCTTCCCATTTTGCCATGTTTTACATTCTCTGTTAATATATTTTGTCCACAGTGTCACCATATAAAAAAGTTCATCATTTGTGACAGATTGAACGCCACGAACTCCGACGTTAAAAGATTGAACTATGCTAAAGTTGACTTTAAATGCCAGTAACGGAGCCGACTTTAAATATCATTTTGTTGTTATGAAACGCGTTATTTTTCAAAGGAAACTTATTTTTTTATAAAACAGGCCTGTAAGTCCTTTTTCGCTTAAAAAAATCTCATATTTGAAATCCTGCTGATCTACCTATAAATCTGTACTTCGTTTAAAATATTATGCATTCAAAATATTGTTTTAAAATGCTTTGTGAAAAGATGAATATTTCAACGAGTTGAAAACGCGGAATAAGGGTGAATACCTATTCGGGAATTTAATATCGCTCCCTACACACGACACAATAATGTGCAGCTTTGTGTGCGGTGGGAAGGATGTTAGTAAAGGGAAGTGGCACAGCTGTGTACAAAACACACACAACACGGGCCCTCTTGTACTCTGGCAACACCAGATACTGGTAGACCTACAAGGCCGTGCGGTCACAGTGACGTAATCTTAAATCATGGGTTCAAGTTTAATGTATAAAAAAGCCCTGCATTAAGTGTTTTTGATTTGGTTGGAATGCCATAATTTCACGTACCTACTTGTCAGTGAGTGTTAACATACGATGACAAAAAATCAATGTCCGGATTTTTTTTCCTTTGTCTGGAAAAATCTTGTTCGAAATTCTTGTAATGTCCGGATTTTTTCATTTGATCTGGAAACATCATTGGTACCTTATCTGATAATTACCTACAATATTTAGTCAAATCACAGGTATAACTTTTGTAACAAACACGCCCATAAAACTTAACAAATCATCCGCATATTTCCATTAAAAATAACAATGACTTTGCTGAGCCATATGTAGACAGAAGACATAACCCGTATTAGCCTTGAAACTACCATCCAGAAGGCAACAGGAGACGCGGTAGACTTTTTTTTAACTCACTTGCGCTGGTGATGTGGCTTTGAGGCAAAACATTGGGGTGGCGAAGTTGACTAGAGTTAAGTGTTAGAAGAGAACTACAAACGACTTGAGAGTTCAAATGGGAGCGGACATGGACTAAGAAGTGAAATTAAATACAAATATTAATATACCATCTTCATCTTCCACGACATATTAAGCTTCAAGCAGCTTACAATAAAAGGGTCAGATTGTGTATTTGTGTTCACTTCGAGTGAAAAGTGTACCACATATTTCATTGGTCCACTGTAAGTGGTTGGTTTCCCAGCGGAAAACGGTTTTCGTGTGTTCAGCGTACGTAGGTTCGTGGGCATGAGTTCCGGTGTCGACCTTTTTCAGTTTCACGATACAAGTGAAATCTTTCAAAAGTGTGTTTGTGTACTTTGAGTGAGCCCAAAACCTCTATTCACAGTTTTTGCGATATTTACGCTAGCGTGGTTACAATATTTTGTATGGAAATGTATATATTGTGTAACGCCCCTACAGAATACTTCGGAAAGCTCCGCAGCCCATAGAAAATTCCCGTAAGTTTCTCACTGACGTTAGACAGTAAAATTCGGAATAGGGGTACAGTGGGCCTAGACAAATTCAAATTGGTGAACGACTACAAACGAATTATTCGACAATATAGAGTAGGAAAAAACTTAACTGTCCACTTTTTATAGTTTAACATAAGTCTCTTTGTTTGGTTTAAATAATTGTTTACGGACAGTTAATTTTTTCGCACTCTACATTGACGAAATCTTCGTTTGTAGTCGAACACCAATTTCAATTTGTCTATACGGGGGCTGGTTCATTTACCTTGTCTCCTTGATTGCGTAATGCGCCACTGCATTCTAGGAACATAACACAACGTATAAATTCTAACTGAAATAGCTACACTTTTATAAAAGAACAATTTTTGCGACAACCTTCCATCTCCAGGGGGGCTATTTGTTATTAGATTTTGTTGTGCGATCTAATCTACATTTTTATATCTAAGAGGTTACTAACTTTTAGCCAGAAAGTTTCTATAGGGAAAGTTGAACTTTTCCTATCATAATCTAATCAAGGTAGCATGGCTCTGTCGGGTCACATAGTTGGGCTTAGTGCGTACTTTCTATCTTATTAAAGAATTTATTTACATTGCTGTAGTCAGTGCTATTTCCGTGCAATCAAACTTCATATAATCCAAAAAAATATATCTCTCCTCTTCAGAGTTTTCTGGTCCTTGGAGGCTTGTGATGGTCAGATATCTTTGGATTAGTTTTTTTTATAAACGGTAACATTTATTACAACACGTTAGATTAACTTTTTCGCGATTGAATATCTCTAATATGAATGAAAGTCGGGTAAGTGCGAACACTTATAACTCGAGTTCGGCTGAACAGATTCTTACGATATTTGATTAATTGGTTTCTTCTCCGCTCCGGATAACAGAATAACTAATAAAAAGTTGATTAAATGACTAAAAATTATATAAAATATAGTATTAAAGTTAGTATGGAACTGGGGACATAACCGCCATCGGTTGGGGAAATAAGGAGATGTCTGGTAGATTGATTTTTTGGTAGAAAGATTCTATAGATCAAGGCTTTCCCTGTGTTTCCACAGATTGAAATTAAAAATATTTATACGTAATGTACTTTTTGGTGGTAGGTACTTTTTCAAGCTTTTTCACAATTTGTTAACATCTAGCTATAATATTAAAGAAAATAGGGTTAGTGCGAACACTTATACCTAACTCGAGTTCGGCTGAACAGATTTTTATCGTATTTGTAGTAGTCGTGTATGTTAGCTATTTTATGTTACCCAGCAATATTTTGATGACTGAATGAACTGAACTAATGAGGACGAAGTTCGATGGGTCAGCTAGTTGTCAGCTAGTTAAACATAAATAAAAATATTATCTAATTGGCGGGCTTATCGCATTAGGCGATTTCTTCCAACAAACCAAATTATTCACAAAGCCTAACTATTTCAAACATGATCAGTCGACATTGAATTTCAAAAGTAACCCTCCAGATCACGTTAAGTACGAGAGGGTGAAACCCAAAATTAGTAGGTATGGAAATCATTTCCATACCTACTAACTTTAATATTATATTATATTTTTTAATATGCATTTTTCAATTTTTTAATAGTTATTCTGTTATCCAGAGCGGAGAAGAATCCAATAAATCAAACAGCGGAAGAATCTGTTCAGCCGATCTCGAGTTATAAATATTCGCACTAACCCGACTTTCTTTTATATTATAACAAGATATCAATATAATTATGATAAATTATTCGAATTCTAAATGTAGGTACATGCTTCCGGTTTTGACATACCTACTATGGTTTTAAGACTAACATCTTTATTAAACGTTCAAAAGCCCCAAGTAACACAACGATCTACGGAGAGAAAGATGTTAAACATTAGTCTGACAGACAGGGAGTGAAATGAATGGATTTTACAAAGGAAGTTACCGATGTGACTCATCAAATAGTGTTCACTAAAATAATACAACTGAGATAATTTACAAGAAAAACGGATTTATTTATTTATTTATTTCACAATATACGGCGATAATGCCTTTTACAAAAAAATAACAATTATTATAGTAGTGACAATAATAAGCAGGTATAAAGATTACACAACATGACAACAACAACAGCAGCAAAAACAGAAGCAACAGAAACAACAACAATACACCTCATGAAACACACCACAACAGAAATACAAAAGTTTTCTGTTTTCAGGTAGGTACATACGTTTCCTGAAAAACCGAGAAATAGCATTATAATAATTAATTAATTGTATATTTATTTTGAGAGGAATAAAAATGTCATTTTAAACTTTCAACGGGGCGAAAACGTTGAAAAATTTTACGATAGCGTAAAATAATTGGTTCTATTGTTTTTTTTTCTCATAAAACGTATTTACACACAAAGTAACAATATCATATTTTATTAATTCTTCACAAAGCAGAACCCGCCTAGAGGTAAATTAATGTAAAAAAATGTTTCAGAAAAATTAAAAATGTGGCGTCTCTTTATTCATCATAAACATCATTCAAAACTAGCTCAGATATTGTTTTAAAGTAAAAAAAATGTAAGCGGTTTGCCCACTGCTTTATTTTTATAGAATAAATTATTATGTTGATATGAAGAACCTTACTATTTTTCGAAGGATATATAAACGTATGCTATTTGATTCAGCATGAAAGATTTCTAAACTCGTCATGAATTGGTTATATATTTCAGAATTTTTCGCAGTGCAGAAACCCTCCACCCACAACCCACAAAAAAGGGTCAGAATAACATCTTGAATGAATGGAGCACCGAGTGGCGTGAATGCCAAGAAAGACATGGTCTACTTTAAACAGGATCAGAAATGGCCATTGCATATTCGCCGATTTTACAATAAACGTGGATGGTGATAGGCAGACCATCAGCCACATAGTATGGGAATGCAGCAATAAAGCATACGAGGCTAGTCTCTCGGACTTCGCCACACTGACAGGCAGAGCAATAAACTACATTCGACAGCTAGATTTGACCATCTGACAAACAGGAAAATTTCCCCTGTGCTCCAATTCTTTTATTTTTTTTACTGTACCTATTATGCATATGAAAACTTACTATTCTTATAAAGTGTATTATAATGTATTATTACCTTTTTTTGATGGCCATATGCTAAATAAAAATTGTCAGCTAAAATTACATTGCTAAGTTTCGGCTAGAAAAAAATAACCAACCGTTAATGATAGGAGGGCTACCGGATAGAATTCGTATCTGTCTCTATTAGAGTTGCTTTTTTCGTTTCGTTTAATCGAGTTACCGTATGTAAATGAGGGATAACAATATTTTACGCTTTTGAACCGAGTGTCAATCGTCGATGATTTTTTTCCTCGCTTTATATTATGATTGTTAACAAGAATATAAATAACATGCATTTGCATACATTAATTCAGAATTCTAAACACATTCTTGGGAATTGAAACTGAAATATCCTGTTAAGAACCTGAGTGAGTAGGGAGCAGGTCCATTTATGAGCACTCCACCGTATCAAATGTTTCAACCGAGAAGCCTTTATTGTCTGCTAAAAGGTAATTCATGTGATAGCCCCCCTACTCCGAGAGGGGTAAAAGCACTTCCCGCTACTCTGACGGGGGCGATCTTTCATTTCAGCGTTGATATCCAAAACCGCCAAATTACTCTCCCATTGTTGTGCCTACGTGTTCGTGTTTCTTTATATTCAGAAAGGAGGACTTTTGTCAATTCGAATTGAATCAATCGAAGACGAAAATGTCACAAAGGAACTGCGAGATTGTACGCACTATCAGTGATTTTAAGGTGTATTTTTAGAACAGAAGAATACACTTTTAAACACAAAATGAAGGCACCGAATTCAACTTAAAGATGACTTCCTTTTGATACCATGATGACAACTATTTTTGGAATGTTTACTTATACATTTAGGAAAACAATATTAAATAACAATACATAATACTGTAGAAATGAGATCGCTGCGTATGATATGCGGAAAGAGACTGATTGATAAGGTGAGGAGTGATAATATTAGAAAGCAATGTGTAGGTAGTGGATGTTAGCGTAGTGACTAGAATGAAAGTGAATAAATTAAGGTGGTCTGGGCATGTAGAGAGAATGACTAAAAGGATATATGAATCTGAAAGAATGGGTGCACGCAGACGAGGCTGACCTCGATCGACATGGTCCAACCATATCGGTGCCGTCTTAGAGGAGTCAGGAGCAAAAGGAATACATAAAAGAGCATGTATGCGGAATGTTATGCGTTTGGAGGAAGCGAAAGAGGTTTGTATGGATAGGAAGGAATGGAAGTCTCTGCCTAACCCGTTCGGGAAACGGCGTGATGGTAAAAATAATAATAAAATAATACTGTATTATGCATGTTTGTGGGCTGTGGTCAAATATTTGAGAGTCACATCGATTACTCCGCGAGTCCTGGATGAACGAAACTGAAAAGTACATCTTGGGTGTAATATTAATCAAAAAAGTGTAATTGGAAATTATCTCAAAATTGTCTCATTTACCCATTAAACATGATTTATTTCGAGCGTCATAATGCCCCTTAATTTCGAGCTAGTCAATAACTTTTCGTCAATAACTTTTCAGGGCTGACAACCTTCACTGCCTCCCGTTACAGCACATTGATAATTCTCAGTTCTCACCGTCTCAAAGTTTTCTTACTGTCAAATGTCTCCTCGTTGAAAATTGTTTATGTAGAATGTAGTATAAACGCAGTCAAGATGAGAGCTCTACAAATAATGTGTGGAAAGACTGTGTGGGATATGAAAAGGAATGAGAATATTAGGAAGGAATGTGGTATGGAAGTTAGTGTTGTTACAAAGATGAAAGTCAATGAGTTGAGATGGTTTGAAAATGTTGAAAGAATGAATGCAAACAGGATTAATTAAATGTACAAATAAAAATATAAGGCTAAATGGAAAAGTATAGTCTTTCAAGAAAGATTAGGTGAGAATCAAAAGAAATAGGAGAGGCTGTATGAGAAATGGTACATCAGTGGAAGAACCGAATGAAGTGAGCTTGGATAGAAAATAGTGGATGTCCATTTCACCTGTTACCTAACAAATTTTATATATTTTTTCAATTTATTTATTTATTGCTCCACCAATAGGCACTTGGGAGTGTCAGAAACAGTACAATAATAATTATATATACCTACACATGCACACGAACACAAACAATAATTCACATAAAATACTACAACATTGCAAAAATTACAAAAAGTTGTCAAAAGACAATTGAACAATTGTGAAAAAATATATATGTCGGTATATACAATAGAAATGAAAATTATTGTCAGATACATTACCCCTATTCCAATTCAAATTAAGTGCGCACTAAACTAAAATAAGAACGTTCCTATTTTAGTTAGCCGGATTGGTATTCGAGAAATTTTAGAACCTATTTGTTCCTAATTAGACTTCAGTTTGAAATTAGTTCATTTTGGTATTCGGATTTCGTATTTAAGTCAATTTTAGTGCGTTTATCTGTCAAAACGTTCCTCATCTTAGTTCACACCTAATTGTATGCGTCTAAAAAGATATCTGATGATATTTTAATGATAAAATTTTTTTTAACCAAATAATCATAAAACGAGTTTATTTTTATTAAAAATATTAAGCATTTTCCCCGAATTTATTATAAGTAATACAAATAATAGCATCAAAAATTATTATCATTGAACACCAATGCAATCATACAGTCGTCTTCGTTACACTTCGGGGTGGTTCGGCAGTTTCCGGCGACCATGTTACTTGGAACCATGGAGCTCGTTTGAATTTGTCTTCTCCGATTGGCTGTCCGCTTGTCAGCATCAACCAATAAGGCACATGCTCGATCCATAGACAATTATAATTCAAAAAAAATATTTATGGTGAACTAATATTGGTTTTTAGAACACGGCATAATTCCGAATACGAATTTTAGTTCGAGTGAACTTAATTCTAAAGTTCTAAAATCCGAATAGGGGGTATTGTGTATTCGTTCGTGCGTGGTGTAAAAAGCCACTTTGCAGTCGTCAGAAATCTTAATCATAATAATTATTACAATAAAAATATCCGTAGGTACATGGTTATTTCTCAATGCAGGATGGTGACGGAAATCGAACTCACGACCTACGTAACGTACGCTCTACGTAATATGAAAGCCGTCAACTGATACCGCAGTTCTACCAATCACTTCTTACTATAGTCTATCTGTAAACTTAAATCAAGTAGTTCAGAACATTGATCATTTGTTATTTTCGTTGTTGTTGAACTGATTTTATATGAATTCACCAACGATAAAATTTTTAAAACCTTGTCATGAAGTAATAAAAAAGTCTTGAAAGTTTTTTTTTAATCATCACGCAGTGCTCAAAGAGTAGAGCGTATTGAATAGATAATCTTTACTACCCAGAAGTACTGTCTTAGCTTTTTCCAGTGATTTTCCCATGTCTGCTTAGTAAAACTTTTCTTCTGTAACGTATTACAAGCTAGCTTCCAACATTCGGAATTATTATATATCTGTCTTAATATTATAATATAGCTTGTCCGCGTCTCATAATTCTAGGGCCGTTTCTTTTTGTTCGCTTATTATTGTTACAACCTTATATATATATATATATGAAGATGGAAGGTTTACTCCTTTACGCTGTGATGAATTCGGCAGAGACTGTGCTACTGCACTTGCATATGGGACGAGGCTGTGCTCATCACCAGAATATATATATATTTTTTTTTTTTTTTAATTCTTATAGTCGTTTATTTTGTAACATGCACAGCAGAATTTTTACTGGAGGGTATACCTATAGAATTATGGTTATTGGCATAGATCACTCTCTCGAGAATGAATTCCCACATCATAAAGAAGAAGAACATCCATATAATATGGAAAACTTTCCATGTTGCCCAACTCATTAAACTTTTTCATATTATTGAACCGCAAATGATGTTGCGGATCACCATATCAAAGGCCTTTTATAAATCCTTCACTCTACTCTACCAACTCAATTTGTTTTCCCTTTTTTCCCTTACAGTAATCCAAAAATCTGTTTTATTTCATACCAACTTTCTCGACAGACGTTTTCCTGTGGTCCTAACAATGAATATTGAATCCGAATTTTGTATACTGGCTTAGTGATAAATTAATTAAGTTTCATCCAATGTTTTAAATCACATATTTTCCATCCGCATTATGTCAATCACACCAACTATCAAATAACTGACAGTCTCTGTCAAATGAAATTTTGATTTCAAAATTGAATTAAATTTTGATTTTTTTTTTAATTTAATTCTGTAAACGCACTACGAAGGTTACCTACTTTAAGTTGTCTTCATCTTTTTAATGTTCCATGCAACTTTCTTAATTTTGACAAAAGTATAAACACAACGAAAAAGTATTGGCGAAATTAGTCCAGCCGTTCACTTATGGTGTGAGGAGTAAGAGAAATAGGTAGGTACTCGTAGGGCTTTATTTTAATTTACTTTTAAATTCTTCAAACAGATTATTTTCAACTTTGTAATACTTAGACATTATAAATGTTTATAAATAAAAATAACTTTGCAGTATTACAATAGGTTATACCTATATTTTTTTTCCGAAATATATTTTCGGTCGACTATGCGACCATCGTCAGCGGAGAGTTTATTACTTTTAAAGATGTATTTCTTCATTTTTAATAAGTATCTACCTGCTTGGGGCTCTAGACAATTTGAATTTTGCCAACGAATTTTTCGTCAATTTAGAGTAGGAAGAAAATTAACTGTCCACATTTTATATTTTTATATACCTACAAGTGTATTTGTTAAGTTTAAATAATTGTTTTTAATAATATAATATTCCAGTGAGAAGTTCATTTTTTTCGTACTCTACAATGACGAAAAATTCGTTCGCAAAATTCGAATTGTCTACATTTTTTTTTTTATTCAATGGATCGGTTTTTAGTTTCGAAATTTCGAAATATTATTTTGAATAATCGATAGGCATACAGGGAATTGACGAACCCGTATAATAATGTATAGGTACCTACAGTCATGCCTATCGTTATACATTTAGATCATCGTTTTCGGTAAATAATGACAGTATTAGCAGATAAGCCCAACAATCCAATTCACTTGCCGAATCTCCGGCAGATTAGGGTCGGTCTAATCAGGTTTACTTAACAATTAGGTACCTATTATAATTGGTGGAATTAATCTGGAACGCGATCAGCGTTCTAAGTACGGTATTATTTACAACACTCCATGGGTAGGAACCTTCCCTTAGAAAATATAGACATACATACAAACTAGGTACATAGGAGTCACCTGTCATAGTGTGACGATATAATAATTTCGATTCAATACATTAATGAAGGCTGCATAATATGTATCCTCTCGTTGCCAGGGTGGCTGTATGTACCTTAAGCTCTTGTCTAATATCTATGGAGAAAATATAATATTTAAAAGAACCATTGAATCAAATTTCCTATATGAATTCACTTGTTCATACCGGGAGATAGTTTTATAATATAGAATTTTTTATATAGCTTTGTTATAACAATGAATAAATTTAAGTACTTGGGAGCAACTATTACCATCACTGGTGATCCCGGGGTTCAGCTCCCGATACGTATCGGAATGGCAAGTGGCGCCTTTAACAACATGACCAAAATATGGAAAGCGTCGGTGTTTAGTGTTGAGACGAAATGTAAACTGTTTGATGCGTGTGTGTTGCCTATTCTCCTGGCCCTGGCACCTGACCAAAGCCCAGGTACAAAAAGTCTCAGCTTTCGAAATGAAGTACCTCAGGAGAATTTTGGGTGTAATTAGTAGGTACTGTCCCAGAACATACGTTGTCTAGTGGGGCAGTAAATTCTAATAATGATACATTATATTCATGTATTAATTGATTGTTGTAAGTGTATTGATAATGGAAACAAATAAATGCGATGGTACCACTTCATCACGAATGACGCTATACGCCGGCGCACCCAGCGTGGGACCATCACATCTACTGTTATGAGGAGAGCGCTGTTCTTCCTCCCATCAGGGTCCCGAGGACGAGGAAGACCCTCTCATACTGTGTTCCGCTCCTTCGAAGCAGAGCTGAGGAATTGCACCAGATCGACTGCAATTGAGAGCTCTTGTTGCCTCCCTATGCTCATAAGTGGGGCGTAAAGGGAGCTTGAACAAACTCTTGAATCAAATTTGATGTTGGACGTTAGTTTTATTCAGTTTTTTTTTTAAATTCTCTCGTTGCCAGGGTGGCGGTAAGTGTCTAAACAAAATTAACAACAAACTAACGGACGTGGTACCTTAATAAGGTACGAATATGTGTATTTTCAAACAACAGAAATCACTCACTACTACACATAGATCTGGTTATGTGTATTTTGCGGGTATCGCATCGTTCGGGTAGGCGGCGTTAGCCGATCAGTCAGTTAGTGTTTTGGGATATTCTAATATAAACTTGTGGGACACTTTCCTATTAATAATATTATTATCAATACCACCAAGCAACTCGGCAAGTGTTTCGATAGTTTATTCAAACAATAATTTCGAATTTCAAATCGATTGAACACTTTTTTCGAGGTAGGTACCTACTTCAATGATTCTAAACTAAACACACTTCAGTCATCTTTGAAAGTTCACTACGGTATTCGACATTTTTTAAGTAGGTACTTATTGTGATATTTTTTTTGGATTGTGTATTTAGGTACCTACCTACGTCAAGGTTTAATAAAATTTTGTGAATTACAATTATTGTGTTTTCTTTAAAATAATTAGAAACACTTTAATGTGACAATTTATGATTTTTTTATATAAATATATTAGAATAAATAAACAATAATAAAGTCGCGTCAAATCCATACAAATATATTTTTGTTATTGCTTGAAGCATTCTCTACCCGTCAACCGGCCCCGTCCAATCTGAGACATGGTCCCAACCTCGAGTTTAAATTTCAAGTGAAAAAACATATAAAAAATTTCACCCGACGGGGAACAGAACTTGGAATATCTTGATCAAGAGTTAGCGCTTACACCACTTGCTACCGAATTTGGTCACCTTATTACCTACTGTCAATCAATCAAAAATCAAATGAACGACATTTCAATCGCACGTTGTATACTCGCCGTATAATATAAAACAATATGGCAGAGTTTGGGATCTACAGAGGTAGGTAAGTACCTACAGATCCAGTAAAATGAATACACGATTATCCCGAACAAAGGGGATAATACGTAGGGTACCTACTTAGCTGCTCGCCATTTTGTGTGAAATTACTAATCTGTTGACAAAATGGCCGATGTTTATCCTTTAATTAATATACCTCTCTGCCAACAACAGGATTATAATATTATGTACCTACATATATTATAATGATGTACATAGCTAAAATCCTGGATGAAATATGGCGCACTAACGATCCTATTATAATGGAAATTGTATTAACATACATACAGTATAAAACCAAATATTATGTTCGATTATCGTGCTATGAAAGTAATATGAAACTACTTCAGGTGACTCAAAAGAGTATAATTAAGACTATGTTTGGTTATCACAGGCGTTTCCCTTCCTTGCAACTCTATGATGAGCTTAAGATCCCAACAATTGAGCATCTGTTTGTGAGGAAGGCTCTCATATATTTCATCAAGTCTCGTGTCGGACCCGAGAGATCCCAACAGAGAAGAGTCACCAGAAGAATGTTATCTTTTTATTGTGAGGTACCTTTTAAGAATACAGCGTTTGGACAGCGACAATTCTCATACGTTGCGCCTAGAACATTCAACTGCCTGCCTGAGAGCATACGGGAGATAACTGACCCTTGTATTCTCGGGCGGAGAGTTTCTGGCTATGTTCTTGGTTTGTCGGTCATGTCCTTGCATGACATGCTTGGAGGAGTGTATAGTATCGAAGTTTAGAGTATGGTTGTATGATTTATTGAGTGTCTGTCTGCCTTATTTGTATGTGGAGTGGTTGTTTTCTATAAAGTAGTTTTGCCTATGTGTGAATGTGAGTGAATGAGGTTGTGAAGTGGTTGTGTATGATTGTGAGAGAGAGAGAGAGATAGTATGTTGTGATAGTATGTTTTTTTTATATGCATTTTGTAATAAGAATATATTTTTATAAGCTTTTTCAAGTTTGCCCTTGCACAGGCTTAGCCTATTTGGGCAACATTTTTGTAGCTGATTAAAAATGTTTGTACTTATAAAATAATTGTTAAATAAATAAATAAATAAATAAATTATAAAATGGTATTTAATTCCAAATTTGAACCACTTCGGGCTTACGGCCGTGTTCGACATTATTTTTGTGAAGAATGACTTAGCGCGATCACTTTATGTTTAAAACGTTCGACATCTAATGGTCCATCAATCCGATTCCCCGAAATCATAGATTGTTTCGACATACTGAACCGGAACATGTCGAAAAATCTTGTGGCCCCGGCAGGAATCGAACTCGCATTCCTATAGGTACATACACGAAGAATATATGAAGGTATTTAAAAAATGTTTTGAAAACCGTCTTCATGTAACTTTCAAAATTAAATGAAATTATTATTTATTGGTTATAAATGAAAAAAGTATTACGAAATAACGTAATAAATTTGAAGTAGCCCAGCGGTTAAGCCGTACGTATAGCGTACTGGAAGCTGTGGGTTCGAACTCCGGCGACGACCATATTTTCCACCGTCACAACAAAAGCTTTGCTTTCTGCGAAAGTGTATTTATGTACACTTTAGGTCATAGGCATTGCGCAAGATCGAGCGCAATGGAGAGCTCTTGTTGTCTCCCTATGCCCCTGAGTGGGGTTCAAAGGAATATTGATTAGGTGATGTCGAATTCATTATTTGAAAAAATACCGCATTAACACTTCAACAGCTATTGTTTGCTCATTATTCATTTGTTCTTTTGTGTTCTGCCAAGAATATTAAATTGCTCTTTTGACTACCTACTGTTATTCCCCATATTAACGTATTCTAATTGATACAACCCGTGCCAACTTCGTGCGCCAAGTCAAGTCAGCGTGCAACAGATGAACTAATGGGAAGAGTTTGAGACAAGTGCATCATTTGTGTATAAAATGCAATCTGAAAAAAATCAATAACAATCATAACGAAAATAAATGCAATAGCTGACGTTGGACATTGAAGGTATCTATCTATAATATAAAAGAAAGACGGGTGAATGCAAACACTTACAACTCGAGATTGGCTGAACAGATTTTTATGGTGCTTGGTTGATTTATTGGATTCTTCTCCGCCCCGGATAACATAATAATTATTAAAAAAAAGGATAGCAATTAATATAAAATATAATATTAAAGCTATTATGGAACGGATTTACTGACAACAACGCCATCTATGAAAGATTTTTAACAACACGATTTTTATTTACTTGAGAACCATTGAGTGTCAAAACATTGGTACGCAGATTTTTGATAGAATTTCTTTCAAGCTTTCAGAAATATTTTTTTAACATATTTTAAACGTATTTTTGTATAAATTACAAATTCTAAATCAATATTCATAGAAAGGACAACTTCTGTCGGGAAAGCTAGTGTTTATATTATGTAATTCAATTTTTTGACATGACTAACGCAACAATCACGGAAAATAAAACTTGTAAAAAACAAAATGTTGATTAAAATAACCAATTTGTTACTGAAAGGATATTGCTTGGGTGGTTTCAAAGACTAAAACATGTTTCGTATTTTATAAATCCTACATAGTGAAAATTAATCAGATTTGACTCTACTTATACAAACTTCTATATATTATGATTACATTAACTACACAAAAAAAACTAAACAAAATAATAAAATCAAAACTAGGCTTTGTCCTAATTGAAAAGTGATGATCGCGCGACCATACGATGAGTGATCATAAACTGCTTGATTTAAAAACTACGATGAGTGGTAAAAATAGCTCAGCGATGGAAATATTACGATCAAGCTGTCATCGAGATAGTTTAACCCATATCGATTGATTGCGAGCTGATCTTTATAGATTTTAGCCCGCCATGTTGGATTTTGTGTCAACTGACAGCTGTTTACAGTTTACAAGAACGCTTTCTGTAATAAGTAGGTACACTGTATTTGAGTATTTTTACCTTCCAATTATGTGCTCCATTCATTTAGGTCCATTGTATTTTGGTTTAGCATATCAATCATAGAAAATTTAAACAAATAAAGCAAATGTGCAATCCCATAATCATTCGAGGGCTTGCAACCATGATGCTACAACTAAATTTATAAGAAATATAATGACGTTTTGAAGAAAATACTCAAAGAATACTTTTTATGTAGGTACAAATATTGAAATTGAAGTGATCAAACATGAATTGGTTGTTGAGAATTCTCATGATTAGGAGTTTCGGAGACAAACATTACCACCTAATGGCGAACGTTGTTAACGTAAAGTGATCACATTAAGCCAGCCTTCGAAATAACAGTAGAAGACGGTCGTAAGCCCGTAGTGGTTTGTTCCATTTAAAAATCGAACATTAGTAATGAATTTTTAGAGTCATTAGTTGTTATTTTTTCTTTATGAATTGGTTCATTTTGGCTGAAACACAAAGGTTTCTTGTGATTTAATAATTAAAAAATAAGATACCTATTCTGCATCAATAACTCGTTCAAATCTGACATAGCGAATATTGGTAGTTACCAGTTACCACTCGCGTTGCCCAGCTACTATTTGTTTGTTTATAAAATTTTTGTACGAAATGTCATCTTCATACAACATAACAAACGCGGATTATTTTTTTTATAATTGAAGTAAAAACTGATCAGCGATTTATTCGTAATCATACGATTGTCGAATTTCTTATAAGTAAGACGGACATTGTTCTCATTTTGAACTGTCCGCCCCCGTTTGAGTAGATGTATATTATTATGAAACTAATCGCTGCGAACGCCCGAACGCTTTCCAGTTAGAACACACGGTTAGACTTGTGGGCGATTTCATTATCGAAAACACGCTGCAGATAATTTCTTAAGTCTATTTCACACACTTGCAGTTCCATTATTTGGCCCCTTTTTCGAACACTGCCATCAATTATTATTGTTCCGCATTCTTAGGCAGGTTTATTATTTTCTATAAGTAAACGTATACGTGAAATGATTCTGACGGAGTTGGCGAGTTCCTCAATTTATGTTGAGGCGAGTGAGGACGATATTAGATTAGAAACCAGAACCCAAATAACTCATTTGTAATACACCACAGTTTCTACCTAAATATTCGACTCAATTACAATAAATTTATTTTTTGTTTAATCACCGGCAATACATACGCTTTTACCTGTTATAAAAAATAACAATCATAGTATTGTTCACTCTAACAACAACACTGTAATGAATTATTATTAAGCGACCAAAACATAAACTATAAAAATGAAAATAAATGATTAATGATAAATGAAATAAATGATCTTAGAATGATTTTTTTTTATTGTAGTTATATTGTAACTATTATGAATCTGTATTCACTCCAAGTGAACATAGATACACTCATTGACTCTTTCACAGTAAGCTTCTTAAAGCTTGTGTCGTGAAAGAGGGAGGTGGTCGGCACCTGGGATCGAACCACGACCTCCGCACGGCACAGGGCGAAAGCCGACCTCGTAACCACCAGTCTATTAACCACATCTGCAACCAATTAAAATTGAATCAGCAATAAATGAGTAAGGAGTCAAATGTGAAAAATTAAATTGGAAAAGTATTGACAATAATTAGGTATTATCAATCATCTATAATATAAAAGAAAGTCTTGCTATAGGAACTTTTATTGCTTTACTACATATCGCTTGATTGTGAGCTGATCTCTGTATATTTTAACCCGCCATATAGGATTTAACGTCAACTGACAGTTGTTTCTAGTATACAAGAACGCTTTTTGTAATAAATCCACTGCATTTAAGTTTTTCCTCCGTCCAAATATGTGACCCCTGTGTATTTTAGTCCATTATTTTTTGGTTTATCATTTATCGTTTATCTAATTTACAAATAAGGTACCTATTCTGTATCAACTCGAAATCGTTCAAATCTGACATAGTGCATCTTGGTTGTAAGCACTCGCATTGCCCGGCTACTATTTTGTTTGTTTACAAAATTTTGCATGAAATGTCATCTTCATACATAACAAACGCGGGTTAAATATTATTTTATAAATCAAGTAAAAACTGATCGGTGAGTTAAACGTAATCTTACGATTAACGATTTTTTTATCAGTAAGACGGTTAAAGTTTAAAGTCTCCTTTAAGTAGACGCGTTTTATAAAACAATATTCCCGCTTACTTTAGCTAAAGTTTGAAATGTCTAAAAATTATTTGAAAGTTAGTAATTTAACCATGGAAATCTATGGAACACATAGGTTGTTTACTTTTATTATCGCGGAATTTCTGTTAATCTGTCAAATTCATTTCTCAATAGAGCATCAATGTGCCGTTATTGTTGTTTATAATTTATTATTATAGTTTATAAATTAGTAAACAAAATCTGTAAAAAAATAATATTCTTCCCGTTTTGCAATATTTTCCACCCTATTTCAGTCATTTTTGTCCACAGTGTCACCGTATACAAATGTTCAACATTTGTGACAGAGAGAGAGCGAAATTTTCTATGAACTCCGGTGGCAAAAGATTGAACTAGGTACACTAAAGTCGAATTTAAGTCCCAATAAAGTGTCATTTTGTATTTTTTCAAAGGAAACTTTAAGTCTCCTTTATTTTTTTTATGAAACCGGTTGTGATAGTATTTGGAATCCAGTATTGCCTTACGAAAAAAATGGTAGAAATAAGGACTTATACAAGTAATAAAATATAGACAGTCGACATTGAAATCGCGTTTGATCTTCAAGATTAGCTTACTAGTTCAAAGGAAATTCAATACATGCGAATGAGTGGGCGAAACATCGGCTCTTATGAGGTACACAAAGGTGTCTATCCGAAGAAAACAATTGCGGCTAAATAAAAACTTTATGTGCCTCTCTGACTGGAATATCGAGCAGGGAGCACGTTCGGGGCAAGACACGTGTAGTGGGTGCTCCCAACCTCCAAAATGTTTATAAAAATAACACTAAAATAAAAAGCAATGTTCCTGCGCACAAATTTATCTATTCACACCGACTTTATTATGGTTAGAACCACAGCCCAGCATATAATAATATGTATTATCTGATCTGTGTTAGTAATCATGGTAAGAAAATGGCTTCCAGCTGTTACATAATATGTATTCTACGATCTTTGATAAAACTGTAAGAATGTAATGAGATAACGTGGATGTTTCAAGTTTCAAGATATGTAAAGTGACCATTGTAAGACTATTTACAGAAAAAACCAGAGGGATGACAGGCATAGAAAAGGTTCATTACCTAATTATTGTTTGATTGACTTGTGAATCAGTTTGATCGTCACTTAAAGGGTCCCAATTTTCTTTACTATATTGAAATGGTTGGTAGTCTAGCGGCTACGACGCCGGCATTCGTACTGTTTCGTTCGGAGGTCGTGGGTTCGATCCCAGGTGCCAACCGTCTTCCTCTTTCACGACACAAGCTTTAAGTAGCTTACTGTGAAAGAGTAAAAGAGTGTATTTG
Source organism: Mystacides longicornis (assembly GCA_963576905.1). NCBI lineage: Eukaryota > Metazoa > Arthropoda > Insecta > Trichoptera > Leptoceridae > Mystacides > Mystacides longicornis. The sequence continues at coordinate 32,210,615 of OY756429.1, read as the reverse complement.
TGTTCACTTTGAGTGAGCACAGATTCATTTATCAAAAAAAAAATATCTCTTGAAAAATTCCATCCATGGAGCAAGAGGTGTACGCCGATAACACAGAGAGATGGTCTAATGGACGAATTTTGCGATCTGAAGTACGCGGACGAGCTAGCGTTGTTCAGTATGACAGTGGTGGAAATACAGCGCAGTGTTTCAAGACTTGACCTTCGATTTAATTCCAGTAATACGGAGCTTATGGCGAATAATGCCTGCTCTGATAAACAGCTACCGATAACCATCGACGGTCACCAGGTCTCCCGGGTGGATAAATTTAAATACCTGGGAGCGACCATTTCCACCTTTGGTGACTTCGAGGCTGATCTCCTGATACGTATTGGTATGGCAAGTGGCGCCTTTAATAACATGACTAAGATTTAGAAAGCGTCGGCGTTTAGTGTCGAGACGAAACTGTTTGATGCGTGTGTGTTGTCTATTTTCCTGTATAAGTGGGAGTCATGGCACCTGACTAGCCCAGGCACAAAAAATCTCTGCATTTGAAATGAAGTGCCTCGGAAGAATTTTGAGTATACTATGGTACCACCGCATAACGAACGACGCTATACGCTGGCGCACCCAGTGAGGGCCCGTCACCTCTACCATTGTGGAGAGGAGATGGACTTGGCTGGGTAATGTGTTAAGGATGCCGAATGACTGTTAAGGCCAAGGATAGCGCTGTTCTTCCTCCCATCAGGGTCCCGAAGACGAGGAAGACCCTCTTACACTGTTTTCCGCTCCTTCGAATCAGAGCTGAGGTATTTGGACATGGTGTGGGAGGAGGTCATAAACATTACGTTAGAGAATTTTTTTAAGCACCTAAATGGCTAAAGTAGTTAACGTAAAGTAATCACAGTAAACTAGCCTTCGAAGCAGCTGTGCTGGTCATAATTTGTAAAAATATATGACTTTAAATCATATACACTAATAATTAATTTAATGAAAGTTTTTAATTGTTGTTGATTTTGTAATGAGAAGAATGTCTATTGGGTCGGCTGCTATCATAAAACATAAAAAAATGAAACGATTTGAATGTTGCTAAAATTAACTAATTAATATTATGGTGTTGTATTTTTAATTAAACAGATTAAAATATTCCCACTATGAGGCGTGTTGGTTGAAGGTCCGTAAGGAGTATTGGCTTCGTTATAAATCTGACCTTCGTGAAATGTTACAAGCGCTGATGTAGTTGGAGCCAGATTATAGACACAATCCCCTCCTCGCCTCTCACTAGAGTCAGCTTCTGCCTGCGATGAGAACATTAGATAATATTATTATTTGTACACCGTAGCAGCATACTCACTGGAGTTATAAATAATACATCGTAGCCTTCACAGTGGAAATCTTAATTCGTTTAGTATGAACACAAAATACGCACTTTCTTCTTTCAATCTTTCTCTACTTTGTAAGGTATTTCGTACACTACAAAAAATATGGTGGCTTTGAATACTACTACATAATATATGCTATATGTTTTATTTATTTATTGTTCATATATGGCGCTGTTAAGAAGTCAAACAAAAGCATATGAAAAATAACGCATTCCTGTTACCATCGATGATGTATGGTTGTGAAACGTGGACATGGACGAACAAAGAACAATGTAGTACGAATGCATTAGAGATGAAATCGCTACGAAGAATATATGAAAAAACTTTATGGGTTATGGAAAGGAATGAAAAAATTAGGAAGGAATGTGGTATGGAAATAAAAGTGTTGTGACAAAGATGAAAATTAATAAGTTGAGATGGTTTGGGCATGTGAAAAGAATGGATGCAAACAGAATGACAAAGAAAATTCATAAGGCTGAAAGGAAAGGTGTAAGAAAACGTTGCCGACCCAGAATGTCGTGGATCGAACACATCGATTCCGTCCTCAAGGAAGGCCAGGTAAGAAGTAAGAGAAATAGGAGAGGGTGTATGAGAAATGTTATGTCGGTGGAAGAAGCGAAAGAAGTATGCTTGGATAGAAAAGAGTGGAGGTCCGTTCTCTCTGCTTACCCCTTACGGGACACGGCGTGAAGGGTAAAAAAAAATAAAGTAGGTAGGTACATTATAATAATAATATAGCAACATCATTGCCTATCATCAACAAAGAGACAATCCAATTCTCCCTCATTTGACCCCACCCAAAAGCCATAAGGAGGCAAAAGAGCTCGCTATCACGCTCGATTTCACATACCTAGTTGATTTTTTTTGTCACTATGTACATACAAATTGTGGGTTTGAAATAATGACATGTGAACTGATTTTCAAGAACATGTTTTATTGATTTATGAATGCTTTACTGCAACCAAAATCACAGATTTCATTGGGGCAAAATTCCCATAACACTCGCTGACGAACGAAATTATGCAGTAGAGATAAGAGCTCTAAGAAGAACATGTGGAAAGATTCTGTGGGATATGGAAAGGAATAATAATATGATATTGAAGTAAGCGTAGTGACAAAGATGAAAGCTAACAAGAGGAGGTTGTTTGAGCATACAGTTGAAAAAAAACAACAAAAAATTATGCTCCGCTGTTCAGCTTACCCCAAGAGATACGGTATTCAGGGTGAAAAAGTATAAATTTAAACGGTGGCGGTCGCGGGGTTTTCGCAGAGCCTACAAAGCCAGTAAAGATGCTAATTGAAACACATAATTTACATCGCTGCGACACTAACTAGGAAACATTATCTCCTGGACTTTTATTTTTCTTGGGAAACTTTTATGTATCTTCTTACATCTTCTGTTGTGCATATTCTCTCTCTTATATTTAGTTATATTTTTTACTATATAATAAAATGAGAAGCTATCCATTAATTTCATATGGTATATTTTTATTTGTTAAATTGCATAAAGTAACCCAAACATTTAAAAATAATGAGGTCATCAAGTAAAATAATATTACAACAAAAATAGGTATAATATATAAAAATGGACCCCTATTTCAGTTAGTCATCGCATCAAGTATATACGACTAGACCAATTTCTATAATTCTTTTTTGTTGTGTTTCAAGTACGTACAAAATTAAAAAAAAAAAAAAACAACGATCGATAGTAAGCTCCCAACATTGTTAAAAACCAAAGTAATTATTTGTCATACGAAAAATATATATTTAGGCGCAATACTCGCAATAAAATATTTATATTCAGGAAATAAACGAAAAAATGCATATATTCAGGAGCATATCATGTCTAAAAATGCATATATTCAGGAGCATTTACTTATAAGAATGCATATATTCAGGAGCATTCAGTTATTACAATGCATATATTCAGGAGCATTCAGTTATTACAATGCATATATTCAGGAGAAATGCAAGTGCTTATAAGGATGTGTATATTCAGAAACAATTCACTGTTAACACTTCATAGCCCGCGCTCGAAAAATTGTACGATGACCCGCGCCAATGGGGAAACCTTCGTACTTTTTTAATGGCTAATTTTTCATACAAATGAGATGTATGGAGTTACAAAAAGATGCCAGTATGAAGCTTGAGATCTTCTTTGCCGAATAGCATTAAATTATTTTCTCAGAATCTAAAAATAATTGATTAAAATACGATTATATAATGATCTATCTTTTTGACAAACCTTCAAACACCGTCATAGCCCGCGTCTTTAGCAAATAACCGACTTTTATTGCCCTGCATCCAAGGGCCGGTGTCCAGGTAGTTACATCTTCTTTATTGCTTCGGGGGTGCATTTATTTTATTATTTGGATCGCGGGCCCCTGCCCCAAACTTATTTTTTGTTATCGGGATTCTTTTGTTACTGCCGTCTAGAAATAATTCCCTTCGAAAATGTGGAACATAACAATGAAACCTAGAACCGTCCGCGGCAAAATCTTTTTTTCAACTGTTTAGGACTGTTGAAATTTTACACATCCTTAGCACCCGCGGCCTTGGAAATTCCCCGATGATTAACGAAATAACACTAAAAACTCATTTAATTTGACACATATACCAACTATTTCAAATAACAATGGTATAATCAACAAATGTGAAGGATATGGTAAGAGCCCAGGATTCTACATTTAAAGGAATTTTAGGAATTACAAAAAAACTGGCCTGACCGGGGAATCTCCGGGGTGCGGGCTCTGAAGTGTTAATATTCAGAAGGAATAAAAATATACAAATATTGCTCTACCGGCGGAAACTTGTGCCCAGGTGGCATTAAGAAACGTATTACTATGAAATTAAACTGAGAAAACCGAGTAAAATACGTATGAATATTCTAAAAGATGGGAAACGTTCACACTGAAATATCCAGGGACTTGTAGTCTGCCATAAAGATATATTATTATGTGCCCAGCGTGAAATAAAAATCCAGGATGGGAGCTAGTGCGCAGGGCAACAGCGAGCTGCATTCTACTGCTGGGTCGGAACGTATTATTGTTGCATTAGATAGATTCATTGGCCTCTAGGACGGGTGTGAAGGTCACTCCCAGACATTGGATGTAAGAACCCCCCAAAAGTGCGCCCCCTTGACCAAGGGTGGGACAGGTAGAAACGTGCATAATTGGAAGTGATCAAAATGTAATTAACGATCGAAAATTCAACAATCGTTGTTCGGGGGAAAATTTGAGTACAATTTTAACAGCAATTTCAACCCTTTTCTGAATACAAAAAATCAATTGAGCCACCAACCTTATATGCATATTTTCAATCACGTTCATAGGAACATAATATATTATTTACGACATCATGTTTTAACTTGCTTGATTGCGTTCGAAACCTTCATGCAAACACATTTTCTGGTCTCAGTTTTGAAAAAAAAAAAACAAAATCTTGTAGGTACAAATATGAGAAAAAGTATTTATTTCACATCATTCTTTCTTAACAGTCTCTCACGCATATTTTTTCACATTTTTAATTTTCCAATTATTAATTCTAAAAAAAACGTTTGATGTTTGGTAGCGGGTGATATCAACGAAAGTCGGGTTAGTGCGAACACTTATAACTCGAGTTCGGCTGAACAGATTTTTATGATGCTTAGTTTATTGGATTCTTCTACGATTCGGATAAAATAATAACTAGTAAAACATCGAAAAGGGGATAGAAAATAATATAAAATAGAATATTAAAGTTAGTATGGAACGTATTTACTGACAACAACGCCATCTGTGAAAAAAAATCATAACAACACAATTTTTATTTACATTGAGTTTCAAAACATTGGTGCGCAGTTTTTTATAGAATTTCTTTCAAGCTTTCAGAAATATTTTTTTTAAGATTCTTACAATATATTATTTTACCTAAATGTATTTTTGTATAATTTACAAATTTGAATTCAATATTCATAGTAAAAACTACAGGACTACGTCTGTTAGGAAAGCTGAATAAATATTCTTAATATTCACAAAAGATCCTTTAGTTGATGGTGTTTACTATTCTGTTAGACTGCTGGTAGTAGATAAAGTCTAAAAGAAACAAAGTCTATTTGACCTTTCCCTTTGCTATCGCTACGATTTCCATGAATTATGGAAATAAGACTCCCTCTGTCCTTCCGCTCCCGCACACTACTAACATACTGCTTCCGGCTCATCCTTTTAATGTTCTTTGTTCCAGAATGTCCTCAAATTGGATTCCAATGTTAATTTCTTTCATTTCATCTTGTAAAGTGAATTCATTGTGCTTTTTAAATTTATTTGTGCGAACAGCAAAAACACCAGTAAAATTTGTAAAGTAGATGAGAGTTAAAAGTAGAGATGAAACGGATATACGGCGACTATCCGGTATCCGGCCTATCCGGCGTCGTAAATGCTATCCGGCCGAATACCGTATAACTAGCACCTATCCGGCCGGATACCGGATAGTAAAAAAAGATATGTTTGGATAACTAATTGATTTATTTAGTAAGTTTCACTTAAGAAATACACCTTGTAATCTCAAGAAAAATTCTAAAACTTAGAAAGTTGATTAGCAAACATACTGCAATAAAGGGTAAAGTATGGAGAATAAATACTTATTTCTTTATATAGATAGAGGTAGCAAGCGGCTTCGCTTGTCTCCGTAAATAAGGAAAGTTTAATAACAATACGTTTCGTCATTATATCATCGTGCTGAAAGATGCAGATAGATTCCGACATTTTTGTAACAATAACGTTCCAGCAACGGAGTCAGTCCAATTGCTATATGCCGCCTACGTAAGCGTAATTCATGCGTTGTACCCACGGTAATTCACGCACTGCCCGGGCTCTGCTAAAGACTTCTTTTGCATGTGTTTCGTTCCTTCGAAGCAGAGTTGAGGAATCTGGACAAGGTGTGTGAGTAGGTCATAAACATTGTGCAAGATCGAGCGCAATGGGGAGGTCTTGTTGCCTTCCTATGCCCCTAAGTGGAGCGTAAAAGGAGTTTGGATTGGAATGGATATTAAGGGAGCCATAAACCTAAACAGATTGGGAACCTTTGCACTATTACTATTCTGTCTACGACCATGGTTCCGAGGGTAAAAGTTTAAAATCTAAACGCTCTAATCATAGGGAAAAAATATTACACCATACTAATCCAGACTAACTAACGCGGTTGATGGTTTTTTCGACAATGTTCCCAATGATCCCATATGGATGCACCAACCGACCAGAACATACGCCGGATATCCGGCGGCCGGTTATCCGGCGGCCGGTTATCCGGTATTCGGCTGTTTAGTTGGCCGAATATCCGGCATCCGGTATCCGCCTACACTGCTTTCCGTTTCATCTCTAGTTAATAGACTTACTGAAAAACGTATAATATGTAGGCTTAGCTAGGGTAAATAAAGTATAATTGTTGCTGCATATACATATTCTACGATAACTTGGTAGAATAAAGAAATGTATGCATATCTACTGGTTATAAAAAGGTTGTTCGTTTAATATTAAGAAGGGACAAATAATTATATTGAAATATGAACAGGATAAAAAACGTGATCCAATGTTTTCTCACCGGCACCACATTTGCATAGAGAACCTTACTCATTCCTCTCACTCACTTTAAAAAAGTATATTAAACTAATTAGTAAAACTTAAGAGGCATATTTTCTAAAACTTTGGTTATAAGTTGGAAGCGATTAGTATTCAATGGTTTGTGTTCGATAAAAGAATGTTAATATAATATTATTATTTTCCAATATATTTTAATCTGGTGAATTTTAATTTGGACGCCCTTTTCGAAATTCTCTGAAAACACTTTTACAAAGTTACAATAAAGACAAATTTTATTCAGTAAGTAAGTTGGAAGCCGATTAAACTAAATGATCTGCGTTAAACTAAATTTGCATTATTATTATTATACGTATGGCTTCGGCTTTTTTTTTATTGCAATTTGTATTTTTTTATCTCTAAATGATGAGGTCCACCTCTGTCAACCAATCTACAAAATACACAAAATCAGCGGCTGTACGTCGAAAAATCTCACGGCCTTATTGGTGGAAAAGGTATTTTTTTTAAGACCCTGACGATCCCTCTTCGGGTGAACTTTCAAATAGTTTTAATTCGAATAATTTTAACTCAAATGTTTTTAATTCAGATGATTTTAAATCAAATGACTTTAACCATAACCTTTTAAAATGTACAAACGATCCGAATAAATTGGGGACAAATATAGGACAAATAAATTTGTATAAAAATACTTTTTAGTTGGATCGTTCGATCTAAATTAAGTCTGCTTCCAACTAATTTGCAATGTGCGCCGGGCTTTAATGTAAAATATACAAGTATTTCTTAAGCCTTCTTATTATCTAGACTAGAGTATGCTGACCTACTTTGGTAGCCTAAAAGTCTACATACGTACTAACTTATAAAACAAGTGCTTTTTATCTTTATCCGAAGTAAGCGTTCTGTCTTGGAAGAAAATAAAATGGAACATGAGACAAAATTTTAAAATATAAAAGAAAGTCGGGTTAGTGCTTACACTTATAACTCGAGATCGGCGGAACAGATTTTTACCATTTTTAGTTCATTGGATTCTTCTCCGCTCTGGATAACAGAATAACTAATCAAAATCGAAAAATTGATAGCAAATGATATAAAATATAATAAGAAAGTTAGTATGGAACGAACTTCGCTACAACAACGCCATCTGTGAAAATTTCTATAGAAACAATTGAAATTAAAAATATTACCACGCAGATTTTTTCAAGTTTTTTTCTAATATGTTAACATTGAAGCGCATTTTTTATATTAGGTATATTAAAACGCGAAAAGTGAAAAAATCTAATTTTGTAATCAAATTTTTGTTTGACACAAACTGTCAGTTGTTTAATAGTTGGTGCGAATGACATAATTCGGTTGGAAAATATGTGGTTTAAAACAGATGCATTGGTCGGAATGACATTGGTTTTATCATTATTTTAAATTCGAATTCAATATTTATAGTTAGATCACTGGACAGCGTTTCTCGGGAAAGCTAGTACAACATAAAAAATAACACAAGTTGAGTTTGAAAATAATCAATGAGTAAGAAGAAACAGGGCTATTTTCATATTAATCAACATCATTTTGTAATAATATGTGGATTAAGTGGAGAGAAAACGAAAGGCTATATGGAAGGGATAATAATATTTCATGATGTACCTATATTAGTTTAGGGGTAAATTTGAATCCTAGGTGTAATCAATATAAGTCTTATTTTAATTTTGACCACCTCACGGCCTTAAACCCCAACAGAGGGCTTAGGCAGCTGGTTTCCCTCCTGTGGTCATAAGATCGAACGCAATGGAGAGCTCTTGTTGCCTCCCTATGAAGGTGGCTTAAAAGAGAAAATGAATAATTCCATGGTTGTTTACACGTGTATTGATGAATTCTGTTGACTAAAATAATTATCATGATTGTAGCACATCGACGAGAGATATAGACTGACAGAGTACACCCCTAAGAACATAGGTAATTGTTTTAAATCCAATCCAATCCAAACTCCCTTAAGACCCCGCTTAGGGGCATAGGGAGGCAACAAGAACTCTCCATTGCGCTCGATATTGCGCAACGTTAATGACCTCCTCCCACACCATGTCCAGATTCCTCAGCTCTGCTTCGAAGGAGCGGAACACATTATGAGAGGGTCTTCCTCGTCCTCGGGACCCTGATGGGAGGAAGAACAGCGCTCTCCTCGATGTCCCAGCCAAGTCCATCTCCTCCACATAATAGTAGAGGTGATGGGCTCACGCTGGGTGCGCCAGCGTATAGCGTCGTTCGTGATGCGGTGGTACCATCTTATACCCAAAATTCTCCTGAGGCACTTCGTTTCGAATGCAGATACTTTTTGTGCCTGGGCCAAAGTCAGGTGCCAGGACTCACACCCATACAGGAGAATAGGCAACACACACGCATCAAACAGTTTACATTTCATCTCGACACTAAGCGCCGACGCCTTCCATATCTTGGTCATGTTGTTGAAGGCGCCACTTGCCATACCGATACGTATCGGGAGCTCAGCTCAGCTCAGCAATTGTTTTAAATAAAACTTTGTTTTATTTCACTTTTTATTTATTTATTTGGCAGAGGCCTTTCGGTCACACTAATGGGATTTACAAAGTTTCCGCCAAAAACATCAATAATTTGTCTCCAGAACATATTTTTATCTAATAGGGCAGTAAATTACATAAAACTCAACATACATATTAAGTTTCTATACCTTTGTGTGTATTATTATATACAGTCTTATATTAAATATTACTCGGAATAAAGACATTTCATTTAAATTACTACATAATATCAAAAAAAAAATGTGTGTGTAAAAAAAGCCTAACTCGGCAGAAAATAATAATATATCAAACACTCCATAATCCATACAAAGGCAATCACATAGAAGTAATTCATTAACAAAATTGTTCCGAATTCGTATGTTTTTGACACATTGAAGTGATTTTTTGACATGTGATTTATAAAAATAAAACCCTTTGTCGTATGAAGTACTTTTTTATAAAGTACCATATTGATTGATGTGTAGGTAATTGAATTTGTGAAAATAACAAAAGGATGAAACAGTACAAGGGTGATATGTTGCAGGGAGGTACAATTCATCAGCTGTTTGTAGGGACTAATATAATATACATATTCTCAAGTTATAAAATGAAAGCTTATATTACTTAGACATTAAATTTCAGGTTAGTACAAATATTTAGAGTAAAAATGATAATAAACCATATTGAAAAACGTATTACGCCTTAGCATGATTCCAGCCTAAGATACTGTTCTTCATGCAAGTAGAAGTGGGATTCGAATTTATGGATATAATTTTTAAGAACTTTAAGTTGATTTAATGCAAAGTTTAGACATTTTTAAACATGTCCACAATTTTATTATATTTTCCTGACATGTTTCGTAGGTCACAGGATAATTAGAAACTAAAGCTAGGAGCATGTAAAGCATGTACCTACCTAAGAAACATGTCACGAAAAAAATAATAAAATTATGGAAATGTTTAAAAATAATTTAATTTAAATTACTTCAACTAAGAAAGATGCATGTTCATTGTTCAATAACTACTTAATTAATTTTATAATCTGGTGATTTGCCACATCTGACTTAGGTACATATTTCAAAAAGGTTTCGTTGAAGAGGAAAATGATCTAAAATATAATATTAAAGTTAGTATGGAACTGATTTACTGACAACTACGCCATCTGTGATAAATCCCATAACAAAACAATTTTTATTTACCTGACAACCATCATTGACATTGAAAATATTTACACGCAGATTTTTTATAGATTTTTTGATTTGTTAACATTGTAGTGCATTTTTAATACATTTAAACGCAAAAAGTGAATAAATCTAATTTTGAAATCAAAGTATTATTTTTGATACAATCTGTTAGTTGTTTGATAGTTTGTGCGATTGACAGAATTCGGATGGAAAATATGTGGCTTAAAATAGATTCTTCGGTTGGAATGACATTGGTTAAAAGTCATTTTTATCACGCCTTTAAATTCCAGTTTAATATTTTTTCTATATTTTTTGGGCTTACTATAAAACAGTTTCCTAACATTTTTATGTTTTGGAAAAATTAACTATTTTTTAACTGTTTTTTATTTATATATTTATTTCTTTGGTTACCGGTTTCGGCTACCAGCCATCATCAGACCAAACTTAAAACTAGGTTAAAACAGTTGTAAAGTTGTAAAGTTTTAAAACAATTGTAAAGTTTTAAGTTTGATCAATTGTAAAGTTTTAAGTTTGGTCTGATGATGGCTGGTAGCCGAAACCGGTAACCAAAGAAATAAATATATAAATAAAAAAAAAATAGTTAATTTTTCCAAAACATAAAAAAATTCCAGTTTAATATTCATAGTTAGATCAGAGGACACCGTCTGTCTGGAAAGCTAGTAATATATAAGTGGCGCCTTATTGATTTAATTTGTAAGTCCGATAATATAAATCAAATTTCTTTCCGTAACAAGTTGTAATTAGGCAAATGAATATTAATTCGACGGAATAATGGCGTAAGTGTTGCGTAAGGAGTTTCCTTATATTTTATCTTTTCATGTAATTAATATGAAGCACCTACTTATGTGTGAACTATATTTATTTTAATTGACTACTTGATATTTCTCGTGGACACGGGTAGTTATATTTTTCAAGGAATTTTCTGTTCCTATACCTTCACTCAAATACCTAATCTTATTATTCAATGTATCAACGATATATTAAAAATCTAAATTATTACGTTCGTATTGGTTTTCATACAGCCGGTTTCAAAAAAAAAAGCGGCTAAATAACACTTCAGCTTAAGGATTTTTTTAATTTTAAAGCCTTCTCGAGTTGACGCGTTTCATAAAAAATATTCCCGCTTACTTTAGCTAAAGTTTGAAATGTCAAAAAATTATTTAAAAGTTAGTAGTGTTACCGTGGAAATCTATGGAAAACATAGGTTGTTTATTAATATTTTCGCGGAATTTCTGTTAATCTGTCAATTTCATTTCCCTATAGAGCATCAAAGTGCCAGTATTTGTATTAATTTATTATTATGGTTTATGAATTAGTAAACGAAATCTGTAAACATAATAACCTTCCCGTTTTGCTATGTTTTCCACCATATTTTAGTCATTTTTGTCCACAGCGTCGATACATATGGTCACCAGTTTTTATGGTAAAACTGGCACAAAAGTAATACGGTCAATGCTGATTAATTCATAATCTTTCGTTTACCGAGAATCTACACAGAAAGCGGCAAAATCGACCGCCGAAGACGGATCTCTCTCCACCACGACAATTCCTAACTTTTACCGATCTGTTCAACAAAGTCACTTTTTGAGCAGTCAAAACGGCGATTTCCAATGACTTTTTCCAATTCTCACACATTAAGAATAAATTGAGAGGGCAACGTTGTTTGACCTCAAAGAAGCAATTGGTGCGTTCAAAAATCATGTTTTGGAAAAGGCTTCGAAGGTTGGAACAACCGAACGTAATTTTTTTTTATTTAAGTATTAAATTTAATTAAGTATTACAAAACCTTTTGAAATAAGGATTAACACTGTTGCCCAAATAGGCTAAGCCTGTGCTAGGGCAAAAAATGATACATAATAAAGCAATATTTATTTTTTGTAAGGTTTGTGTATTTACGTAGTGAAAGTTCATTATTATAAATTTAAACAAACACAGTTGCACTTTCACGATATTTTGTAGAGGATCGAGCGCTTTCGTCTATCTCATATAGACATTATCAACGTTGTTAACGCAATAATAATAATTTTGTCATCTGGTAGTAGTATTTTCTTCTCCTACCAATATTGTACCATGTCGTCAATTTTTTTTTTTTAATTTTTATGTTTGATTAGTCTGTTGATAATGTCTACATGAGATAGACAAAAGCGCTCGAGCCTCAATAAAATATCGTGAAAGTGCAACTACTGTGTTTGTTTTGATTCATAAAGCAATATTTGTTAAAAAAAACTATGGCCAACTATTGCAAATCCCAAAATATAAAAGGCAACCTTCGTACAATTCCAACGTGACATTTTTAAACTCATATTGAACATTTTTCAAAACAAATCCGAATACAAAACAGCCCCGTTTGAACTGTAATTTTTTTTAATTGATATGAAAAATTACCAATTTTTTTACTTCTTCTTATGGCTACTCTCACTTTTCCCATCTCACAAGATCAGTGGCATTGTATCGCAAGTAAAAACTTTTCAATTACCCACTTTTATTAACACTCTCGCGATCATTTAGGTACTATTTTTCAAGATTTTACGCGTATGAATAATGACAGCCCTTTATTTAAATCATAAATCAACACAAAACCATTATTACAAAGATATATTCCGTTCAGTTCGTACAAACGTGAAAGAGTTCGTAAATAATCCAAAGTAGCCGTTGTTTAGTGAATCGTTAGCCAGACCCGCCCCTCGTTATGTGTGAATGATTCGTATCAATCAAACCCAGCGGGGCTCGCTACCTGCAAAGCGGCGATTCGACTCGCCCGTTTGTTTCAAAAGAGTAGCGGCAAACACATGTTGATGTCGGAGCTGAAATGAGAAAGGCATCGGTTATCCGCAGAGCGGAGCTCACGGTGTAGGCTAGTTGAAAGGCATTTTTCAAACGGAGAGGTCATTAGGCATTCAACACGAAAGGGGAAACGACTGGTGGATGTTAGTGGTATATTCTCCATTTCCACACCATTTCAGTAATGCTCTAACGTTAGCGGCAGCGCCTCGCAAAATAATGAGCTATAAACATGCAAAAAATATTAACAATTTTTTACGAACCTTTCTTCGAGTTTGAAGCTGGACCTGCTGATGTCGCTCCAGGCGCTCATGGACCTCGGCCTCTGACGATTCTTGAAGTTGAGCATTGTTTTGCTGGCGCGTCTAGGAACTTTGGTCCCGGGCGGGAAGTTTACTCTAGCGCCCACCACTCTAGCTCGTGGTCCGTAATCTATCATGAGGTTTTCACAGTCTCCTTCTTCAGTGTCCGGACATCCGTTATCGATACAAGTGGAACGCTCCAAATCGGCAGAAAAGGAATCATCTAGTACATCTGGAGTACTGCGATACATCTCCGAATGGTTCCTCAAAGCATCCAGACTGCCGCTTTGGAATCTCACGTCGGAATCGAACCGAAAAGTGTCTGAGTTAAAAGGGTTTCTCTGTCGGCGTTCCTCATAGCGCACCCTGTAGGTGTCCGAACTGTCCCTATAGGTGTCGGAGCTGCCTCCTCTATAGGTGTCGGAGGTGCCGCCTCTGTAGTCCGACGAGTGTTGGTTCTGGTCGCTGTCCTCATCTCCGCCCAGAGGGTTGTCCCCGTTGTCGGGCAGCATCTCGTAACTCCAGCTAGGGGCACGCCGTGGGCCCCGGGCGCGCGCCTGGTTTGCCCCCTCGCTGCGCGCCCACTTCCGAGAACGCCTCAGTTTGCGCCCTCTATACACATCTCATGATACATCAACACACAGCAACAGTCCATCTGTTACATCCTACCACTGAAAGTAGCCACTTGTATAGTCCGTATAGCCCAGTCACCCCATCCTGGTGTTGAGGACAAGATCACTCTTTAGCCACTTGATGATGCAGAGGCTCGCCCTGCTGTCCCCCAACATGCCTCGCATCACACCGCCATGCCAAGCCGCAATACGACGGGAGACAAATCACGCGGAATATGTTCACACACGAGTAGACACTATTAGTTTCACTTCACTGGCCGCTGTGCGAGGGACGTGTGTCATGACATGACATCTAATTTTCAGCGAACAATCGTGTCGGACCCTCCTATGCAAATGAATCTGTCAAACACTCATTGTCACACCGAGGTACATGGAAGGGCTGACCGACTTCTATACGTAACTGACACGACCCACACACTCACACCTACACACGCACGCAACACACATACATGAATGATAAAGCAGAGTAGATAAGATTCCTCTAAGCACTGCCTTCGCGAGGAATGAACTGCGGGGAAATCTCTTGCTACTCCCTAGTAAACTGTTGTTGGGAAAATTCTCAAATGACAACACAAGGGCAAACGATCACCTCAAATTAACCACCACCACCACAATAGTTCACTTATTTTTATTTATTTGCTTCGTGCACTCGAATTTATGTACACAATTTTATATGAAAAAGTTTATTCATTGCCACTTTTTTATTTGAATTGTTTTAAACTTTCACTCGCACACTTATGTTCAGTCCCGCGATGTATTATTATTATTACTCGATATTCCCGTTTGTTTATCTCACGCCGAACTGATAGCGAAGGGACCGTATTGGAGAGGCAAGTGGCAGCACAGACGGCCCACATAATCAATACGGGGTATTTGGCATACTGTGCACACAAGACTTCAACACAGTGAAGCTTCGTCCTTTGGCTGGCAACACGACCTTCTGGGCCAGTGAGACAGTCATTAGTATGATCAGCGTAACGACAAAACAAAGACCTGCTAAAAAGACATCGTCCTACCGAATGGTTCGTGTCTTGTGCGCACAAATACGGCGCGCCGGACACGTTTCGAGCCCGCGAAAACGTTGCGTAACACGGCCCGAAACTTTATTGCGGTATTCGTCTACACGAGAGCAAGGCGTGCAGTGCGTCCCCGCGACGATCCACTCCCTACTACGACACGCTCTCTAACTTTGCTCCTGAATTTATACAACCTCTATACACAACTAAGTTTTACACTTCGTAGCACACTAATACAGCACTGTGCGAATTAATGTGGACACGGGTAAACAAAACAAAAAGAATATCATATTAAAAATATAATTTATTATATAATTATTTTACTAATTTTAATTTATCTTTTTTAAACACTTGGTTACACGCATTCAGAAATGTATATTAAGTAGAAATATGTAGCTTCAAAATAATATGTAACAGTGGGGCTAGTACGAGTTTTATCGAAAGCTAATTGCACGCTAATAAGCGCTTATTAGCGTCCAATTAGTGTTCGAAAATCAAACGATCGAATCATTCGATCACTTTAGTATGAAAATTTTTCGATGATCGTGTCGAAATTCGATCATCGAAAACTTATACTAGGGCTACAGTTTAAAATAGCGTAAAACGCTAAGCAAAATTTACCAGAAACATAATTATTTTCTATTAAATGTGTTGCAATTGTATGTTGTGGTGGGGAAGATATTTCAAATATTTATCAAGATATTTTTAAACAAATACACCCACGCAGAGTTTACCGCTTTGCGTGTGACTGAGTTTTAATTTTACTACTTTTACTAAATTTCAGTTAAATCACTAAAATTTAATAAACATTATAAAAAATATTAAATTATTTTCTCTCGCTGAGTCGTAAATCGGTCACAACAATGAGACTCTAAACAATATTTTGAATTATTTAATTTCTAAAAATTTTATGTTGAGATGGTTGATAGTCCAGTGGTATCGATCGCCGGCTTTCATGCGCACAGCGTATTGGAGGTCGTTTGTTCGAATCCTGGGAATTTGCCTTATTTGAACCTGAAGGAAAATTTTTGAACACAAATAAGAATTCAGAATGTAATGAAAATGGTAATTTTAATCAGGTTTGCATATGAAAATATTCAAGAAAATTACAAAAAATAAATTAACCCTTGCCAAAATATTTTAATTCCTTAAAAATATTAAAACTTAAATAATAAAAAAAAAATTTAAATATAAAGTTTTATGCTGTTTATTTTTCGTGGTGTCAACCAGTGTTTACATTAATTCGCACACTAGTGTACCTACACGACATATTCCGCTCCAGAACATTTATTTTCAATGATATCTTTGGTGTTCATCTCGTAGTTCGTTCATAATAATTATTATTATAAGGTGGAAACAACACTTGTTTTATACCACACACATTATAATTTAAAATTTTGGTAGAGACGCATATTCATTTGACATTATCAAAATAATTTATGTTACATATATTAAAAACATACTAATGCTTACAACCTGGGACCTTTTTTACCTAACTGGTAAAGAAAGAATTTTCAATATTTTTATGTATAAAAATGTTTTCAAATTATTATTTTTTTTATTTAGGGTTTTATTTATTTATCGTCCTTGGATCCTTATTTTGCAGGCGCTTCCACTCATCATACAAAATATACATTTCATATTAAATAATAACTAATAATTGAAATAAAAATGAACATCGGATAGATTATATTGGATTAATTAATTAGTTAATTAATTGACTAATTAATTAGTTAATTAACATTGGATCTATTTTTTTTTTTCTTGTATCAGATGAAGTCCTTCCGACTTAATTCTGAAACCTTGCACTTTTTGTCTACTTTTTTTTTGGCTTATAAAGTCTGGATGTAATGAGAACTTAGGTTCCTGAAACATCCAGGGGTATGGGAGGGCGCACAACCCTTAATGATTGGATACATTATGCAGTCGCTGATCTGCAACGTCAAATATAAAACTAAGTAGATACATAATTATTCGATTAAAAAAGCAACAAAATATATTGTATATTATTCATTTAGCATTTCGTCAATAGTATAAAATGATTTATCGACGTAGACAAATTCAAACTGGCGTTCGACTACAAACGAAGATTTCGCCAATGTATAGTGCGAAAAAATTATCTGTCCACTGGAACAAGTAAACAATTATTTGAACTAAGCAATGACACTGATATAAAATTATAAAAAGTGGACAGCTAATTTTCTTCCTACTCTACATTGTCGAAGAATTCGTTTGTAGTCGATCGCCAACTGTATTTTATCTCGGCCCACAGATACGATTTCACTGTTCTCCGAAAGAACAATACACCGCTATATTTCATTGTGTTTGGAAGCTTGTTATACAAGCTTACACTTAGGAACAGAAAATTACGATCCAGCTAAGAGAGCCTGTGTTCTATAAGGTCTAATTTTCATGTTTTATCTCAGTATGAAAATCTTTGTTAAATGGTGTGCTATCCAAATGTTTCTGTGCATAGCATAAACATTCATACATATATTTAGAGCGATATAATATCACAACGTTGATTTCATATAGCAATTTACGATAATATGAAAGATTTATTTTGTCTCACTCGAACTGGCAAAGAAGTTGACCAGCAGCGTAATGTGTGAAATATAATGACACCGGGTCATAGTCTTCGTATTTGAGAATGTTCTGCGGTCAAATATTAAAGTTGGCGCTGCACCAAATATTTAGAATTCACCTGAATACATTTATTCATGTAAATCATACTTAAATGGAATTTCCACATTTTCGAGAATTTTAAATGTTGAAGATGCATCAAATATGATAAAAATGTTTAATGTTGCTTTTTTGAATAGGAGTTTTTTTTTTAAAGAATTTCATCTGAATACGCATTGTCCATTCAACTACAAAAACGGGCCTCTAGAATCTAGTATTAAAATATTTAATACCGTAAACATCAATTTTATTTGAAATGAATCTGGACTCACCCAAAGTGAAGACAAATACACTTTCGACATCTTTCACATAAAGCAAAACGTGTGTTGTGAAAGTGGAAATGGTCGGCACCGGGATTCGAACGCACGACCTCCAATACGCTGTACGTACGAAAGTCGTCGACTGATACCACTGGTCTACCAACCACGGTAGTCGGAAAAATTCATCGCGAACAATTCATGGTCAGTACAATTCACCGCAGGTACAATTCACCGCAGGTACAATTCATCGCGAGTACTTTTACAATGCAATTGGATTCCGAGTTCTGGATTTTTGTATATAGCTCTGTAATTATTTTTGTAAAACTTCAGTTTAGTCACTCCTAATGATTTCGAGGTTATTTTATATACGATTTGAATAGGTTTGGTTAAGGTTGGAACGTAGTTAAAAGGGGGGTTTTGGGCGGTGGAACCCCGCATACCTCTTTGAACACCTCCCCGAGTGATAGCACGATAATACTCCAGCGTATGTCAAAATCGCCTCCATCTTTAATTATTTATAGGAGTGACTAAACTAAGGTAAACACCTTATTTTTAGGTCATAAACAATTTGACAGTTTACAATATAGATTGATGAATAATTGTAATCGCGATGAACTGTTCGCGATGAATTGTACCTGCGATGAATTGTACCTGCGATGAATTGTACCTGCGATGAATTGTACCCACGATGAATTGTACCTGCGATGAATTGTACTGACGATGAATTGTAACTGCGATGAATTGTTCGCGATGAATTGTACCCACGATGAATTGTACCTGCGATGAATTGTACCTGCGATGAATTGTACTGACGATGAATTGTTCGCGATGAATTTTCCTAGACCCACCAACCACCTTGTTTGAGATACAATATTTAATAAAGTACAAACTATGAATCTTCTCACTGTTTCAAGCCTGTGTTGGTGAGTTTTATAACGGAAGTAAGATAATTATCTAGCAAGTTCTGAATATAGGTGTGGGTGTGATTCTGAGATGTTATTCGAAACAACTGATTTCCCCAGAGCCCAACCTGTCTCCAAAGTAAGCCTACTATTGAGAATATCTCTTAAAACTGAACGCAAGTTCTTCGTGAATTTGTATAGCTTTTATTTCGATTTGCTAGTTTATTACATGTCTTCTCATAGTGAGATGATAACATCTCAAACAAACATTTATAATGAATCTGTGCTTACTCAACGTGAACACAAAAATATACTCTTTGACTCTTTCACAGTAAGCTACATGAAGCTTGTGTCGTGAAAGAGGAAGATGGTCGGCATCTAAGATCGAACCCACGACCTCCAGCACGAAACAGTGCAAAAGTTGACAGTTTAATACAATTTTAGGTTTAATGCCGTAAAGGTAGCTTAATGAAATTTACAGAATACATAGTTTGATAAATTGAGGGTTTTTGTGTGTGCTTGGATAGAATAGAGTGGAGGTACGTTCTCTCTGCCTACCCCTTACGGGACACGGCGAGATGGGATAATATACCTACAATTATTAGTTAAAAGAGTTCAGAGAAGTTGTCAAAGCATCAATACATAATCATTATCACTGCTAAAGAGATTGACGTCATAGGTCATGATAATATGATGATGAACCAGAATCACATGTTTACATTTACTATCGGACAAGAATATTAACCAATCACAGCATCATTCATGATAAATATTAACCAATTGGGTACAGCATCATTCATGGTAAATATTAACCAATCACAGCTTCATTCATGATAAATATTAACCAATTGGGTACAGCATCATTCATGATAAATATTAACCAATTACAGCATCATTCATGATAAATATTAACCAATTACAGCATCATTCATGATAAATATTAACCAATTGGTTACAGCATCATTCATGATAAATATTAACCAATTACAGCATCATTCATGATAAATATTGACCAATCACAGCATCATTCATGATAAATATTAACCAATTGGGTACAGCATCATTCATGATAAATATTAACCAATCACAGCATTATTCATGATAAATATTAACCAATTGGGTACAGCATCATTCATGATAAATATTAACCAATTACAGCATCATTCGTGATAAATATTAACCAATAACATCATAATTTATGATAAACATTAACCAATCATAGAATCATTCGTGATACTTAAATATTAACCAATAACAGCATAATTTATGATAAACATTAACCAATCACAGCATCATTCACGATAAATATTAAACAATCACAGCATCATTCATGATAAATATTAACCAATCATATTAACTATTCACCAATTCTTCTTCTTCTTTCTGTGTCGTGTCAGGTCGCCCCAACGTTGACTATAACTCTGGAGAATGCATCCCGGTCCTGTGCGGCACGAAACAGTTCCTCTACACTCGTGATCCCCGTCCACTCACGAATATTTCGGAGCCAGGATATCTGCCCTCGGCCCACCCCTATCGACCCTCTATTTTTCCCTTAATAATTAAGTGCAGCAAATAGTATTTTTCCCCTCTAAGTACATGCCCCAAGTAGGACACTTTCCGGACCTTGATATTAGTCAGCAACTCTCTATCAACCCTAGCCCTTTGCAGGACTCTTATGTTGCTGACCATGTCTGTCCATTGTATGCGGAGCATTTTCCGGTGTACCCACATCTCAAACGCTTCCAATCGGTTCATTGTAGCAACTTTGAGAGTCCAAGATTCAACTCCGTATAAGAGAACAGACCACACATAGCACTTGACCAGTCTCTGACGGAGTTTCAAATTAACCATCAATAATTAACCAATTACAGAATCATTTATGATAAACATTTACCAATAACAGCATAATTTATATTAAACATAAACCAATCACAGCATCATTCATGATAAATATTAAACAGTCCTCTGACTGCTATGAATTGTTATATATGTACCAAGCCACAAAAATATTTATTAAGTATTTATTGTGACAATAATTGACAGCCATACCTATACGCATGGGTATTCACAAAAAAGTTTAGTTCGAACTAAACTTATCCTTTTACTTAAGGCTATTATAACGCTTAAACTTTTTTTTTACGTAAATGAGACAAAATCAAATTATTATTAATAATCTTCATATTTTTCACGGAACATACCTTTCATTGAATATTAAATTTTTTCAAAAAAAAAAAATTGAAAGACGCGACGTTCCAGAAAAAAAAAATACCCAAAAAGCAGCCTTAACCAGCTATTAATTAAAGTTCATTCTGCAGTAAAACAGAAATTTCAGTTTCGTATGTTAAAGACTCGCGAATTCATTATGTAAAAGTGCAAAAATGAGTCTTTGTGTGCAACGCACCCTTAAGTCTCTAATATTTGACTTGTTTTAAATTCAAAAATTTTTCGCTCCCTGCAGCTCAAACTATTTAGGTATAATCAAATGTTTTTTTTTAGATTCTGAAGTATCTACTTTATTTTATAGACATAGGCAATGTAGGTAAGTATTGAGTTGGTTTCCTAGGGAAAGATCGATCTTTGGATTCAATTTATTTTTCTCCCGAACTCTTTTGATTCGTTACACCCGAACACTCATCTACTTGCAGAGGTTCGGGACCCTCCAGAGAGACCATTCGTCCCGCGAGACCTCATATCCAATATAAATTTTTTCCAACACCAAGCGTAAATAAAAAAAAAATGTAATATTATTCCAGATAAAGAAAGGGACATGAGAATGGTTAAAAAAAAACTCGATACACTGAAGCAGTCATAATATAGGGGTATGTTTTACATAACACAAAAAGGTATGGAGTAGGTCATTCCCGTTCGACGTACCTGCCAAACCAGGTGACACTACCCGCTATACGTACCTACATTCGAAATTTAGGGAGATGCGGGTCTTTGGAAATATTTAAAAAAGGACATACTATCCACTTTTAGTTCAATCTTCCACAAGATTAACACTAGTTATACGGATCAATCTAATATCTCAAAAACCCCTGGCTGGAATGAAAATCGTTGATGCGATCATTGAATACCTACATGTTTACTAAGTTCTAGAAGCGGTATCTCTTCCAAGTATGTCATTGAAATGGAAGCCCTTTAATTCACCAATTTTGTACCTACTTGATTGTACATACCTATGCACAATATATCTGCGGGAGATACCTGTAATTTGATCACTAGATATTATAATAATATTATGATTTTTTGTTTGTTTTATACAGAGTTCTGTTGGTGTCTTTAATAAATAAATAAATAAATACACGTTTACAACGTTCTTTATTCGATAAAATAACGTTTCATTTCCAATTTATTTTTCTTACTTGAACAAATTTTTCAAAAGTCTCTAAAAATACAAAACAAAAATTGTTTGTTTGCTATATATGAACTACGTACTAAAGTGGCATTCAAAACAAAAGTTTCAAAATTTTGTCACATTTTTGTCTATGAGGTACGGAGCTGAGTTGTGAAGGAAGCGGAAAATATTATATAAATGAATAGAATTTATTGAATACAAATAATATAATATATACACACACAGATATTAGTACATTACATTAAAAATCATAATATAAGTAATATGACACATATACCGGAAACAATTCTAATTGGCATGTCCCAATCAGAATTATTTCTGGTATAAGTGTCAAGCTGTAGTGTCCTATTTGCCATTTGGTATTTGACCACATACTGTTATTAACACTATTTATGCATATTATATACATGTATTTAAACTTTTTTTCCAACTTATTATTAACTTCTTCAACTCTCTCTTAAAGATATTAAGACTTGCAGTGGATTTAACAGTTTCTGGTAGTGAATTATATCATGATGCACTGTATACACAACCAAATCTCGTTCTATTCTTATTCCATTCTAATATGTTTTCTCTGTCTTGTCTGGTAACCATGTGTCCCACCAGCCGTCACAATGTCAATATTACTTTTAATAAGTCCATTTCTTAATTTATAAATCATCTTAGCTTTTGCAGTCAATATTAATTGCTCCGGATTATTTATTTTATTTATCGTATAGTTATCAATTACATCACATCATAATCAATTACAAACAAAAAGCTGAAATATATTGTATAGCAGTGTCACTAAAAAAATGACAGCATTTCAAATTTATAGAGATTATATTCATTGGTCACATTGAACAGGTCAACAGTTCTCGTGTATATACTATTTTAGTGCTTTGTTGATAGTTAAAAATATTTAAAATAGAGACAACGTCAAAAAAAATCACAAACGATATGTA
Organism: Mystacides longicornis; assembly: GCA_963576905.1. Classification (NCBI taxonomy): domain Eukaryota; kingdom Metazoa; phylum Arthropoda; class Insecta; order Trichoptera; family Leptoceridae; genus Mystacides; species Mystacides longicornis. Next base: position 32,187,081 of record OY756429.1, on the reverse strand, counting down.
GTTTAAATTAGTAACAATTATTATTATTATCGCAGGCAAGTGACTTTTTCAGCAAAAATAATAATGATTGTTCAAATAGTTCTTGTCTCTTTCTATATTGTTAATAATGTATGCAGGAAAAGTATGTATAAGGATCGGTTCCCTTGGTCCAGTAGCTGAAATTCTCTGCTTGGAGCAGCTAGATATGTGGGTTTGATCATCGCTAGGCATGGTGAACATAACAAAGCATCACATTTAAAATCTAAAACCAATTGATCATTGAATCGTGTTTTTGAAATGTTGTGTCGATGGAGGAATCGAAAGAAAAGTTTCGATATAGACAAGAGTGGTAATCCGATCTCTGCCTACCCCAAAAGATATATAACGTTATAAATAAAATGAACATGTTATGACGATTTTTCATTAAATTTTAGTTCTTTTCCTTTTCATCTTTCCTAATATTTTTTTTTCATAAAATCCTTCTCCTGATACTATCAAATACAACAAAAAAGAATAAGTGAAATTCTTCGAGGCGTTCACTCATGATGCGATAAAGTAGATCTCCAGTTTAAACGCGTTTATAGAGATTATGAATAAAGAAGCTTAGATGTTTCTTGCGATATCTTCAAAAAAATATCTTCAGCAGTTTTATATTATTTAATTAAGCAAAACGTCTTCGTCTCGGTCATATCTATATAAAATATTAATCTAAGATCGCTAAAGAACCATCAAAACGAGATATAAAGCTGTCTCCCACAGCGATATAACAACCTTTCTTGACTAGATGAAACGGTCTCAAGGTCTTCTATTGAGTAAGATCATTCATAACCCCATAACATTGTTTGAGGAGTGCACAGCTCCAGATGATTCTTTGAGGAGTGTCCCGGGTCATTCTTTAAAGAGCGAACGGAACATCCCTTGAGACGTAACTCGTGTCATTTTTTATGGCTGACCCGAGTTGCTCCTGAGTAGTGCCCCAGATCATTTTTGAGGAGTGACCCAGGGCATCCCTTGCGGAGTGACTCGGGTTATTATTCGATGAGTATTTAAGCAGTGACCCGGGTCATTATTAAAAGATGAAACGGGACATCACTTGAGGAGTGACTCGGGTCATTTTTGATGGGTGACCCAAGCTAAGAATAGCACCTCTACTCTTTTTGCTGTTTTTTTAGCATCCTGTAAGAGGCAGGAAATCGAAAAATCAGATCGGGACCGTGAGGTTGACCACCTCACGTCTTTAAGCCTCAACCGGTCAAAAAAAAGCACAATGAGCCTTGGACGCCTTCGAGTGCAATGGAGAGCTCTTGATGCCTCCCTATACTCCTGAGTGGCGCTTAGGGCCCCCGCATTGCGGGTTTGTTTAGCAGGATCCGCGGCGGGCTTGATTTGTGTGGTGCCGGCTTTTTGGTTTGATTGCTTCGATTGAGCTAGGGGGTCGGTTTCGTGCGGGTCGGATGTGCTGCGGATTGTGGCTTGCGGTGTGCGAGGGGCCGTAAAGGGAAGGTGTGTGTGTGTGACAAGCTACTCCCGAATAGTGACCCGGGTCATTCTTTGAGGAGTGACCGAGGTCATGCTTCGTTGATTTATTTATGAGTCACACTGATGTAAAAATTCTGAAGAACACTAATAGATTTCATGATTGTTCCAAATATTTTGTTCTGTATATTATAATTCATTATACAGAAAAGGGCTCTAATACGCTTAAATATTTGGAACATTATATTCAAAACAACCAATGGAAATTAATCATATCTGTTGGCATTTGCTAATAATTTGATACATGTGCACCCCCGGTGCTCTCCTATAGATTCGAGACATCCACTCTAACTAATGACCTGTATACATCTGAACACGGGCGGTGACGTTACCAATGCAACTTTGCATGCAACGTATCAAAATTTCGTAGTACGCGGTGGTTTGGGTGATTCGTGATGAACCATTGCGAACCACCGCGTACCACAACGTATTATAGAAATTTGATACGTTGCATGCAACCTTATATTGGATACCTTACCGCGCGTGGTTTAAATGTTTACAGGCCATAAAAGAGATATGTATAAACTTCAGATTAAGAAAGATCAATAGAGAGCAGAATGAAGAAACACTTAGGAACTAAAAAAAAATTGGATTAAGTAAAAGACCAATGTAAGATGTGCGTACCTACTTCTTGCAACATCTAATCATATCGCCTCCATCTGACCCAGAAGCCTTAAAAGTCATTAATTTCTAACTCCTTTATGATCGAACAAACACATGTACGAATTATTTCCATGACTTTTAATAGTTCGAACGAATGGACGGCTATATTGTGTGGAGCTCGCCCCGGGTATATAATATTTCCCTTGATTATTATTTTTTTATTATTTATTGCAATCGTTTTTATTTTTGTCGATCGTAAAGTTTTGAATTAATAATCGCAGCCCGCAGCGCTACGTCAGCACTGCGGTTACTCAGCAAAACATTATTTTTTAAAACTCAACAGAAGCATTTTGATAAAAAAAAAACTGTCCTTAATTGGTACAATTTATATTTTACACCTTCTATTTTTATAAAATATTTTGTCAAGGTTTTTTTATCTGATTAGTGTACCTATGTTCATTTTGATGAGTTTTATAAAAAGTTGCGCCACAATTGCGCAACATATAAAAATGGAGCCCTGTTTCCTTCGGTCATCGTATCATTTGTGAACGGCTGGACCAGTTCAAATAATTCTTTTTTTTTGTTGTTTACTATTTTCAGGTTATTGTAAAAGATAATATTAAGAAAACTGTCGGCAAAATTAGAAAATTTAAGAAAACTTAGCATATGTATGTAATCTTCATATGGACTGGGTTCCAAGGGAACGGTCCGTCGTCTGATAAGACGATGTCTTTCAAAATTATATGACAATGTTTTTTGTTACTACGGAAACAATATTGACAATGTTCTCAACTGACATATTCACCGCTGTTTATAGTAGCGCCGTATCCGAAGGAAAACAACAGATTAGTGCTTTTGACTATATACCTAAACTTTTCTAATTTTTTGTTTTGATTGGCCTTTGACATCGCACGCTTTCTACGAAGAACGCTTTCCAGTCAGAACACATACTTATATTTTGTTCCATTCTTTGTTCGATAAAATAACTATTGATTACGGTCGAAAATTCCTTTTATAAACCTAATGTTTATACTTTATTTTTTTATGTCTTTGCTGAGAGCAATTTAAAAAGAAGAAAAAGGTTTGGGGTTACTTTCTAACAAATTTACCTATTACAATAATAAGTTATAATAATTTGTTATTATAATTAGCACGAAATCCAAGATTATAATATTTATTATGATTTACTCCCGGGGACGTTATATTAACCCATTACAACAACCTACAACTATAAAATATACAGTGGCTAGGAATGGGTTAAAAATGGACCCAAGTTACAGGGCTGGTCTCACCTGTACCTGAAACTTCACTGATTTAACAAATATTAATATGTTTCATACAATAACTTTGTACCTTATACGGATAGCAAGTTAGTTAAGTAGTTATTAATTATTGTTATTTGTGTACTGGGAATATTATTCCACAAGTTGCAAACCAATTAATTGATAGCAATATAAATATCACATTTTGGATGATTCCTCCCAAGCATAAACTGTATTCATATTTTAAGAGAGTAATCTACTACTGGTACCTTCTACTTTTTGTCAAGTTTTTGCGTTTTTATTGACTTTTGTATCTGTTGGCTTTGATTTTGTTGCGTATTTTTGGAGTGGTGTCTTTTGATTTGTTTCAGTGGGATTCCTTTTGTGATTTTTGCCAAGCAGTTTTGGTTTTTGTGAGTTTTATTATTTTAATATTGACTACTAGTATTTATGATAATTCTGGGATTGTTTGTATAATTGCAATCTGTCTATTTATTTTAAATTTTTTCCTTATATTGACGAAACGATCGAATCATTCGATCATTAAAATTTTATTGTATTGAGCGAGTCGGCTATTCTTGGCGATAAGCTTGACAAGTCCTAAAAACATACCTATATTATTTACTTATTTAATTATATATTATGCTTGTTTCTATCTTTTTCTACACCTGGTAATTGTGTTGTCTTTGTGAATTGTGGTTTGTTTTGTGTAAATTACGTGAAATATTTGAAAATTGACATGAATTTGTTCGATCACATGTATTGATTATTCTGATCCATTATTTTGTTTGCTTAGTTTGGTAATATTTGACTCTATTTTATATTCAGGTATATATTCTCTCATGATCACCTATTGCCAACCTCGATACACTCTAGTTAGGTGACAAAATTCAGTGTGATAAGTATTGTATCAAACATGTTTTTATGTTGTTGTAAATATTCTGATTAATAAAAAAATATTCTGATTCTGATTCTGACAGAAAAAAAAAATCTAAAGGAGAGCTAGATATTTATTAGTAATATGAGTATAGGTATATAGAAACAACAAGTTTTTAAATTATGGATAAAACTACTATGTAGTAAGCGACGAAAAAGAATCGGCGAAGAAAAGTGAAATGCATTATATTTTGGGTTTAGACGACATCATAGAGAAACGCTATTGGTGGATGATGTCGTCATACGAAACATGTCCGCTATACTATGTTTATTTCTTTCGCTGCCGGCAACTATATAATGAAAGCGCGAAAGAGACAGTGTTAGCCGTATGTGTAGTGTCATTACGCATAGCTTGGATACCGCAGTAGACAAGTTTCCCACTGAAAGTAAACTCGATGTTTCTAGAAAACTATTGCATAAGAGGCCAAATAATCGTATAGCAACATTCTACGCTGCCTATACAAGTTTCACGCAAACTATTAAAGGAAATATTATCGTATTATTATTGGAGTTGCGTGGTCGTGTGCCAACGTACTTATTGGCTCGCTAATCGATTCGACAGGTGACGTTTAAGGCTAACCATATTATATTATGTACTTCTTAAAGAAACATGTCACGCATGTTATATTATGTTCAGGAAACTAAAATTATTATTATTACCTTTTATAATGAAAGAACTAAATGAATCGGTTGTTTCGAACCAGAACAAAATGTTCAATTCTTAATTTTTATAATATTATTGTGTAATAATAAGTGGTATAGTTCGTCGGTAACTCATTATTTGTGTCTCTCTAACTCCATGCAATTTTTTTTTCAAAACTATGACAAAACCATCTTATCACGAGATATATTTTTTCGTAGATACAATTTTCAAACGTTTTTTATGGAAATTAATAATAACAGTTAGGTATGTTCGTAATATTATGTATCTGACAAATATTTTACGACAATAATGACACAAAAAAAAAACTGAATGTATCTTGACCCTATATTTTTTGTAATGTTGGCATTGTTTTTTCTTTGTATTTGACGTCCCTGTTGTCTTTCTGCCATTGACTGGGCTCAAAGATGATCATTTTAACTCGATATTTTTTCTTCTGTGACTATAGATTCTTGTGAATGTTTGTATTTTTAGTTTATTTTTTCTTAAATTTGTATTATATATGTAACTAAAACGTTGTTGTCTTTGATATTCTATTGTTTTTTATTTAGACTATTTTTAGAATTACAATTTCATTTAATTCTCTAAAATTTACATTAAAACAACACCGTCATTAGTATAGTATTATGTATTTTTTTCTTCTAATTTTGTACGCTATTATGTAATATATTCTAATATGTAAAGGCCGTGGATCTCATAAATAAATCAATATATTATAATAATAGGTCAATTTGACATTTGGTTAGATCTTCCTGTAGTTGTATGTATACAACTGTCACTTCAAAAGAAATGTCACATTGTTATAAATATTTCACATGTGTTAAGGATGCCGAATAACAGTTGGCGTTCTTCTTCCCGTAGCGTTAAATTGGAGATAAGGACCCATGAAGATACAATATAACTGATTAATTATCCCTGAAAGAAGTGTGCTTGGAATTAAAAGAGTGGCTGTTTTTGTACAAATAAAACTTTAAATAAGTTACTAGCTTTCCCGATACACGTTTTCTTTGAATTCGAATTTGTATAGTGATAAATTAATTCTAGATTCTTGTGACCTTTTTTCAGGACTATATCTTTCAGAAAAAATAACAACTAATGACTCTACCAATTCATTACTAATGTTCGATTTTTAAATGGAACAAACCACTACGGGCTTACGACCGTCTTCTACTGTTATTTCGAAGAATGGCTTAGTGTGATCACTTTACGTTAACAACGTTCGCACTTTGGGTGGTAATGTTTAAGTCTTCGAAACTCCTAATCATGAGAATTCTCGACATGTTCAACATGTCGAAAAATCCCATGTATGTAACAAGTAGAAATTGAATAATACATGAAATATAGAGAAAAAGTTGGAAATTATTGACAACAAGAGAGCAACCAAATTTAAAGACTGCGACTGCAGTCATGTATTTGGCGCCAGGATATGACTATATCCATTTTTGTTAGACAACGGCGTTGACAAAATCGAACATTAGTAATGAATTGTTAGAGTCATTAGTTGTTATTTTTTCTATAAATTAATTACCTTTTAAGCAATGTACATAATTCCCAACACCACCTATATAAGAAGGCCTTGACGTGACGTCACATTGTAAGGCCCAGTATGTACTTGCCTATATCTGAATGTTACCTGTACTCTATGATATCAGCTGTCGTACAGCGGCCTGAGTTTCGGGTGTGACGTTAGAGGAAAAATGGCCGCCAGCGCTAAGGCCTTCTTATATAGGCGGTGTTGTGTAATTCCGACCAATGCACCTGTTTGAAGTATAAATATCATTGTTTGCTGGGCACATTCTGTCAATGGCACCAACTTTTAAACAACTGAAAAGTGTCGAACCCCAATTGAAATTAAGAAATATGTATAAATTATTATTTGCCCCTATAAAAGAGTTTGACATTTACTGTTTGTCCTTTATTCGCACACTTCGTTTGACCAAGTGTCCAAATAACACATTGTATATACAAGATAATACTTTGGATGAGAGATACTTTCTTAAAACTGATGTGTTTGAATATATTGTGTCAGAATAATAATTATTCAAATCTTAAGAAACGTGTTTATTAATCAAATATACTTAGGTATTATGTGTATTAAATTTTTCTACCTTGAAAATCAATTTAAATTGTTTACGGTGAGTTTTTACCAATGATCATTGTCACAGGCAGTTTTGACAATATCGAAACAAACTATAACTGATTAAAAAAAGAAATTAGGTATTTAAGTACAAAAAGATCGGTTCACTTGTTTTTTGTGATAATAAACAATGTAAGTGTATTTATGTAACATAAAATTGTGGTTTATCTTATTTTTTCTAAAAAAAAAAAAGAAGAAGAAAATGTATATTAGGTAAGAATTATTGTTGCCCAAAAATTTGCCCAGCCCTGCTCTAAGGGCTTATGATAAAAAATTCAAGTCGCTTAAAATGAAAACTACCCCATTTCGCTTGTCGGAATTGTTTCGTGTAAAATAATATAAAAAACTGACGGATGCGGAAACAAAAAAGTATACACGGGACTCTTTGTTACGAGAGATGTGAATTTTTAATTAAAACTTGTCATATTTTATGAAGTTCCGTCAAACATATGGGATGTTTGGACGCCAGCATATCTATAGCAACATTCACATAAGTTATCAGGATTCATACAGCATTAAAACAAGTCACCATTCTGATCACATATTTTAAAGAACTTTTTATATTATTAGACCTAGACTTACTGCCGGTTTTAAAAAAGGAAGTAAAGAACTCTTTAGCTAAAAGAACTGTACAATGTTGATATAATGTTTTAAGAGTGGCAACACTAGAAAATATTTTTGTGTAACTAGTATACTAAGTTTCCTTTTCCTGTCTGTTTAAAAATGTTTGTTGGGTTGGAAGCAAATAAAAGCTTGTTAAGAGAAAATCTGTTTTTATTAAGTTCATCGACTACTAATTCTAACAAGTAAGAACCTTTAAATTTTAATGTCTCCTTTGGGAAAAAAATTATTTGAAAGTTGATAGCAGTTGATAGTGTAACTATATTTTATACTATCAACTGCTATCAACTTTCAAATAATTTTTTTCCCAAAGGAGACATTAAAATTTAAAGGTTCTTACTTGTTAGAATTAGCAATCAAATCATGTAAATCTTTGGAAAACATAGGCTTTTTTACTAATATTTTCGCGGAATTTCTGTTAATCCGTCAATTTCATTTCTCAATAAAGCATCAATGTGTCTTTATTTATTATTATGGTTAATGACTTGGTAAATGAAATCAGTAAACAATAATAATAAACTTCCCATTTTGCCAAGTGTTCCACCCTATTTTGGTCATTTTTGTCCACAGTGTCACCGTATACAAATGTTATCATTTGTGACAGTCAAAGCGTCACGAAATTTTCTATGAACTCCGGTGTTAAAAAATTGAACTACACTAAAGTCGACTTTAGTGCCAATAATGAGACTTTACCATAAAGTCGGCTTTAAATTTCATTTTGTTGTTATGAAACGCGTTATTTTTTAAAGGAAACTTTAAGTAGTCCCCTCTATTTTTTATGAAACCGGCTGCTAGTGTATTCATTAGGTATGTATTCAATCAATCAATACTCCCTTTTACACCCCACTCAGGGGCATAGGGAGGCAACAAGAGCTCTCCATTGCGCTCTATCTTGCGCAATGTTTATGATAGGTATGTATTATTTTTAAGAAAATACACGCCAACATACTTTCTCTTTTTAAACCTGCATAGGGACAAGAGGCAACACGAGCTCTCCATTGCGCTCCTCCTCCACACTGCAATCAATCAATCAAATATCCTTTTGCATCCTACTTACATAGGGACATAGGGAGGCAATAAGATCTCTCCATTCGCTCTATCTTGCGCCATGTTTATGGCATCCTCCTACACCATGTCCAAATCACTCAGCCCTGTTTCCAAGGAGCGGACACGGTATGCGAGGGTCTTCCTTGTCTTGGGAACCCTGATGGGGGGAAGAACGGCGCTCTCCTCGACCAACTTTCATTCGGCATCCTTCTTCTTCTTCTTCTTCGTCAGCCTGTCTCCGTCCATTGCTGAACATAGGCCTCCCCCCTCTCCTTCCAATCATTCCTGTCCTGAGCCTCTCTCATCCATGTGCGGCCTGCAACCTTTGCGATGTCGTCCGCCCATCTGGCCTGGGGTCTGCCGACATTTCTTCTGCCTTGTCTAGGCTGCCACTCCACTACTCTTTCGGCATCCTTAACACATCACAATTCAACATTGTTTTGTTTTTATTATATTCAACTATACATAAATAATAATAATAATGTTTTTTATTCAATGAAAAATAATACATTAAAAATAATACACAATTTAGTGACTCCCTCCACTAGGCAATGCCTGTCTTGGGGAGGAGGTTATTGATCAATAAAATAAAATACCTATATCTAAGAATAATACAATACACTTAATAAAAATTACAATTAATCAAATTAATTATACATACCAACTTGTTATATCTTATTACGACACTATCAAGCAAATTGAAAAATAAATAGTTTTCAATAAATTTGGTAAATGGGTACCTACCTATAAAACAATGTTTAAAATAGCGTTACTTACGTTACTCATACACAATCCCTCGCTACTATTGGTTGATGCTAATTATATTGAACGCCCGACTCTAGTTTTGATTCAATTACGTCAAATTCTGAATGGGACTACATTGTTGTGAGTTTCGTCAACTTCCGTCAATCAGACACAATCATTCCTGAAATATTGTTTCGTAACGACGGAGACAAAAGTTTGGTAATTGACGTTGAGAGGAAACGACCCGCCTCCTTTTCTCAATACAAAGATTCATTTTAATGTCAACTGTGATTTTCTCAAAACATTGTTTTACCGATATAACTCAGCACTCAGCAGTGCGTATTCGGTGCTTCCACATCAATCAGTGGACGTTAGGTCGCAAGACGGATGGTGCGTTTACTGTGTCGGCTCTAAGAAGACTTGTTCGTGACTGATAGTCGTGCGGCTTTGTATGATGTGGCAGGTTGCTGCCAGGTGTCGACATCATGGACAAACACTATTGGTGGATGATGTCGTCATACGAAACATGTCCGCTACACTTAAAACAATTAATATTTGCAGCCGAGAACTGGAAATCCTGCTTGGACCTGTCTTTCGGAGGCAGGAGAAAAATAAGATTAAGAAGACTTCTTGCAGAAGGTAGGAACTGGGAAGAACCACTGACACTCTGCAAGAGGCCTCTGCAGACAAGGCTGAACCAAAAGCAGTGCTTCATGAAAGAATTGAAGGTTTGTGTATTTACGTAGTGAAAGTTTGATTTGAATGAATTTATGTAGTTAATCAAAGTTTCAATTTCACGATTTTTCATTCAGACTCAATCGCTTTCGTCTAACTCAACTATAAACATTATCGAGAGTCCCTTGAGATTCGAGATAGGTACAATAAAAAAAAACGTGAAAGTGCAACAGTGTTTTTTTCCAAATTCATAAGGGCTCGTTCAAGTATGTTACGTCACGCCATACTATATAGGGGAGGGGGGTCAATAATGTCAAAAAATTGCGTTACATAATACTTGAACGGCCCCTAAGAATTGAAGGATGCTAGAATATATCGCAGTGACACAAGAGACATGACCCCTTGACCTTCTTTAAAGGGCAAATGAGTAGATTGCTCTACTTAAATAATATGATTTCAACCATTTCACTTTCACATCAAACTGTTACAATTAATTATTGAATAACTTGCGGTAATTTTCTTGTTCTTTTTTAAATTAATTATATTAAGCCATAACATTCCTAAGCAACACGTGTCGACTTAGTGACGTATATAAAAAGTAATCGCATGTCTAAGTTGTTATGTAGGTATGAGATGGTTTTAATTATTAATACCACGTGCCCTGGTAGAGGGATGGTATAATATATGGGGCACAATTAACCGAGTGGCCTGGCCTAAGATGGGTGTAATAAAACCCATCGAGTCCTATCCGGCCCCATTAGTAGAGACACGCTTTGGGGGAGAATGGGGTCACTTGTTACGGCTTACTCAAAATCTTCAATCAAAATGAAATTGCACTTTTCATATATATATATAAGGGAGGGGTCTGGAAAAAAATCATAAAGATCACGTAGGGGGAGGGGGGGGTCTAGTTAGAAAATCATTTGTGTGTGCATTAATTTTTTCTGATGAATTTAAAGAAACACATCCAGGAATTTTAATTATTTTATTATTAGGATATTATTTTATATTATATTCTTTATTTTATTCTTTCGTTGTATTAAAAAAGTGTACGTGATTTCGGGGAGGGAAGGGGAGGTATTCTGAAACAGCATCAAATGTCACCACGAAGAGGGGGGGAGGTCTAAAAAGTTGCAAAAAAACATCACGTGATCATCACGGAAGGCATCAAAAGACTGATTGATTAAGTGAGCTTAATGACTAGAATGAAAGTGAATAAATTTAAGTGTTTTGGGCTTATCGAGAGAAAAAAGAGAATAACGAAAAGAAGCTATCAATCTGAAAGATCTAGAACGACATGGGCCGACTATATCGGTGCCGCCTTATAAGAGGGTCAAATCAGGAGTACAAGGAATATAAGACCAAGCATGAGGAACATTAGGCTGTTGTATGAAGCGAAAGAGATTTGTCTGGATAGGAATGAGTGGAAGTCCGTACTCTCTGTTTACCCACTTTGGGAAATGACGTGAAGGAAAAAAATTTAAACAAAACAATCTGGGCCAATATCCAACCTCCTACCAATAACCAGTCATCATAGGTGCGCAACTTCTGTCATTTTCCCTCACAGGTTATGTAGGTATACATACCTTGAAGGTAGGCGCGCTGGTAGTGTCATCACGTACGCTTGTCCCCCACCGCCCCGGACCACATTAAGAGCCGAGAGACGCAATTACCCCGGTGAAATGTTGGATTTTATTCCCCATAACTTATTAAGGGCCCCTAATGAAAAGGTTATTTTTCCATCCACACATACTAGCTTTCCCCCTTCATACATCTTGATTATTTATTTACGTTTATTTTATAGCCATCACGCCGTATTGCGTAAAAGGTCTCAAAATAAATAAAACAGATACATACTTATAAATTTCTATCAAGACCTACATTATTTTTATCTACCCGAAACAGGCTTGTCCTAGTGAGTTGATTCAATGTAATGTATAACTGATATTTGCAACTTAATAAACGTATAAATAAATAAATAAATAATAAATAAATATAAATAAATAAATGTTCTTCCTCCTTGATTTAGGCTTTGTTGGCCTTCAGAGTAATTCCTCTTCTGCTTATGGTGTTAACCCCAAACTGTTCTTCCAGGAGGTCTTTCGCGAAGTTGCGTTCTTTGTCGTACTTGTGCTTATGTAAGAAAGTGTGGTTAAAATACGACATTTTTTTTATCTCCGTCGCTTTTAGATCTGGCAGTATCTTCAGTTTCACAAGTCAATCGTATTTCGTATTTTTTACACGGTTCCCTAAAGAATTATTCATCTTGTATGTGTTTACTCCCGGTCTATATACTTTTCTTACCCAATAATTCTCCTTCATATCTTCGTATCTCTTTTACTCCCGTGTCATTCTCTGTCGATTTTCATATCTTGCCTTACAACTTAATAATTTTTTGTTCGTTTTACACGTTAACAAATCACCTATCTTAAATATTAAACTTTCAATAATCTCAAACTTTATATTTTCCTAGCATCTTCTGTCATTTTAATTTGCCTCTTTAGTCATCATTTTAATCATGGGGTACCTACCTACTTGTCCTACTTCCCAATACCAATGCTGGTAAGGGTTTTTTTACCCAACACGCCGTGTCCCGTAAGGGACGGACCTCCACTCTTTTCTATTCAAACATACTTCTTTCACTTCTTCCACCAACATAACATTTCTCATACACCCTCTCCTATTCCTCTTACTTCTTACCTGGCCTTCCTTGAGAACGGCATCGATGTGTTCGATCAACGTCATTCTGGGTCGGCCACGCTTTCTTACACCTTTCCTCTCAGCCTTATGAATTCTCTTTGTCATTCTGTTTGCATCCATTCTTTCCACATGCCCAAACCATCTCAATTTATTAACATTCATCTTTGTCACAACACTTACTTCCATACCACATTCCTTCCTAATATTTTCATTCCTTTCCATATCCCATAAAGTTTTTCCACATATTCTTTGTAGAGATTTCATCTCTAATGCATTTAAACTACATTCAGGTAAGGATAGGTTTGGTAATATATTTTATGAAATCCCGAAACCCGTACTGGCTAGCTGCTGCTACTAGTACGGATTACTCGATTGAAGACAAATGGAGACAAGCTTGGACCGTATCGTCAGTAAGGAACCAGAACCTCGTAGCTGACCCGACAAAAGAACTGCCTGGCTCAACGCAACCCAGAAATATATGGTGTAGAGTTAACCGAACAAGATGTGATGTAGGCTGCACCACTTCCAACTTACATAAATGGGGATGGATGGGCTCACCAGCATGCGCATGTGGGATTACACAAACAATCGATCATCTGATAAATGAGTGCCCCGTGATGAGGTCCCTGGAGGTCAGATTGTGAGCGACCATAAGAAGAAGAAGAATTTTGAAATAGTGAATTTCATCATAGTGCATCTATAAAAGCTCACAAATAGTAAAATAAGTATCATAACGACGAAAAAATTATTTTTAGTTTAAAAATTTATTATATAGGTAAGTAAATCAAAATAGGTTTTGAAAACAGTCGACAGTAGGTACTACAAAAAGGCCATTTATTCCGAGTCAGTAGAGGTTGTCAACCTCCAGACCTAAGATACAGCAAACTAAAACGAAATACAGACAAAAGAGTGTAGACCGAACATAATAGAACAGATATAGAAGTATCTCGGAACACGCGATGCCACGTGAGTGAGTTAGTAGTTGGAACCCTTTCTCTATTAGTAAATGTTTCCTGTATCTGTGATTTTTCCAATTATTATTCTTGTGTAAGGCTAATGGTCACGTGTCTAAGGGCTCTAGAACTAAAGACGATGAGGGATCATGTAGGTTGAGTAAAGGGTTTAATGAAAAAAAAATCCCCTTCTTGTGAAACACGCGACTGTGCATAATGTGTAAAAAATAAAATATATTTTTTTAATTATAATAAAATATTAGGTACAAGGTTAATTAATAAAACAATACGTGTTTAAAGTGTGACGTCATTTGACAGCTTTGCGCTCCACTCTTCCATACATTTTGTATGGAATCAGTTCCATAAACAAAATCGTTTCTTAGAGCAACAAAAAAATTAGGCATTTATTTATTTATTTATTTAACAATTATTTTATAAGTACAAACATTTTTAATCAGCTACAAAAATGTTGCCCAAATAGGCTAAGCCTGTGCTAGGGCAAACTTGAAAAAGCTTATAAAAATATATTCTTATTACAAAATGCATATAAAAAAAAAGACACAACATACTATCTCTCTCTCTCTCTCACAATCATACACAACCACTTCACAACCTCATTCACTCACATTCACACATAGGCAAAACTACTTTATAGAAAACAACCACTCCACATACAAATAAGGCAGACACTCAATAAATCATACAACCATACTCTAAACTTCGATACTAGACACTCCTCCAAGCATGTCATGCAAGGACATGACCGACAAACCAAGAACATAGCCAGAAACTCTCCGCCCGAGAATACAAGGGTCAGTTATCTCCCGTATGCTCTCAGGCAGGCAGTTGAATGTTCTAGGCGCAACGTATGAGAATTGTCGCTGTCCAAACGCTGTATTCTTAAAAGGTACCTCACAATAAAAATATTGCTAATCATTGTACTGAAAACAAACAGGGGCCAAAACATCTTAAAAACTTCGTTTATGGTTAAAAAAAATTAAATAAAAAACCCAATTTCATTAGTATGGGAATTTGTATGGGATTTAAAATGTCAGATAGCTTCGTGGAGCGCGACTGTAGATACACATAGATTACACCCGTATAATAAAGTCGCGCCAAAAATCCATACAATTGAATTTTTCGGCGCGTTCTTCTACAAAAAAAAACAATAACAAAATATAAGTAGCTTAAAGCCTTACCAATAGCAACAAACATATTCTTAACTATTCACAAAATTTTAATAATAAACAAATCCATATAGAGGTTTATATTACATTATATCTACGCCTAACCGAAACTTTTTATAAATAAAAGTATAAGTTTTATGGTGTAGTCCGGAAAAAGACACAAGAATCCCTGAGTTGTGAATGGTAAAATAAAAAAAATAGTCTCAATTTTCTATTTTCATTAACTTTATGTGAAAAATAATATTAAAACGATGTGTTGAAAACGGTGAGTCAAGAGACATCTACCTTAACAGAATGGAAATATTGTGATTGAGAGCGCCGGTGATGGTTTGAGTCTAGACTAAGCGTCAGAAGTGTTAGTACTTCATTTCGCAGGAGGGCAGTGTTATTATACTACTCAGGTGTGAAGATAAAATGCATTATTATTTTTAATTTTTAACCGATTAACATTGATTTTTTTTTTAGTTTTCTTTTTCCTGAAGATGTTTGATATACCTACTGTTTTTTTTTACTCTCTCTCTGTCGAAAGGTAAAAAATAAATTTTGGCACGATGAGTAGGTAGGTACTAAAAATATTTTTCATTATTCATAAAATACTATAGGTACCTACATTCCGAACAAAAGTTTGTTTCAATTCAAACCTCAAAATGATACCTGTAAAAGTTTGACACTCACTACAAACAATAAAGTCCAGTTTTTTATTGAAATGAACTTCTTCATATTAAGCTGGGAATACACGTGCCTGTAGCAGGCACACTTGCATGCCAGCTCCTTGCACATGCCACCTATATTGTGTATACGCCAACTGGCATGCCTGTATCTGGAATGCAAGTAGATCGCACAACATTTGATTTACTGGCATGCCACACGAGGGACGTGGCGAGTAAGCGGGAAGCTACGAAACCTGCACGTGTGAACTTCACGACAGGTACGTGCATGCCGCAGTTGCTATTCATCAAATTTTTCTGGCAGCATTCTTAAATGATTTCTGTAACCTTCTATATCTTCTTGTCGAATTTCTGTAAGCAGACAACTACTTGCTCCAAAATCTTCCCTTCTGCTAATCCAATCTTTCATCCAAATCCGTCTTCTTTTACTTTTCTTTCATTAAATTAGCCACACATTGTACCAACTGTTAATTGCAATACGATGAACTTTAATTCACTTCGATTGTTTTCCATTGCAATCTCGAGTGATTTTCATGTGATTTGGGAGATCTACTGCGTCGTGGTTAAGCCACGGCTAGACTATGATTCGCCAATATTGGACAAATGTTGACAGCTGTCATGTCATCCGTGTTGTTATTTTCATAGTGTTTTGTACATTATATAAAACTAGCTTATACCCGTTTTGCTTTACGTTTTTGATTCCGATTGTCAGGCTTGATCGGTAGGTAACTAAACAGGTTCTAGTCTAGCTTCTTAACAGACCTCTATAACTGACGTAAGCACAGAACAATAATACCAAGTAAATAAAATTCAAGTCACCACCGCCATCTGTGGAACCAACGCCAAAACACTCAATATCAATAATTCAAGTCACCACCGCCATCTGTGGAACCAACGCCAAAACACTCAATATCAATAATTCATAACACATTTATTTATCTTTTCAACAGATGGCGATGCTAATATGTGTTTATTCAATTTGTACCTGTCAAACTTCAAAATCAAACTGCAAAATTTTTCATTAAATCTTTATTTATTGAGAATAATAAGATTTGAATAACATTTATATGTATAACAAATCAATCTACGATTATTTTATTACATTTTCATACCGTAATACCAAGATTCCATTCAACGTTTACATGAGTAAATTTGTTTCCAAAAGTCTTTTTGGGAAATTTGTATGAAGATCCTAAAAAAATTGATTTTTTTAAATAGCTCTAAATATATTAAAGTTAATGCAGCAAATTGTATTTAAGAACCTTCTCCAGCATTTCGTACGGCTCTGGGCATATTAATATCTAACGTAGCATTTGTATTTTGAGCGTGATGCTCGGACATAACGGTAAAGTATTGTCAAAGGCAAATAAAAAAACAAACATTTCTAAAATATTATGTAGATAATGGAAGTTGACAATGATATGGCATTTAATTGCAGCATCATATTCAGTGATACATGCGCTGCTTTTCTGTTATTAAATAACAAAAAAACCCAAACGGCAAAGACTGTGGTGGATGTTTTCTTTAACTAAGTAGGTATGTAAACATGATTCTTGTTTTTTTTTTATCAATATTCGGGGCTGATACGCTACGGAAGGATCGTAGCGTATCAGCCCCGAATGACGGTAAGTAGGTGGCCATGACCGCATCATGAGATGAGACTGATGACAGGCTCGTGCTGTGCTGTAAGTCTGCCTTCTAATTAGAGGAATTTCAACTCCAAACAGAGCGAGGCCGTCATTTATAATTCACCAGATTCACTTCCCGCCTCGCAGCCTTTATACTGTATTATGTATATACGTTCCTAGTTAAGAAAATTTACAACACCTAGGTAAGTACTATTATATAGAGGTCGATTCGACACGTTAAGGATGGCTGTAGTTATTATAAGATACCTAAAGTTCTTCACTACACAAATATGATCGGAGTTTATTGTAAAAAACTTCAAATTTCCTGTATTAGTTCAATTTTCTGCCACCGTACGGTGTTATGACATTCTCCCGTTACCAGGGTGTCACCCACTAATGCTAGGTATTCAAAGTTCCTGTCTGCACTAAATAATTATTATAGATCATAAGGTTATGTCAATTG
The DNA here is from genome assembly GCA_963576905.1 of Mystacides longicornis. Classification (NCBI taxonomy): domain Eukaryota; kingdom Metazoa; phylum Arthropoda; class Insecta; order Trichoptera; family Leptoceridae; genus Mystacides; species Mystacides longicornis. Next base: position 32,169,281 of record OY756429.1, on the reverse strand, counting down.
ACAAAATACGTATGGGCGTATAACCATCGTATAATAACGTAAATTATTATTGAAGACAGAATTTTAGACAGAATAAAATTAGAAAAATACAACGGCACTCGTTAATCACCGAAAAACACAAATAAATGATATTATACAGTCAAAAACTCTTGGTTGCCCATCAAGCAATATCAAAATCCAAGGTTCCCCTAATGGAATTTGACATTGCTTGGTGGGCATCCACATACTTATGATCAGTAGGACTACTCATGTAAACGTTTAGGTTAGGAGTAAGTTAAATATTTAGACTTAACGGGGCTTTGCACCAAAACAACACTTTTACTAAAATCGAATATTCCGGGAGTCCTTAACATATACGAAACTGCAAATTACGTCTTATTGTAAAAGGAAAATTGGTTAAATGGTATAACTCTCTTTTAGCATGCGATTGAGTAATTTTCTTTTTTATGGAACGTCTCTTAAATTTTCTCGATCCATAACTCAAAAAATACAATACTATAGTTCATTTTTTTTAAATATACAGTGCTAGAAAAATTTCGGCATATTCCCATTTCATTATTTTCATACATTAGAAAGAGACACAACACTTCTATAAGATTTATTGTTTTATTGAGAGGCGGTAACAGTAGCCACCCTTAACCAGGTAGCACACTCATAAATATTTTGAACTCGAGAAGTGCGGTTGTCTTCGCTAACATCTCGATAAATCAGAGAAAAGTTTATTAAATTCTGCTATTGCATTTTTTCATATTTGCATATTAAAGTATTAATTAAAGTGTATAATTATTTTACCTAATGCTTTTTATCTGTATGTTTTTTTTATTTTGAGTCTATTACACTTTTTTATGTCTTCATAGCGCATTTTTTAATTCGAACTTGACTGAAATTTGTTCTTAAAATGACGGATTGAACTGGACCGCGTTCTTAAATTAGTTTGTATTCATAAATTTTTTTTGAAATTCGAACGCATTTAGGTCCGTGACTGCAGTTTTTAAACTTAAACTGATACTGATTGATTACAAGAATAGCCACCCAGTTTCGATAAAAATGAGAAGTAAAATACGATAAACTGACTGCATTTCATAAAACTCGTGCAGTGTGTATAGCAACCCATAAAAACAACTACCTGCGTAACAAGAGGTTCTGTACCGCCTCTCGGCGATGTCATAAATCTTATAGAAGTATTTTGTCTCTTTCTTATGTATGTAAAGAATGAAATGGAAGTATGCCGAATTTTCTAGTACTGTATCTTTAAAAAAAATGAACTGTAGATGCGACTAAAGACGCGTAAGTTGTGGAGACTAGACTATAGACGCGTAAGTTGTGGAAAATGTGAATCTTAATAATGATTGTAATTGGTCTCATTCATTCTTTTGAGCGTTATAACGCCTCTTAAGAAAACGCTTTGTTTAGTTAGAACTTTTAAACTTTTTCATGAATACCCCTGTAGATCGAGATGACTACATCAGGATCATTAACAAAAGAAGGTGCCTTGAAGATGGCCTTGAAACTCGGCACGGAGGATAGGTAACATAATGTTATCAAGATAAAAATAATAAACGTAGGTATATCACAATAATTTTAATTGTTACCGTTACACTCACATTGTTTGCCTTTATACTCGTTATGACAACGAAAACCCCGCCATTCCCCGGCGCTATTGTACGCCTGTCTCATTAACTGTCTTAACGTTTACAGTGTACACACGAACCATAGGTTTTTCCGAGTAACAACAGTAAAGGTTATAACAAGGTTTTAAAATATGTTCGTACAAAGGCCTGTTTCAACTGAAAAACGTTAAGGGAGCTACAGAAGTTGCTGTAAATAATGTACAGATTTTCATTCACATTATAAAAAATAATTAACATTAGACACCTACAATTCCACCGTGGGGTTGTCGACTAAGTATAGCATCTCTGCTCTTTTTGCTGATTTTTCGAGCATCCTATTATGCACTGGGTTCCTAGGGAACGGTCCGTCATCTGACAAGACGGCGTCTTTCAAAATTATATGACAATGCATTTTGTTACTACAGAAACAATATTGACAAACAGGTTGACCACCTCACGCCCTTAAACCCCAACATTCTCCTATATGTATATGGGTGTGAGTTCTGGCACCTGACCCAAACCCAGGCACAAAAAGTATCTGCATTTGAAACGAAGTGCCTCAGGAGAATCTTGGGTATAGAATGGTACCACCGCATCACGAACGATGCTATAAGCCGGTGCACCCAGCGCATGCCCATCACTTCCACCATTAGGATTACGCTGCGATTGTATGTAGGTATTTGCGTGATGTGAACAAGCGCAGAAATAGGTAATAAAATGGCCGATATATGCCAAATACTGTGAATGAAAAAGGGTTATTATAGGTACCTACATAGACAAAACCAATCCAACTATATCCAATCCAAACTCCCTTTGGGTTGGCTGGAAGAGATCCTGCGGGATAAGTCCGCCCTTTGACTCTCGTGAATGGATTGTATCAGGACTGCATTTTTGAAACAATAAAGCATTATTTATTTATTTATTTACGCCCCACTTAGGGGCATAGAGAGGCAACAAGAGCTCTCCATTGCGCTCGATCTTGCGAATGTTTAAGACCTCCTCCCACACCATGTCCAAATCCCACAGCTCTGCTTCAAAGAAGCGGAGCACAGTATGAGAGGGTCTCGACCAGTTCCATCTCCTCTCCGTAATAATGGTGGGTCAGACTTTCTTAGCTACAATTTTCTTTTTACCCATCACGCTGTGTCCCATACGGGGTAGGCAGAGAGAACGGACCTCCACTTTTTTCTATCCATTATTACGCTTCTTCCACCTACATACAATTTCTCATACAACCTGTCCTATTTCTCTTACTTCTGACAAATTGGTATAAAATACTTATACAGGTCGAATCTCTTTATAGCGGATACCGAAGTAACAAAATTTCCAGTATAACGAGTCGTCAATTTGTCCCCGAAAAATGCACTGAACCAAAATTCGTTGTAACGAAATCGACCTCAGTATAGCGAAATTTTTTGTTTTAAAATTTTAATTTCATGTTGCAATTAGGCAATAAAATTTCTCAGACTTCAGTTTGTCCTTGGCATTGGCGAATTCGCGAGTGTTTGCCTAACATATTTCCTTCACGTGATTGATAAATCCTTGAAATTTGTTTTTGTTCTCATAACTATCGCATAACATATTTCCTTCACGTGATTGATAAATCCTTGAAATTTGTTTTTGTTCTCATAACTATCGCCTAATATGTTTCCTTCACGTGATTGATAAATCCTTGAAATTTGTTTGTAGCTATTGAAGAATGTCATTAAGTGACGCTACCCTTACAATATACTAACTCACAGGCCTCTATAAAGTACACAAGGTGCCTATACTCACCAACTAGTCCACGTATTGGGGATATCAGCTTCTATGAAGATGGGTATGTGTGGACTTACCTGCAAAAGAAAATAAGATCATGTTAGATAAGGATCCACTTAAATCAATCTCTTATTTTACTAGACCTTACGGAATTCACATCAATAAACCAGCTTTCCCGACAGACATTGTCCTGTAGTCTTTAAGTACTATGAATATTGATTTGGCTTTTTAATTTATACAAAAATACGTTTAAAATAATATGTTTGAATGTTAAAAAATTATTTATTTAAGTTCGAAACTAATTCTATTAAAAATCTGCGTATCAATGTTTTGAAACGCAGTGGTTGTTAAGTACCTACATAAATAAAATTTGTGTTGTTATGGAATTTTTCAGAGACTGGGTTGTCATCAGTAAATCCGTTCCATACTAACTTTGATATTATATTTTATATTATTTTTTATTTTTTTTTTATTTTAACATTTATATACAAACAGTGAAATTGATACAAAAATAAGACAGTACATAAAATTTACAAAACATACACCAGTGAAGTATATACATTTAAATCAAACATATAAAACTGTGAGGTAAACTTTTTTTTTTTTTTTAAACGTATATGTGTATTTGCCATCCATTTTTCGAATTTTCGTGAAGTGTTTGAGCTTCTCATAAATGATATAAACTGCAAGTTAGTTCCAATAAAGCAATATCCACGGGTAGTACCTACACCTGCAGCCCGATTCACGGAAAAGTTTAAGTCTAAGTTTAGTTCGAAGTTCGAACGAAGTTCGATTCAAACTTTTCCGTGAATAGGGCTGCTGGTAATAATAATTGTAGGCGGCGACTATCTACAGTCTATGTACCTATTCACGGAAAAGTTTGAATCGAACTTCGTTCGAACTTCGAACTAAACTTAGACTTAAACTTTTCCGTGAATCGGGCTGCTGCAGTGCCTAAGGGTCTTTTGATGTATTTATGTAGGTCTTTCTGCGATATTTTCTTCTTTGAACATTATACTCTCTCCTTAAGGTCACTTATTTGTGAAATTGTCAAAATGTTCGATTGTTCAACAAGTATAGTATTTTTTTTTAATTCTATATTCGTTTTGAATAATTTGATTTAAACAAAAATATAACTAAATTCCAAATTAATAAGTAAGTACAAGTTTATCGCTTTACAAAAAAACTTATTAAGTGTTCATAAAAAGCGTTTATAAACAAAAAAAACATAAATAGGTACCTACTTCATAAAATTAAAAATTAGGGGTGAATTTGTTAGTTAAAATATGAAAATACTAATAAGAAATGTGAACTGGGCTTTAAAGAAAGTTTACAATAATGAAATGTTCAGTAGGTACCTAAGTAGTTTCATCAGCTTCAGGAGGAACATTCGTAAGGGCTCAGTGTTGAATTACGCTAAAGTACGCGATTTATCAAAAATCAATGATGAGGGATGGCGCTGAGAGAGGATATGATGCTTTGAATGAGGAGAGGAAACGTTGAATCGCTCTCCCGTTACCATAGTCAGGAAGTAATCGCATTAGAGAAAACAAGAAAAAGAACACTAATTAAAGAAAATATAGTTACCTATATATAAAAAAACGCGTGCTTACTCAGAGTGAAAACAAAATATAACCGTGACTCTTTCACAATAAGCTTGTGTCGTGAAAGATGGTCGGCAGTGGGATCGAACCATCGCGAATATGAAATCAGTTCAAAGACCGAACTCACGACGGAACAGCATGAAAGTTGGCGGCGTAAACGTCAACCACTCCACTACTACTATTTTAATGCTATCTCGCTGTTATTAATAATTCAAAACAACGATACGGAAAGAGATAGACGAAAGCCAAAGAAACCATTCAAATAAATTTGACACCGCCGAGAGTAATATACCTGCTCGTCTTCGCATTGAAAGAGTACCTAGGCATATCGTCCTAGCATAATCTTTGTTTCTAATGAAGAACTCTGACGTTTTCACTACTTTTTCTTCCCCTCGACATAATATTATGTACGTTCATGAACAAAAATGTGTCTTTATATTACCAAAATTTTGTTCCGAATACCCTCTTTACAAAGCATCTATTTAAATCAATACAGAACTCAGATAAAAAGTTAGTTAAATAGGTGTTATTACGGTTGGCTTACGCATTACGGTCGTCCGTATAGTCTCTCTAACTACCAAAGTCAGGTATTTAAGTACCTCCATTTGTATCTGAATGGTCACTACAATATTTATTGGCATAATTACCTACTAACTCGACAAAAATCTCCACGGTAAGGACTATGAACCGTCTCACTTCGATTGTTTCTTCAACCATTCCTATTTATTTTACTTTTTGTTTCCGTTTTCGAGGTTAGAATCTATGTGTTGGCAATCGCTTCTTCAAAGGGCTCTCTATCTCTAGTCACTCGAAACAGCTCCTGCCTATTCCGGTGCAATCACGCACATAGAGCAACCAAGAGATCTGCCTTCTACCAGTCCACGGTGTCCATCTATCTTGCCCATCAAAGTACATAAGTTGGAGGATTTCATACATTCCCTACGCATAATATGCCTCAGATATCAAACCTTGCGGACTTTAATATTTTTCAGCAACTCTCTGTTGCAGTCAGCTCTCCTCAATACCTCTGAATTACTAACCACACCTACATAATATCCACGGTATATGAAGCATTCTTCTGTTGAGTCACATCTCGAATGCTTCCAACCGGTTCATAGTGCATACTTTCAGGATCCAGGTTCCATCAGAGTCATACATCAGAATAGATCATAAATACCTACATACAAAGCGCCTCAACATTCTCCGCCTTAATTTGAGATTAAATTTAGGTATCAATTCAGAATATTGTTCTCGTTATTTACATTCGTCTTTGTTAAAACACTTTTTTTTTAATGAATCAACGGTCCCTAAAAATGAACAAAAAATACGATAATTAATTTATCTTTTCGGCCGTAACTGCTTGGTGGAGAAAAATTTTGAACTTATAAAACAAAATATTTTGTATTACTTACAACACAAATAATATACTCTCCGACTCATTCGTCCGAATCCTTCATCTGATAAACACACTCGAAAACTCTTGTTCCATCTCTCTTTTTTCTGACTTTCACCCGAAAAAAGGTCGAGTGATGCAGCCCATCTCTCTTTGCCAAAAGTACAAAAAATAAAAGTTCTTACTTTCTTCGATGGAGTTTTATCTTTGGTTATTGCTTTAATGACATATCGTATGTCGCCTTGGCTACTAACAACTCTGTTTGTTATTTTTGTGGTTACGGAAAATTTCGAAGTATTTAGAAAGGATGTTTATATTTCACGAAATCCGTCAAAATTCGAGGTTTTAGGATAAAAGAAAGTTACAGAAGGATATTCGAGAAGAATCCGCACAGAGGCAAGAATTCCGGTATGCTCCACGGCTGGAGTCATGTCGTGAGAGAACTACTGTCGAGAAGTCTCGCGAGGGCGCAGAGGCGGCAGGGAGGAGCCCGTACCAATGCCACGTGTCCCCCCAGTGAGTGTTTCCCAATACATTGCTACACGAGACCCTTGACCTTAAGATCTTATTATACTAAATACTAGCTGAAGCATCCATTCATTTTTTTACTTTGAATATACACAAATATTAACAAGATACATTGTGATATGATATTACCCACAACGGTGAAGTATAGACATTTTTATATATGTACTTCACTTTTCATTGAAATATGTGTGTATTTATGTTCCCTTTGTGTGAGCTCTTTTTTAAGTTATGATATTTTTATTTTTATTAAATTTTATAAATTCTATATAGACCCCGTTTCTAAAGCGAAAAGACGCTTGTGTGAAACGGGGATATAACAATCATACTATCATCATATTATTATTCTTGTATATATGTATTTATATTTTATCTATCGTTAACGGTTTATTTTTATTGATTTATTATTATTGTTTTTATACTTTTAATACAAATAAAATTATTATTATTATATTATAAATAAATAAAATAGAATACTACATTAAAGGTATAATGCATTTTGACATCACATATTTGTAATTTTTTAATGCATCCAGGCTTGGACGATATTATCATGCCACCGACAAATCATTGATTTATGAATAAATATAGTGGGTTATTTATTCTTCCATATAGTAAAAAAGTAAATAAAATAGGAAAGTTAAAATAATTAGAAGTCAATTTGGTATACTAGACAATCACTATGTTTTTCTCAATAAACCCATATAATAATCGATATAGGTATATCCACAGATCCCAGACTCAATAAATACTCCACACTCAGTGGGTACTCTACGTCTGAGATTCTGTGATAGAGCGACATCACATACCTATATAGTTACGTATAGTTTCATTTCCCAAAAAATGCATCAACGGGGAGAAAAATTGTTTTAGTTTATTCCTCAACAGGGTCCCACTTCTGATTTTCCTAATATCAATTGGCAGTTTATCGTACTCTTTTATACCAACATACTGGAAGTGGTGCTGAGCCGCAGCGGAGTTGCACTTCGGAATTCGGAGTGTTTCCATAATATTATGTCTGGAGCCGGTTAAATTTTGAGTCTTGTAATTTTTAAGCAGTTTTTTTTATACATTATATCTGAGCTACAAATTTTATGTTTCTGAAACAATCTCTCCGATGAATAGTCCTCGGTTTTTTATACATAATCTTTAACGGAAGCTTCTGCGCCACAACAATAGGCCGCAGAGTGGACGGATATTATGTTCTCCCCCATCCCACGATACCATATATATTGTAGCACAGACTGAACCAAAGCAAAATATTATATTATTATATTCAATTCCACATCCCTGCTAGATCAACTCGACAGACGTCTCTGTTTCGGGAGCAGACAACTAGAAATAATTATATGTTCCACTCTCCTATGATCCGTATTCATATAGACTTGGAAATCTGGTGGATGGTTGTGCGGACATCGTTGCCGACAGTTTCCTCAAATTCAAATCTGACGTAAATATTTTCTTCCACTCCTTGTATAATTGACAATGGGCAACTCGATAACCCGCTTCAACGCTCTTTATCCCATTTGTTCCTATTGACACATGCTTGAATTTTTTTTTTGAGAAATCGCTTAAAATGGACTAACTTTATTTAATTGTATAATAATTATCTACATTTACCATATTCCCTCTGACTCATCAATATGGATTTTACTCTGACTGACTGTTCTCATTTTATTTCTCACTTGATCTGACAAAAATTTCACCACGTTGATTTAAATATTAATTTTCTATTTATTTGATTTATTTAACTGTGATAATTAAGACTGGATACTATATGTATATTTGTTATATCGTTATTTTTTTATGTGTTACAAATTTTATCTAAATCGACGATGGATATAGAATCGCATTAGACCCAAATGACTGGCGATGCGATTTTATACTCCTGATTATCATCATAATGTATATCACCCCCTTTGATCTGTTCAAATTTTGTTGTTGTTAAATTTATATGTACGAAATCAATACTGTATTAACATGTAAATGGCTTTACGCCGTGTGTTGAAAATACATAAATAAATATTGACTTCGCGGCAGATTCAATTTTTCATTTTTTTTTCTACGAAACACACTTCAAATTTTTACACAGTTTGATGAATAATCATGTTATGAATAAATTTGATAACATTTAAAGTATTTTATCAACGAAGTTCGCAAAAAAAATCAATTGTAAAGTTGCCTTTTTTCTCACTTGAACTTTTCCTTTCATGGAGTGACATCTTACTTTTCAGTTCTCTAGTTAACGTTGTGTGTTTGGTTCAGTTTGGTTAGGTTAGGGAGTTTTTTAATCTTGTCCGAATGATAACACACTCTTGTTCTCAATAATTTCCAACTTTTATCTCTATATTCTATTAATTAATCTAGGTACTTGTTGTAGTCATGAGATTTTTCGACATGTTGAACATGTCGAGAATTCTCATGAATAGAAGTTAAACTTTTTTTTACCCTTCACGCCGTGTCCCGTAACGGGTAGGCAGAGAGAACGGACCTCCACTCTTTTCTATCCAAGCATATTTCTTTCTCTTCTTCCGCTGATATAACATTTCTCATACACCCTCTCCTATTTCTCTTACTTCTTACCTGGCCTTCCATGAGGACGGAATCGATGTGTTCGATCCACGCCATTCTCGGTCGGTCACGCTTTCTTACACCTTTCCTTTCAGCCTTATGAATTCCCTTTGTCATTCTGTCTGCATCCATTCTTTCTACATTCCCAAACCATCTCAACTTATTAACTTTTATCTTTGTGACAACACTTACTTCCATACCACATTCCTTCTTCATATTCTCATTCCTTTCCATATCCCACAGAGTCTTTCCACATATTCTTCGTAGAGATTTCATCTAAAGCGGCCTTCGAAATAACAGTAGAAGACGGTCGTAAGCCCGTAGTGGTGTGTTCCATTTAAAAATCGAACATCAGTAATGAATTGTTAGAGTCATTAGTTGTTACATATTCGAATGTTAACACTTACATTTCATAGGTTGGGATAGAGTTGAAATGTAGTTATAGAGGGGGATACCTTTTCGGACACAAAACATAATATTCATTAAGTAGGGGTTTGTGAAAAAAACGAATCAGCCCGCAATGTCAATAATGACCTTGTATCTAGCGCAGACCGTCAAGTGACCAAGGGGCTTCTTACTCATAGGCACATGTTACGATAAGATTCCGCTTCTAGTACGTAATGTATAAAAATCGATGACTACATAAAATATCCCTGATTCATTTCGACAGGCAAAAAAAATGATGACTGCATAGCTGCACCGCGGCCCTCTCCGAACGTCTACTCAGTGAAGACCTGGCAGCCCGCTTACCCAGCTTTCCCAGACTGCTACCCCATCAGACCAGAGCCCGAGGAACCGGCAGCTAAAAAGCTCCTCAAAAACGCTGTTAAGGTACCACATTTTTGTTTACCTATCACGCCGTGTCCCGTAATTGGTAGGCAAAAAGAACGGACCTTCATCCTTTTCTATCCAAACACACTTCTTTCCCTTCTTCCAACAACATACCATTTTTTATACAACCTTTGCTTCTGACGTTCCTTGAGGATAGAATTAATGCCCACGCCTTCTTACACATTTCCTTAAAGCCTTATATATTTTCTTAGTGATGATGTTTGCATTCATTCTTCCCACATGCCTAAACTATCTCAATTTATTAACTTTTATCCTTGTCACAACATTTATACTACTGCATTTACATTACATTCTTATTTTTTTCGTCCATGTCCACATTTCACATCAATACATCGTTGATGCTTACATGTTTGCGTTCTGCACAAGTGTTAGGTTAGGTACCACATTTAAATATTTATAATTTACCTAACATTCATTACTTGCTTAATAAGCAAGTAATGAATGCTAGGTAATGCTAGGTAAAAGAATGTTATAATATAACATTCTTCAACCTTCAAAGACAGTTTTGCTTAAATAATAATACTATGGTTGCATTAAGATTATTAAAATTTCCAATAAATATCCCATTATGTCACAGATCAAATAATTTAGTTAGACCTGACTACGTGACAATTGTACTAGCCTATATTGTTTCAACTATAGATATATATATATATATATATATATATATATATATATATATATATATATATATATATATATATATATATATATATATATATATATATGCGTATGGTATTGGCGCAAATTAAATTCTAAAAAAATAAAAACTATTTACAATGGTGGATTATAAATAATTATTGTCAAAATTTAAAATCATTAGTACTTAATAAAAACATTAAAATACAATAAAAAAAAACATAAATAAACGGTCATGGTTTTAAAATTACTTTAAAAACTTATATTAAGTGGCTAAAATCCTGAAGCCAGTTTCTAGCTCCAGTCGTCAACAAATTGATGTCCTCCAAGGTTCCATCGAAAGCATAAAGTGGACACTCGCCGACAACATGCTGTAACGTCTGGGATGGGCAGCCGCAGTCACAATGAGGATCGGCAATGTGCCCCCATCTGTGACGATCTGCTGCGCATCTACTAGTCCCCGATCTTATTCTATTAAGTGCTACCCATTGTCATAACTATAGATTATCTCTTTGGATTTCTACCAACTCTAGGAACAGGCTTAGACAAATATTTTTGGTATTTTATCTTTTCAGGGGTCACTTTTGGGTTATGTCTTGTACTGGACCTATAACGAAGGAATATGGGGAGAGCCCACTGAATCCATCGCGGCTTACGACAAATGGATAGGTCCATTGGTTAATGAACCAGACTGTGGCATAGATGGAAAGGTAGTTGAAAGAAAAACCTGTAAGCCGGCGGATCCTTGTATAGCGAAAAAGGCGAAGAAAAAAGATAAAGCTGAGTCGAATTTGCCGGTGGACAAGGATAAAGATCCGTGCAAAATAAAGGCCGATAAGAAAAAAGCTGAGCTGGAAAGGAAAAAAGCTGCGGAAGAAAAAGCCAAAGCTGAATGCAGAGATAGGGCCAATAAAAAGAAGGAGGAAGCGGACAAAGCAAAAGCTGCGGCAGACAAAGCACGACTGGAGGCAGATAAAGCAAAAGCTGAGGCAGATAAAACGAAAGCTGCAGCAGAAAAAGCAAAAAGTGATGCAGACAAAGCAAAATCTGAGGCGGAGAAAGCTAAATGTATCGAAAAGCCACCTGAGCCAAAAGTAAGATTTTTTATTTTTTAACTTTCTTCATTTATCATTGCATTCCCCATTGTACTGTTGTCAACGCTATTTTTATTCTCAGTCGAATCTATGATTTTCTATTAATTTTTACTATTTATCTCCAGACCTTCAAGAACCAACCTTTTATCTCCGAAAAGTTCGTTTGAGTATTTTTTAATCAGTAACTCTTTCCATCGTTATACATTGCAATTCTGTGATTTCCTTAATGGCCGGGAGCCAATGTGTCGTTAAATCAACGAGAGTCCTGTTATTTGAAAAACAATAAACAAAATCATCAACTCAAGCACATACCTACACCCACTCGAAATTTGATTTATAGCATTTCAACATTGTGAAATCAGATCTGTGTTTTGTTGATTCAAAACGTTGGGTACATCTATATTATTTTGGTTTCAAGTGGTACCTACATTGCGATCAAGCTTTTGACGCTTATGGATAGATTGTTAGATATTATTTTTCTCTCTTGATGATGCCGGGCGACTTTAAGCATGATGATAATATGATGATCAACCTCTTTCGTCGCCCATTCTACTATTCCCCATTCTGAACATTCTAAACCACACCATATAATCTTTGTTCCGTCTTCGGTTATCTTTTACATCACCACGGCAGCTTCTCAGATCGCATAATATACCAAGACATTAGGGTGTGTTAACACCAAATAAAAAAAGAGCCAGAGCTGAAAATTGAGTATATTTTCCTGATCGTTAATATGGACACCAAGGACACAACAACGAGAAAGAACCAGAACCCTGGCGCGTATAATCTGTCATCGCTCCTTAGTAAGTTATTGCTCGGTGTAGTTTCCATGGTGTCCAATATCAACAATAAAAGACAGTACCTGTGCTCTATTTCTAATTCCGGCTCTTTGTTCTTTCGATGTAAACGAACACTTAGACATTGGCACTTGACCCTATGCTTTGCTTTCTCTACTCCTTTTATGTAAAACAAAATATGACCGCACCCCCTAGGCAATTTGAAATTGGCATTTGACTACAAACGAAGATTTCATCAATGTACAGTGCGGAAAAAATTGAGTTCCCTGAAGTCCCCTGGAACGTATACTCAAACAATTATTTAAACCAAATAAAGACACTTGTATTTTATTAAGCCTTCACAGACACTTCTTTTGTATTTTTAAGCCTTCACTCGCTTGCGAGTGTTATAGGAAGACGTTTATATAAAAAGTGGACAGTTAATTTTCATTCTATTCTACATTGTCAAAAAATTCGTTTGTTAGCAAAATTCTAATTGTCTATGTATTAAATGGTATGAACAAACCACTACAAGCTCACGACCGTATTCTACTGTTATTTTAAATCCTGGCTAATGCACTGGGTTCCTAGGGAGCGGTCCGTCATCTGACAAGACGGCGTCATTCAAAATGTATGACAATGTTTTTAATTACTACAGAAACAATATTGGCAATGTTCTCAACTGACATATTCACCGCTGTTTATAGTAGCGGCGTATCCGTAGGAAAACAGAACATTATGCGTTGGGTTCCTAGGGAGCGGCCGTCATCTGACAAGACGGCGTCTTTCAATATTATATGACAATGTTTTTCGTTACTATGGAAACCATATTGGCAATGATCTCAACAGACATATCCACCGCCGTTTATTGTAGCGGCGTATCCGTAGGAACCCAGACCATAAGTGCGTGATCATTTTACGTTAACAACGTTCGCCATTTGGTGGTAATGTTCAAATCTGTCGGTCGGCTACATCTACCTACATGCACTCATTATTTTAGATTCATAGATCCTTTTTTCTCTCTTCATTCATTCCCCCAACATGCCCAAACATCTCAATTTCTTCACTATCATTCATGTGTATGATGTGTTGTGAATATAATTTATTAATTTAGTGTTTTTGTTTCAGAAAATCGCATCCTGTTAAATGTTTAAATGTTCATAAGATGGAGTTTGTTAAGGATTTTCTAAAAGCACTTTTTGTCTTTTTTTTGACGATTTTTACGTGTGAGTGAACTTTTGTAATAAATTTGTAATTCCAAATCTACATTTATTTATTATTATTTTTATAGAAAGACTTATTAAATTGGTTTGTCTTTTGTATATGAAATCAAAAACATTATTTGAATCAATTTTCGAAATAACTCTTGAAATTATAAAAAAAGTATTGTTGAGTTGGTTGTACTAGTTTACTTTCATTTCTCTTTCACGGTAAGCTGTTTGAAGCTTGTGAGAGAGGAAGATGGTCGACACCTGAGATTGAACCCACGACTTCCAGTACAAAACACTATGAAAGTCGACGACAGAACCGTTAGGCCTCCAACAACTTCAAATGGCCATTTTCAAATCAAAATGGACTTTTTATAAATCAAATGGATAGGACCAGTTTACCCAAAAAGTTGTCTCAGGCGATAAGTTCTATCGGGTATAACATGACAGAATTCAAGGAAAATTATGTATAAGTAACTAATAATATTAACATATTAACAACAATAACAGCGCAGTGTTTCAAGACTCTGCGATGAAACAGCACGCCTCGGCCTTCGAGTCAATGCCAGTAAGACGGAGCTCATGGCGAATAATGCCTGCCCCGATAAACAGCTACCGATAACCATCGATGGTCACCAGGTCTCCCGGGTGGATAAATTTAGGTACCTGGGAGCAACCATTACCACCACTGGTGACCTCGGGGCTGAGCTCCCGATACGTATCGGTATGGCAAGTGGCGCCTTCAACAACATGACCAAGATATGGAAGGCGTCGGCTTTTAGTGTCGAGACGAAATGTAAACTGTTTGATGCGTGTGTGTTGCCCATTCTCCTGTATGGGTGTGAGTCCTGGCACCTGACTCTGGCCCAGGCACAAAAAGTATCTGCATTCGAAACGAAGTGCCTCAGGAGAATTTTAGATATAAGATGGTACCACCGCATCACGAACGATGCTATACGCCGGCGCACCCAGCGTGAGCCCATCACCTCTACTATTATGTGGAGGAGATGGACTTGGCTGGGACATGTGTTAAGGATGCCGAATGACAGTTGGCCGAGGAGAGCGCTGTTCTTCCTCCCATCAGGGTCCCGGAGACGAGGAAGACCCTCTCATACTGTGTTCCGCTCCTTCGAGGCAGAGCTGAGGAATCTGGACATGGTGTGGGAGGAGGTCATTAACGTTGCGCAAGATCGAGCGCAATGGAGAGCTCTTGTTGCCTCCCTGTGCCCCTAAGTGGGGTCTAAAGGGAGTTTGGATTTGGAACTAATAATATAAAATATTTTCCATAATTATTATTTTTCATCAATAGGCTTCCGAGACCAAAATCACTCGAGTCCGGGTGGAGGTCTATAATAAAATAAAAAAAAATAAAATAAAAACTACAATAATTTTCGTTCATATTTTGTTTTGTAAGTGGTTCATTTTGATCTGTAATTGTCTATTGTGATATATTATTTATAAATAACCGATATGGAGAAAAATTATGTTAAACTGTTGAAGCACAATAGACCACTACACAGGTTGGGGCGCAAATATCCGCTAAAAAATGAAAAACTATTGTTTTTTTTACGTTGACATGGAATCGACCATCATCAATCAAACACTTTATACCCAAAAAAATTGGCATCTTCAGTCTATCTGTACGTTTTTATATTAAACCAATTGTATTCAAATGATTTACGAGGTAGTAATTCACTTTTCTAGAAAAAAAATGAAACTTTTTGAGATGAACCATAAATACCGTTACTCATACAACTGTATGTTACCTAATTATCAAAGTTGGTGAAAAAAAAAAAGAGAAAACGTCACAGCTCCGCCAGACAATGGTATCCAGGGTAGATCTGGTGCCTGCCTACGCTCTTACAGATATCGGATTACCTTCTGTTTAATTAGAGACTAACTCAGAATTTGTTTTATTATTTTTATACACATTTTTCTCACAATAGACAACATCGACTTTCGAAATTATTTTTCGTTAATTAACGGATTGTTTACAAGTTTTCAGGTAAATAATAATAATTTAAACTGCCGAAGGATGGAAATTATTTAATAACATCCTACCAATAGGAAAAATAACAAAAATATAATGTTTGAGCTCTCAATAATTATTAAACAGAAATAAATCCTCAAATTTAATAGCGTGCAAGAAAGTACGATTAGCGGAGGTCCAGAGATAGATAATATAAAGAGGTACCATTACATTAAAGTGATTTTTTACTAATTTCATAAATCTATAATATAAAAGAAAGTCGAGATCGGCTGAACAGATTCTTCCGATGTTTGATTTGTTGGATTCTTCTCCGCTCCGAACAACAGAATAGCTATTAAGAGTTGAAAAATGCATATGAAATAAAATAAAATATAATATTAAGGTAAAGTATGGAACGAACTTCCTGCGACGCCGACGCCATCTATGAAAAAATCTATAACAACAAGATTATTGTTTACCTGACAAGTGACAACCATTGACATTGAAAAGATTAGTACGCAGATTTTTTTCTAGCTTTCAGAAACAATTTTTAATCGTAAGTACTTTTGTATAAATTGCAAATTGGGTATCAATATTCATATTCACGACTACAGGACAACGTCTGTCGGAAAAGCTAATTTTGTATGAAATTACTTTTCGTAATCCCGCCCAACTTTCTTAATGTTTTCATTCATAAAAATCTTCTCCTGACAGCAGCAAACACAATAAAAAAGAATAAGCAATATTGATCCGACCGCTTACGCGAGACGTGATGACCAAGGGACCATTATAATAAACAGAGAAGATAAAATGAATAAAAATAACGAAAATTATTTCATCTCCGATGATTGTGCCTGGACTCGGACTATGCAGCTCCCAGTAACCCTCCTAAAGCGCAGACTAAATTGGATTGGGCACGTTCTCGTATTATCCAAGAATCAACCAGCCGTGTTTCGTGCATAATCCACCGGCAGACACGGAAGATACAACTCTTCAAATAAATATGCTACTGATAGTTAGGTATCTGGATTAGTATTTGCTCAAAATGGTGTACCACACAATGTGTGAATTTATATAAGGATTGTTTGTTTACATGAAATACTCGATACTTCTTCATAAAATACAATCGCGTAATGAAAATAAATGTGGACAACCGTGACCCACTTTAGGTACTTCAACGGTACCCAAATTTCCATATTTGACGAAATAGATTTCTCATTGAAGAAGACAGAAAATTTTAACCCAAGACTTGGCATACAGCATACCTACATAATCAGGATCCTTATCTACAGAAGCATGGTCCTTCAGCAGCATAAATAAAAATTTGGAATCCTTTTAACCTTTCCTCTTTTTTCTTTGGAAATCGCTGGTTGCACTACTATCTTCGCATTATCATCACCGTTCATCCCCGTTTCACACAAACGTTTTCGCTTTAGAAACGGGGTCTATATTGAATTAATAAAATAAAAAAATATTTATTATATTGTAATTTAATGAATAAATTAAATGATTTGAAATTTAATAATAATAATAAATTCACAAAAATGTGAGAAATATATTTTTTTCTATTTCTATATTATACTTTATATTATTTGATATCCATTTTTCGATTCATCATTAGTTATTCTGTTATCCGGAGCGGAGAAGAATTCAATAAACTAAGTTTTAAGTTCAGCGATCTCGAGTTTTAAGTTTTCTCACTAACCCGACTTTCTTTTATATTATAGATATTATTTGGTTACATGTTGCAACATTAGAGATAGGAAAAGGTTGTTTAGGGAAATATAAATCATCAGGTATGTTACAACTTCACTATTATTATAAGGGTCGCAGGATGGGCTGATGATCTCTAGTTACTTGACTCGGGTATTCTGAGGAGAATTTGGATCCTTGTACACGACAACCTCCGTCATTACTACGCCATTCGTGTGTATAAAGGAGTGGAAAGACGAGATGTGCACGGGCCATCAAATGTCAAGTGGGGCGAAGAGGAAACAATCGAAAAACGGGGAAAAAGGAATCCTTGAGGATTTTTTGAATTCATTATTTATGACAACGTAGGCCGAAAGGGTTGGCTTGGTGAGACGATCCCGCCCATTTTTTTTACTTTCTCATTATTATTTCACTGCCACAGATTTACTTCTTACTAAATTTTAAAATTCCTTGAAGTTTCTGAAGTACCTAGGTAAGTTTTCTTCGTTCTCTTTGATTTTTTTTTACCCATCTCGCCGTTTTCCGAAGGGGGTAGGCAGAGAGTACTAACTTCCATTATTTCCTATCCAATATCCAAACAAACCTATTACGCTTCCTCCAAACGCATAACATTTCACATACATGCTTTTCCATTCCTTTTGCTCCTGACTTGGCCCTCGACGGCACTGATAAGGCCGGACCATGTCATTTGAGGTCGACCTCGTCTGCTTGCATCCATTCTATCAGATTTATTTAGATATCCTTTTAGTCAGAGCAAGGCTCGAAGCTTTTTAGACTATTATCGATTTTATACTTGGGGAATGCTATATGGCCCTTTACACCATGCATGATATGATTTTATACTTGGGGGAATGCTATATGGCCCTTTGCACCATGCATGATATGATTTTATACTTGGGGAATGCTATTTGGCCCTTTACACCATGCATGATATGATTTTATACTTGGGGAATGCTATATGTCCCTTTACACCATGCATGATCTGATTTTCAAGATTTTTTTTTCACTTCATTTTTTTGTACACTTTTGATTTTGTTTTGTAATATTATTATTATTTAATTAATAATCTGTATATACGATGTTTTAAGACTGTTAAAAATAAATTTGTTATTTTATTGATAATGTATTGTATAAATCATATTGTCAATTATTGGTTTTGTATTTTTGTATAATTTAGTATAATTTAATAATATAGAAAAAAAAAATTTCAAAATAAAGGAAAAAATTTTAACAAGGTATTTTAGATTTAATCAATTTTTACATTTACTCAAAGAATTGAACTTTGAATATTCTTTTTCTGCACTATATTATCGTATTGTTGATGTATTCTATTGTTTCTGGTTGTGCAGTGTTGTGTCTTATTGAATTTGTTATTGTGTGAATTTGTTATAAATTATTGTAAATCTTGAAGTGCCTGCCCTGAGGCCTAAGGACGAAAATATACAAATAGAAAATAAAAATACAAATAACGTTTGGGCGTGAAGAACATGAAGGAGCGGCGCTGCTATAGAGAGAGTGAAGAAGTTTAAGTACCTCGGGAGCATCCTGACAGAAAACCTCGAACCAGAAACAGAAATAAGGTGCAGAATAGAGGCAGCTCGTGCGGCATTGAACGAAATTAGGCCAGTTTCTGTGATTCAACCTTAATTTGAAACTCCGTCAGAGATTGGTCAAGTGCTAGGTACGTGTGGTTAGTTCTCTTATACGGGGTTGAATCTTGGACTCTCAAAGTTACTACAATGAACCGATTGGAAGCATTTGAGATGTGGGTACACCGGAGAATGCTCCGCATACAATGGACAATGGACATACACCGTCAGCAAAACAAGAGTCCTGCAAATGGCTAGGGTTGATAGAGAGTTGCTGGCAAATATCAAGGTCCGGAAGGTGTCCTACTTGGGGCTTGTACTTAGAGGGGGGAAATGCTATTTGATGCACTTAATTATTATTAAGATAAAAATAGAGGGTCGGCGAGGGATGGGCCGACAGCAGATATCCTGGCTCCGAAATATTCGTGAGTGGACGGGGATCACAAGTGTTGGTGAACTATTTCGTTCCGCACAGGACCGGGATGCATTCTCCAGAGTTACTGTCTAAGTTGGGGCGACCTGACACAACAAAAATAAACAAAGAATTACGTAAGTATAATCATAATATGTATTTATTGTGAAAAATATGGCGTTGCGCGTCGTGTGGTTTTTCTTCGTAATGAATTAAAAAAATAGTGTCTCTAAGACTTGTTATATGATTTCAAATAGCCTAAAACCTTTTCCAAGAACCTGATGAGATCATAGCGTTCAAACATAAAACGGTTTTTGCTTTATTTGTTGACCTACGCCACAGTATTTGGGAATGGGATGGTTCAGATAGGTAGAAATGGGCTTGTCATCATATTCTTAAATAAATTCAGTCGGAACGCACACACATGTGTTTCTCGGTTCATTTATTTTCTAAGTCTAAATCAGAATCGAACACAATATTGTAAAGTTACGAGGAGAGAATGGCAAAAAAAATATTCCTGCACATCCCTTCACGTTCCCACAGTCCCGTTATGAATAAATAATAAAATCCTTGGAATGAATGAAGATGGATACATAATATTACACTTGGTTCCCGCCTCTAGGTTCCCATCTCATAGACTTTCTGACACGTATATTGTTTTTTTTTTTAGGATATTGTCACATGAATATTGTACTTGTGTGAATATTGAAAACCACGAATAAATCAGTCTGATACCGTCATTTTAATAGTCAAGTGTCTTTTATTTTAGTTTCTATATATTTCTACCAAGTCTTGTGGTTGTCTTCTTCATATTCTATTAGATAGTGTTAGTTGTGTTCTGTTTATCATCATGTCTTTAGTTCTTTATCATTTTATGACTTTTTTTTGTGAGTGTCGTGTTTCGTGTCTGTCAAGTGGTCACGAATCTATCCATGTTGGACAGGTCAGCGAAAATTGAAATTCTGATCCAAGACTGGAAGAGATGGATACAAAAATTTGAACTATACTACATGAAAGCAATTGGGTCGGATGAAGGAGCTGAAGACAATAGATACCTTTATTACTACATTCGATTGGAGAAAAAGGTTACTTACTTTACTTTTCATATAGCTTTTCCGGAAATAATCTTGACTCATAGAGGGCTGCGTCCCGTCCTCTTCTACAGACTTGGCTCCAGCGCCATCAGCCATTCCATCACCTCCGGAGTAACCTCGTAGATGTTTTGAAGCCTTCCTGTGCACTTTTTGAGCTGTGTGTCTTATTGTCTGCACAGCCCCACACTCACAATTAGGTTCAGCCCAGAGCAGGTATAGTTGCAACAACCCTGCTCTGTTCTCACTCTGTTTTGTTGAATCCGCGTTCTTCGCGGGAGATCAAACCCAGATACTCGGGTTGTGGGATCCAGTATGACGTGTTTGTTTACTGTCCCTTGGCCCATCTTTCCTTCTATATTCTATCCGTCTCTGAATTTGCGGTTTCCGTAATCCATATGGGCTTTCTGGACTTTAATATCTTTGAGGGTGTGTGAAACACATCGTTAAAAGCTGGTAATTGGGGGTTTCTAAAAAGTTTATTTTCGATGCTCATTCATATCCTTTTACAGTTTGTTGTATATACGATTTTTTTATAAAATTTTATTTATAGAATTCGTAGCTTGACATCTTTCAAATGAGACCGAATGAGAGAACTTCGATTGTATGGTGTCAATTAGACATAGATAGAAATATTTTTTTATATGTATATATACATGGATAGAGATAACAAAGCATGCACAATGCAGAGATGAAGATGCTCAGATGGGCTGGAGGAGTAACCAGACTCGATAGAGTTAGAAATGTCCATGTCCGAGGAAGTTTCAAGGTCGCACCCATAACCGAAAAAATAACGGAAAACAGGCTTAGATAGTATGGGCATGTTATGAGACGACCACAAGACAACATGATCCAGAGAGCCATGGACATTGAAACTCCAGCCAGGAGACCAGGCAGACCACCCGCCACATGGTTGTCGAGCATCAAAAGGGACCTAAAATAATGCGAAGTGGAGCCAGAGATGGCGTTGGACAGAAAATCTTGGCGCAACAGGACACGGAGAGCCGACCCCAAATAATGGGACAAAGGCGAGAGCGAAGAAGAAGAAGACATGGATAGAGATCTCAAACCATTTTAACTTTATTGCTTTTCTAATTAAACTTGTTTAGAGCAAATCGGTTGGATGATTTTCGAGTTTATAACTAACATAGAAACACTACAATAAAAAACTTCGATACTTTTCGCCAGCTGAACTGTCAGCATTGAAATTTTTAGGCTTCACTTTTGAATGAGAGTCGGATTTCTATGTTTTTTACAGATTTTTGTGTAAAAAAAATCTATTTCACAGTTCGATAAAAATAACATTCGGGAACCAAGAGGCTTCGAATGTGATCTCTGTTTGAAGACATTCATGTTTTACGACCGTTTTTTTATCAAACAGAAGAAAAGCGACATATACTCGTATATACAGTGGGTATTGTTATGAGCAAAAAGGTCGAGTGACAGATAATATACTCATACCTACCTACATCCTCATTTTCTGTATGGGTACATATTATAATCATTACTTAGGTGAGTACAGGTGCTTGGATACCCACGCTAGTAACATTGATCTCAAATATTATGAACTATGCAACAAAAGTCAATATTATACATCAGATGAATTATCGAAGACTCTTCTCTTGACAACCAGTGTCGTACGTGCAATGTGTATACTTAATCAAGAACTATAGGTACATACAACAGCGTGATATTCTAGGAAGGTCATAGGGGATTGAATTCGCAATAGTGCCATCAGAGAGACCTGTAAGGGGCCGTTATTAATCACGTGAGGTTACAGAATCCCCCCCCCCCCCCTCCCCATTTTTTGTTTTCATCAATTTTTAGAATTTTTGAAAGTGCAACTGTGTTCCTTTAAATTCATCAGAAAAAAAAATAGACGTGATATTCCCCCTTCCCCTACGCAATATTTTCCGAACCCCCCCCCCCCTTCCCCCTTTAGAGCTCATGTGAGAGACGCTTCTGGCGCGACCACGTGGCTTGGAGGGATAACACCAGAATCCCCAACGTTGTGGTGTTCAACATCCCATTAGGCAGTCGCCAACCCGAAAAACCTTCAAAAACGTTGAAAGATATTGGTCATCTTTTTAAAGGAGCCACTTTCCATACCGAGTAATGGAAGTCATGGAAATTAGAAGGCTTTGATCAAAATATTCACGGTTTCTAAATAGCCTTACTATAATAATATG
The DNA here is from genome assembly GCA_963576905.1 of Mystacides longicornis. Lineage (NCBI taxonomy): Eukaryota > Metazoa > Arthropoda > Insecta > Trichoptera > Leptoceridae > Mystacides > Mystacides longicornis. Next base: position 32,146,288 of record OY756429.1, on the reverse strand, counting down.
TCAGTCTTGATTCAAATTTCCTCATTACACACCCACAAAGGACTTATTTTCAGCATTTCTTTTATTACCTGCCTATTAATTGTATGTGGACCTATTTTTGGATGTGCTCATTATAAAGATTGTAGGTATTATTTGGTCTAGCAGACGATAATCTCTGCCTTATGCCGTTTCACCTTTAAGAATATTATTGTATTACTGGAAGATCACCCATCACCAAGTGACGCAATCATAATAATAATTTGGATTCGACGCGTGAATGATGACTGCAGCTTTGTACCTCAATTATTGTCTACTCAAAATTTACTAATGTGATGCCTCTATGGGGTATGTGTTTGTATTCGTCCAGTTCAAACAACACAAAACAGGTACCACTACATATATATGAGTATGTATGGCTCGGTAGGAAAGAGGAATTAAAATACAAAAATGGCTTTAAAAAGAATACAAACATGGCTTATGTCTAAATGGCATGATCCAGAGCTCATGGCAAAAAAAAAAACAAAAGAAAATCAATAAATCTTCTTGTTAATATACTGTTGGTCCCGCGTTTTGTCAAAACTTGTTCCTTTATCGGTAACGAAACTATTTTATTTTTTCACAATTCACAAACGACCGCCATGTCTTTAGAGAGATTTTTCGACATAGTCCTCCCCCCCCTAGATTCCACAGCTTCTTATCCTACAACACCAACATTCATCCAGCTACAGCGATCTTTCATACGCCCTCAGACCACCATGCCTGTAGCCGGCTAATGCTTCTGCCTGAGGCCATTCCTGGACATTTTTGGCCCAACCGGTTTCAAAAACTCTGAATACAAAGTTTTTCTTTTGTTTGCCGACATTACATACCACATTCCTTCCTCATATTCTCGTTCCTTTCCATGACCCAAAAAGTCTTTGAACTTTTTTTATGTCCTTTTTTTCATATTTGGTACATCGTTGGATGTCAAAAGGATTACACTATTTCAGTTTATCGTGAAACCTTTCTATATAAGTATCTTGAATTAATGAGAGAATTGGTACATCGAACCAATCAATGTCAAAGACCCTAGTTACGATCAATTGTATGTATGTGTCTCCGTAGATTGTGATCTAAAAAGAGAGTTTTGTGTTTTACTGCCGGAGTTACGAGCGCACTTACCGGGCCGTGATTGCACTCGTTCGTTGATGTTTTGCCTGTGTGTTTTATGTTCTCACATAAACTCGACGTGAATAGTTAAACATTAATACCTACGATCTTCCTAATCATTTCCCCCGTACCTATCCACCAACACTAACGGTTAAGTTTAGGTGCATAGTACACACACCGCGGCTGTCACAGATGTAATGTAGGCTTTAAATTACATAGTATGTGTATGAAATCCTAGCAATGAATCGAATAGATCGTACCAATGAATGGCTGAAATGTCGCTATTCGACAAAATATGCTGAGGTTTTTGGTCTTCTTTCTTATATTATACCTATTTTTAATTTAATAACAAAAGATTTCCTCATGTTCTAGAAAGTTCAATGCTATATTCAAGTTTCCCGCTACTTGAGTTCTTTCTTTAGGACGAACAAATCTCAGAAAGTTTTTCATAACTAGGGGTCATCTTTCACCATGTGATTAAAATTTCCATTTGTCGCGTAAATAATAATGGCTGTTGGTAGGTACGTATAGTTCTTGTTGACACATGGTGAGAATTTGTTGTAAATAATTCCATAATATTCCAATTTCCTGTATTAGTTCATTTATCTACCACCGGAACGATAGTTTTATGAATAACGTGCTTTATTACAAAATTCTCTCGTTTCCAGGGTGGTTAACAAACTCTAACGGCTTTAGACGCTAAAAGTTGCCTAGTCTACACAAATTTGTCAATTATTCAGTGTTCTGTGCTATCGAACACTGAATATAATCGCAGGTCATATAACAAAGACTCGATTGCAACACGGTAACACGGTTAGTATAATATTAATCAACCATTTTTCACCCTGTAGGCCTAGACAAATTCAAATTGGCGATCGACAATGTAGAGTAGGAAGAAAATTAACCGTCCACTTTTTATATTTTTATATAAGTGTCATTGTTTGGTTTAAACAATTGTTTATATATTCCAGTGGACAGTTAATTTTATCGCACTATACATTGCGAAATCTTCGTTTGTAGTCGAACGCCAATTTGAATTTGTCTACGAGGGCTGGTTCCCTATCAGATCCGCTAAAGCTTCGGATCTGGTAAATAATATATAGGTATGACAAACGTGTATTATAACTGACTGTTCCACATAAATCATCATAGTTCTTCTCAAATGACCAGCTATTTGAACAATTTACGTGGCACCTTCGAATGACCCACCAAATTTTTAGATGAATCACTCAATTGTCAAAAATACTCGGTTAATTTTTTTCTCAGGTGCATTATTTTAAAAACAACAATCAACACATATTATTTTTATTTTCATTTACAAAATTACTTTGCTATTGTTTTCATCATAAAAGCTACGTTAATATAGTGTTATATTTCTTGATCAAAATGAATTTGTTTAATTGACATTTCGAAATCATCCGTTTGAAATCACTTGCAGCTATATTCACTTCGATCGATTTCTTATGCAATATCGCTTTGGTTAAAATCACGCGCGTAGCCAAAATTTTTCGTTGAAGCTAAATTTAAGCTGAACCGATTCAGAATTGGGTCATTTATCTGCCAAATGCTTAAAAAACCGTATTTAAAGAATTGAACTACTGTAGGTAAGTACTGAACGGTTATCCATAAAGGAGATGTAAAAGTTGACACAGTAAAAATTTCAAGGTAAATAATATAGTGCCACATGCGTGTTTTGAATATTTTAAACAATCACCGGGTAAACTATTTGGTTATCTCCATAAATTTTATTTTTCCGCGCTCTCTTTTATGCGGGGCGTTCTAGAACCAACTACCACCATTACCCCTATGTGACATGCTGGCGCGAAGTAATTTATGTTTGAATGGAAGTGAAAACCCAAGATTTGTCACGAAATGCATGTGAACAACATGCACCTCGAAAGACAAAAAGGGATAATCAGCTTTTCACAGGAAACAATATGAAGATGGAAGGTTTACTCCTTTACGCTGTGATGAATTCGGCAGAGACTATATGCTGCTGGGCACAGCCTAGTCCCATATGCAAGTGCAGTAGCGCAGTCTCTGTCGAATTCATCACAGCGTAAAGGAGTAAACCTTCCATCTTCATAATTAATTTATTATTATTAGGAAATGTGTTTAGCGCCCCTCCACAAAAGTTACTTCGGAAAGTTCCTCTGCCCATACAAAATTCCTGTTAGTTTCTCAACGGAATAGATTGGAGCGTGCAGCAGTTTCAATAGATACTGTATGGATGTTCCAGAACTAGATCTCTTTTATAAACGTTCTTAAAGTAGGTAATTCAGGAAAAAGTTGGTGGTGAGTTCCATCCATCAGGGAACATCTCAAAGCGGAACGCAGGTTCGTATCCTGCCATCAGGGGCATGGGATTTCTCCACACGTTGAACATGTTGAAAATTCTCATACTGATCGGGGATTCGAACATAACCACCTTATTAAAAAAACATAGAATACGTTAATATTAAACCTATTTGCTGATATTTACAAAGTTGTGCCATGTTCAATTTAAACTACATATATTTGGCAATAATTGTGCGCAATCGTTCCGCCCAGGCACTGCACCTGACGTGTCTCCGCATAGAGCAAACAACATAAACACATAACTACCCTCGCGTCCCCACTCGAACAATAAAAATTATTTATATTTATTTATTTTATTTCTATTTTGTTCCGAGGCTCTTTTATTTCCGTGTTCAACACGGGGTTGACATAAAACGGAACGGAATTACCCCGCACGCCCCCTACCTATCTAGCTTATAGGTACGCTTGAAGTTTCTTCATTTAACCTATTGACTTTTCTAAAATATAATATACGGTGTAACAGAGATAGTGGATGACCCGAAGCAGGGAGGTAGAGGACCCCAATACCTATCGATTTGACCCCCATGTATGTTCTGCGATATTGGGCGGTTCAAAAGTTATTTACGTTTTTGTGAATTTTGAACAAATTCCGGATTTCAGAATGAAATACAGAACTGTGGTCAAACCTATGATCTTACGAATTTGATTTTTTTCTGAGAATACTCCGATAGTGGCCCTAATGTTAAATTATATATTTGTAAGTCAGTCCCGATAGCTTTTGTTTAAAAAAAAATATTTTTTCTTGCATTTTTCTTCCAAACTAAGTTTTTTCACAAACTTTAAAGAACTCTTAGAGCAAATTTTCCCGACACTTTATTTTCTACGACTTATCTTAAAAATGCTACTATTTATGGAGAACTATCGCTGAAAATTTCATTCCACTGGATTAAGATGATCACGCTAAAAAGCTCACTTAACTTGTGCAAGTATCAATCTTCAATAATTTTTCACTAAGACACAGACTTGTTATATTATGGGTGATGATAGCTAGATTTTAAATTATTTGTGGTACGTTACTGCGTAATTTATTGTGATAATTTAATTAAATAAATTATTTATTAAAATAAAGATAAAAATATTATTATGTAGTCTTGAAACTATTATTAACATTGGTGTATTTTAGAATAAACGAATGGTTCCTTTGTTTAGCCTGAAACAATTATTTTCCTTTATTGTTTAAAATAGAGGTCATTTATTTTTATAAAATAACTCTTAATAAAAACTCCCAATAGCGAAAGTCCATCGGACTTAAGCCTGGGGACCTTAGAGGCCACGCTTTGGAATACCACAGTCACTCCATCAGCATGGGTAAATGCTGGCGAAAAATCTTCTCACGTAGTGGTTCCCAATATTATGGTCCCTACGGACACAAAGGGGTCAAAGTCAATCAAGGGGTAGATAGAAGATGCTCTGCTTTATTCCTATAAACGAACACTTATTGCAAAGCGTTATGTATGTACTTTGCATATTATTATTTAATGTCAAAGAAATAATTTCATTAATAAGTGATCGATTTAAAATGTTTTATAGTTTTGATGTTCGATTTTTAAATGTTTATTTTTTTATAATGTGAAAATAATCGAAATTTATAAATCGAACGCATGTTGATGTAAAATGAACACAAATAATATACTTTCGATGATGTTGTCGTTACGTTAGTGGAAAATGAAAAGGTTTCGGGATTCGAACCCATTACTATCAGTTTTTATAAACATCTTTTTCCAATCTTTGTTAAAAAAAAAACGAACAGTTTGTTAATCTAATGATTGTTAAACTAATATGCAGTATATTATACCTAATCATTGTTAGTTGTAGTACTAGTGTTCGATATTTAAATATTCTTTATAGTTCTGTTATAATGTGGAAAAAACATACTTAATTTTAAATATCGAACAGTTTGTTAATCTAATGATTGTTAAACTAATATGCAGTATATTATACCTAATCATTGTTAGTTGTAGTACTAGTGTTCGATATTTAAATATTCTTTATAGTTCTGTTATAATGTGGAAAAAACATACTTAATTTTAAATATCGAACAGTTTGTTAATCTAATGATTGTTAAACTAATATGCAGTATATTATACCTAATCATTGTTAGTTGTAGTACTAGTGTTCGATATTTAAATATTCTTTATAGTTCTGTTATAATGTGGAAAAAACATACTTAATTTTAAATATCGAACAGTTTGTTAATCTAATGATTGTTAAACTAATATGCAGTATATTATACCTAATCATTGTTAGTTGTAGTACCTACTAGTGTTCGATATTTAAATATTCTATAAAAGTTCTGTTATAATGTGGAAAAAACATACTTAAATTTAAATATCGAACAGTTTGTTAATCTAATGATTGTTAAACTAATATGCAGTATATTATACCTAATCATTGTTAGTTGTAGTACTAGTGTTCGATATTTAAATATTCTTTATAGTTCTGTTATAATGTGGAAAAAACATACTTAAATTTAAATATCGAACACTTTGTAAATCTAATGATTGTTAAACTAATATGCAGTATATTATACCTAATCATTGTTAGTTGTAGTACCTACTAGTGTTCGATATTTAAATATTCTATAAAAGTTCTGTTATAATGTGGAAAAAACATACTTAAATTTAAATATCGAACAGTTTGTTAATCTAATGATTGTTAAACTAATATGCAGTATATTATACCTAATCATTGTTAGTTGTAGTACTAGTGTTCGATATTTAAATATTCTTTATAGTTCTGTTATAATGTGGAAAAAACATACTTAAATTTAAATATCGAACACTTTGTAAATCTAATGATTGTTAAACTAATATGCAGTATATTATACCTAATCATTGTTAGTTGTAGTACCTACTAGTGTTCGATATTTAAATATTCTATAAAAGTTCTGTTATAATGTGGAAAAAACACATACTTAAATTTAAATATCGAACACTTTGTAAATCTAATGATTGCATTGGTATCTAATATGCAGTTCTTTAAAACTTAATGGTTAGATTTAGTATAAGTGTGGATAAAAAACATACCTACTTCTCTACATTAAAAATCGAATACTTATTAATAATGTAATGATTGCATCTAACAGCTCGATGTACCAACCTAAGATTAGTGTTTTTTTTTTAATTTTATTTTTAACGTGAAAATAAAACACACTTATCTACATTTAAAAATCGAACACTTCATGAATTGATTGCACACAAGTTGGATGTAGGTATCTACCTAACATTAGTGTTCGATTTTTAAAATGAAAAACAAAACACTTAAAATGGAACACTCGTGAATGTAAATATTGCATCTGCATATTAAAATCTGCATCTGTTAAAGAATGTTTAATTTAAATATTGTTTGAATGTAGATTGGAATATGATGTAGTTAAACAAAGTCATAATATAGATACGCTATCCTCACGTGCATATGTTTGAACGAGTTTTTCAAAATGGGTGCATGGTAAGCTAGGATGTGTAAATTGATAATGGATATAGAGCAATAATATTGAACGAATGGAGAAGTAAAATCGCCTTAGATTAGTACCTGGCTAAATAAAGCCCCAGACACGTAAGTAAGTACCTGGCTTTTGAATATTTAAACTGTAGCGTGAAAACGCGATAATTCGTGTTGTTTTATTCAAGAGCAGTGCGTCGAGGTCTAGAATGGTTTTGAAAACATCTGGGCGCTTTAACAGCTGAGGCCTATAGTATAGTATGCGGTTTGCCGCAGCGTGTGTGAGCTTTGTTTGACATTACAATATACCTGTGCAAACAAGAACAATTCTGCGTTATCAAGGTGAAGGGGCACGAGTCGATGTTTCACTTATTTCAACTGCACAGAATAAACTTGTTACTGTTACTTTACAGCAGTTGAAATAAGTGAAAAATTGACTCATGCCCTTTTATCATCACATCACAATTTTTTTTTTATTAATCCCAACAATTTTTCACTTATTTCAACTGCACAAAGTAAACTATGTTACTTTGCGCAGTTGAAATAAGTTAAAAATTGACTCGTGCCCTTTTATCATCACATCACAAAAATATCGACGCGGTTAAGCCTAGTTTACACTTAAGTGGCCAAGTTACTCGCTACTGGCCAAAAATCGTTCGCACTACTTCATTAGTGAGAAGTGTCTTTAAAATAAATTTCCCATAAAACAATGATGTGAAAAACAATTATGTTGCAACTTATGAACTTGACTAAAGAAATAGCTTCACAAACGTTTAGCAAGTGAGCCAGTGAGCAGAGAGAGACTCGTGGTGAGGGGGTGTTACTTGTCCAAAAAAAATCAAACAAACTGGATCTCATCGACTTAGTTGAGGTGTTAGGACAGGACAGTAATTGGGTAGCTGATTTGGGACAGTACTCTTCAGTATCTACATTGTTGTAATCTACTAGTGGCAAAGATATCGCCGATTATCTTAGATGCTCAATAAAGTAATCCCAGTTATGATAATGCATGGCAACATTTAAAACGCGAATGTCTCGACACTCTCAGGCCATAAACGAATAGTGGAAATTTACCTGACATTGTGCGTCGTGTGGTTTTTCTTCGTAATGAATTTTCAAATAACGTCTCTAAGAGTCATGACTTGATTTAAAACAGCCGAAAGCCTCCTCCAAAAAACAGGATATCAAATGCAATGTTTTTTTTTTAATCCTTTGGATATTTTCTGAGTTCGTACTAGAGGCAAGGGTGTATCAAGAGGGGGAGGGGTCCCGGGGGCATGACCTGACTAGATAAAAAAAGTGTTTATTTATTAAGTAAAGTAACTAATATTGTAAACTTACATGATAATATCTATAGGTACGCGGGCAAGTGGGTACAAAATGAGAAACGCGTTTAATTCACGATCCTGGGGTTGCTACCACGTCGTTATTAGAGTATTTTTGAATGTATTATGGGGATGAAAGAATTCGCGAAGATGTCAAACAAACAAACATCAAACACCACCAGCCTGCACCCCTTAAGGGGAGGCATGAAGACCTTGAACTATGTGGCGAGAAGCGGATGAATGGAAATAAAACAGTAGAATAATGATATTCAAATTTGTCTTTTTATCTATTGGATCTTTCTTATATAAGTATCAAACTCCTTCCAACATTGAGATATATCTACTGCATAGCTTTAGCCTTACTTAATTTAAATTTTAATTTTAATAGATTATTTTACAGTTTTACAAATCCAGTTATTTCTATGTCACAGATTTTCATTATGTACACAATAAAAGTATCTCAAATTAAACTTTATTATTAAGTCAAACGTTACACTAGCTCCTTTCCTCAAATGTACCGATGAGTCACTTCCAAAAACTAGTATATGGTAATGTAATAAACATGGTAGTAGCACCAATTGAAGACTCGTCTTTATTTTTACATCACTGAATTCTTAGGTTTCTTCATCGAATAAGGGAAAATAGCTCGGTCAAACTAAACGAATTAAGTGACAACAACAGCAACATAACACACGTGTTTAGGTAATACTATTTGAGTTTCATTCTCTCTTACGTAAAAAAAAGAGACGGCAATGCTTTTGGTAAAAGTAACTGCAGGATAACGGCTACAGCAACATAACTCGCGTATTAAGGTAATTATATTGTTGTTTCATTCTCTCTTACGTAAAAAATAGGACGGCAATGCTTTTGGTTAAAGTAAACGCAGGATAACTAACAGCTACAGTAACATAACTCACGTGGGTAGTTAAGTCTGTTGTTGTTTCACTTTCTCTTTTTTAAAAGAAAGAGACGGCAATGCTTTTGGTTAAAGTAACTGCAGGATAACAGCTACAGTAACATACATAACTCACGTAGTCTAGTAATTATATTGTTGTTTCTTTCTCTCTTCCGTAAAAGATCGAGACAGCAATGCTTTAGGTAACAGCAACATACATATAGCTCGCTTAGCTAGGTAATTCTATTGTTGTTTCACTTTCTCTTTCGTAAAAGAAAGAGACGGCAATGCTTCTGGTAAAAGTAACTGCAGGATAACGGCTACTGGAAAATAACTCGCGTAGTAAGGTAATTATATTGTTGTTTCATTGTCTCTTACGTAAAAGAAAGAAACGGCAATGCTTTTGGTTAAAGTTACTGCAGAATAACCGGAGGAGGGAAAACATATTAATTTATGGTAGCTTTTAAACTAACGGACTTTTATAATTTCGACCTAAAGAATGCTCATATAGTTTGTTAATTTTATGTTATTCGATTATTTGAAATTGTCGCAGTGTGGAACAAGTGCCATATGTCAGGGTTCCACTGTACCCACGTACAGTCGTCTGACCACAAGACCATTAGTCAGCTTCCGGCTGTGTTTGCAATATTCTCAAGGGTTGCCACCATTTATTTTTATTACTCCAGCCTCAGAGGGACCTTCTTAATTCAATATCAGTTGAGGCATCACAAAAAGTCCCCTAACATACATTTGCTTTACGGAATTTTTTGTCCCGAACTTGAAGGAAGGTTGACTAGAAAAGGAATGACAAAAGTACCCGTATTCTAACTTTTATCGGAAGGTAGTCACGGAAGTAAAGTGATTAACACGATATTTTGTATGGAAAACTTATATACGTATCGAATGCGAGAACCGCTTTTGTTTTTATGGAAATACTTTGTGGCGGCGCTACATACGTTTTCCATACAATATGACGTATCGTGTAATACTCACTTTACTTCTGTGACTACCTTCCGATACGTTTTTTTTATATTTTTATTTCAGTATTTTTTTTAGATAATAGGTATGGTGATACCTATAAATAAACAAAAATTGATCTATTGGTTTATAATATGTCCTACTTATTAAATGAGAAATTCGCAACAAATTTTCAAATTTTTATGTTACATTTTTGTTTTCGCAGAGGAGAAGGTTGAGTATTGAGTAAACGACTGCGTCAAAAATCTTCACAGATAGTTTGAAATAATAATGCTTAGTTTTTATCTACTACGCTAGGCAAGTACAAAAAAAATCAAAAGAGGGAGAAAGATTTATTCAAACAATTTCCTGTCTCTTTCTAAACGATTTTTTGTACACAGAGTTTGTTTCCAGAGAGTTTTGAAAAACTGTATATTATTCTTCATATTTAGCGAAGACTTGTTGTTGCACTATCGTCCAATAAAAATGCTCGTTAGTCAGATGTCAATGATGGATGTGTGATAAGCGGGTGTAAACCTGTTATGGTCACCCTACAGCGTCCAAAAATCCGTTCTTAGAAAAACAGTGTGGTAGGATGCATTGTAAAAATTTTAGAAAGTTCTGATAGATAAACAAAGGCTCGGGCTTATCCCAGTACACTGATATGGTAAACAACAGAATTCCCGTTAGTTTGGGTGAAGACGAACAGAGGCGTGCCCCGGGCTTATGCCGGAAGGCACTTGCCATGGGCGGTTAATTTTTTTTAATACAAAATGTATAGAAGGTTAATAAATTGAAGTGGGTTGGCGATTCATATTAGAGTCACATTACTGTTGGATAAATTACAAATTCAGTACCTTAGCGTTTTGCAATACCTCAGAGTAAATTCACTCACGTTCTGCGTATAGACAAGGATGGCGCGACCGAATTGAACATGGCCCTGTTCCAGGTTTTGACCAGGCAATATGGATTACAATGCCCTTTTGTTAATTTACTCGGATACTGTAGATAAGGTTTTTACATAGTTAACATGGTCTGTTGTTTATGGTTAAATATAAAGGATACACAAAAATTCTCAAGAAATGGGTTTTTAATGCTTCGAAGGAAGGTAGACTTAGAGTAAGAGAATACTATGGAGGGAGCACAATTGCGAAAAAATGAAGCCTAAAAATGGCGGACAGGGCCATAAAAAGTGATAAAGTGAAGTTGGCTCCATATGGATGCCAATGCTACAGATGTCATCGATGATCAATGTATGACACAATTACATCGAATTTCATAGCCCATTAAAAACCATCGTATGAGAACGCTTATATCATAAATTGTTTTTGAAATAAAGTGCATAAGTAATTTTTTTTTGTTTTCACGTAGGTTATGATATGATGTTAATTTTGTTAAGAATTACTTCACAGCGTGTGTGTGTGTTATCAAAAATCTCACGATGCTTTACAAGTGAAAGCAGGCTTTTACCAAGGCAGTAATGAAGATGAGTGCTTGTCGAAACGTGGCGGAATTTTTCATCATACACATATTATGTACTTAGTTTAGAAAACTGAAATGCGTAATGATTGTCATTAATGAAAAATAAAATAAAGATGTCATTTTATGGAAATGTTTATATTCCTTTGATAATTAATGTTACAAGAAAAATCATTTTATTGTTACAATTCCAATTTTTGTATAATATATCCACTAGGACTAGGGTGGATATTTGATGGATGGAAGTGTACGGACCCGACGATATACATGAAGTATGTTTAGGTGTCCAATGTTCCCTTTTTACTGCTGCAATCCATTGCCTTTGCCCATCATCCATCATCTTTGGAAAATCTGAAAACATACAAACAGTTAGAAAATAAGACAAGTGTATCATTTAAATTCACATTCAATATTGTTTTCTGTCATGATATACTAAAATGTTTACACAGAATCAAGCTAACAAATAGCTCATTATGTCGTACGAAATTACTATTTTTTCACAGAAAGATAAATAGAATATACATATACATATTTTATTTTAAATATACAAATGTAATTCAATATCGATAAGTAAAGCTTTACAGGTCAAAAAATTATCAAAAATAATTATTCGATTATAACATCGATGAGCCGTTTTGGCGTCACTACACATAATATGTCATACACACAACAAATCATTATTTTAAGTAAAATACTATTTTTAATTCAATTTTTCAATAATAAATGACGTATAACAATAAAAGAATACATCTTTATATATCAGGTTTATGAAATATTAGAGAAAAGTTGTTATATATGATAATATATTACAAATAAACTTCGATACTCACCCTTGCATGGAAATACCCATTTTTTTATCTTTATCGCCGTTTGTTCACCCAAAAACACTACATTTCCACGTCATGATGTTTAATTTTGAATATTAATTCACAAAATAATGCAAACAAATTTATGTTTTGGAGAAAAAAAACAGCTTTTATCATGAACAAGTCACTTTGACACAACGCACTATTCAAATTGATTCAAATATCGCTCCACAGACTGCCATAAAAAGTACAAGAGTGAAGTTCGTGCAGGTCTAAAAATCGGCTTCATGCGAGAACAATAGGAAATATACCTATCGCTCCCTCCATAGTATTCTCTTACTCTAAGAAGGTAGATATTAATATCTTTAGTGCATGCATTTTATGTTGGGCTAATTGAAAAAAAACCATTGTAATAAAAGTTTGTTATGACAAATAGAATTGCTTAGATTGTATTTATTTAATTGTATGTATTGTATCTTTAGTATCAAATTATGTACCTATGTAGTTGTAACTGTAAATTAACAGAAGTAGGTATGTTGTTGTTCTATAATAGACTATGGTTTAAACAAGACTTAAATACTGAATAAATAATGTGTAGAGATTATAATGTTGTTTTGAAATGATACATATGCTTAAGGAGTAATATAAGATATTATAAGACTATTAGATTAATTATTGATTAAGGCACGTTAGTTTAATTACTGATAAGCATCTTAATTAAGAAGGAATATACCTATGTGTAGGCTAAGAATTACCTAAGATAGAATTGATTAATGGCCAACATTTGTAATAAGATTAATAATAATTAATATTAAGACAATTATTGAACATGTCTAGTATATAAGATTTCGATGTACAATTATATTCACAAGGTTGTAATTAATTTTAAGAGATAAATTAGCATAACATGATTAGAAGATTGAATTAAGCTTTCAAAAGATTATTACTAAGAGATGTATTAAAGTTAGGTTTATGTTCAATGTAGATAAGACTAACATATCGGTTAAGAAAAAATCTACTATATAAATGAAAGTCGGGTTAGTGCGAACACTTATAACTCGAGATCGGCCGAACAGATTCTTCCGACGACTGATTTATTGGATTCTTCTCCGCTCCGGATAACAGAATAACTAATAAAAAGTTGAATTAATGAATTAGATAGATATAAATTATACATTTGAAGTTAGTATTGAAAGGATTATCAAACAGAACTGTCACCGCCATCTAACGTAATAGTTGTGATATTTTGGTAGAAAGATTTCATGGATGGCGGTTATGATTTATTTTTCAACAGACATCTACTATATAAATGAAAGTCGGGTTAGTGCGAACACTTATAACTCGAGATCGGCCGAAAAGATTCTTCCGACTACTGATTTATTGGATTCTTCTCCGCTCCGGATAACAGAATAACTAATTAAAAGTTGAATATGGACTAGAAGGATATAGATACAATCTACTATATAAATGAAAGTCGAGTTAGTGCGAACACTTATAACTCGAGAACGGCTGAACAGATTCTTCCGACGAATCAGAAAAAGATTGATTTAGAAGAAAAAAAGTGCATGGACAATTAGAAAATTAAAGAAAACTATAACAATGGAGAGCTATTTCCCGATGTCATCGCATCACGCCTAAGCGGCTGGATTGATTTCGCTTTCTTTTTTTGTCGTGTAGGCTTTTATCCGGAGAAGGTCGAAATAGAAAAAAAAGTGCATGGAAAATTAGAAAATTATTGAAAACACTTTAATTAGGTAATCTTTTTAGTACTTTTTACAAAATAATTTGGTCTACTTTTGAATTTTAATTAATTAACATTTGAAAGAACTGTCAGTGGATTGATTGTAAAATATATTGTATGAAAAAGATTGATTGGATAAGCCATATTATATTCATTGCAGTTAATTTTTAGATGAAGTTTTGGTAAGTTTTAATACAAGGAATACCTACATTATTGTAATGAAGCGTAAGGAGTTTCGAAAATTTTCTTTATTTACAGAGATTTTTAAAACCGTCAGCAAACAAAATCGTATACATAACATAGCTATTAAGGAGTTATACTTAATTGAAGTTCATTTTATAAGGACTTTAGGTAAGTTTTAACACAATGAACACATGATTAGGTATAATGAAGAACAAGTAGAATATTTTTTTGTTTGTTTTGAGATTTATAAACCACCAGTAAACTGAATTGTTAACATAATTGACAACGAATACTGATTATAAACTTAAATGAAAAAAAAACAAACTAAAACATGTTCAAAAGAAGTAAATTGGCTGGGAGAAGGGTTGGCGGTGCACTAAGACCTCTAAGAAGGTCTCTCTTCAAACCACAGTTGATGCAAAATGCAATCCTGATACCATCCCTGATTTATGGGAGTGAAACTTGGACATGGACGAACAATTTGGAAGTTGGAATAAATGCAAAAATCAATCAAAATTAAAACTCCCTTTGAACTGCATTCAGGAGCAAGATGAAGCAATAAGAACTCTCCATTACACTCCATCTTGCGCAATGATGACATACTCCCACACCATATTAACATAGGTTAAAAGTTTTTGACCCAATGAATGGAGCGTGGTATGCAGGTTTTGCTAATGCCAGTAAATAGTCATTCGTATTAAATAACTAAAAAAACGAATTTGAGCTCTCTTGCATAAAAACCATATTATTTATTTCGATACAAAGTTCGACGGGTCAGCTAGTGATGTATAAAGAAAAGATTTATTAATTACTAGGTATATGAAAGATTCATAAATAAAAACTATGTATAATTATTTCATTATAAGTTGTTCGCGCGTAGACAATTTGTAGCAATTATAAAAACAATTACCCTGTCTCCCTCGCACACTACATCACAGGCGCCTCCACCAATAAGATCGTCCTTTGACTCCATTTTTTCCCCCTTCCTTGTCCTGACTCCGCCTCTCGGAAGTTTTCTTAAAAATAGCTGTATTGCAGGCGAGCCCTCATAACACTTTAATACGTAGTTGCACGCATATAGACTTACGCTGCTAACAGTTGCCTGAGTTGTTTAGAGTTTTGACGTAGTGTTATTTCGAGCGTAGCCGTAATTGTAAAATAATTAGTGATTGGTGAAAGTGTAATTTCGGTTTATATTTGGAAATAAGCGTAGAGTGGTGTCGGGTATACTGTAATCGCGTAGTGACGTATTAAAATAAACAAGTAGAGATTAATAGTTACATCTAGTGATTGAGTTTATTTGCTAGTATTGTTTAAAGAAATAATATTTGTTGTGTAGTGATACCAAATTGGATTAATTGGCTGGTTGCAGTAGAGGTTTGAGTATCTTAGTTTACTAACCATACATTTGTTCATACCCAAGTTCGTATTATATGAAGATTTAAATTTTACTTGTTTTGTGTTGCAAGTTACACAGTCGTGTAACCATTAAATTAAATTCATTAGAAGAGCCTCTGAAAGGATTACTCAGAGGGGTCAGGGAGGGCATTCCTCACACAATACCTCCCACGGGTTTTAGTATACTAACCGAAGTAGTTTGAAATTTTTCTGTTTGTTTCGCTTATAGGTATTTCATAATATTTTCATGTTTTTGTCTCCCGAGCCCTATAGGCGTAACAAACCACTTTTATTCGCTCAAAAAGTTTCAAATTTGTATACTTTGTAGATCACTAACTCCAGAAATAGAGTATAAGTACATATATATAGAAAATGACATTCGGAAGACAAATTTGGAAATTTTATGTCACATTTTTATTGATTCAGAGATAGGAAGTTAAAAAGTTATAAATGAGACGAAAAAGTGGTTAATGTGTCAAAAAATCATCACAGAAACTTAGTAAGTATAAAATGTTGCGTTAGGCAAGTACCCGTTCATAGCGAAATACAACATGTTTGTTTTAATCTATAGTCTGTAGTTTAAATGTCCAACTTATAGGACTGCCGTATGGAAGCGTTCCTAAAAGCTCACATAGGATATATTATAGAAGACAAGCAGAGCACGTTTTGCTTCAATGTCCCCAACTTTCCGTGTAAAACAAATCATTACACTGTTTGTTGGGCTTTTGGAGGAGCTCTCACTCGACATATCGGACGTGAGCTAAATAATTACATAGGTTGTTACACAATATCTACATTAGCAGGACCAAAATACTGACAGACTGATAGCAATCCGATACACGCAGGTCACATAATATCTGGCGCTATCTACATATGTAGTGGCACATATACCCCATAATGGGACTGCTTCATATTTGTTGGTGAGTTTTTAAAAGAACTTTATAGTTATAATCAATTTCATTTCTGAGCGAGAAATGCATAAGTTTATGTATTGGGATGACCATGACACAACAATAATGCGTCAGAAATTTTATTTCTTAATAAAACAGAAACAAGTTAATCAAATAGAGGTCAATAAGATATAGTCTCACCTCACCAATACAAAGGTGATTCTCGTTGAGATTTTAAATGGGGTCTACCTACAGTCATCATTTTCGCGTCACCGGGTGATAAAGTCCGTCATATGAGACGGGTAACCCCTATTTAGTTATCAAAGTAACTACTTGTGATATAGTGTTGCATATCTTTATGAGGCGGTGATGACTCTGGCATAACATACATAATAAAGCCCCTCTATCTAGTGCCCGGAAGAATTCTGTCACGTACACCTGTACAAAATGTTTCTACATATTATGTCCGTCACACACTTTCAAGCCTTTTATTATATGTACCTCAAACTGATTTCATTAGAAAGGTGGTAGTTTGAAAATGGTTTTGTAATATAAAAATAAAGCATTTTTTCTTTTTTTGGCGCAGTAGCGCCGACTTAGTACTATATATAGGCGCCGTTTTCTGATCAAAAGTACTCAGCTGCCCTTTAGAATACCGGTTGACTGGTAGAGAATACTTCAAGGACCAGCTTATATAGGAGAGTTTTATAGCACACGTTTGTAGTGTTATTGCACTCGATTTTTTCACAAAATAATCAAAGGATTGTATAATATATTATACTAGCTTATACCCGTCTTGCTTTACGTTTTTGATTCCGATTGTCAGGCTTGATAGGTAAGTAATTAAACAGGTTCTAGTCTAGCTTCCCATTGCTTAACAGACCTCTATAACTGACATAAGCACAGGAAAAGAAGAATGACTTACCTAATATGATTTTACTTTCTCGTTTTCAGAATGTAGTGAAATATGATTGTGAATACTGCGGCGTGGACGCACCTAACAAATTGTCAATGGCTAAACATATGAAAGCTTGTCACAAAGATAAACTACCAAAACGGAAGAACAGTTTTGCCGATATATTTAGAGACTCGGACAGTGACGATAATGCTGATGAATCAAAGCAGGAGGTAGAAATGGATATGGTGGACGACAGAAAGACGGTAAGCATTATACAGAACCTTTTTAGATTTTTATTTAGTTACTAGCTTATACCCGTCATGCTTTACGTTTATGATTTCGATTGTCAGGCTTGATCGGTAGGTAATTAAACAGGTTCTAGTCTAGCTTCCCATTGCTTAACAGACCTCTATAACTGACATAAGCACAGGAAAAGAAGAATGACACTTTTAAAATTTTTGTTTCACCGACCTAATATTATACGAACCTACCGACATAATTTGCAAGTTTTCATAGAGAGAGAGAGAGAGAGAGAGAGAGATAGCTCTGTGGTTTGAATCTTAGCTACATTCCCTAATGTGTGATAATTAATTAGGCTCTCCACCCATAGAGGGTGATTTGCGCTATCTGTCAAACTTCAAAATGGAGGAATCATTTTGCAAATTTTTTCATTAAATCTTTATTTATTGAGAATAATAAGATTTGAACAACATTTATATGTATAACAAATCAGTCTATAATTATTTTATTACATTTTCATACCGTAATACCAAGATTCCATTCAACGTTTACATGAGTAATTTTGTTTCCAAAAGATGGCTTACTGTCTTTTTGAGAAATTTGTATGATGATCCTAAAAAATAGAGTTTTTTAAATAGCTCTAAATATATTAAAGTTAATGCAGCAAATTGTATTTAAGAACCTTCTCAAGCAAATTGCACCGCTCTGCGCAGATTCATATCTGACGTAGCATTTGTATTTTGAGCGTGATGTTCACATATACGATAGAAAGCACACAAACATTTCTGAATTATTCTGTAGATTATCAACTGCGGGCTAGGTAAAATTGCACTCAACGACTAGTCTGTCATAGAAAACGACTATTATGTTAGACAGACAGACGACAGAAAACTCGAAGCTAATTTAGCTGTTTCTGTCATAGAGTATACTATCTGCATCTCTCTGGCGTCGATTTTATAAAGAAAATTTACTGCATCTTTACACACATCTATCCACGATCAGTGGTCGACCAGTGCTGGAAATTCGTCCAATAAGTTTATTTAAATTATAAGCATGAATATTTTTAAGGTTACATTTTCAAAGACTGAGCGAGCGCTATTACAATTTTTTTTCATTTGTCATAAGTATCATAATCCATGTCAAAAACAATATGACATGGATGCTTATGACAAATTTGAAATGTTGATAGGTACAAAGTTTTTTCTATTATTATTAAAGTCAAACAATATTAATCTGTTATATCCCGCCATTTTCAGCTCCACCTTCCATTTGAATATACCGCCTTCAAAAAACTTTCTTTCCCATTATGAGGCGCTTTTCATTTTACATTTGTTTCTATGAAGTTGATGATCTTCATAAGTAGTCTATGTGTGTGTGTGTGTGAGTATCAAATACATAACATCACAGTAATGTTTGTTATCTGTTTTTTATGCATAATTTAAAAAAATATTAGCATTCGTCACTCCTTCTCTATATTATAAACTATAAGCGTGCGAAATTTCACTCCTCCGCGTAATACTGGACACAAAGTTTTTCCTTCACGTGTTAATATATATATATATATGATTATTTGGTTGACTTTTATAGCACCGAATTCATAACTTATTATATTCCCCATGAAATATAATATAACATGGGTGTAAGGTCTTTATATGTCTTCCTACCTAATATCTACGCATTCAGAATGGGTGGTTTATCTTAATGTAGTTGAACTTTCAAGATGACGTTCTGAATCTTTTGACATTTCGGTCAACCCACACAATCCTAAAAGGGCTAGTAGGCGCATAGATAGCGTCACTACGGTTAAAAACTGATCGGGGATAAAATAGAAATTGTAATGAATCTTTTACATTATTTTGATCTGAAACTAATTTCCTCGTTTTTTAGATTAAAACAAAACAAAACAAAAAAATGAATCGAATTGCGAAAACAAAATAACACAACGAGAGATAATTTTCTGCTCCTCTCTCAAACAAAACGAAAAAAATGCTGAAATGTGATAACAGTGAAATCTTACAAAAAAAATATAAATAGATATGATTTTCGTTTTCGACATTTTCGTAGTCTGCTTAAGACAATATCCGATACAGAAAAAAGCCTTGTGATTTCTCTCGATAATAAAGCGAGAATGGAAAAAATTCCACAGTAAGTACTTGTCTATACTAGAGGAAAGATTTGATTGTTTGTTTGCTTTGAATAGGCTCCAAAACTACTGAACCGATTTGAAAAATTCTTTAATTTTTTGGGATGTTACACAATACCCGTTGAACATAGGCTATATTGAATTTTGGAAAAATTTGGGAACCTTACTAAAACTCCAATAATGTAACCAAGGTGTAAAAAAATAACTAAAATATTATTTATATCGCATGCGCTGTGAAAAATGATGATGATAGAATAAAATAATGTACAACAACTTTATATATTTTTTTTTTTTTTTTTTATAAATGAATCTGTGCCCACTCAAAGTGAACACAAATACACTCCTTGACTCTTTCACAGTAAGCTACTGAAAGCTTGTGTCGTGAAAGAGGAAGATGGTCGGCACCTGGGATCGAACCACGACGTCCGCAGTACGAAAGCCGGCGTTGTAACCGCTGGGTCACCAACCACTTCGTCTATAAGACATCATCATTTACAAAAACAATAAAAAAGAATTAGCGAAATTAGTCGAGCCATTCACGCTTTATATTTTGATGTCCAAGGAAAATAAGAATATATTTTTCAATATTATAGAGATGTATTTGTGCTCACTCAAAGTGAACACAAATACAATCTTTGACTCTTTCACATAAAGCTTGTGCCGTGAAAGAGGAAGATGGTCGGCACCTGGGATCGAACCCACGACCTCCAGTACAATTATCGGAGACGGAAACGTTAGGCTACCAACCACTTCTACACTTTAATTTTTAACTTCAGTTTTGAAATATCCTTTGATCACGTAGGGAACATGTTAGGTTAAATAAATCTGTGTAAATGTTCCAAAAAATTACTATGATTTATTTATTTATCCTTTGCCGAGTCGTCGAATTTTCGTCACACAGTTAAAGTCTGGGGACAGGCTGACGGCACTTTCGTTGGTACCGGAGTAAGCGCGAATCGTGCAAGATGTGATGCACTGTATATATCGGGAGTCCATAGTCACATCCTGGGTCATCTCTTATTCACCACTTGTGGAACATGTCGCCACAGCAGCCATATCCCGTCCTAAGCCTATTGAGGGTGGTCCACTGACTGCGAGGCAGGTAAAAAATCAGGAGCCCTAGATAATTTGAATTTTGCGAAGGAATTTATTCTCAATTTGTAGTAGGAAGAAAATTAACTATATAATATCCACTTTTTATATCTATAATATAAAAGAAAGTCGGGTTAGTCTGAACACTTATAACTCGAGATGGGCTGAACAGATTTTTATGATGCTTGGTTTATTGGATTCTTCTCCGCTCCGGATAACAAACTAATGAAAAAGTTTGTAAATGGATATCAAAGAATATAAAATATAATATTAAAGTTAGTGCGGAACTAATTTCCTGCAACAACGCCATCTGTGAAAATTCTATAGAAACACAATTTTTATTTACCTGACAACCATTATTGACATTAAAAATATTGGTACGCAGGTTTTTGATAGATTTTTTTTTAAAGCTTATTGTTGATTGTTGCAAAATTGTTGCATTTTTGGAATCTACACCCTCGAAAACGTCGAGAAAATTAATTTCATCGAAATCTATTTTTTTTTTGAAATCCTATTCCATATACTATGACTATGAGTAATACCAGAAGAAAAATTTTTGTTATTGCAATATACAATGGAACATTTTCAAATTCAAATTTCGAAAACAATTAACTATGACCATTGACAACTAAGTAGGTACCCTATTTTACTCAACAGACACAAACTGTCAGTTGTTTAATAGTTGGTGCGATTGACAGAATTGTTGAACGGATGGAAAATATATTGTGGTTTCAAACAGTGGGGCTAGTACGAGGTTAATCGAAAGCTAATTGCACACTAATAAGCGCAAATTAGCATGCAAATAGTCAAACGATCGAATCATTCTATCATTTTTGTATGGATATTTTTCGAAACTTATACCTACTTACTTACTTACTTACTTTCCGTGTCCAGAACACCATCAAATCTGTGATCCCCAGTATTCGGCCACCCGAATACCACTATTGTTTGCCATCAGTGCGTCTTCCCGTGTGCATGTCACACCCATCAGAGGACATGTAAACAGGTGTGCGTTGTCCTGAACAGAGCCACATTCACAGGTGTCGTCATCTCTATAACCCCATTTCTTGAGGTTACTGTAGCATCGGGAGACAGCTGCTCTTAATCTGTTCAGTGCCCTCCAAGTAGGATATGGGAGGTCATGTCCTGCTGACATCTCCTCCGCCGGAGGTAGACATGTGGGGCCAGCAACATTACGCCACATAGATAGCCTTCGGGCATCGGGCGAGCCGGTCATCTCCAGGAAGCTGTTTCTTGATTTAAGTCTGCTCCGTTGTCTTGGTTGGGAGCTATGCATGGGGTGTCTCGGAACATTGATCTGGTTGTTTCGCTCCACCTCCGCTGCAACCTGCCGTCTGATTGAAGGGGGGACAACGCCCACTATTGGGTATAGATCATTGATAGGGGTAGGTTTAAGGCATCCAGATATAATCCTAGCTGTGTCATTTATTGCCACATCAACCCTCCTGGCGTGAGCTGACTGGTACCAGACTGACGCAGCATATTCCGCAGCGGAGAAACACAATGATAAGGCCGAGATTCTGAGGACATGTGGTTGCGCTCCCCATTTTGTGCTGGTCAGTTTTCTCAGAATATTGTTTCGGGAACATACCTTCCCCTCAGTCTCTTCGCAGTGCCTCCGGAAAGTCAAGGAGCGGTCCAGGCGCACCCCAAGATACTTGGGCGCATCGCTATGTTCGAGTTCTTGACCCTGCCACACCACCTTAAGAGCTCTTTTTGCGTCCCGGTTTCGGAGGTGGAAGGCGCAGACTTGAGTTTTAGATGGATTTATGGGTTGAGGTGGTTTTCTTTATAGTAGACGGCCAAATCCTGGAGCGAGTTCGACAGCATTCTTTCCACTTCGTCAAAGGTCTTAGCTTGTGCCGCTACAGCAGTATCATCTGCATAGATGAATTGTCTTGTCTGAGGGTTTATGGGCTGATCATTGGTATATATATTATAGAGGATAGGTGCGAGGACACTACCCTGTGGCAGTCCATTCTTCTGGTTTCTCCAGCGGCTCTTCCCTGAGAGGAGGGTCACATAGAATCTTCGGTTCTGCAAGAAGCATCCAATAAGCTTGGTGAGCTGAAAGTCTTTTGTGATGTTGTATAGCTTCCATAAGAGTCTCCGGTGGTTCACAGTATCATATGCTGCCGATAGATCTATGAAAGCGACCCCGGTTACCAGACCATTCTCAAAACCATCCTCAATATATTGGGTACCTACTAATGGTATAAGATGCACCGGTCGGGATGACATTGATAAAAAGTCATTTTTATCATTCTTTTAAATTCTTATACAATATTCATATAGTAGACCACAGGACAACGTTTTTGTCGGGAAAGCTGGTTTTTATATAAAAGTGTCTCTGTTTGGTTTAAATAATAATTGTTTATACATATATTGCAGTGGACAGTTCGTTTTTCGCTCTCCACATTGACGAAAAATTCGTTCGAAAAATTCACGAGGGGCTGTTGACACGTACTTATGTATGTTTTGCGACGGCCATGACTGACGACTTTTCACCGTGAACAAATATGCTTTATTAACAACGTTTCCAATATTTAGTTAGTATTTTTTCGCTTTTTTTACCTCTGATCCCTAATTTAAATTGTGATACATGAAATAAAATAATATATTCAGATTATAAGAAATAAAAAAAAATGGTTAAAATTTCTCCCAAATGATCGACACGTTGCGTTGGCTAAACAAGTCGAGTGCTATTTTGTCTAATCATTCAAACATTGTCTATTGTATTCTTTTTTTTTCGAATAACCAACAACAATGTTCATCTGTTAATAACAGGCAAGTACCAGTACTACAGTAAGTGATTGGTTTAACAACAGTTCGAACTGCGTACAATTTGGAGAACGAACACATTCACGAATTTCTTTTTAATTTTCAAAAAATAATGTTTTCGATAGATACCTACTTATTGTTCGAAAATATTAAAACAATACCTATTGACTAAGAGTCACTCGTCACCATTTGAGTGACGAATTTCTTCGCTTGTTTTTACGGTTGCGTATAAAGTTAGTTTACAATAAACTTAGATATGCGTAAATGTTCATCTTCTTCTTTGCCCTAGTCTTTATCCCATTTACGTGGGTTCGGCTCTCTTAGGCCCAACGCAACAATATGTAGATAAATGTTCTTGGTAGCCATCTATAAGACCTTTTTATTGTGGACGTTCACATTCTCATCACAACATAGATAGCACCAGATGTGCGTGTATGTATGTGCGGCACGCGAGTATCAATTCGCTCGGGTAGGCGGCATTAGTCGACCAGTCAGTCAGTGTTCGAGATACAACACATAAAGTGTTTCTGCATTTGTTTGTTATATTGTTTGAAATAATCCAACTGATCTATTCAATAAAAGTTAAGAAAGTGTACCTAAGTATAATTTAAAAAAAAAATGTATTTCATACATAAAAGAGATTATATTATGATTCTGAAACATTTCCCTCCAAAAATGATACCATATGACATCACGCTATGAAAATATGAGAAATGAACTATATTAGCTATATAATAAAGTATTTTCTGTGAGCCGAAAATCCGTTAAACGAATAGAAACTGTGTAGTTTCGAACTGCTAATTCTGACGTAAAATGATCAATCACTGTACTCTTGAACAAATCAATTCCACTGCATTTTGCAACGGAAGTATTTTTCATTTCACATACGACATACGTACACACATACCACTATATAGTTTGTTGACGTTATTAGATCGGACAGTGTACATGAGGTTTGCTTCATCCAGCAGTGGATGAGCATCGAACACAATCCCATTTTCCGTCTGAAATCCAAAACGGGAAATATGTACCTACCTACCTGGTTCCATACTACATCCATTTAATCTAGTACCTACTCATACATGTGGCAGTTCATATTATTATAGCGAAGTAAAAATCTGTCCGCGCTGTGGTCATTCTGAAACATTATTAGAACCAACAAAATAACATGCGCTTTCAACCAATATACAGTGTGGCGCAAAATATGATCACGTTTTGGATATTATATTTTTTAAATGAATCTGTGCTCACTCAGAGTGAACACAAATACACTCCTTGACTCAAAGCTATACTAAACTTATAGCTTGTGTCGTGAAAGAGGAAGATGGTCGGTGCCTTTGAACCCACGAACCATCGACAATGTAATCGGTTTAAAGGTACTTCTTTTGTATACTGCAAGATTTATTTTCTGTCAAAAATATCAAAAGTATGTTCGCATTAATTTTTAGTGATACATCACATTATTTAATTATTATTAGGTACTTAAAAAACAAATAAAACTCAAAATTATTCATCAATATAACAATTATTTATGTGCGGTTTAGTTGCCATCTTTATATCTAAAGGTCGTGGGTTCGATCCTCGGTGTTGACCATCTTCCTGTTTCACAACACAAACTTTGCTTCCAGTAGGTATGTCCAATTTTTTGCAATTCTCAACTTTATAAAGTTTTTTTTTTTTTTTTTTTTTATTTAATTTTATTTCCAAAAAATAATACAAATAAATATGAATTACATGAGAATGAGAATAAAATTATTGGAATTTATCACCCCACTAGGCAAGAGCCCGTGCTGAGGTGATACTTGATTAATTTACTGCGCATTTTTTTTTTTTTTAAACAAGTAAACGGTGCACAACAAAAAAAAACACGAAAACAAAAACAGAAAACAAAACAAGGCCACAAGACAATGTACCTCAACGAGTTACCTACCTTCCGCACCCTCAACGCAATATATGTGTTAATGTCCTCTCCGATGCATCTCTACCCTTTTCCATCAGCCAAGCAACAATAAGTTTGACCATGTTTGAGCGCTCCGCATTTAGTAAGGCTGAAATTTCGGGTACAATTGTATTGTACAACCTGGGACCCAGGAAAGCAAAGTGCCTCTGGGCAAACGTTGTTCGTACAGGCTTGGGGCGGAGCAGGTGTCGGTTTCTAGTACCTGGGAGAAGTTCGAATGTATCAGAGGTATAGTCGGCACGGTTCCTGTCCACATGGAGTAAAATGGTCTTCATGTATAGTTGTCTGACATCCAATACTCCGAACTCCAAGAACAGTTGATCTGATGGGTACCTATATGGTTTTCGGCATATCACTCTCAGAAGAGACTTTTGGCTAACCGCGAGAGGCAGAAGATTTGTTTTTGCCATTCCCCCCCATGCCAGATTTCCGTACATGAGGAGAGACTGTCCCAAAGCATAATATATTGCTTTTAAAATCTTCATTTCAAAAATCTCTCTCAAATTTCGAAAAATGTAGACGAGTTTTCTGAGTCTCTTTGAGAGCATCTCGACGTGATTCACCCATCTTAAATTACTGTCCACCATGATTCCCAAATATTTATAGGTATCAACTCTGCCAAGACCGACACAGTCACATGTTCCATCGCGAACGGTACAATTATGTATTTTTATGCTCAGATTTATAGACGGTTTTTGTCTGACATCAATTGTGAATGTCATGTATTTGGTCTCATTAAAACATGTCGCAGTTATGTCCATCTCCACTCCATAATGGTAGCGGTGGACCTCCGGTGGGTGCGCCAGCGTATATCGTCGTTCGTGATGAGGTGGTACCACCTAACGCCTTAATTTTTTTGTTTCAGACGAATAAACTTTTTATGCCTGGGCTTTGGTCAGGTGCCAGGACACCCATACAGGAGAATGAGCAACACACACGCATGAAACAGTTTACATTTCTTTTCGACACTAAACGCCGACGATTTCCATATTTTGGTCATGTTGTTAAAAGCCGCCAGTTGCCATACCGATATGTATCGGAAGCTCAGCCCCGAGTTCACGATTTTTTACTAATGGTCTGTTTTCCTACGAACAAGGCGCTACTAATAACAGCGGTGAATATGTCAGTTTAGAAAATTGACAATATTGTTGCCGTAGTAACAAAAAACATTGTCATATTTATTTTGAAAGACGCCGTCTTGTCAGATGACGGACCGTTCTCTTGGAACCCAGTGCACAACTCAGTATAAGAAAAATATTATGACATTTTAAATAAAAAAAAATTGAGTTAACAGCAGTACACCCATTTTGATAAAAAGTTCCTAAAAACAAAATGTATTGTCCTTATTTATGTAGTAAATGGATTTCGAGTTGTTTAGACAGTCGTTCGTACTGCTAGTACAAGGAACAGACAAGGCGTGCTGCATAGAACTACATGTCTTGTCAATGTAACGTAGGACTACACTGCTTCCATAGATGCACTCGTCTTGCACTTTAATGGAAGCATGATTTTTTTTCCTTTTTTTCTATCTATACATTGGCCCTTAGTTACACATACACACGCGTGCTTACACGTATTCACTCGCGTTTCAGATTTTGCCTTATTCCATCATAAAAGTTAATAAAAATGATATTACATCTCATATGAAGGTATTGGCTTTTTTTCATACTATTTTTGACTTATTTTAATAGGTACTTGTTTTTTTGTGTTTCCATAAATTTGACTTGTACTAAACTCACATATAAATTATTAGCAAATCTCTATATTTATAAAAATGGAGCCCTATTTCCTATGGTCATTGCATCACGCGTTAACGGCTGGACCAATTTCGCTAAACCTTTTTTGCTGTCGAATATGTTATAACTAATGACTCTAACAATTCATTACTGAAGTTCGATTTTTAAATGGATTTTTAAATCTAACCACCACGGGTTTACGACCGTCTCCTACTATTATTTCGAAAACTGGCTTTGTGTGATCATATCACGTTAGCAACGTTCGCCATTTGGTGGTAATGTTTAAGTCTCCGAAACTCCTAATCATGAGAAAAACATCGCATGTATATACAACTAGTAGATATTTAATAATTAATGAGATATGGAGATAAAAGTTGGATATTATTGAGAAGAGCAACCAAATTTAAAGACTGCGACTGCTGTCATGTTATTGTCGCCAGAATATGAATATACCCATTTTGATTATGTCTCATCTTCATTGCCTATTGGCTTTGTTGGTGCTCAACATTCTATTAATGACTAGATTTTTGTGACCTTTTTTGTTGTGTTCGCTAAAGGAAAGGGGAGGTTGTAAAGAAATAAAAAACGAAAAATCGCGGAACATAAGAGAATTTTAGAAAACTTAACGTAGATTACTTAAATAGTGCTTTTGAAAATAATATTAAATTGTCCATATTTTTTATTTTAATTGGAGTTTAACATCTGTTAAATTTTGGTAGTTCGCTGTTAGTAATTGGCCCTAAAACATCGTTTAAATCAGATGCATCCATTGGAGTTATGTTATATTTCAAAATTCGTAGTTATAAATACAGAACGTTGACATGTACCTGAACAAAGGTCAGGCACAAAAAGTGTCCGCTTTCGAAAGGAAGTGCCTGAGTAGAATTTCCCTTTGAGGTTGTACTACCAAATCACAAACGACGATATTCGCCGGCGCACCCAGCGTAACCCCAACACTTCTACCATTATGGAGAGGAAATGGACATGGCTGGGACACTTTTAAAGAATGTCGAATGACAGTTAGCCGAGGAGAGCGCTGTTCTTCCTCCCATCAGGGTCCCGAAGACGAGGAACACCCTCTCATACCGTGTTTCGCTCCTATGAAGCAGAGCTGGCGGATTTAGCCATGGTGTGGGATGAGGTCATAAATTTTGCGCAAGATCGCACGTAATGGAGAGCTCATGTTGCCTCCCTATGCCCCTGCGTAAAGGGAGTTTATTTAGTTAGCAATAATAATAATAATAACAAACACTTTATTGGTAAAATAATCAACCAAAATTTCTTCGGCAATTTCTTCCAACCAACCTATTATAAATTACATTTTAACAGGTGTTGCTTTTTATATATATATATAGAAATAAAATACATACACATACATAGACAAATACATACATAAAACAATAAAAAAAGATACATATATGAAAAAGAAGAGTAAACCATATTATAATGCATTACACACTCAAGCATAGCGAGGAAGGAAAGGATCAGGAGACAGGAGCAGGAGTAGTAGAGAGGAAATGACGTTTCAATCTGTTTTTGAAAGAAAATAACGTTGGAGCGAGTCTGATGTCATCAGGTAGTTGGTTCCATAACCTGGCCGCCTGTGCAGTGAAAGATGTAGTGAAAAATGAAGAACGATGTGTAGGGATTTGCAGGATGCCACGTGCAGCAGACCGCAGAGGAAGGCCATGAGATGCTAATGGAGTGAATAGAGACTCAGATAGTTAGGAGCGTTGGAGTTAGAGAGTACTAAAAAAGTTAGTAGTGAATTAATCAAAATGTACTTATGCCTTTTTGAGGCTTATGTAGCATGTATTGGACGTAGATCTATGCCACCGAAATGGCTCACAAAAGCGTATTCTGTAATTGAAAAAAAAAATCTTTTATTACCCGGATACGATGTGACTTTCTTTTAACATCAAAGCAATGTCATTTGCAGGAAATTTTAGAAACGAAAAACTCTATATACATAATATATCAATCTACCTACGGACTTCACGTAACAATATAGATATGTAGTACGTAATCAGATAAAATATCAAATGGCTTTTAGAATCGGTCATATTTCAAACAAATTCGTTTGTTGTGGCCCTTTTTTTTTATCGCGTGCTTAATAGTTATATAGCCGTCTCACTCCCTCGCTTCGTATTGTGGCAAAGATTGAACGGCTTAAGAAAGAGATAAAAATAATAATATTATTATTATTATGATCCAGTGTAATAGTTTTGGTAGATGAGATGGTATAATTCTGTCGTCAAAAATGTCGCCATCGTTAGAGACGTCATTTTTTATTTTAGTCAGAACGTTTCTTGAAAAAAAAAAAAACACAGAAAAACGCAGAAAGTAAAGAAAGTAACAAACAGCAAACGCGGTCAGTACAAAACATCATCTCTTTCAATTTTCAAATGGAACAAACCACCACGGGCTAACGACCGTCTACTACTGTTATTTCGAAGGCTGACTTAGTGCCATAAGGTGCTAATGTTTTGGTCTCCAAAACTCCTTATCATGAGAATTCTCGACATGTTCAACATGTCAAAAAATCCCATGTATACAACAAATAGATATTAATAATAATTAATGAGATATAGAGAGAAAAGTTGGAAATTGTTGAGAACAAGAGAGCAACCAAATTAAAAGACTTTATTTTATTAGACATGCGCCTGAATTTGCGCTCATTTTTGTATATGCAGTTAACACAACTCCATAATTTTCATATTTATTACAACGCTAATTTCCATACCACATTCATTCCTAATTTTTTTTTTAAATGAATCTGTGCTAACTCGAAGTGAACACAAATACACTTTTGACATATTTCACAGTATGCAAATGCTTGTGTCGTGAAAGCGGAAAATTTTCGACACGGCCGGGATTCGAACCCACGAAACAGTGCGAAAGCCCGAAACAGTGCGAAAGCCGGCGTCGTAAACGCTGGTCTATCAACCACCTCATATTCTCAATAATTTCCATGTCACACAGAGTATAAATAAATAATAATTCTTTATTGTTCAAATTAAAAATGCAGTCCTGATATAATCTATTTAAGAGAGTCAAAGGGCGGACTTATCCCGCAGGATCTCTTCCAGCCAACCCAGTATTTGTACATATCCCAAGTAAACTCTAGACTTTGATGCATTTATATAATATGTATAATTTGTTCAATGACGGCTGTCATAAGATTGCATCAGGGAATGTCTGTGACAGTTTGCAGTCAGTTCGAGCTGAAACTTTCTCAAAACTCCGCTTCTTCAACACAACCGCAAGAGTAGCGGGATGTATTATAGTCTGGAGAAGACAGCAAGTCAAGAACTTTTAAAGAAATATCGGTAATACAATAATTACCAAGGAACCCTAAGGAGTTTTAATCAATTTATGTAATTCGAAATTTTATCACACGCCCCTTAAAAACACTGAAAGCTAATTAGTAATGTTTATTTTTTTGTTTGTGAGAAATAAGAACGTATCTATTAAACCATCCATCATTTATGAAAGTGAAACTTGGACATGAACGAAAATCTGGAAGTTGGAATAAATGCTGTGGAAATGAGATCACTGCGTAGGATGTGCGGAAAGAGACTGATTGATAAGGTGAGGAATGATTATTAGAAAGGAATGTGATGTGGATGTTAGCATAGTGATTAGAATGAAAGTGAATAAATTAAGATGGTTTGGGCATGTAGAGATAACGAACGAGGAGAGAATGACTAAAAGGATGTATAAATCTGAAAAGATATGTAAGTGCACGCAGACGAGACCGACCTCGAATGACATGGTCCGACATTATCGGGGCCAAGTCAGGAGCAAAAGGAATAGAAGAACATGTTTGCGGAATGTAAACTGATAGCGATGACGATGTGGCTACTCGCGATAGGCAGGGAGGAAACGGAACGCCAATTTCGCTATAATACTAATATGTTGTTGGTTGGGACTTGTGTGGATGTATGGTGTTGCTTTGGAGTGGTCAGGGGGATGATCGTATGAGTGGCTGTATGTGTTCATGTCTGTGGATGAATATTATTATCTTAGTGAATAGGTAACTTTTAAGTAACAGAACTGTTGTTGTAATAATTTTAGTAAGAAATTAACTTCGTCTTCTCCCTAGTACAGGCTATGCCTAGTTGGGAGAGACAATGTAACTGAACATATACACAGATGCCAAGTTTCCCTAGATTGTCTTTATGAGACTTAGGAATAACTCCATTCGTCGATATCACTATAGGTATTATGTGTGTGGTTGGTGTATGCCACATATCCTTGATTTCGTGAGTAAGATCAAGATATTTAATTATCTTGCTCGGCTTTTTTCAAATTTTCGTCAAACGGTATAGTGATATCCACGAGATACGTTATTCCGTTCCTACGATCAACCAATACAATGTCCGGACGATTTGCGTTAATCTTAGTATTACTGTTTTGCATTACCGAAATTGGGGTGTACCTATAATAAGGTACTTCAAAATCGAGTAAACCATATTTCAAGGCAAGTTTTTGATGAACTATTTTAACTATTTTATTATTATTAATATTTATAATGTTATGCGTTTGGAGGAAGCGAAAGAGGTTCGTTTGGATAGGAAAGAATGGAAGTTCGTACTCCCAGCCTACCCCGTTCGATAACGGCGTCAAGTTCGACTGTAGCTCAGCATTTTCATTTTTGCTGAAACACTCTTACCCCACGCACAAATGAGACAAGCAATCCGACTACGGTAACTTGGTCGCAGTGACCAAAGGATTACAGGGTCCCTTGACCTTAAAAAAAACAATAAATAAGAATCTTGTAAACAAGTTTCTTTATGTCACAAGATTTTATATTATTATGCCTTAAACACTCAACGACGAGTGGAAGGCTAATAAAACATAATAAATTATGACATTTATATATTGGTTGCCAAGCATGAAGAGAGTTTCACGATTGGTCTATTTTGAATTCGGTGTTGATGCTTTGCGAAAAAATGGTAGGTATAAATAAGGATTTATACAAGTACTTTCCCTATATTAGTATATTATATTTAAATTTTATTTTTTCATGAATACTA
The DNA here is from genome assembly GCA_963576905.1 of Mystacides longicornis. Classification (NCBI taxonomy): domain Eukaryota; kingdom Metazoa; phylum Arthropoda; class Insecta; order Trichoptera; family Leptoceridae; genus Mystacides; species Mystacides longicornis. Next base: position 32,113,777 of record OY756429.1, on the reverse strand, counting down.
CAAAAAACCCCTCAAAATGGAATGAATAACATCATTACTTTATTTATTTATGATAATAATACCCTTTGCAACGTTACAGACAGCGCTATTTGAGAATATTCAGATATAGGAATTTTTTCTATAAACGGAAACTTTTACTAAAAGAAAAAGTTCGCGATTATTTATTCTGTGAGCATCACAATAATCACGATCGATCGACATCGCGATTGAAGTTCAAGAGTAGCTCTCCAGGTAGTGCATGCAAGGGGCCTGGGGGCGTAGCTAAAATTGCACTCAACGACTAGGTATCTACTTACATACAGAAAACGACTACAGAAAGACGACAGAAAACTCGTAGCTAATTTAGCTTTTTCTGTCACACAGAATTCTATGAACGTCTTTCTGGGGGCGGATTTTATAAAGAAAATTTACTTTATCTTTTCAACATTTATCTATGACTAGTGGTCTACCAGTGCTCGAAATTCGCCCATAACTTTTATATAAATTAAAAATTTTAACATTTTGAGGTTGCATTTTCAAAGAGTGAGCGAGCGCTTTTCATTTTTTTTCTTTAAAAAACAATGACATGGATACTTATGTAAAATTTGAAATGTTGATGTGTACAAATTTTTTTCTATTATTATTAAAGTCAAACAATATTAATCTGTTCTAAATTTAAATACCGCCTTCAAATAAATTTCTGCGCTCATTATGGGGCGCTTTTATAGTTTTACATTTGTTTCATGATCTTTATAAGTAGTCTGTGGGAGTTCATGTGTGTGAGTATAAAATACATAACATTACATTAGTGTTTTTTTTATTGATTTCATCTATTTTTTATACAAACTTATTAAAATATGATCATTCGCCACTCCTTCTCTATATACACTATAAGTGTCCTTAATTATTCATACTCCTCCGTCACAAAGTTTTTCCTTTACGTATTAATATACAATAAATACACATTACTTCTATGTTTGTGATGACGTTTAACTATCAATTTTTATTTTTATGCTTATTCGCATAAATTATTATGAACGAATAATGCAATACTCGAAATAATAGATTCATTGAACTTTGTTCTACAATTCCATCGAAACAAATAGAATGAAATCACCTTAATAAGTCTTTATTTCGATTTTAATATTACTCTAAATCTATTTTGTAAGCATTTTGACACATTTTTCTAACAAAGAAATTCTGTCATCCGTCACATTGCCCCGCCCACCAAACATACGAACGAAACGACAAGTGGTTGACAACTCTATTTTATGTTAAAATGACTACGAAACCGCCATTTTGTTGATAGAATGTTGATAGAGTAGTCATAGAATGCAAAAAAATCGCTAGGTCTCCTGAACGCACATACCGACTCTATGCTAGTTCTACAAGCTTCAGAAAAAATGATAGAATAGAATTTTTTACTTGTAATATTTAAGTACCCATCTTATTTGTAGTAAAAGAAATTTCTTAAAGGAATACTTTTTTTTGCGATGATTTGTGAAAAGAAGCAACAGAAAATGGGTTAATGGTCAGTTGAATCTCCAATTGCATACAAAGAATGCAATGCTACATACATCTGCTGTACACGTTGCTGAAACGTGAACTATGTAATAATGTCTGCAGCATTGAGTCTGGGCGTTTGAAATGTGACGCATTAGAAGAAATCTCGTTGACGATGTTCATACTACTTATGCTTTATTTTCCCGGAATTTTTTTTTTTTACCCATCACGCCGTGTCCCGTAAGGGGTAGGCAGAGAGAACGGACCTCCACTCTTTTCTATCCAAGCATACTTCTTTCGCTTCTTCCACCGACATACCATTTCTCATACAGCTTCTCCTATTTCTCTTACTTCTTACCTGGCCTTCCTTGAGGACGGAATCGATGTGTTCGATCCACGTCATTCTCGGTCGCCCACGCTTTCTTACACCTTTCCTTTCAGCCTTATGAATTATCTTTGTCATTCTGTTTGCATCCATTCTTTCCACATGCCCAAACCATCTCAACTTATTAACTTTCATCTTTGTCACAACACTTACTTCCATACCACATTCTTTCCTAATATTTCCTTTTCATATCCCATAAAGTTTTCCCACATATTCTTCGTAGAGATTTCATCTCTACTGCATTTATACTACATTCTTCTTTTTTCCACGTTTCACAACCACACATCATCCCGGAAAATAAAGCGGCAATTACACTACACTACGAACGCAGTACTTTTCGAGACAAAGAATTAAGAATACTAGTGGTCGACCAGTGCTCGAAATTCGACCATAACTAATTTTAAATTAACATTATTACCTACGGTTCGATTATCAATGACTACGCGAGCGCTATTTCACAACTTTCTTTCAAAAACAATGACATGGATACGTCAAATTAGAAATTTTGATATGTACCTACAATATTTTTTTCCATTATTATTACAGACAAACAATATTAATCTATTCTCAATTTAACCACAGATAAACAAAAGAACATATGCGTGTATGTCAATGTAAAATACTTCGAAGTGTGTCTGAGTATCAAAATAACATTACAATGGTTTTTGATTTTTTTATTGATTTATTCTATTTTTTATTTATAATTTAAAAAGTATATTAGTTTTCGCCACTCCTCCATATAAACCATAAGTGTGCGAAATTTCATACTCCTCCGTCCTCGCAATTTTCTGTCTGTCTGTCAATTTTCGTAAAAAGGTGTATAAAGTTTTTGCTTCGCGTATTATTATATAGATGCCGACAGTAAAATAATGAAAGCGAGAAAGAGACCGTGTAATTTTGACATTAAGTGTCAGTTAGCGTAGTTTGGATACCGCAGTGAACAAGATGCCCACTGAGAAACTTAGGTAGCTGAATTTGTTCATAGATATTGTGTTAATTATGTATGTAGGTATGTATATTGTGGCGTGCTGTTGATGGGCCTACACACTCCCCTGAGAACCTTCACCAGGGTTCGTGCTAGACCCGCCTACCTATATACCTATACTTATTTAGATAGATAATTAAGATTAATGCAACAAAAATATGATAAATTATTCAATGGGTTCATGTAAACGGTTAGGCATCTGCTTAACATGTATATTTAGTATGTAGCCATATAAAGGCTGATCCTAGTTTTTTTTTTTACAAAATGAATTTGGGCTCACCTAAAGTGAACACAAATACACTTTTGACGTCGTTAACAGCAGCGAAGCTTGTATTGTGAAAGAGGAAGAAGGTCGGTTCCTACATAAATAAATCTATAATCCCTGTCTGAGACCAATCAGGAGCATTGTTAGGCAACTAGAGCCCTCCATCGCGCCCGATCTTGCGCGAATTCAAAGACCTCCCACCCTAAGTTCTGTTTCGAAGGAGCGGAACAGAGTGTGAGAGGGTCTTCCTCGTCTTCGGGACCCTGATGGGAGGAAGAACAGGGCTCTCCTCGGCCAACTGTCACTCTACATCCTTAACATCAGCCTAGTCCATCTCCTCTCCACAATGGTAGAAGTGACGAAGCTACGCTGGGTGCGCAGCTTATAGCACCATTCGTGATTCGGTGGTACAATCTTATATCCAAAATTCTCCTGAGGCACTTCATTTCAAAAGCGGAATCTTTGTATGTCTGGGCTATGGTCAGGTGCCAGGACTCACACCTATACACGAGAATGTTTTTCTTTATAAAGTTAGCACCACCTGCGTAAATGGTAGCGCATTGAACTATTAGTGCGTTAGTAATGGCACATCCTATACATAGATAGGGGTATATATTTTTTTCAGACAAAGACTTAACCATACACGGGCATCGAACTGTAATTTTATAGCCAATTAGTTAACACATTTCGAAATAAATAACTCAATACTTGACAACTAACTTAACTAATTATGTACCTACATTTTTATAACTACAACCAAAATTATATTGTAATGTTAAGTTTTTCGGGTTAATAATATAGCCACAAACATACATATTTGCGTTTGTATGCGAAGGGGAAAAATAATTTAAAATACTTATCGAAATTCTATTGATAATAACATATTATGTAAATACCTACTTTTGTATGGGTGTCACTTTACTAATTACTTCAATACTTGCAGCAACTTATATTCTTATACCATGATAGTATCACACTATCACACTAAGCCAGCCTTCGAAATAACAGTAGAAGACGGTCGTAAGCCCGTAGTGGTTTGTTCCATTTAAAAATCGAACATTAGTCATGAATTATTAGAGTCATTAGTTGTTATTTTTTCTGTAAGATCTAGTCCTGAAAAAAGGTCACAAGAATCTAAACATAATTAGAACGTTGTGCACCAACAAAGCCAATAGGCAATAAATATGAGACAGTAACAAAAATGGATATAGTCATATCCTGGCGCCAAATATATGACAGCAGTCGCAGTCTTTAAATTTGGTTGCTCTCTTGTTCTCAATAATTTCCAACTTTTTCTCTATGTTTCATCAATTATTAAATTTCTACTTGTTTCATACATGAGATTTTTCGACATGTTGAACATGTTGAGAATTCTCATGATTAAGAGTTTCGGAGACAAACATTACCACCTAATGGCGAACGTTGTTAACGTAAAGTGATCACACTAAGCCAGCCTTCGAAATAACAGTAGAAGACGGTCGTAAGCCCGTAGTGGTTTGTTCCATTTAAAAATCGAACATTAGTCATGAATTATTAGAGTCATTAGTTGTTATTTTTTCTGTAAGATCTAGTCCTGAAAAAAGGTCACAAGAATCTAAACATAATTAGAACGTTGTGCACCAACAAAGCCAATAGGCAATAAATATGAGACAGCAACAAAAATGGATATAGTCATATCCTGGCGCCAAATATATGACAGCAGTCGCAGTCTTTAAATTTGGTTGCTCTCTTGTTCTCAATAATTTCCAACTTTTTCTCTATGTTTCATCAATTATTAAATTTCTACTTGTTTCATACATGAGATTTTTCGACATGTTGAACATGTTGAGAATTCTCATGATTAAGAGTTTCGGAGACAAACATTACCACCTAATGGCGAACGTTGTTAACGTAAAGTGATCACACTAAGCCAGCCTTCGAAATAACAGTAGAAGACGGTCGTAAGCCCGTAGTGGTTTGTTCCATTTAAAAATCGAACATTAGTCATGAATTATTAGAGTCATTAGTTGTTATTTTTTCTGCATGATAGTAAATTGAAATGTTTCGAGCGTGTTCCGAGAGGACCATACTTTCAGGTATGTTTGAACCTAAATTTTGTTTCAATCTATCACGCCGTGTTTCGCACGGGGTAGGCAGAGAGAACGCACCTCCACTCTTTTCTATCCAAGCAATGTTCTTTCGCTTCTTCCCCCGACAAACCATTTCTCATACAACCTCTCCTAATTCTCTTACATCTGACCTGGCCTTCTTTGAGGACGGAATCATGTCTTTCACGCTTTCTCACACCTTTCTTTTCAGCATTTTGAATTCTCTTTGTTATTCTGTTTCCATCCATTCTTTCCACATGCCCAACCAATTCAACTTATTAACTATCATCTTCTTCACAACACATTCATTCCATACCACATACCATCCTAATATTTTCATTCCTTATAAAAAATCCCACGCGAAAGATGCTCTGTTATTGGAGCACTGGAGATTCTGTCATCCATGTGGGCTGCATGACCAGCTCACCTCCATTTGAGCTAAGCGATTTATCAACCACATCGGTGAATGGCGTGCGTCTTTGGATTTCAGTATTTCTGAATAGATTTCTTATACCATGCATCGATCTTTCCATGGCGCACGATGTGATAAGGTACACTTTGTAGCTTATCACATCGTGCGCCATATCTTTATATGGCAATTATTTGGGTATAGGAACTGTGTATGTGTGTAAGAGTTGTCTATTATAAAAGACAATTGTTAGCAACACCGGTGTAAGTGTACGTGTTTGCCTCAAAGAATGTCTGCGAGTAGGAAATGTATAAGCTTCGGTCTGTATGTGCAGACTCTACCCGCGACACTGGCAGATCCCATGAAGAGCTAATGTCTAGGAACTTACATACATTAAAACACAATGATAAGTGGAAGAGATGTACGGTCGAAAAGTTCATGATACGTGTAAATCAAGTCGTTGTTTGTCTTGCTGTGCAGTCGGACACTTTCGTGCATACTGAAGGTCGAGGATTCGATCTCCGGTGCTAGCCATTCTTAACCAACCATCACAGACCAAATTTGCTTTATAAAGGGTTTTTCAACAAGAAACTTTGTTTTTTTTTAAACAAAATAAAACAAATAATTTAGATGAAGATGATTATGAATGAAAAATGATATATGGCAAATGTCCACCACGAGCACGCTGAGAGATGTCGATTCTTTCATTAAAGTTTTTAATCACTTTTTGGTAAAATAGCGGGACTATTTCGTCACATCACATCACGGATTTTGAGTATTTAAGTATTTAAGGCTGCAATTGATTCGATTGGCTCCGTATAGACTCTGTCCTTAACATAGCCCCGCAAAAAATAATCCAGTGGGGTTAAATCACACGAGCTGGCTGACCACTTAACAGCTGAGTTTCGTGAAATTATGCGATCGGGAAATTTGGTTTACAATAAATTATTGATCGTTTCATTGGCTGTACGAAGTGTAACTTTAACAGAACCACCATTTTCACGGTGGATTTTAATTATTTTAATGCGATTGTCGACTGAATCGCTGGCCAACCACTTCAAATAAAAAATAATTTACCAACAAGTTTCAAACAGACGCGGTTTTATTTTAATCACGTTCGGTCTGCACTCATAGTGTGATGTGGGCCATACAAATAAAATAATAAAATATAAAGGCATATGCCGTACATTTTCAATAAATAAATAAATAAATAATCAACATTTATCCATCCTTTTTCTCGAGTTCTGTTGAGGTACAACAATTTTTCACCACACAAATCACAATTTCCAGGAGCAAACTATTACAGCAGGTTGTCAACCAAAACACTAATCGTGGCGCATTCTATGTGGTGGCTCCTTTTTTTAGACTCGATTGCATCTCCAGTATTTATTGGTGTATTATTTTTTATTTAGGAACTTTCTTGCCACATCCCACGAGGCACCACCATACAAATCTTAAACCCGCCATGAGCAGCTTAGATAAAAGGATTGCACTACACTTAATATTTGATGGGGGTTTAAGAGATTTCTCACAGCCACACATATGCTACCGAAAAGATTCAGACAGTTTTCTGAACGATACCACCCAAAGTATTCCAGCTGTAGGGAGGGAAGTTTAGCAAACGTCTCAATCACTTGATAAGAAAAAAATCTCTTTCTTAGTAACGTATTCACGATAAAGTTAAGTTTTAACTAAACTTAATTTTACTTAAAGATCAGTATATTTCTAAAAAGTAATAATTTTAAAGGTAAATGAGACAAATTACAATTAGGTATTAAGATTAATTATCTTTGATTTTTTGCATCTTACCTTTCTATTAGGTACATTTAAGTATTAGGTACATTTATTGAGCTATTGATCGAGAAAAAAATTGACAGAAAATCCAGAAAAAATAATAAAAAAGCATCCTTAGTCAGCAAAACTATTTAATTAAAGTTCATTCTACAATTAAACAGATATATCCGTTTTGTAATATTATGTTAAGAGCTCGTGGAATCATTAAGTAAAAGTGCAAAAAAAACGGGTGCTTACGTATGTAGGTATATCATAGCTGTACAAGCACGACCACCTACATTGTAGAGATAACGCATCCCGTCTCGCACGCAGACACTGACTAGATTCACACGGCATCAACCTCCGAGCAAGCAGCTATATAATACGCTGTACCATCCGATACTAGCCAGTTCTACCCAACACTTCGTAGTCTGCGCTTCTCTCGTGATCATCAATAAACGATATACGGAACACGCAAGTCTTTGTGTAGCACCTTCTGAGAACTCACCAAAGCATACCTACCGCTAAACGTACAACGCACCCTAAAGTCTCAAATATTCGACTAGTTCTAAACTTATACCTTTTCGTGAATTTGATATAAATATATTAACCGTCACCGTGTAAAGGACTTCCTCGCTTATTTGATTGGGAACTCATTTTTCACTTCTTGATTTCATTTTTAAAAACAATCGGATAAAAATAAAAAATCTTACAATAGCAATTCGGTGAAATTTGGTTTGAATGGAGCCTATTCTTTCAACAATCTAAACAATAACGTAACATGTTTCACATGTGACTTATTTCCTACTACACCGCCATCTCTGAGATTATCCAAACATTACGCAATTATAGTGGACTAGCTTATACCCGTCTTGCTTTACGTTTTTGATTCCGATTGTCAGGCTTAATCGGTAGGTAATTAAACAGGTTCTAGTCTAGCTTCCCATTGCTTAACAGACCTCTATAACTGACATAAGCACAGGAAAAGAAGAATGACACTTTTAAAATTTTTGTTTCAACGACCTCATAATATTATACGAACCTACCGACATAATTTGCAAGTTTTCATAGAGAGAGAGAGAGAGAGATAGCTCTGTGGTTTGAATCTTAGCTACATTCCCTAATGTGTGATAATTAATTAGGCTCTCCACCCATAGAGGGTGATTTGCGCCATCTGTCAAACTTCAAAATGGAGGAATCATTTTGCAAATTTTTTCATTAAATCTTTATTTATTGAGAATAATAAGATTTGAATAACATTTATATGTATAACAAATCAATCTACAATTATTTTATTACATTTTCATACCGTAATACCAAGATTCCATTCAACGTTTACATGAGTAATTTTGTTTCCAAAAGATGGCTTACTGTCTTTTTGAGAAATTTGTATGAAGATCCTAAAAAAAATAGAGTTTTTTAAATAGCTCTAAATATATTAAAGTTAATGCAGCAAATTGTATTTAAGAACCTTCTCAAGCAAATTGCACCGCTCTGCGCAGATTCATATCTGACGTAGCATTTGTATTTTGAGCGTGATGTTCACATATACGATAGAAAGCACACAAACATTTCTGAATTATTATGTAGATTTGTTTTTATTATAAACTTATGACCCGTCGAACTTCATCCCGCATCCGAATCAACAATTATTATTATGAGCTAAAATTAGTCAAAATTATTTTTTTATTCTGGGTTAGGTCGGGTCAGCTAGTATATAATATGTTAGAATTCAATGTTTACGTACGGGTTAAAAATAGATTCCTCCCTTTAACTTTGTATTGTAAAAAGTTTTGTAGTCTATTTCCGGACGCCTTTTAGAAGCAATCTAGTTTAGTACGAACATACTTAGAACTCCACCAACCGATACTTCCGTTTATTTGATTTCCTCATAAATTGAAACTACACAGACCTTTTAGTTCGGTTCATTCTCATTTTTTTATACTTTTATTTATACCTACCTAATATATTTTGTACTTATTTTTAACCTTTTTAATTTATTTATTTTTTCATTTTATTTTTATACTTCTCTATACAAAGGTATCAGTATAGCCGGCGGAACTTATACTTCTCTTCCGGTTAACCGGTTTTAGTGTATTGATTGTGAGTGATTGAGTGAGAGATTCAACCTGAGATCAAATTGCTTTTCATAAATAAAAAACTGTGTAATTTATTAATTCATGCATTTGCTAAATTTACAGTAACATACTTAAGTCATTCTTCACAGATAACCAATACTAAATAGATAATTTTCATTATTAATTTCTTTGTGATTGGCGGGAATAAAAAAGAAAGTAAATCAGCAAAAATCTACATTATCCGACTATAAGTACGGCAAGAATATGTATACAACGCTGGTAGTTATGGTAATCAGCAATGGCAAATGGCAATTCAGGAAAATTTCGGGTATAAGATGGTACCACCGCATCACGAACGACGCTATACGTCGACGCACCCAGCGTGAGCCCATCACTTCAACCATTATGTGGAGTAGATGGACTTGGCTGGGACATGTGTTAAGGATGCCGAATGACAGTTAGCCGAGGAGTGCGATGTTCTTCCTCCCATCCCGGGAGTAGGTCATAAACGTTGCATAAGATCGAGCGCAATGGAGAGCTCTTGTTGCCTCCCTATGCCCCTAAGTGGAGTGTGGATTGGATTGGGATTAGAATGATTCTTTTTACACTATAGAAACCATTCACCATTAGGTTCCATTGATCCAGGTTTTTACCTCTCCAGCGTTGTCAGAAGCAGGCTTTGAAAGACTGATTTAACAAATTATACTGAACTGTCGATTAACAATACTGTACTGTTTTAAGTCAGTACATGTCATTCATAAGATATGCTTCCTTTTTCAACGCAATTAGAATAACCTCCGGACAAATTAATTTACAAATTGACGAACAAAGCGCCTACATATTATTACTGTGTCAGTTCATTAACAAAAAATGGCGAAGTAATTAATGTTGTCGTTAGGTCACATTGGGAGGAACAAGAGCTCGTTTTAATTATTTTATTATTACACAGGTGTTTTTTTTTTTTTTTGCTTAATTTCACATTAATAATTAATTATCCTGAGAATTCCATCTAAACCATCTCCTCTGTCAACATAGACTAAACTTCCCATATATTTATGGTGTACATTGTAATATACAGTTATATTATGAAAAACTCTCGACAACATTAACTAAGCTATTGTTTTGTTCACAAATATTATAAATAGTTAACTACATAGTCATACTAGCTCACATAGTTTATACTAGCTTTCCCAACAAACGTTGTGTAGCGGCCATGTTTCGCATGACGACATCATCCACCAATAGCGTTTCTCCACGATGTCGTCTTCCGGTAGCAGCCTGCCACATCTTCCAAGGCAGCACAACAACCATCAGTCACCAACAAGTCTGCATAGAGTCAACACAGAACACGCATCATCCGTAATGATGAATATGCGCGGTGTGCCACTTGGCGCCCGCGCATAATATATTCATCATTATTTATAACACGTTGTTGCATCGATAAACAGATCATCCATCCATCCATCTATCTCTACTACGAACTACCATACCCATAGTCAAGGGCGTCGCCAGCCCGAGGCCTAGGGGGGGGGGGCAATTGAACCCAGTCATAGGCTATTTTCCGTATATCCTATATTATAGAGGATGAGAAATATATGAATATTAAGTACAGTCAAAAGTATGAATATTTTTTTAGGATTTAACGGCAAATCACGGTCTTAGAACTTTGGTTGCTCTGCAGTTGCCTACATTTTTTAATCTCTAGGGGGGGCAGCTGCCCCCTTGCCCCCCCCTTGGCGACGCACTTGCCCATAGTTGTACTGTAGTCTTTACTATGAATATTGATTTCAAATTTGTAATTTATACAAAAACGTTTAAAATATTATGTTTGGATGTTTAAAAATTATTTCTGAAAGTCCTACAAAGAATCCATCAAAAACCTGCATACCTACCAATATTTTTAATGTCAATGGTTATCAGTTTAACAATAATTTTATTGTTTTAGAATTTTTCATAGGTGGCGTTGGCGTCGCAGGAAATCCGTTACATACTAACTTTAATATTATATTTTATATTATTTCTCAGCGTTGTTCTTCCTCCCATCAGGGTCCCGGAGACGAGGAAGACCCTCTCATACTGTGTTCCGCTCCTTCGAAGCAGAGCTGAGGAATCTGGACATGGTGTGGGAGGAGGTCATAAGCGTTGCGCAAGATCGAGCGCAATGGAGAGCTCTTGTTGCCTCCATATGCCCCTAAGTGGAAGTTGGATATTATTTCTTATGCATTTTTTCAACTTTTTAATAGTTTTTTTTTATTTGTTATCCCGTTATCCGGAGCGGAGAAGAATCCAATAAACCAAGCATCTTAAAAATCCGTTCAGCCGATCTCGAGTTATAAGTGTTCGCACTAACCGACTTTACTACTAACCTCCAAACATTGTACGAGTCGATTAGGATGAGACTGTGAGCACTGTGGGAAACAGGGTGGAAGTATGGCGAAGACTTGTGCCGTCCATATTCTCCAACTAAGGTGCGGATGTGGTCGAAGAAGAATATACCTAGTATAAAAAAAACTTGTTAAAAATTGTCGTTAGATTTTTCAGGACTAGATCTTACATTATATAGATCCAACAATTCTGTTACTATCATTGAATCCGTAGATTATCAATTTAAAATTGTAATTTTAATTATCGCGAGCTAAAGACAGTCTTACGGTGATGCTATTTCAAACTCTGGCTTGGTTTATCAATGTTATGTTAAAAAACTTTCATTCAACGTCATTTAGTGTATTCAAATTCAAATCCCAATTCTTTTCCATCGTAGGAAACCTCTACATGTTTAACCAGCCTTATAAACAACAGTAGAAGACGGTCACAAGCCCGTTGTGGTTTTAATAAAAAAAACATTTCAAAAACGGACATACGTTGATTTAATGAAAGCATCAACATATTTGGATCTATAAGAATTGTATAATTTTGTTACACTGATAGTTGATACTCTATACACATATTAGTGACAATGCATGAAGAGAAGTTTTGTCGTGTGCAATATAATAGGCAAGCACAAGAAATTATGAGTACCGTAATAAACAATAATATCACTTACCATTATTTATGCAAATGACAATAAAATGCTTACTAGAAACCGCATTTTAGGAATAATGCATACTTATAAACCGTCCCATCCTATCAAATTATATTAGGTATAATAGTTCTTATCTAAGTGCACATTTGCATATAAACGAGCAAATGGCTTTTGGTTAAAAGATATTATCTTATATGGGCAAAGCCGTAAATAGAATGATGCGCTGAAAGCTATTTGTTACTGACATTGTTGCGGAACAGAAATTTCATAACACACCATTTTGCAAAGTGACGCGCATTTTCCGCCTGTGGTTATGCAACTACTATACCCCCAAATGTGAATTGCATAAAATCAGAACACTTGCAGCGTTTATTTCCAACGGATTCAGTTTTAACCAAGAATATAATATGGCGAATTTGTTCTGTTCGTGTTCGAATAAGGTTTTTTTATCATATTATTTTCTTATCTTGACGCCAATCCAATGACTAAATAAATCAAACAAAAGACTATTGAAAATAGCCTCAACAAATACTGAATTTGTCAAGACCTACCGTCCAAGATTTGAAGTCTGAACATCTACATTGGCTCGGGTTTAAGGCCTTTCAAACTGCAATCGCATATATAAAAATGATAAGTTTTAAAGTGTTTCGCTAAAACTTAAGAACTTCTGGACCGATTTGGCTAAATTTGGTTTCAAAATATTCGTGTAAGCTTAGTGTATTTAAAAACAGTAAGAAAATATAGATTATGGCGAGGAACAATAATATTTACAAAATCTTATTTCCTGTCAATTGTATCACAACAAAGGACCGTTATTTTTTTGTTGTGAGTGATAATACAAAAGATAGGCTGAGGATGTAAGAGATACAACGTTTTCTGAGTCATCTAATAATATCCCATCCAAACTCTCTTTACGCCCCACTTAGGGACATAGGGAGGCAACAAGAGCTTTCCATTGCGCTCGATCTTGCGCAATGTTTATGTATATTATGTTTTTTTTTCCAGATATATTTTTTTTCATATGTTAATAAAATATAACACTTTTCTATACAAAAGTGTCAGTATAGCCGGCGGAACTAATTGCCTGAGGCAATTTTTTCCAGTCAACCGGTCCCGTCCAATCTGAGACAGGCCAACCCCGGGTAGAAATTTCAAGTGAAAAAACACTTAGAAAAACTCTGACACGACCGGGAATCGATCCCGGGACCCCGGATCTGAAGTCCACGCTAGTGCAACTAGGCTACCGATGTCGGTATATTAGTCACACCAATAAATTTATTATGTACGGGTTTATGATTTGTTATTTCACTTTGATCTCGTTTATGTCACTATTAAGCAAATTTGGAGAAAAACTCTACGCTTTGCTTAACAAACCAAAACTATAGATTTGTGTTTAAAGCTTCCTAAAATGACACTGATCATCTTCATCAACTCATTTTTTTCATCGAATTCTTTAATTAAATAAGTTGATTGTTATTTAAATTATCTCGTCGGATTGTTTAGGTATCGTGAAATATTTTTTTTGTTAAAGTTCCTGCCCAATTGTCAGTATCTTTGGGGGTAGGTAAAGAAATCTTTTGTTTGAAAACGTTGACCTTTTAAAAAGGACCGAGTATTGCAGGAAGTGACTATACGGAGTGGCTACACAATTATTTCGTTCGCTTTGTTTAAAATATCTCGAGGTGGGCAGAACTGCCCCCCACCCCTCCCCTCTCCATACCCACATTGGTCCAGTGGGATTCAATATAAAACTTTTTTTGTATGATTAAGTAAATAATATATACGGGGAACATTTTTGACGTTGATGAAATGAAGCAGCGCGATACATCCGCCCCATTTGTCATTTCGATATACCTACTATAGTACCCATAGATGGTCTACCACCACATTAAATAATTATAATGAGTGGACAAACTTGCACTAGGTATCATTATTACACAAACCCATTAGCGTGTTAAAATGAAAATAATTTTTAGCCCATTTCATATCATTATTATATGCATTACATTAAAATACTATATTTTATTCAGTTTTTAGTATTTTGTCAAATTCAAATAAATATAAATCGTCCAATACTCTCATTCTAGTCCAAACAAATCGCAAACCACCTCAAAAAAGGGCGTTTTGATATGTGCATCCTTCCGGTTTTAGAACTACCATCTTTACAAAACGGTAAAATAAAAATAACACCAAGTAACACAGCGAGCGATGAAGAGAAGGATATTGAGCATTAGTCTGAAAGACAGGAAGTGAAATACATGATTTATCGAAATGACAAATAAAATTGTGTCATTAAAATTGAACAGGGACGGCCATATAGTGAGAACAACGAATGATACATAAGATCAAGGAAACCTAGTAGTAGAGGCCAAGAAAAGGTTCTAGAAACCCAGATAAAATGAGACAAATAATATGAGGTTGTCTGACAATATTATGAGTGGATGGATATCAATGGCAAGAGAGTGGCAAGAGTTAGAGAATTGTGGAAGTCGGGAAGAGAGGCCTATTTTCAACATTGGACGAGTGAATGCTGAAAGTGACAGACTTTGGATGGCGCTGTAGGAGGACAATAACACCGCACACAGCCTTGAGTTTCCTACCTAGAAAACCTTTAAGACTCGGAGTGGGGATTACCTGATACAGGGCCAAACAGCAGAGATGAGGCTTCCTTGAGGGTGAGGACGTGAGCTGTGACTGTGGGGCGCTACAACACGATTTGCACTTGTTGACGTGCCTGTTGATGCAGCGGACTTGTGAAATGGAAGACCTTAAAACGGAAAAGGCAAGGCGATATCCGTCGCTGCACATTGGAGTGACATTATCTGAAGTCCGGACTCGTAAAGCAAGTAAGTAATGGTTCAATGATGAAAAGTCGCGTTTATTTGAATCGGATTGCAATGGATATTCATTGACATTGGAGAAGATAATTATATTAGGAATAAAAATCGCGATCCAAACCCTTAATTTTGATTGGGTAATAAAAAAAACGTATAATGTTCATTGCTTCCATTTATCACGTGTCAATGACGGGAGAACACTCTGTGGAGTGTTCTCCCAACACTCGGGAGTAGCTGTGATTTGAATTTCTGGTGGAGGAGATCTGTGTATGTATATATATATATACGGCATCTTACCTTACAAGTACTAAAAATTATTAGAATCCAAACATATTATTATAATTCAGAGATTTCAATTATAACTTGGTGTACCGACTAAATCATTTACTTCACATTATATGTGTAATATTCCCAATGTTAGGCCCACCACTCACGATCACTCCATCCATCCAAATAGAACGATGTCACACGTGTAGAGGAATCGCAAATCATTGACACCCATAGATCGGCGGTTCAAATCCGGTTCGAAGGACCATGTTGGAAACCTGTATTTGAAGCATATTAAGTAACAACACAGTGATGCTCCTAGCCAAGTACACGTTTCTTTGACACTTAATGTGATGTTTATAAAAACTACAATAATTAATTGTTTCATAGATTCCTCACCACGTATGACAGATGAGGTAGCTAGGAAATCAAACGCGCCATTAATGAAAAAATATACTATCAATGTCTTTAACAACACCAAAAAATGACCGAGAGTGGAAAAAAACAAAATGGTGATGTGGAATGATAGGGTGAGTAGGATCAGTCGAAAATTCAACAGCGTCAAGTCCATCATTCCAAACGGATCGTGAATGGGGAAACTCGAGTGGACTTGGTCCAAGCCGTCATATCATTTGATTAAAATTATGTTAAAACTTGGTTCATATTTGTCTCATTTTATCATCATCTTTCCACCAGGATTCACGCGTTGCTGTTATATTTATTTAATAATAGTAAAACATGGGTATAATTATTACTATAAAGATTAACGAAGTGAAATTTCGTTATGTTATAATGATGGAAAAATTTCATAGTACATAAAAATCCACATGGTTTTGGTTTATATATTTTGTTTTCGGTCACGGTTGATACTATCCAAATGGAACAGCGTATGAGGTATCAACTATATTTTTTTATTTAAGTATCTATATACCTACCTATATCTATCAACAAGCCCGCCAATTTTGGTTTGTTATTACCTATTATATATTCCTGGCAATAAAGTGATTATTATTATATCTTATATATAAAAATGGAGAGCTATTTCTCGATGTCATCGCATCACGCCTAAACGGCTGGACCGATTTCGTTAATTATTTTTTTGTCGTGTAGGCTTTTATTAGGAGAATGTCCATTTAGAAGAAAAAAACTTAGAAAAATGCATGGAAAATTAAAGAAAACTCTACGTAGACAACCTTATTAGTACTTTTTACCTTATAATTTTTATTCCAATTTTGAAATTTTGACAGAAATTGTCAATTAGTGCGATTGACAGAATGCGAATGGAATATACATGGTTTAAAACAGACGCATCGTTCGGAATCACATTGGTCAAATGATAATTAATTAATCACCATACAAATTGGAATTCAATATTCATAGTTAGGAACACAGGACAACGTCTGTCGGGAAAGCTACTTAGTACAATATTGAAATTTATAACTATTATCGGTTTTTCATTATCTCTCTCAACCGTTAATGGTTTGATGATTTTCATGATTATTATTTCAAAACATTTATTTATTCAATCACAATATATCATATAAAGCATACATCATTGTATAAAAATTAATAAAAATTAAATTAAATTAAAATTAAATACAATGCTATATACTAAATATAAAAATATCGGTATTATCTCTCATGATACATCACGATGTAGTAATCATGAGAGATCTTCGAACTACAGAGAAAGGAACTTTCTAAACATCCTAAATGAGGACAACAGAACTCCCTTTTCAATGGCATATCTGAGACCACAACAGATGCCAAGTTTCCCTAGATTGTCTTTAAGAGACTTAGGAATAACTCCATTCGTCGATATCACTATAGGTATTAGGTGGGTGGTTGGTGTATACATATATCCTTGATTTCGTGAGCAAGATCAAGATTTTTTTTTAAATGAATCTGTGCTCACTCAAAGTGAACACAAATACACTCCTTGACTCTTTCACAGTAAGCTACTGAAAGCTTGTGTCGTGAAAGAGGAAGATGGTCGGCACCTGGGATCGAACCACGACGTCCGCTGTACGAAAGCCGGCGTTGTAACCGCTGGGTCACCAACCACTTCATAATAAGATATTTAATTAACTTGTCTTGCTCGGCTTTTCTTTGTCTTTCTTTCAAATTTTCGTCACACGGTCTAGTGATATCCACGAGATACGTTATCCCGTTCCTACGATCAACCAATACAATTTCCGGACGATTCGCGTTAATCGTTCAGTCAGTTTGTATTTTTATTATTAGGTATATTATAATTATTGATATTATTATATTTATGTTTTAAGAATATACCTAATTCATCAATATTCTTGTTGTTGGTTGTATGTTATTGTTATTATTTAAGTTTTCTTGCTTATTTTATTAAATCTATGTTTAATATAACCTTATTATTGTTTATTGTTTTCTAATATGCCAATTTTACTTTTGGCTCATTATTACTTACTTATGTTTTTTATTTCCATCGCTTTTTTGTTAATTTGATATTACTGTGTATATCAAATTGCTTTTGAATTGAGGACTGGACATTACAAAGGTGCTAAGTGTATTTTATACTATAAGGAGATAAACAAAAAATCTTAAAACTACTTAAATCAAATCGGTGTCCGTGATCTTTTGCCTGTAAGGCAAAAAAAGTGAGGAACCTACTAAAGTTAAGACTCAAGGATAGGATGCTTTCACTTCAGATTTATTTTAACCAAAAGTGCTTAAAGAAAAAAGTGTTCCCTAATTATTGTGTAATCAAGTGTAAAAACAAATCATCGTCAGCTCTTAAAGCTATAGAAGCAGGAAAAATAAAGTGGATTAAAAGTGAAATTAAACGCGCATTTACTTTACAAAATAAATTAAAACAGTATATAATGTTTTTACATACTCGCTTATCATCAGAACTACACAGTGTAGAATGGGACTTAATAGAAGACAAAATTTATCAAACGGTCAGTTTAGAAGCTAGTAAAAAGAAAAAATGTTTGGATAAAAAGTTGAAGAATTTAATAGAATCCAATCCAAACACACAACTAATAAACACTAGTGATATTAAACATGATCCAATTAAATTTTATAACCGTGTAGTGAATTGTACAAATGAAAATATTGACAAAAAATTTGTAGATCTGTTAGAAAAAGGTGCGAAATATAACATTGACCCAATTTTTAATAAAAATAGTTATAGAGACTTGATTATAGACCTAGAAAGTGCTTTAAATGATTCAAATAAACATAAGTGTGCCGAAGTAGTAAATAATGTGCTGTTTAAATGTAAAAATAATAGTAAATACCGCAATAGTGATCAGAAAACGATGAATGAATTCAAACAGTTTATTAGTGATAAAAATATAATATGTACGAAAGCCGATAAAGGAAACTCCATAGTTCTGCTACATAAACAAATTTATTTACAAAAAATGAATGAATTGATATCAGACAAAACAACGTTCAAAGTTTTACCTGATAACCCAACGGAGAAATATCAGAGGAAAACAAAGGAATCCATAAAGACATTAAAAACAATAGATAAGAGCATCGCAAAGAAATTGATAACAATGAACCCCAAGTCGCCCCAACTTTATGGCCTGTCAAAAATTCACAAGGAGAACAATCCAATGAGACCAATTGTATCGTATATTAACGCGCCTTCATATCTATTAGCTAAGTATGTAAACAACCTCATAATAAAAGCAACAGGATTTAAACCCAAATATTCCGTAAAAAATTCCATTGAGTTTTGTAACAACTTATGTAAACAAACACCACCTGAGAACGGCTTGCTAGTTTCCTTTGATGTTAAGAGCCTGTTTACGAATATCCCAGTAGAAGAGGCAATAACAAGCTTGAAAACAATGCTGAGTAATAAATGTGATGACAGTGTCCTGAATGAAGACATCCTACAACTTGTAAACACGTGCATCGAACAAAATTATTTTTGTTTCCAAGATTCATTCTATGAGCAAACAAATGGCCTACCTATGGGAAACCCCTTGTCCCCTATTCTCGCGGACATATTTATGGATCAATTTGAACGACAAATATTAGAATCATCATCCAACACGTTAGTTAACAAAATACATTGTTACAATAGATATGTAGACGACATATTTTTCGTCTTTAAAGGAACAAAAAGACAACTTAATGTGTTATTGAATATTTTCAATTCACAACACGACAAAATTAAATTCACTCACGAAATAGGCGAGAACAACTACATCAATTTCTTAGACATCCGCATACAGATAGAAAACAACCAATTCATATTTGAAATTTTTAGAAAAGACACATATTCTGATAATATCATTCCCGCAGACTCTCATCATCCCATACAACATAAAATGGCTGCATTCCATTCCATGGTTCATAGATTAATCTCAATACCGTTGACTAAGAATAATTATGATAAAGAACTAAGGATAATTAAGACTATCGCTAAAAACAATGGATACGATGACAATTACATTCATAAGATCCTAAAGAAAAAAACAAACCAACTAAAGATGTATAAATATCTATTTCTCAAACCACCTAGAGAAGAAGCTAAAAAGTGGAGAAAAATATTATTTGTGAATAAGAATACGTGTAACATATTAAATAAGTGCAAACAAATAGATTTCAAACCGGCCTTCTATACAAATAACAATATAAAAAAGTACATTTTTAATAATAAATCGAAAATAGATGCATTAGACAATAGTGGAGCCTACAAAATAAATTGTAATGACTGTGATGCCTTCTACATTGGACAATCTGGAAGAAAGATTAAAGTAAGAGCGGATGAACACTTAAAAGCAATAAAAAACTTTTCAATGAATTCGGACATGGCAGACCACGCAAGAGATCACGGACACCGATTTGATTTAAGTAGTTTTAAGATTTTAAATATAAGTGATAAAAGTAGAAAATTAGATATTTTAGAGACAATGCACATACATAATAACAATAATAATAACCTCCTGAATATTCAAGTCCCGCCCGTAACATCCCCACTAGTTAAACTGTTAATAGCACCCCCGCCCAATCCCCCTCCTTCTCGAAACATAGAAAGCAACCTATCCTCTTAGTTTTTAGTTTAGTATAGTTTAGGTTACTGATGATGGACGGTAGTCCGAAAACGTTTTAACCTTATATATTCAAAATAAAAAGTAGAACATACAAAGTTTTTCTTTTTTAAAATGCTTTTGTGTGTTTTTTCCTTCTCTCAATTATACCAAAATCCCTGTCACATGGCAAATAGCTATGACCACTAACCAAAAATTTTTGTTCAATGCTTTCAAAATGACCGTGAAGCACATTGAACGCTTTATGCAGTCTGTGAAAATTTAATTCCCCACTCAAATACTCTTTTTCACTCTTCTTACTGGTATAATGTCTTAAATCTCTGGTTATCAAATTAATGTGATCAATAATGAGTATGTGATACTTTTCATCGTTAATGCCGCCAAATGTCGCTTAGCACCTTTGTAAAGCAAATGAATATGTGACATAACACCAACTCTATCTAGCGGACCACAATAGTAATAATAATATTGCAATACCACTTAGCCCCTTTGTAAGGATATTGGCAATGACGAATAGCACCTATTGACATTAAAAAAAAGAAATTGATTTTTATGTTGCTTGGCACCTTTGTAATGTCCAGTCCTCAATTATTATGATTTTTTTTTCTTTTAATTGTTTTTTTTTTAATTTTTATCTATCACGCCGTGTCCCGAAAGGGGTAGGCAGAGAGAACGGACCTCCACTCTTTTCTATCCAAGCATACTTCTTTCGCTTCGTCCACCTACATGCCATTTCATACATCCTCTCTTATTTCTCTTACTTTTGGCCTGGCCCTCCTTGAGAACGGAATCGATGTGTTCGATCCATGTCGTTATCGGTGGACCACGCTTTCTTACACCTTTTCTTTCAGCCTTATATTTTTTTTGTCATTCTGTCTGCATCCATTCTTTCCACATGCCCACCCAATTCAACTTGTTGACTTTCATCTTTGCCACAATACCAACTTCCATACCACATTCTTTCCTAATATTCTTATTCCTCTCCATATCACATAAAGTTTTCCTAGATATTCGTGAACAAAAGTGATGCAAATACATGAAGCAAAAACTTCGTGACCATTTTTACAAAAATTGCGCGGACGGTGGAGTATGAAATTGCTTACTTATAGTTTACTGAATGAGAATAATAATAATAATAATAATAAATTTTTATTGAAACATAACAGTTTAAAGTACATAATATAATAATTATTACACTATTTTGCTTATATTTTTTAAGTTTTCCATAAAAAATATATTATATCAATAAAAAATCGTTACGAAAACTACAGTAATGTATGTATTTATACTTGAACTCCAATGCATTTGACATTGACGCGGACGCATATGTTTTTTGTTTATCTGTGGTCAAATTGAGAAGAGATTAATATTGTTTTTGTTTAATAATAATAATAGAAAAACTTTGTACAAATCAACATTTCAAATTTGACGTATCCATTTTTGGAAATAAAATTGTGAAATAGCGCTCGCTAAGTCTTTGCCAATGGAAACCTGATAATTTTCTAACTTATTCCGTATATTATTAATAGATAAATAGTGTAATTGAAATATTTATAAACTAGCTTATACCCGTCTTGCTTCACGTTTTTGATTCCGATTGTCAGGCTTGATCGGTAGGTAATTAAACAGGATCTAGTCTAGCTTCCCATTGCTCAACAGACCTCTATAACTGACATAAGCACAGAAAAAGAAGAACACTTTTACAATTTTTGTTTTACCGACCTCATAATATTATACGATTCCTCATCGGGACGGAATGCCATATTTATGTAATAATAATAATATTATACGAACATACCGACATAATTTGCAAGTTTTCATAGAGAGAGAGAGAGAGAGAGAGAGCTCTGTGGTTTGAATCTTAGCTACATTCCCTAATGTGTGATAATTAATTAGGCTCTCCACCCATAGAGGGTGATTTGCGCCATCTGTCAAACTTCAAAATGGAGGAATCATTTTGCAAATTTTTTCATTAAATCTTTATTTATTGAGAATAATAAGATTTGAATAACATTTATATGTATAACAAATCAATCTACAATTATTTTATTACATTTTCATACCGTAATACCAAGATTACATTCAACGTTTACATGAGTAATTTTGTTTCCAAAAGATGGCTTACTGTCTTTTTGAGAAATTTGTATGAAGATCCTAAAAAAATAGAGTTTTTTAAATGGCTCTAAATATATTAAAGTGAATGCAGCAAATTTATTTAAGAACCTTCTCAAGCAAATTGCACCGCTCTGCGCAGATTCATATCTGACGTAGCATTTGTATTTTGAGCGTGATGTTCACATATACGATAGAAAGCACACAAACATTTCTGAATTATTATGTAGATAATGAGCTCTACATAATAATATACTTACAAGTAGCAACAAATAGAAAGTCCATTCTATATAAAAAGTGTCGTAAAAGGTGGAATGCGCTATGTCCACAATAGTTCGTGTTTGTAAGTATATAGGTGTCTCCTTAATGGAAAAGTTATTCGGCGTCTGTGAGTTGGTATTTAGATAGACTTATCGGATCCTACGTTTGAGTAGGTAGGTACTTACAAACTATTAAGAGCAGTTACTTATACAAAGAATATTTTATTAGATTCTGGAGTGCACCTGTCCTGGACTTATCGTATTTTTTTTTCACCACTTTTACATTATGCACTTAGAGTCGACATTCTATAATGGCAATCCGTTTCCACCTTGTACAATATTGTAAACAAGTTTTTTTTTTAAACGGCAACTCTAAATCTCATCAAAATTTTCACAATATTATGATGGAGGTATTGGCCGGGGATTGCGGCTGGCACCTGGAGGCTGAGAAGCAATGCAGAAATACGAGCACTGACAGGACAACCACTGATCACCAGTGACATCAGATCCAGAAGATTGGCATGGATCGGGCATGTTGCCAGGTCCGGTGTGGAGAGGTCCACAAAGAGTCTTCTGGATAGCAGGCCCACGGGTAGAAGACCACCTGGAAGACATCAAATCGATTTGTATATTAATTTATGAAATAATGTAATATCTGTAGCGCTAATCCCCAATGAGAGCCAGTAGGAGGGTATTATTTTACCTCTGTCTTTCACGGTTACGGTGTCTATATAGGATATAGGCTTTTCACACTTCATTTTATTTATATAGATTCTGCAGATTGTATTCTAATTTCAAATGCAAACAAGACGCATACGTAATATAATACGATTCAAACTGTTATATAAGATCTCCAGTCCTCCAATAACAGGCGTCTCTCGATAGAATATAAATAACATTGTTTTAAACAAGGATATCAGTATAGTAGGCGGAACTTAATGCTTAAAGCATTCTCTACCAGTCAATCGGTCTTGTCCAATCTGAGACAGGATTCCAGCCCTGATTAGAAATATCATGTGAAAAACATATAGGAAATTTCTAAACCGAACGGTAATCGAACCCGGGACCCCTTGATCTATAGTCGGCGCCTATGCAACTAGGCTACCGAGGCCGGTAGAAATAAGGTTGTATGAATCTATCTGTCTAAGAACTAAGTTTAAGAAAGAAATAATAATAATAATAATATAACACTTTTCTATAAAAAGGTGTCAGTATAGCCGGCGGAACTTATTGCCTGAAGCAATTTTTTCCAGTCAACCGCTCCCGTCCAATCTGACACAGGCCAAAACCGGGTAGAAATTTCAAGTGAAAAAACACTTAGATATACTCTGACCCGACTGGGAATCGAACCCGGGACCTCGGATCTAAAGTCTACGCAAGTACAACTAGGCTACCGAGGTCAGAAACTTTATATTATAGGCACCTAACCTTGTATTCGGGTCGTTACTAAATCTCTATATATAAAACTAGCTAGTTACCCGTGGCTTCGCTCACGTGTTACTGTATTTGCTTTCTCTTCATAAACAATGCAGAATTAATTATATTCGCATCAAAATTAATAATAATAAGAAACATCATCAACATTTCTTTTTTTAAATATATATTCTAAAATTTCCATTAAATTACTATATTTTTATTTATATTTGTCGTTATTAATCTGTATTTAAAAAATATGTGCTTCTTATACAAATAGAATCAGCCCGCGAACTTAAAAATTTCGCTAACTTGACTGACATTGTTCTATGAGAATCCCAAAAAATAACTCGAATAACTTTTATTCCATCAAATGACGTTATTTGAAATCAATTTTTATATTGCTGGATATGAATAAAAAAATATTCAGGTCTCGAAAAGCAATGAAATTAGTGATCTTTAAAACACTTATTTCTATCTGCTTTGGGCATTTTTCAAGCTACAGACGTTTTTTAACATTTCAATTTATATCTTTCACGTTGATTTGTTGTTGTTTGTCTGGTCGTAGGTTCGAAATTTAGTTCATAAATATCTTATCCTGAGCAAACACGACATAAAAAGAATAAACGATATCGGTCCAGCCGTTCAGGTCGAAATAAATAACGTTAAACGTGAAAACTGTTAACGTTCCGAACGTTAACGTTTACCAAATTGAAAATGGTTTCCAAACAAAAAAAAATGCGTTTCGTCTTCAATATAATAGCAGCGTCGTAATACTTCCAAAGATTTTGAGGTAACGTTTAACGTTAATTTTGAATAACTGACAGAATTATTTTTTTGACTCGGAATTTGGAACAGCATTGTTTAACGCACGTTGAACAACAGTTTTTACGTTATCTCTATGGAAATAACAACAAATTGTTAACGTTGGAGCTGTCGTTAATATTTCGACTTGGCCTCCAGGCGTGATGCGATGACCACGTAAAGTAGGTCTCCATTTTTATAATAACGTAATATTCTCCCTTTTAAGCCCCCCCGCTCACCGCAAGCCAGCCCGGAGGAAACTAAACCGCAGCAATCCCGATCCGCACAAAGCCAAACCCTAGCCCGATTGCCAAAAAGACAGCCGCACACAAATCAAGCCCGTGGCGGTTCCCCCCAAACCACCCCATAATACGGGAGGCCTTGGACCCACTCAGGAGAATAGGTTAGGCATAAAGAACTCTCCATTGCGCTCGAAGTCGTCCGAGGCTCATTGTGCCTTTTCTAACCGGTTGAGGTTTAAGGAAGTGAGGTGGTCAACCTCAGTATTCTAATGGTATAAGTAATTGGCGTTCGACTATAAACGAATTTTCGACAATGTAGAGTAGGAAGAAAATTAACTGTCCACTGTTTATATTTTTTATTAGATGAAACGGATATCGGCAACTATCCGATATCCGGTCTATCCGGCGGCGTAAATAATATCCTGCCGGATACCGGATAGTAAAAAGAGACATGTTTGGATAACTCATTGATTTGTTTATTAAAGTATCACTTAAGAAATACACCTTATAATCACAAAATAAATTCTACAACTTAGAAGATTGATTATCAAGCATAAGGTAAATTATGGAGAGTAATTCTATATAATATTTCGTTATATAGACTATTACTAAAATGACTTCAAATAATTTGACAGATCAAGACGTAACGAATTATTATATAACCCAGGTTCTTCCCATGTACTTGCCGTAAAAAAAATTGAAAAAAAATATATTTACCTAAAAACCGCAAAATAAAAAAAAATATTTGCGTTGTTTTTAGACCTTTCACGTTCCTGTATTATTTAAGTTTTTTGAAATTTATTTATTTTACT
Organism: Mystacides longicornis; assembly: GCA_963576905.1. Lineage (NCBI taxonomy): Eukaryota > Metazoa > Arthropoda > Insecta > Trichoptera > Leptoceridae > Mystacides > Mystacides longicornis. The sequence continues at coordinate 32,087,496 of OY756429.1, read as the reverse complement.
TTGTGGTGAAAATGGAAACTTATAAATATCTCATACCTACTAAAAATACCTATCTCTTTTTATTTATTTTTTTTTGACAAAGGATATTTTCAACTTATTTTAAATTTCACAAAAAAACTCTTTAATTTTGAAAGCCACTGGCGGTGGGACTGAACAAATATTAGCTGGCAGCACGTGTACCGTTAGGTAGGTCTCAAGGTCAAAGTTACGACACTCAAACTCTGATGGTATTCAGGTGCATGTAAAAGTATATGTGTGTGTGTGTGTATGTGTTGCGACTTGCAAACAGTACCAGGATTTCCCCCTATTCGAGTAAAAACCTACGCGAATATACCAAAATAGTATTTTACGCGCGGTAACAAAGTGCATACCTACTTACCTTCCCGGCTACTTATAGATATGTTTAAATATATTGTAAGCGCTACGGTAGCGAAGTTAGTACGTAGAATTCCCCAATCAATAGGGCCGTAAAACTAAAGATTGGACATTTTCAACATATCATATAGGTAACCAATTTACTAATGAAATTTATTTGCTGCTTTAGTGAAAGATAATTTTTTAATGTTTTATGTATTTATTTATTTTTTCTTAATTTTTAGATATCTTAAATTTTTATACATCACTAGTTACATGTAAAAATGAGATCCAACTGTCGATGGCCTGAGTCGGTATGTTTATTGTAAGAAACGATGTCGTCAATAAATTAAATTTTTACAAAAATTGTTAAGAAAAGTTTGAGATGTACTGCTATGATGTATGTATTTTTTATAGAAAATGAAATTATCTAGTTGGTCTGTTTCGGCGTTTTTCGATATTTTTATAAAATTCTGAAATATAGGCACTGAAACTCGTAAATTTGTCATAAAAAAAATATTTTTCTTTATAAAAAAAGTTTGAGAAATCCTGGAACTTCTTCATTAAATTATATTTTAGATATTGCATTTTTCTATATACATACACAATTTTAGGGTTCTAGATTTTATGGTTTTCGAGATATATGGAAAAATTAAATAAAAATTCAAAGGTTGATAACCCCTGACTGAAAAAAAAATTTCAAAATTCTGAGTATACAAATTTTGTATGCTTAAAGTATTCAATATTTTCTGAAATTTTAGGATCTGTGCATCAAGCGAATCAAAAGTTATAAAGAGGGGACGGATACACACACATACACGTTGGAAAAGTGCCCCTCACCCCCTCCCCTCTAATTAATGATATCTTTTGAAAACGAAATAGTATAATTTGACTCTTTCTGAAGAAATCATTTTTTTGAAATTTCGATAAAACCAGTTTTAAACTTTTTAGGAGGCACTTAAAAATCATCCCTTTTTATATGTGCCCTTTTTCGTCCCTTTTAGTTAAATTTTGGAAAAATTGCCGAGTACGCTAACACTCATTTCTATAGAAGAATTCATATGCCAAATCTCAAGTTCGTACCATGTCTAGTTTCCGAGATATTCGCATACTTTGAAAAACATTCAACCCTATTTTTCACCCCCTTAGGGGTGGAATTTCCAAAAATCCTTTCTTAGTGGAAGGTTTTGTATTGAGACCTACCTGATTTCCAAATTTCACTTCTCTACGATTAGCCGTTTGGGCTGTGCGTTGATGAGTCAGTCAGTCAATCAGTCAGTCAGTCAATCAGTCAGTCAGTCAGGCATTTTCCTTTATTATTATAGATAGAGCCCTATTCCCCTTGGTTATCGCATCACGCACGAACAGCTGGACCAATTTCGCGAAATTCTTTTTTTTTTGTTGTGTTTGCTTTTCTCAGGAGAATGTTCTTATGAAAGAAAAAATGGCGCGGAATACCTACTAGAAAACTATTAAAACTTTAATTATACACTACGTTGTAAGTTTGTCTAGTTTCTTGTCTAGATTTTTAAGGACTAGATCTTAACGAATACATCAACAACTGATTTATGACTAACTAATATTGTTCGATTTTTAAATTGTACGAACAATCCACTATGGGTGAGAGATAAAACTTCCAACAGTTGATTCTATATCTCATTAACATCAGCTACTTGTTATATACACGTATTGTGAAAAAATTTGGGTCGGGGCAGTTTGCCCAGTTGTTACCGTCTCTGCACCGTAAGACGACGGACGCAGGTTCGAAACCTGCCCGGGGCATGGGATTTTTCCACATGTTGAACATGTCGAGAATTCTCATGATTAGAAGTTTTGGAGACTTAAACATTACCACCTTATGGCGAACGTTGTTAACGTAAAGAGATCACACTAAGCCAGCCTTCGAAATGACGGTCGTAAGCCCGTGGTGGTTTGTTCCATTTAAAAATGGAACATCACTAATGAATTGTTAGAGTTGTTACATATTCGGCAAAATATTATGTTTATTTATCTATAACACAATACATTAGGTAGATTGATTAAAAAAAAACATAAAAATAAGCAATCGTTACCTCTCTAAAATCGATATGTTATGTTTGTTTCAAACTGAACAAATTTAATCAAGACATAAAACACTGATTGTATATTATTTCCTGATTACCGGTTTCGACTACCAGCTTATGGTAACCAAGAAACAAAATAATACAAACGGTAAAACAAAACGAAGAAAACAAAATTGGTAGCCTAGTGGTAGGTATCAGCGCTAATTTGCAATGACAGTTGCAAAGTTATTTATCCGAGTGTCTGGATTATGAGACTTCAAAGTTCCTGTTAATGGGGAGGTATAAGGAGGGAGTAGAGAAGCCGGCAGTTGTAACTATTTCCGGGAATAATTTTACTTCTCGATAACTTGCATGATATTTTTTTAAATTTTGATTATTCCAATCCAATCCAAACACCCTTTACGCCTCACTTAGGGGCATAGGGAGGCAACAAGAGCTCTCCATTGCCCTCGATCTTGCGCAATGTTTATGACCTCCTCCCACACCATGTCCGGATTCCTCAGATCTGCTTCGAAGGAGCGGAACCAGTATCAGGGGGTCTTCCTCGTTTTCGTCGAGGAAGAACAGTGCTCTCCTCGGCCAACTGTTAACACAATTATGTCCCACCCAAGTCCAGCTCCTCCCCATAATGGGCTCACGCTGGGTGCGTCTGCGTATAGCATCTGTCGTGATGCGGTGGTACCATCTTACACCCAAAATTCTCCGAAGGCACTTCATTTCGAAAGCTGAGACTTTTTGTGCCTGGTCAGGACTCTCACCCATACAGAGAATGGGTAAGATACAAGCATCAAACAGTTTACATTTCATCTCGACACTAAACGCCGACGCTTTCCATATTTTGGTCATGTTGTTAAAGGCGCCACTTGCCAGAATCAATTAACATAGTTAGGACTACAGGACAACTTCTATCGGTAAAGCTAGTCAAATACATAAACAATACAAGGCATAAGTTTTTTGCTGGCAATTCGCGGCACTCAAGTAAGATTAGGTTCGACAATATACCTAAATGGAATAAAAGCGGAAAATCAATAATTCTCTTTAACTCTCTAAATTATTGTGGTTGTGAATAAATTCAACTGGATTAAAATTACTAAGTACCTAACCTATAGGTAAACATAAAATAGACCTGCCAGTTTGTTCTTTGATGTTTCACATTGCAGAAAAATACAGAATTGACGGCATTAAGTCTTGCCGATTTCATTTAAGTGCCAACCTACCTGCAAAGGTTATCGCATGCAACCAATTTAACTTTAAGTGAAGTAATAATTCACACGTCAATAATTCTTGTCATTCTGCTGGTGAAATAAGCAGCCGTCGCCTATTATACTACAGAAGCTAATAAGAAAAAACGTATTGATTAAACTACCAAAATATGATCCATCAAAAATCTACGTACCAATATTTTTAATGTCAATAGTAGTCAGATAAATAATAATTTAGTTGTTGTAGATTTTTTCATAGATGACATTGGCGTCGCAGTAAATCCTTTCCATACTAACTTTAATATTATTTTTCATTTTATTTCTTATGCATTTTTCAACTTTTTAATAGTTATTCTGTTATCCGGAACGGAGGAGAATCCAATAAATCAAACATCGAAACCATCTGTTCAGCCGATCTCGAGTTATAAGTGTTCGCACCGGGGTTGCCAGGTATTTGGTATTTTACCGAACTGTTCGGTATATTATCACCGTGTTCGGTATGACGTAAATACCGAATTATAGAGTGTTCGGTATGACGTAAATACCGAATTATAAAGTGTTCGGTATTTTTGTCATCAGACACCAAATTTACGGAAGGATTTTTTTCATTTTTTTAGTGAATTTATAACTTTCCTGACACCGTTTCCGCATAGCAAATTTTGAGAATGACCTTTTTGTAAACATTCATCTTTTCGGATACCAAGTGGGAACACTGGTTCGGTATTTTTTTTTTTTTTTGGAAAAAACCTGGCATCCCTGATTTGCACTAACCCGACTTTCTTTTATATTATAGATAATATTTTATTTTTATATATTGGCATTTAATTAAAACACACAAAAACAAACTTCCAAGCATTGAAAATAATTTCTTAGACAAATCCTGGTTGGCAAATCATGGTTCGACTTTGTAACACGAAGGATGCAACCTCCAGTGACAACGGTTATCTTGAATTGTAGGCTGAGCTGCCTCGGCCATGTATTGCGTATTATGTCCCCCGAGCTCATAGATTTTGGAAGCCAACACCCCGGGTCAAGACCGTCAAGAGAGCGTATGACGAAGACCTTCGGGATGCCGGCTTAGATTGGTAAAACGCCCTGGAACTATCCGAGGATAGAGATGCTTGTGAGGTTTTGTGGCGACCACATGTTCCACCTAGGGAGTGAACGCATGTATGTAAATGAATATCTTTTTATTGATCTATATATTTCTATATGTGTACATAAAACTAAAAAAATGTTCTACCTATGTATGTTATAGACTTTGGAACCACCTTAAGCCACGGCTACACTATGGGCCATGCTGGCCAAATAGAGGCTCTGGCCCAGCATGGGCAAGTAGTGTGGCCGCTTTACCATTCACCAATGACCAATATCGCCCAATATTTGACATTGGCCATTACTTGTATACTTATGGATCGAGTCGGCAAATATCACCCATACTGGTCCAAAGTTGACAGCTCACATGTCTTCCATGTTGTTGATTCCACAGGGTTTTGTACATTTTTTTTGAAGTTGAGAAAAAATAAATAGATTTATCTCGTTATGAATAATTCACATTAGCGGAGAAAAGCCATACGAATGCAATGTTTGCAATAAAAAGTTTACCATATCAGGATATTTATTTAATTTTGCATTCGTATGCATTACATTTGTTATTTTTTACAATATTCTTAACATATCTTCTTTTATGTTATAATCCAGACTAGGGAATCCAATCCCGCAAACCGCGGATCCCGCAAATGCGGGACCCCCACCTTTTTTGCGGGATCAGAAATGCGGGATTTCTCATGCGGGATCCCGCACGTTTGCGGGACTGAAAAGGAAAAATAATAAACAATAAGAATAAGCTCAGATGAAGTTCTGATTATTTATTAGATCCTGTGCAACCTAATTAATGAAAGATTTATCAACTTTCGCTGGAAAAACGGGACTTTTCTTTGAAATTCATATGGAAAATAATTATAATTTCAGTTTTTATGTTACAACTAAGTAAGTTTGAATTTATATTTTGTGTTGTGTGAATTTTGTATCGGAACGGAACAAAATGAACGTCATTTGAATTAAATAAAAAAATGGATATAGTCATATCCTGGCGCCAAATACATGATAGCAGTTGCATTCTTTAAATTTGGTTGCTCTCTTGTTCTCAATAATTTCCAACTTTTATCTCTATTTTTCATTTTATTATTAAATTTCTACTTGTTGCATACATGAGATTTTTCGACATGTTGAACATGTTGAGAATTCTCATGATTAGGAGTTTCGGAGACAAACATTACCACCTAATGGCGAACGTTGTTAACGTAAAGTGATCACACTAAGCCAGCCTTCGAAATAACAGTAGAAGACGGTCGTAAGCCCGTAGTGGTTTGTTCCATTTAAAAATCGAACATTAGTAATGAATTTTTAGAGTCATTAGTTGTTATTTTTTCATTTGAATTACTCTATGGCTAGCGATTCTCCCACGGTAGGGGATTCAGTATCGAGCGTAGTAAATTGTCAAAGAAGGTAACTGCGTGATGCAATGTTAGTTAATGCAGAAACCAAATTGATCGACAAAATATACCAGGATAAGCCAGGAACTTATAGTGTCACTATCTCGTCGGATAAAAGAACGCCGTACATCAATGGCCGTAATATGGTTCTGAAAACTGGCATCCGACGAAGTCTCAATAGATTTCTGCGACAGATTTTGGGGATTAGAGTGTACCACTATGTCACAGCAGCGAATCACCTCAGCGATCCGGAATCGCAAATTGAGCTGGCTTGGCCATATTCTCCGCATGTCGCCCGAGAGTCTTGAATATGCAAGTCTTTACTACAATCCGGATGGGACAAGAAGGCGAGGCAGGCCGAAATTAACAATGATGCGGGCATTCAATGCGGTTCTACGAGATGCTGGACTGAGCTGGGATGAAGCTGTGCAACTGGCGAGAGGCTTGGTGGAACTTCGTGGCGTCCACATGCTCCATACTGGGAGCAATCGTGGATAAGTAAGTACATGAATGACTGCCGTAAAAATATCTAGAAAAAGATTCAGGATCTACAAATGTGGTGGACGTCAGACCCGCGGATCCAACAAGAAACTGAACACCAGCAAGTTGATGACAACGACGATGAAAAAGGCATACCTTTAACGAATCTGTTAAATGATGATCCTTCGCTTACACTAGAAAATGAATGAGAACGTAGTCTCCATACCGAATGGATAGCTGAGTCTAGACCTGTTGTGCCTGTATCCGTACCCACTTGAGATAATTTTCTTGATCTGATGTGGAAGGAATAGAGGAAAGCACTTGGATGTTGTAGACGTGGGAATAACGGCTTAAATTCATAAACTTTATAGCAGTTTCATAAATTTTTAATAACCTTATTTTTAAAGGCTTAAAGCTTATTTATTTCATTAGTATAAGGAAAGACTTTCCTACAAAAAAAAATCATTCCGAAAATTTGATGTCCGTTAGCGCTACGGCATAATTTCGCTAAAAAAGTCATTCAGTAAAGTCATAACTCTGATATAATTACAGATATCGTTTAATAAGAATAACGAGAATAAGTTATTTTTATCAGCTTTCGTTATAACGCTCATCTCTACTTGGAAACTGCTTACAATTATGTAAAGTTAATTCCATCTACAACGTTTAGACAATTTATGATTTCTTCAGAAGTATTATCAGAAAAAAATAAATAGTTTTTGTGCCTCCTTAATAAATAAATGTGTTCATTTGTCAATACAAATCACAATGCTAAAAGCTTAAACGTTCAAATGTTGTATTATATCGTTCCTCAAAAGAAGCGGTTTTTTTATACCTACCTCTAAAATATCATTATTTTCAAATGCTAACACTTCTAATAATTAAAAAAATGCATACTTATTTTTATTTCATTGTTTTCTTAATAATAATAACCTACTTCAAACAACGAAATGTCAATCCCGCAGCCTTGCGGGATCGCGAATTTGATGCGGGATTGGATTCCCTAATCCAGACCAAACTGTAAAGAGCTAGGTAAATCAATATTGGTAAACAAAGTTTGCCAAACATCAATTGACATTACTACAATAACGTTGGGCCAGTAGTGTAGCCAGGTGTACAAATATACTTGCATAATGTTGCTACTTGCCAATGATGGACTAGAGCCCGTATTTGGCCAGTCTGGACCAGCATGGCCCATAGTGTAGCCGTGGCTTAACCGATGCGCCCCAAACACGTTTCATTTGAATGATTGTAATACATAAAAAATATGGTTTTAGACTAATGAAAAAAGTAAAAAAAAAAGAGTTTTAATTTTTTTTTAGTAGCATAGCCGGGTATCGATTAATAACCCCATCAAAAATGACATTGCTTGCATATAAGTTCAAAACATATTTAATTAAATTTGTGCAGTTTGCGTTTTTATATTGACCGCATTGGTGTGAATGAATTTGACGCATAATTCAGAATTTCAACACAAAATCAGATTTTTTTTTATTTTTCAGCCTTCGAAATATAAAGTTTTACATCTTAATATCGAACACATATCGTTTTAATAATTGCAATCAAATAGTGGTATAAATGCAGTAGAGATGAAATCTCTACAAAGAATATGTGGAAAAACTTTATGGGATATGGAAAGGAATGAAAATATTAGGAAGGAATGTGGTATGGAAGTTAGTGTTGTGACAAAGATGAAAGTTAATAAGTTGAGATGGTTTTGGGCATGTGGAAGGAATGGATGCAAACAGAATGACAAAGAGAATTCATAAGGCTGAAAGGAAAGGGGTAAAAAAGCGTGGCCGACCGAAAATGACGTGGATCGAACACATCGATTCCATCCTCAAGGGAGGCCAGGCAAGAAGTAAGAGAAATAGGAGAAGCTGTATGAGAAATGGTATGTCGGTGGAAGAAGCGAAAGAAGTATGCTTGGATAGAAAAGAGTGGAGGTCCGTTCTCTCTGCTTACCCCTTACGGGACACGGCGTGATGGGTAAAAAAATAATTTAGTAGTTGTTTCTAAGTAGGTATATTTTTATACAACAGTTATCGCGTCGATTATGTCAAATAATCGTAGTAGTACATGTAAAGTATCCGCTAGCTAGCACTACAGAGCAATAATAATCCGTCCATTATTGATTGCTACAATTTTTACACATGTTTATGATAAAATTTAATTGATTTAGATCTATCTGGTGTAACATTTATACAAAATATCAAACCTTATATATGTATCATACAACTACTCCATTAGGTTTAATCCTGGCAAACGTTACTGACCTACGTCAAATAATAATAATTGGGTATCCCTTTGAACGATTGTCGCACTTCCGCTACACATACTACTTATAGTTATAAGTCAAAGGTACATAGAACCTTCTATGTACCTGAGTAGGTCCCAGTCTATATATTTTATTATGTACGTCCGTAGGTGAAATAATTACTTACCGTTTCAAAGGCAGCCCTTACACCTTTACATTAAGTGCTTATTACATAGGTGTCTAGTAATATAGTGAAGAAATGTTAACTGCTTTTCAAATATCTATCTTCGTTAATCATCCGATACATATTCAATTATATTAATGATCACCGTGAAACTGTAATATTATTTTTTAGTCTACTTCTTCTCTGGTCACAATCTTATTAGGATTAACGAATATGTAACATAATTTATCCTTTCGACCGTGTCTACTTGGTGGAACATACTTCGAACTTATTTGAAAGAAACCAAATATTTAGTTTTTTCGACAATATTTATTAAGTTAACCGGTTTTCGAAGACCGAACGTCTCTTTCGCCAGGCTAGTAGATGTTAACTGATGTTGAGATGTTGAGTTAACATCTACTAGCCTGGCGAAAGAGACGTTCGGTCTTCGAAAACCGGTTAGCTTAATAAATATTGTTGAAAAAACTAAATATTTTGTTTCTTTCAAATTAAGAATATGTAACAAATAAAAACTCTAAGAATTCATTACCGATGTTGGATTTAAAACGGAACAAACCACTTGGGGCTTACGACCGTCTTCTACTGTTATTTCGAAGGCTGACTTAGTGTTATCGCTTTACGTTAACAACGTTCGCCATTAGGTGGTAATGTTTAAGTCTCCGAAACTCCTAATCATGAGAATTCTCAATATGTTCGACATGTCGAAAAATCTCATGCATGCAACAAGTACCTAGATATTAAATAATTAATGAAATAAAGAGACAAAAGTTGGAAATTATTGAGAACAAGAGAGCAACCAAATTTAAAGACTGGGACTGCTGTCATGTATTTGGCGCCAGGATATGACTATATAGATTTTGTTACTGTCTCATATTTTTATTGCCTATTGGTTTTGTTGGTGCACATCGTTCTAATTATGTCTTGACTCTGTGCCCTTTTTCAGGACTAGATCAATCATATAACAACTAAAAACTTTAAGAATATTATGATTATTATGATTGGTTGGCAGCAATTTTCTCCACTCCGTTCTGTCTGTTGCAACTCTTTTCAGTTCTTCAAGAGGAACAGCACATATCCGAATACACGTCTTGTAGGTATTCCTGGCGTGGTTGTCCCCGGGAGTTTGTCCCTTTAGTCATCACAAAACAACTCATTCAATACGGCCTTCATCATTGATGGCTGCTTTAGTTGTGATCACTTTTTACTTATACAACACTCACCATTAGGTTTTTTTTTTAGTTTATGTGAGACTATATATGTAATTATAAATTTAAGCAGATTGATTTCTGTAAAACTTCCTCGCAGATTTTTCTTAGTTCACTTCAGGTTTGTAAAGTTTAGAAGGGATGGAAAGTGTGAAAAAGAACACGAATGTAGGAAAGTGACAAAAAACTAGTTTTGATGAATATATAACAACTCATGACTCTAACAATTCATTACTAATGTTCGATTTTTAAATGGAACAAACCGCTACGGGCTTACGACCGTCGTAGTGGTCTCATTTTACGTTAACAACGTTCGCCATTAGATGTTAATGTTTAAATCTCCGAAACTCCCAATCATTAGAATTCTCAACCAGCTCAACATGTCAAAAAACCCCTTGTAAATATTTAATTAATAAATAAAAAACAAGTAAATATTTAATAATTAATGAGATATAGATTTAAAAATTAGAAATTAAATTAATTAATTAATTTTTTTTTAATAAAAGGTGATCGGAATGAATGGCACTGTTATCCTGCATATATGCAACTAGTCTCAAAAATATAGTTTATTTATGTTTTTTTTTTGTTATTTTCAATATTTTATTTTATTAGATTTCTTTATAAAATTCTAGTAGGTAATATTCCAGTATTTCTAAAAAAAAAACAAAAGTATTATCTCGGCACAGGCGTCTGCCTAGTGAGATAATAAATCCTAAAATAAATAAATATAATATATAGATTGTAAGTACTTGTACTTATTATTGTACTCATGTTATTGGTATGGGAAATAAAATAAATAAATAAAAATAAAATAAAAAATGAAAAAACTAGTGGTTATGTTAAATACAAAACTAGTACTACCATCAATTATGTATAGATGTGAAACGTGGACGAAAAAATAAGAATGTAGTATAAATGCTGAAGAGATGAGAGCTCTACGAAGATTTTGTGGAATGACTCTGTAGGTTATGGAAAGGTATGAGAATATTAGGAAGGAATGTGGTATGGAAGTTAGTGCTGTGTCAAAGATGAAAGTTAACAAGTTGAGATGGTTTGGGTATGTGGTAATAATGGATGCTAACAGGATGACAAAGAGAATTTATTAGGCGGAAAGAAAAAATGTAAGAAGGCGTTCCTGACCGAAAATGACGCGGATTGAACGCATCGATTCTGTCCTCAAGGAAGGCCAGGTCAGAAGTAAGATAAATATGAGAGGTTTTATAAGAAACTAGCTTTCCCGACAGACGTCCTGTGGTCCTAACCAAAGGCGGCCCGTTCAAATGTGCACTGCGCCTCCAGAAACTAAAATAAACTAATAAACCAATAACATTAAAATATTTATTTCTAAAACCCATATTTCATTCGTTTTCAAAGCTCAGGCGGGAAGTACGCGAGAATATAATAATATGCGCACAACTTTGTTGATATTCATATTTTATGTACTGTTTTATGCATTTTTCAACATTTTATTAGTTATTCTGTTATCAGGAGCGGAGAAGAATCCAAATAAATCAAACATCGAAAGAAACTGTTCAGCCGTTCTCGAGTTATAAGTGTTCGCACTAACCCGACTTTCATTTATATTATAGATGATAAAAAAATGTCGTTGGAAGAAGCGAAAGACGGGTGCAATGGATTGAAAAGAGTGGAGGTCCGTCTTACGGGACACGGCTGATGGATAAACACAAAAACTTCTAAGTTGCATACCTACTTAAAGGAGGTAGATGATTCATTGGTGTCATGGTCATTTGAAAATAGGCTTCATTTTAGTCCCCCTAAATGTCATATTATGTCGTACAGTAGATCTCGTAACCCCATCCTAACGGAATACACAATGAACAATACAACGTTGATACGAGTGACCGAAATCAAGGATTTGGGAGTAATATACAGAGCGGATTTGTCTTTCAGGGAGCATATTATCACTATCGTGAATAAAGCTTCTAAGACATTGGGCTTCGTATTGCGTAATGCTGCTTGTTTCAAAGAACCTCGTACATTAAATTTACTATATGAAACGCTGGTACGCACCATTTTGGAATCTGCATCCATAATATGGGCACCGCACCAAATGTTATACGAACTTATGATCGAAAAGGTTCATAAGAAATTCGCCAGACACCTATACAGGGTCACATACGGATATTATCCATATTTGTTTCCATCGCTTTTTGTTATGGGTTGCCTGGGGATATCCACTTTGCGGAAGCGTAGGGACGAATATCTCTGTAGACATTTCTTCAAATTGATCAATGGCATAATTTATAATCCCGTTATTTTGCGGGAGATGAACTTGTACGTCCCGGATGCCTACACTAGATCACGTTCACATGATTTATTTTATCCTCCTAGGGGCCGAACCAATCTTGTCTCGAGCTCACCGGTAGGAAAGGCTATAATGTTGCTTAATATTTTGTCTATCAATGTCGATTTGTTTAATATTAGTTATAACGAGTTTATTAAAAGTATCGAATATATTTTGTTGTAAATATTATAAATACCTATATATGCATAATCTGAAGGCTGTTTGTCGATAAGGAGACTGATTTTCTTGTTTTATTTTTTGTTATTGTAGTACATAAGCATATTTTGTCGATGTGTCGATGAATTTTTGTTTTTGGTGCGATGGTACACTCACTATACCGGCGCGCGACTCGACAGTATTGTTGACGTCTGAGCGTGTGTGTGTGTGTGTGTATCTGACTGTCGGCGAAGTAAACTGTCCATGTTATGTTATTATAATATTATTGTCTATGGATTGTCCATTTTTTTTTCTCTCTTTGTATGGATTTTGATTTTGTTTTAGTTTAAGAAAATATTGTTGTTGTTTTGTATTGTATGTGCATTGTTCACCGCAAAGGATTATTCTGTAATGGTGAACAATGCTTAATTTTTGACAGAAAATAAATAAATAAATAAATAAAATATACAGAGATAGCTTCGGGCAATGAGAATACCAGCTATATACGTAGGTAAGTACAGTGGTAGACACTCGTAATGGTGGTGTGGGGTGAGTTAGAAACTACAGTTGTCGGGTTTTGTGTGTCAATTGTCCGTATTTCCACAGTGCGCTTCATACGGAGGGTGCTCGAGTCTGAGAAGTGACACAGTCCACAGATAAAAATAACGTGTTCCAACCATTATTAGGAGCTTTACCTGATACCACAGTAGCAACTGCATGCCTTAAGTGAATTTCCTTCTAAAATATAAAATATAGGTATTACTTTTTCTTTTTTAAATCTGCGTTCACTCAAAGTGAACACAAATACACTCTTTGACTCTTTCACAGTAAGCTACTTAAAGCTTGTGTCGTGAAAGAGGAAGAAGAAACAGTACGAAAGCGCGCGTTGTAACCGCCGATCTACCAGCCACTATAACTAATTGAATATGGCCAAACCACCCCCTTTGTGGATGAAATGTCAAAAAAGTAAAAAAAAAAAAAAAACCTATTTGAATAGGTATCTTAAGTGAGAGATTATCTTTGTCTATATTAATACGTGAAGGAAACACTTTTGTGACTATTTTGACAACAATTGCATTCGCAAAAATTGAAAATTCGCACACTTGTATAGTTTATATAGAGAAGGAGTGACGAATGCTAATATGTTTTTTTTAAATTTCTAATATAAAAAAGTCGGGTTAGTGCGAACACTTATATTAAAAAATGGATAAGAAATTATGTAAAATACAATGTTTAAGTTTGTATGGAACGGTTAGGTACCTGGGACGCGCCCCCGACATCGCGGGTAGTTCCCTCTCATTCTTGCATACACTCTCAAAGTAGCCTATCCCACTTACTCCACCGCACCGTTAGGAGCGTTTTAGAAAATTTTCATACAAAGTCAACAATATTATCGGGCACATTCGCGTTGGTAATAAAGAATTAATTAACAACTAATGACTCCAAAAATTCATAACTGATGTTCGATTTTTGAATGGAACAAACCAACACGGGTTACGACACGACGACGGTACACGCATTGGAAATAGGGTGGTAATAGGCGAGGGAGGGTGTGTGCGCGAGCGCATTATTCTCATGTTGTCCCGCCAGAGCTTTGAATACGAATGAAATATGGATGTTTCAGAAATAGTTTAATGTTATTATTTATTAGCTTAACTCAATCGAATTAATTTTGTATTGTTTTGCCGCGGCGCACTGTAAATTATGTACATATTAACGGGCCACTTCGGGCTAGAACCACAGGACAACGTCTGTCGGGAAAGCTAGTTATGCATAAAAATAGATTAAATCAATTAAAAAAAAAACTACGCACACAACTGTAATGTTATGTATTTCATACTCACACACACTTTGAAGTATTTAACATTAATTGACACAGATATTTTGTGTTTATCTGTGGTCAAATTGAGGATAGATTAATATTGTTTGTGTTTAATAATACTTAATAGAAAAACTTTGTACAAATCAACATTTCAAGTTTGACGTATTCAATTCATTATTTTCGAAAAAAAGTTGTGAAATAGCGTTCGCTCAGTGTTTGACAATGGAATCTTAATAATGTTCAAACTTATAATTTAAATAATCTGTGGTCGAATTTCGAGCACTGGTCGACCACTAGTCATTTTTATTATCTCTTTTAAAGGCTCACTTATTTGAGTTTTGTTTTATTCGTATTATTTATTCGTAAAAATCTTTAATTTAGGCAGTCACTTGAGATAACTTTATTGACTGTGATTGCAATTTCACTTTTAGTATGGAATAAATATTGTTAACTAGCTTTCCCGACGTTGCCCCTTGTACCTGACTATGAAAAATGAATTCTTATTTGTATAATTATAAATTGACTACCTTTTAATCAATGCATCTGTTTTAATCCATATATTTTCCATCCGCATTCTGTCGATCGCACCAACTATCAAACAACTGACAGTTTTATCAAACGCCGATTGAATTTCAAAATTGGAATTAAATTATATCTTAATAAGCACTTACAAGGTTACCTGCTCTAAGTTTTCTAATGGCCTGTACAGTGTACACATCTGAACACGCGCGATAACGTAACCAATGCAACGTTGCATGCAACGTAATACATTTCCATAGTACTACGAAAATTTGGTACGTTACATGCAACGTGACATTGGTTACGTTACCCGTTACCGCGCGTGCTCAGATATGTAAAGACCCTTAAATTCACCAATGTACCACAAAGTTTTCTTTTTTTTCTCATTAGAACGTTATCCTGACAATAGCAAACACAAAAAAATAAAAAAAATTGTAACCACGAAAAAAAAGCTTGATTTTTGAATAGGTACAGAGGAGATAAATTTATGTGTAGTTATTGGGTGATTTTTAAAACGCCAGGTAATGTTCTCAAAAAATATTTTAATGCTCAAACATATGAAATGATTTCATGGAGTAACTCTGAAAAAATCAGACAATACCAATCTCTGTGCCCAACAAGGGGCAGCTTGGAGTCCGTAATGAATATAATATGTGGCGTGGAGGGTCCATGGCGGAGCGGATGTTGGGCGCCACTTCACCGACAATAAGGGCCTCCCAAAAGCGACTACCTATGTACCTTCAACAATATATGGACTGTTTGCTTTTTGAGATTATTAAATTGTTAGTACTACTCTACATCGGTGATTTTTTTTTTCAAATGAAATGAAGATACTCATTTTTATTATGAACAATTATTTCAACCAGATTCAATTACCGTTTGAGCCAGAAAGTTTGACCGTGCCTAGGATGCCCACAATGATAATGGATGGGGTAACGCTGCCCAAAGTAACTCCTTTAAGTATCTAGGATCACTCATCCAAAATGACGGAAGCTCTGCGGCTGACGTAACACACAGAATAAATGTAGGATGGATGCAGTTTATATCAGTGTCGGGAGTTCTATGTGATCCAAAAATGCCAATCAAATTGAAAGGGAAAGTCTATCAGACAATTGTCAGACCCGCACTCCTGTATGGCTCCGAATGTTGGACAATGTACAAGACCTATAACAGACAATTAGAGACAGCAGAAATGCGTATGCTGAGATGGTCCACTGGCGTGTCCTTTAAGAGATAAGATCAAAATGGGTGACAGACATCAATAGCAAACTAGAGGAAAGGCAGTTGAAATGGTATGGACACAGAATGACGACCGCAGGAGCATAGCGTCCAACAAGCAATAAACTTAAATGTCCCACGTATTTCTGTGACTAGAGGGAGACCAAAGAATTCCTGTGTGACGCAAAGGCGCGAGCAGATGCAAAGATGTGGGGTGGGAGAAGTGGTGCAGCAAGAAGAGTTTACAGCCTGAGGACGAGGGAAGCTGACCCTAGCAGTCTTCATAGACGCTAAGCTGGGAGCAAGCCAGGGAGATAGAATTAATTCAACCAGAATATACCGCCAGTTCACCGCTAATTAATGTCACGATATATTAATTCCACACATTACACTATGTTTTTTTTTCTAGAGTTTATTGCGGGCATTAATTTTCATTTTGACAGTGCATGCAGTTTTGACATTGCAGTCCTCCTTATATAAGATTCCAATCTAATATTACCCCGATTAGACTGGGTTATTCATGTCAGGTGCACCCCACTGACAGTGAGTGATCTGTTTGCCCCGCGATGTCCGAGGTGAAAAGTGCTAATTTGATTTTAAGTTGAGTTTAATTTGAGATGGTTGGCTATCTAATGGGTGATTCTTAGTTCAACATCCTTAAAACACCGTTCCTGGGTAAGTAAGCTGAAAATCGTTTTAAATATTGTACAGAAAAAGGTACAGGACGCAAAGACTACAGAGACCATCAAGGATACCAAGTAAATCCACATCGGTGGTCAAAAGGGACATTAGGTCATATTAAAAAAAAACTATGGTTCAAAAAGAAAAAAAAACTGGAAGATGAGAATTTAATTAGGACCTATCTTTAGGAGGCAGCAAAAAGAAGTTTAGGAAGACCTTTTGCAGAGGGAAGAAAGCGGGAATATATCCCGACACCTCTGGAGACAGAGTCCAATTAGTGGCAGAACTTCACGAAAGCACTGAAGGATGTCACAGTAAACCTACCTTGACCGTAGTGATAGAAATACAAAAGTCATTCTTGAACTTATTTAAAAGAAAAAAAGGGGAGATGGTGTTAAAGTCAAACTTTCTGTTAATAAAAGACAAGTATTTTTAATGCAAAAAAAAAACTTGTGAATCAATTTCAAACGCTTGTAAAATACGAAGAGAATATTAAATTAACGTGTTTTCTCTCGGCGCTAAACGTTTGCGCCAAAGGTAGCAATTACGTTTGCGCCAAAGGTAGCAATTACGCTCTGCAGTGGCGCTGCAGATCCGCAACGTCGCATGAGACAGGAACATTCGCGCGGAAAGTTATTATGATGTTAAACTACAATAATATACCATAATAATATTATTATTATAATTTATAACAGCATAGCATCTACGACTCCTTTCGGCCTCTTCTACACATCTATGGTTTCGTACATTTTTTTTCTTTCATTTATTTATCTTATTTCATGGATTTTAAAAATGTTATTGTGTATTTTTTTATCTGTTATTGACGTACTTAAATTTAATAATGTTTGATTATGTCAGGTTTTGTATATTTTTGACGACTCCAAGTGCCCGAAAGGGCCTAGGGATGAGAGTGAATAAATAGTACGGTTTGATTCACTGAGTACAAATTTTTTTTTGGATGCGCAGAACCGAATATTGGTTCCTTCATTCAAAAATCACGTGATTATGAATAATAATTCATTTTACTTTCATCCAAAAGCATTAGACAACACAACAAAAACCCATAGGCAATTCCTTCAACCAATTGTATGATTAAAACATAAAGCTCATCTGTGTTAACGCTAAAATATTGAAATTAAAAAATTGTAATGTCACACACCCCTCCTGATAAACGTCATAGTTTGTATGAGTTTACCAGCAGTCACGTGGTACTTGTTGGGACTATGCGCAGAAGCACATTATTCATCTACTATTATTTCTTCTCAAAGGTTTGTTTTGTTGTCAGTTCTTTTTCGGTAGCAAATATCTTTATATGTGTTTGTGTAGCTACTATCTATTCCAACCCAAACTAAACTTTTTGTTTGTTTTATTCGATTAGATATACCTACAGGTTGTCATAAGTGAAGGTTCGTTCGTCCTTTCGTTTTTCGCCACGTGGCAAATAGGTATTTTTCTTTTCAAGATTTTTTTTCGTTCGTTACTAGCTCAAATCGGTGTTCAATTTTACACACCAACCATGTTCTTCTAAATGTTTAACCTATAAACGAAGTTGAGAGAGAAGTATATAATACGGCGCTAATAAGAGGTGGTCTATGTTCAGAAATGAATAAAACAAGGTTAAAAAAGAAGAACTCATTTTTATGCAATCATTATAATATCAATGATTACTATTCGAGGAATGATAATATTAGAAAGGAATGTGGAGTGGATGTTAGCATAGTGACTAGAATGAAAGTGAATAACTTACTTAAGGTGGTTTGGGCATGTAGAGAAAATGACTAAAAGAATATATGGTAAATCTGAAAGAATGGGTGCACGCAGACGAGGCCGACCTAGAATGACATGGTCCGACAATATCGGCGCCGTCTTACAGGAGGGCCAAGTTTATTTTTTACAATATTACTAGCTTAAGACCTATTCAACATGTTGAAAAATTCCATGTCTCCTTGCAAGACTCAAACCCGAATCCCTAGCTATGTCAAGCAGCTGGACTTACGCTAACACCTCCGTAATTCGTGTCCTTAGCGCTGTATTAATTTGATTTTGAGATAAAATAATATAATGAAAAGTGGTGAGAGCATTTCAGTTAAGCTTCTCGTAAGCCTGTAGTAGTTTAAATTGGAATAAAAATATTTTTCTTCGACCACCCCCACTCCCTAGTTGGGACATATAGACTGCACAAGTCTTCGGCAAGGCAACCAACCATGTTTTCCGCATTCCTCACCGCTGCATCCCTATCTACTCCTACACCTCAAAGATCATCCTGTACAATAATTTTCAAAAAAAATCAATCAGTACGCCGTGTATGACCCCAATTAGGAGCATAGGGAGGCAACAAGAGCCCTCAATGACCTCCACTCACACCATATCCAAATCGCTCAGCTCTGTTTCAAACGAACGAAATACGGTATGAGAGGGTCTTCCTCGTCTTCGGGACGTCATTCATCATCCTTAACACATGTCCCAGCCAAGTTCATCTTTTCTCCACAATGCTAAAGGTGATACACACGCATCAAACAGTTTACATTTCGTCTCGAAACTAAGTAAAAAAAATACGTCTTGAAAATCTGACACTACTTATTGATTATTTAATGATAGCACAGTATCAAATTGGTTCTGTAAATAATCTAATGCTCGGAATGTAGTGCTTATATTGACTATTTTACGAATAGAACGTGCATTTTTCAAAGAACAATTAATGGTCGAACAGTGCTCGAAATTCGACAATAACTTATTTAAATTATAAGTTTGAACATTATCAAGGTTCATTGTTAAAGAATGAGCGAGCGCTATTTCACAATTTTCTTTCAAAAGCAATGACATGGATTCGTCAAATTTGATATGTTGATAATATTATGTACAAAGTTTTTTCTATTATTATTAAAGACAAACAATATTAATCTATTCTCAATTTATGCCCCGACATTTCCCGCTCCACCTTTCGTTTTAATATACCACCTTCAAAATCTTGCGCCCATTATGAGGCGCTTTTCCTTTTACATTTGTTTCTATGAAGTTGATGTTCTTTATACTTTTCACAGATTACTTAATCTGTGAAAGTGTGTGAGTATCAAATACAAAACATTACGTTGTGTTTTGTTACCGCTTCTCTGTATAAACTATAAGCGAGCGAAATTTCATACTCCTCCGTCCGAGCGATTTTCGTAAAAATAGTCACAAAGTTTTTCCTTATTCACGTGTATAAATAAACCAAAAATATCGTTGTATTTAATGTCATTAAGTCCTTCCTCGATGTGATATGTATCTGCCTGCGGGGTCTCATCTAATACTCCCAAAGCGATGATCCCTACCGCTATGCAGCGGAGCATTATCAGCTGTCTGTGATTTGTACCCGGCAGCCTCCATAATGTCCCCACACACTTGAGCCACTCAAGCTTGCTTGATCACATCCGAACGCCACGTCCGTGTGGATAAAACGACGAACATGGATTTTCGATAATTGATCAAGCCAATATACATACATACTCTTTATATTGACTTCGAGACTTATTAGACTATTTTCTATCCAAACACACTTCTTTCTCTTCATCCACATAACATTTCTCATACAACCTCTTATGTTTCTCTTACATATGACCTGGCCTTCTTTGAGGACGGAATCGACGTGTTTGATCCATTTCATTCTCGGTCAACAACGCCTTCTAACACCTTTCATCTATAATATAACAGAAAGTCGGGTTAGTGCGAACACTAAATAACTCGAGATTGGCTGAACACATTTTTATGATGCTTGGTTTATTGGATTCTTCTTCGCTCCGGACAACAGAATAACTAATAAAACATCGAAAAAGGGAAAGAAAATTATAAGAAATTAATATAATATTAAAGTTCGTATGGAACGATTTACTGACAACATCGCCACATGTGAAAAATTCCATAACAACACATTTTTTATTTACTTGACAACCATTGAGTGTAATAACATTGGTACCTACGCAAGATTTTGATAGAATTTCTTTCAATCTTTCAGAAATATGTACATATTGTTTTAACCTTCAAACATATTTTAAACGTATTTTTGTATAAATTACAAATTTGAAATCAATATTCATAGTAAGGACTACAGGAGACCGTCTGTCGGGAAAGCTAGTTTCTAATAAATTTAAATTCTTTCATCATGCCCGAACCATCTCAACTTTTTGACTTTCACCCTTTTAACAACACTAACTTCCATACCACATTCCATTCCATGTCCAATCCACGTCTTTCTACATATTATTCTCCACACAACTCGTACTGTTTCGTACTGGAAGTCGAGGGTTCGATCCCAGGTGCCGACCATCTTCCTCTTTCACGACACAATAAGCTTTGATTAGCTTACTGTGAAAGAGTCAAAAAGTGTATTCGTGTTCACTTTGAGTGAGCTCAAATTAATTTTCTTGATTAAAAATTCCGACCGATATATTTGTTTTAAAATAATATTTTAATATCATATTATTATGATGTTTACAGGGCACGTTCTGTCAATCGCACCAACTATCAAACAAATGACAGTAATGTCCAACGCCCATTACAATTCAAAATAAGAAAAGATAAATACATACCGTCGAAAGTACTTAAAACTTTCTCAATTTTTCATAATTTTGTCTTTCTTAAGAACCTTGTCCAGATAATAACAATCAATCAATCAATTCTCCCTTTTACACCCCACTCAGGAGCATAGGGAGGCAACAAGAGCTCTCCAATGCGCTCCATCTTGCGCAAGGTTTATGACCTCCTCCCACACCATGTCCGAATCCCTCAGCTCTACTTCGAAGGAGCGGGAACACAGTGTGAGAGGTTCCTCGTCTTCGGGACCCTGATGGGTGGAAGAACAGAGCTCTCCTCGGCCAACTGTCATTCGGCATCCTTAACACATGCCCCAGCCAAGTCCATGTCCTCTGCACAATGGTAGAGGCGACGGGCCCTCGCTGGGTGCGCCAGCATATAGCGTCGTTCATGATACGGTGGTACCATCTTATACCCAAAATTCTCCTGAGGCACTTCATTTCAAATGCAGAGACTTTTTGTGCCTGGGCTTTGGTCAGGTGCAAGGACTCACACTCATACAGGAGTATGGGCAACACACATGCATCAAACAGTTAATAGCAAACACAACAAAAAAAGGAATTACCAAAATTGGTCTTGCCGTTCATGCGTGATGTCATGACCAAGTAAAATAGAAATTATTTTTCAAATATTTTCACTTCTTTTAAAAATAAAATCAGTGGGAGAAACATTTTCGTTAAAATAATAAAAAAATAATAATAATACAGGTAAAGTGAATAAAAACAATTGAAAAAAAGGAAAACAAGTGAGCGAAATCTCGAAATAACCGAATAAGTGAAGAAAATCTCTGGAGAAATTAAATCTTCAAGTGAAAGATACAATATAGCTTGAGATGTATGAACAATACAATAAGTAGTATAGACGTTATTATAAGAACTAGTGGTCGACCAGTGCTCGAAATTCTACCATAACTTATTTAAATTATAAGTTTGAAAATTATCAAGGTTCCATTGTCAGACACTGAGCGAGCGCTATTTCACATTTTTTTTCCAAAACAATGACATGGATATTGGATACGTCAAATTGATAATAATTTATTTTTTTCTTCGTCTTCGGGACCCTGATGGGAGGAAGAACAGCGCTCTCCTCGGCCAACTGTCATTTGGCATCCTTAACACATGTTCCAGCCAAGTCCATCTCCTCCCCACAATGGTAGAGGTGATGGGCTCACGCTGGGTGCGCCGGCTTATAGCGTCGTTCGTGATGCGGTGGTACCATCTTACGCCCAGAATTCTCCTTAGGCACTTCATTTCAAAGGCTGAGACTCTTTGTGCCAGGACTCACACCCATATAAGAGAATGGGCAACACACACGCATCAAACAGTTTACATTTCGTCTCGACACTAAACTCCGACGCTTTCCAAATCTTGGTCATGTTGTTAAAGGCGCCACTTGCCATACCGATACATATCGGGAGCTCAGCCCCGAGGTCACCAGAGGTGGTAATGGTTGCTCCCAGGTATTTAAATTTATCCACCCGGGAGACCTGGTGACCGTCGATGGTTATCGGTAGCTGTTTATCGGGGCAGGCATTAATTGCCATGAGCTCCATCTTACTGGCATTGACTCGAAGGCCAAGGCGTATTGTTTCGTCGCAGAGTCTTGAAACACTGCGCTGAATTCCTCCACTGTCGTACTGAACAATGCTAGGTCGTCTGCGTACTCCAGATCGCACAGTTCGCCCATTAGACCATCTCTCTGTGTTATCGGTATACCTCTTGCTCCTTGCATGGACTTTCTCAACAGGAAGTCCATGACTATTATGAATATGAAAGGAGCCAGTACGCAGCCCTATCTGACTCCCGTGGTGATCCTAAAAGCCTCAGTAGGACCACCTGACGTTTTGACGCTACACTCGGAGTCTTCATACATGGACTGCACCATTTTAACTATTTTCGGAGGTATACCGTACAGAGCAAGTATTTTCCATATTGATGGTGTATGTGGGCTGTCGAAGGCCTTTTCAAAATCTATGAAGCAACAAGCGACTGGAGAGTTGAACTCTTTACACTGCTGAAAGATGCACCTGGCACAGAAAATTGGGTCCGTGCAGGACTTGCCAGGTACAAAGCCGCATTGTTGCTCTCTCAGGACAGGCCCCCGAATGCGGTGTAGTAATATCTGGGATAATACCTTACCGAGAACACTCAGTATAGAGTAATTCCACGGTAGTTTCCGCATTCAAGGGGGTCCTCGTTTTTAAATATTGCGACGATGGATCCATTCCGCCAATCTTTTGGGCACCTCTCCTCTTCCCACGCCATTTTAAATATATCAAGAAGTGGTTGGCCAAGGGTGTCTATGCCTTGTTTGAGGAGCTCTGTGTGGATTCCATCGTCTCCTGGCGCTTTGTTGTTTTTCAATCTCATCACGGCCAGCACCATCTCGCTGTGGGTCGGCGGATCTTCACATATCCCAGTCGCCTGAGGTATATTCAGACCCGCCAACGCCTCCTCAAAGTTGTAAAGTGAGTTGGGTTCGGGGCGGTTCAATATTGACTCAAAGTACTCCCTCCATCTCCCTTTAATCAGTTCGGGGGCAGTGACAGTGGCTCCACGAGAGTCTCGTATTGCCGTCACGGGTCTTTTTTGACCCCTGCCCCCGACCTCCCGGGTGATTTCGAAGAGTGTCCTTGAGTCATTACCGAGTGCAGCAGACTGTGCTCGCCGTATCTGAGAGTCCAGGTGTCTTCTTTTATCTGTTCGTACAGAGTGCTTTACCTTGCGGCTCAACTCCCTGTACTCAGACACCAAAGCGGCTAGTTTTTTTGGGTCTTTTTCGCTGTCTCTGAGGGTCTTAGCCTTCTGGCGATCTTCGATGAGACTCCAGGACCCATCGGACATCCATATTGGCTTCTTTTTATTCTTATAGCCGACAGAAGAACGTGCGGATTCCATAACCATTAATTATTATTAAACACAAACAAAATTAATCTTTTCTCTATTTGACCACAGATAAACAAAAGCATACATGTGTCTGTTTCAATGTCAAATACATCGGACTGTGTGTGAGTATCAAATACATAGTGTAAATACATAAATACAGTAGTGTACGTTCTATTTTTTTTGTAACTTAGGTCATAGTTTGAAAATCTCTGCATTTCCCGCTCCCCCTTTAATTTGAATATACCACCTTCAAAGAGCTTTCTGTGCCCATTATGAGCCGCTTTTCATTTTACATTATTTGTTTCTATGAAATTGATGATATTTATAAGTAGTATGTGTGTGTTTGTGAGTATCAAATACATAACATTACAATAGTGTTTGTAATGTTTTTTTTATTGATTTAATCTATGTTTGATACATTATTTAAAAAAAAAATAGTATTCGCCACTCCTTCTCTATATTAACTATAAGTGTGCGTAATTTCATACTCCTTCGTCCGCGCAATTTTCGTAAAAATGGTCACAAAGTTTTTCATGCACGTATTAATATATAGATACAGACGTAGAGACCGCTGATTAGACAAGTGAAAATCGATTCTGTTAATGTGCAGAAGAGACTACAGTTATTGTTACATTAAAAAGGCTTTTATGTTATTTTATTTTTTGTCTGTTCAATTTATTTTCTTTCCTAATAACTCCAAGCGGTGTTTTATAGAAGCCACTCTTTTTTTTTCATTAATCAATGCACCTACCTGTATTTGTTTTTCTGTGAGATTTGAGCAGCGCAAAGACGATAGAAGCCACTCTTTTTTTTATTTTATTTTATTCATTAATCAATGCACCTACCTGTATTTTAACACACCGTGCATACTAATGCATTTTTTTAACACACCGTGTCTCTAAGGCCCCGTGCGTCCACCCTGCGATATTTCACCGCACGGATTTTTTTTCGCAATTCTGTAACACATTGAATCTTATGGGAGTGTTCGCACTTGCGGTAAATAATCGTGCGGAAAAAATATCTGTGATTTGTTGAAAATTGAACGCGATTATTAATTTCGATCACGGAATATATTCCGCAAGAAATGGGTGGTGAAAAATCGTAGTGCGGACAAGCCCTTACGGGGCAGGCAGAGAGAACA
This sequence comes from Mystacides longicornis, assembly GCA_963576905.1. Lineage (NCBI taxonomy): Eukaryota > Metazoa > Arthropoda > Insecta > Trichoptera > Leptoceridae > Mystacides > Mystacides longicornis. The sequence goes on along the minus strand of OY756429.1, from coordinate 32,061,960 downwards.
GCCCCCGTAGACAAATTCAAACTGGCGTTCGACTACAAACGAAGATTTCGCCAATGTATAGTGCGAAAAAATTATCTGTCCATTGGAACAAGTAAACAATTGTTTGAACTAAGCAATGACACTGATATAAAATTATAAAAAGTGGACAGCTAATTTTCTTCCTACTCTACATTGTCGAAGAATTCGTTTGTAGTCGATCGCCAACTGCATTTTGTCTAGGCCCCCAGACCTCCACTCTTTACTATCCAATCACACTTATTTCGCTTCTTCCATCGACATACCATTTCTCATACAACCTATCCTATTTCTCTTACTTCTGACCTGGCCTTCCTTGAGGACGGACTCGATGTGTTTGATCCACGTCATTCTGGGTCGGCCACGCTTTCATACAGCTTTCCTTTCAGCCTTTGAACTCCGTTTGTCATTCTGTTTGCATCCATTCTTTCCACATGCCAAAACCATCTCAACTTTATAACTTTTTCAAATTTGTCACAACACTAACTTTCATACAACTTTCCTTTTCACGTCCTATAAAGCTACGTACAGCTCTCATTTCTACTGCATATCTTTAATATAAAAGAAAGTCGGGTTAGCGCGAACACTTATAACTCGAGATCGGCTGAACAAATTTTTAGGATCCTCGGTTTGTTGGATTCTTTTCCGCTCCGGATAACAGGATAAATATTAAAAAATCGAAAAATGGATGGAAAATAGTATGAAATACATATAATATTGAAGTTAGTATGGAACGTGCTTCCTAACAACAACAGTGCCATCTGTGAAAAATCACATAACATCACAATTTTTATTTACCTGACAACCATCGAGTTTCAAAACATTGCGCATTGATACGCAGATTATTGATAAAATTTCTTTCAAGCTTTCAGAAATATTTTTTTAACATTCAAACGTATTTTAAGCATTTTTTTGTATTTTTAAACCAATGAATGAATCTTTTTCTGGTGTTTTAGTTGTGCAATTAATTTAGTATCATCTGACTTATAAAAAAGTCAGATTATACAGATAATACAGAATGAAAAGTCAATATAGATATCTAATAATGGGTGAGTTTTGGCGCTTTTGAAATAACTGATTCATAATATTATTATAACCACATAACTTTTGATTTTTTCACAATGAGTAGTCATGTATGTTAGTTATGTTATGTTACCCAGCAATATTTTATTGACTTTAAGGCGGGACGAAGTTCGATGGTTCGGCTAGTATAATATAAAAGAAAGTCGGGTTAGTGCGAACACTTATAACTAGAGATCGGCTGAACAATTTTTTAGGATCCTCAGTTTGTTGGATTCTTCTCCGCCCCGGATAACAGAATAATTATTAAGTTCGAAAAATGGATAGCAAATAATATAAAGTATAATAATACTATAGTTAGTGTGGGAAAGATTTACTGACAACAACGCCATCTGTGAAAAAATCCATAACAACACAATTTACCTGACAACCATTGGGTTTCAAAATATTGTTACGCAGATTTTTAATAGAATTTCTTTCAAACTTTCAGGGATATTTTTTAACATTCAAGCATATTTCAAACGGACTACAGTACTAATCAATAATCATAGTAAGGACTACAGGACAAGGTCTGTCGGGAAAAATAGTTTATTGTAAATTCTTCTTTTTTCGTCCATGTCCACGTTTTACATCCATATAAAATCGTAAAGAAAAAATCAACATCTTTGCTTTTCAGCCACGCCTCATATGTCTTGAGATACGACGAAACATAATTATGCTTTATTCGAATTTAAAGTATTCGTTGTACAAAAAGATACAATTCTAAAAGATGTAAAAAAAAATCGTTAATCGATGTACTATTGTACTAAGCTACATGAGTTCGGATTAATTTTTTTTTGTGAAAACAATGAGAAGTTTGTAATTAAAATAACAGACGATTTAATATTCCTCTCTCAGAATCGTCCAATAACCTTCCAGGTACCTCCCCCCCCCCCCTCCCCCAACCCAACTAACTTAATTTTTAATTATTATGCACAAATATTATTAATTTATTAGTAGAATCCTTTAGGTTTATTAAGGAAAATAAATACCATACTGATTGTCTGTACTGAATCACACAAAATTAAGTAAGTATGTCAAGCAATCAATTGACCCCATTTAGGGACATGGGGAGACAACAACAGCCCTCCACTGGGTATAAAATTATTATATTTGTCGAATTTGTCGCTTGGAAAAGTTTCATTAATAAAATGTTTGATTGTCAATAAAATCAGTTATAGGTATGTATATTCCCTTAAAGGGTCCCAATTTTACATAACCACGTTGGGGAATGCGGACAATTTGACTTTTCTTCCCTTAGTAACAGTTGTGTGTAGGAAACTCTGATCGAGTATCACAAAATATTGTCGATATAATATGATGAATATCGACTAACAGAAGAATAATAAAGGTATGAAAAATATTTTCATGGTTCCATAGGATTATTTTTTCATTTTGAGTGTATTTATTAAACTATTCACGAAAAAATATATCTACATATTATTATATTATATTAATACTTGAAGGAATACTTTGTAACTATTTTGCGCGGACGGAGGAGTATGAAAATACGCACACTTATAGTTAACATAGAGAAGGAGTGGCGAATTCTAATATTTTTTGTTAAAGATTGTACATAGAGATAGATTAAATCAATAAAAAAACACTATGTAAGTGATTTTTTTTAAGATTATGCATAAACGTGTTATGTATTTCATATTAACACACACTTCGATGCATTTGACATTATTTGACACAGATCTATTGTTTTTCTGTGGTCAAATTGAGAATAGATTAATATTAAGCTATGTAAGTGAAATTACGTAGGTAGTTAGATATTTTTTTATGTCTGCTAAAGTTCGTCTGTATCTTGCACTAAAAATGGAGGAGCGCGGCGCGAGTAAGCGATGAGCATTAGTGAAAATGTTCAGTACCAACTAGGTATAAAAACACTAAAACAATTAACATCCTCCTGCTGTACCGCCTCAGCGACCTGAGAGGGTGTACTTGTTTAATAATTGAACCAGTACCCCCAGTACGAGACATTTAATTAATTAATTAATTAATTTTCTCATCTTCTTCTCAGTAGATACTTTCCTCTTAAAGACGTCAAGCAGTTCCTACGAATTTTCTCATTTCAAAACCAGTATAGGTAATAAAATTTTATTTGTGTCTAAAAATTTAGATTGTGATTCTAGACCATCCTTGAAAAACCCCGTAAAATATTTTAATCTGTCCATTGTTTTAAAGGGAACGACCAATGTGCACGGAAGTAATGAGATGGTTCTACAGAGATGTGCGAGCTGTAATAATAATGTGTCTCCGCCTACCGGTGAAATAACCCATTACTTGCCAGTCTTCTTCTAGGGTTTAGTGTAGCGAAAAAGTGTCAGGAACCCCAGGAGCATAGGTAGGCAGCAAGAACCCTCCGAATATGCGCCTTCACAGGGGGAACACCATCTGCCTAAACTACCTCTGTTGGGGTCCAGGCATCCGAGACTTATTTCTTGTAACTTTTCTGACCTTCTGAGGTTTAAGGGTCCCGATCTGATTTTATGTTTTCTTGCCTCTTACAAGATGCTCGAAAAATCAGCAAAAAGAGCAGCGGTGCTATTGGCAATGATGAATATACCATGGTTTAAATTTGGTTGCTCTCTTGTTCTCAATAATTTCCATTTTTTTTCTCTAAGTTTCATTAATTATTAAATTTCTACTTGTTACATACATGAGATTTTTCGATGATTAAGAGTTTCGGAGACAAACATTTCCACCTAATGGCGAACGTTGTCAACGTAAAGTGATCACACAAAGCCAGCCTTGTTAGTAGAAGACGGTCGTAAGCCCGTAGTGGTTTGTTCCATTTAAAAATCGAACATTACTCATGAATTATTAGAGTCATTAGTTGTTATTTTTTCTGCAATATACCATGCATTAAAAAAATCAGGCAAAAATATCCGTTACACGTCTCAGTAGGTCCACGTCTAGGACCCTCTATTGATGCTGAGCGTGAATCCCTCACAACAAAATCCATTATACGTACTTACCAGTATAGATTTTTTTTCCAATTATATGACAAATTCAGTATCACAAGTTCACACTAAGTGTACTGGTATGTGTGTACGCCCGCTAAGATATAATAATGTATTTTGTTATCTAATCAAAAGTGACAAGGTTATAGGTACGTTCACATAGATAGGTGTAACTTCCAATTAAGACTTTTCATCATTCTGTAGGTATTAATCAATCCTGTCAATAATTGATTTTGCTGGGTGAAAATACAAAACAAAATACTTAACAGGTACATGCAGGGTGTAAGAGCGGCGCCGTACAGAACTAATTATAATTTGTTAACTACTTGTCTTGAGGAATTTATACTTGAGGGAGAGTGGGCTAAGTGGGCACACGCGGCAATCACAATTACATTTTAATAAAAAAAAAAATAAAACAAATATGATGAGAATAATATCCCGTTCGAGTAGAATTTTTCTACGGATTATTTGCATAAATTTTCTACCTGGTGTTGCATCTTGTCTCAGACTAGATATAATTGTAATTTGTTGTTGATTGAAGCTACCTTACTATGCATAACGGCTATGCGGTAAATACCTACCTGTTATTGCAGTACTGAAGATTCTATGTTTTTGTTTATGTTGTTCAGTGTTGGTACAAAAAAAAATACTGTTTCTTCTTATTTTGTCTGCTGTTGCTTATATTTGATACTGTTTCGTACAGGAAGCTTGATCCCAAGTGCCGAAACATCTTCCTCTTCCACGACACAAGCTTTAAGTAGCTTACTGTGAAAGAGTGTATTTGTGTTAACTTTGAGTGTGCATAAAGTATGAACGTTTGACTAGAAAATATTGCCTCAATCTATAAATTTCGCCGGCAATCAGACATTTTTGTGTAGAAAAGAGTTTAATTTTATTATGATTTTTTTTAATTTCTGTTACCAATCATACCATAAACTGCACACTCTTACATCAGCGCACTCTACCTGTCACTCAGTACCAACTTGTTTCTATTAACGTACATAATATGTATTATCGTTGTCTTGTGGTAAGAAGAATTACACCCCACAACACTCGCAAAATCTCAAATCTTAAAACATCATTGTTGGCTTGTACTCACTCTTTTCGGCCTGTGATCTCCTCACACAAACTCCCTATAATGAGGTTCTGTTTATTACAAATCTTACCTTCATTTATGTTTAACCTCATCCTTGAACAGTCTTCATTATTTTATTCATTTTAAACTAATTATTTAATTTCTTTTGCTAGTACTCAGTATAGACAATGTCATTATTGACTGTTAAAATATTACAATCTCTCATATAAATGAAAGTCGGGTTAGTGCGAACACTTATAACTCGAGATCGGCTAAACAGATTCTTCCGATGTTTGATTAATTGGATTCTTCTCCGCTCCGGATAACAGAATAACTAATAAAAAGTTGAATAAATGGATAAAAAAATATTTTTATTCAGTCTCGTCCCTAGGCCTCTTCAGGCACTAGGAGACGTCAAAGTTCACACAATAACAAAATATTAAAAAAAAACACAATAATATGAAATATAATATTAAAGTTAGTATGGATCGGGTTTTCTAACCGGTAGGTACTGCCACCGCCATCTGTTGGGGAAATAGGGAGATGTCTGGTAGATTTTGGTAGAAATATTCTAAGATCATTGTTTCCCTATGTTTCCATAGATGGCGGTAATTGTTGCCTACATTGTAATTGTATATTACAACCACATAACTTTATTTAATTTTTTCACAAGGATAAGTCATGTAGGTTTGTCAGCTAAGTTATGTTACCCAGCAATATTTTATTGAATTTAAGGCGGGACGAAGTTCATTGGGTCAGCTAGTTTTTTATAAAGATTGAATTTTTTTTTTTGGATTTATGCCAGAAAACATTATTAGATATTTATATTCAACCTACCTAATTTAATAAAAAAAAATCAATAAAATGCTGCTTCCTCGGCAGCCGACTATTGATAAATCAGCAAACACGTTCTCGCTTCTTCTACCAGAGATTTTACAAACTACCTATTCCCAATATTTTCTGGCATAGTTCCTCTATCTATTTCTTATCTAAAAATCTTCCTCTTCAGAATTAGGTTCAGTTTTATTTATTTTTTTTTTTGATATTTCAAACGTTTTACTCTCTAAATAATCTATATAGGTATTTCTCTGATATGCCTAATTAAAAAAAAAACTATATATTAATACGTGAAGGAAAAACTTTGTGACTGTTTTTACGAAAATTTCGCAAACGGAGGAGTATGAAATTTCGCACACATAACTTATATAAATATTTAATAACTAATTTAACTGACTAATATCAAGGTCCGGAGGGTGTCCTACTTAGGGCATGTACTTAGAGGGGGAAAATACTATTTGCTGCACTTATTTACTAAGGGGAAAATAGAGGGTCGACGAGGGGTGGGCCGACGGCAGATATCCTGGCTCCGAAATATTCGTGAGTGGATGGGGATCACGATGTAGAGGAACTATTTCGTGCCGCACATGATTCCAGAGTGATAGTAAACGTTGGGGCGACCTGACACGACACAGAAAGAATAAGAACAGTTTAAGGCCGGTTTTTCGGTTTAAATGCTTTGGTCGAGCTGGGGGGTCGGTTTCTTGCGGGTGCATGGGGTTTGCTGCGGATAGGTCTCCTCCGGGGTGGCTTGCGTAGAATGGGGGACCTTAACGGGAGAATGTATGTATGTATATTTAAACAGTTGATACACAATGCTATCCTGATACCATCTATGATGTATGGGAGTAAAACTTGGAGGTGGATGAAAACGGAGGTGGACGGAAGTATGCGGAAAGACACTGATTGATAAGGAGAGGAATAATAATGTTATTAGAATAGAATGTGGAGTTTAGCGTAGTGACTAGAATGAATGTGAATATATTAAGGTGCTTTGGGCATGTAGAGAGAATGACCAAAATGATATATAAATCTGAAAGAATGGGTGCACGCAGCCGAGGCTGACCTCGAATTACACGGACCGACCATATTGATACCGTTTAACAGGAACGCCAGGAAAGTCAGGAGCAAAAGGAATAGAAGAGCATGTAAGCGGAATGTTATGCGTTTGGAGGAAGCGAAAGAGGTTTGTTTGGATAGGAAAGAATGGAAGTCCGTACTCTCTGCCTACCCCCTTGGAGAAATGGTGTGATGAGTAAAAAAAAAATCTGTCAGAATGCCAAATTAATGTATTGGACGCGTTGAGTCAGTATGGGTTCAAACTGATCTACCGCAAGTACCTACCCGCAGTCTCTCCTCAAAGGTGCGGGATGAAATGTTGCCCCGCGGCACATTAAATCGGGGTCCGGCCATACATTACCCGCAGTTATCGCCGACTACATACCCCCGAATGAATATTAACCAGTCCATTAGGCAAGTACCTGCTACGTGAATCAAATGTTTGATGGTTTATTCAGTACGCCCATACAGAGGTAAAAACTGACGTTTAGCTTTAAATAGGAAGTAGGTAGGTAACTTTAAGATTCGAATCGAAAGTAAAAGTAAATAAAAACTCGCCATCATCGTGAATAGCAAACAACGTTACAGATATTTTTATGGATTCATGCGCTGCTCTCCAGGACTAGATCTGATATAAAGAAGCAACATATTTTTTTTTTAATGAATCTGTGCTCACTAAAAGTGAACACAAATACATTCTTTGACTCTTTCACAGTAAGCTACTTAAAGGTTGTGTCGTGAAAGAGGAAGGTGGTCGGCACCTGGGATCGAACCCACGACCTCCGAACGAAACAGTACGAAAGCCGGAGTCGTAGCCGCTAGTCTACAAACCACTTCAATTATTTACTACTATTTGATGTATCAATTGAAGTGGTAAACATCATTTTAATTTTGCTTGATTCTTTTATTTTTCGTATTCATTTAATGATTTTTATACCTTAACTTTTAACATTCTTGTTTATAAAGGTAAATTTATACCAAACAAACAAAGACCCAGAGCTTAAAAATAGAGTATATTTTCTTATGGTTGATACTGGACACCGTGGAAACAACAACTTATTAGTAGGCGATGACAGTTCTTTCTGGTTATTATTTACTTGGTGACCATATCAACGATTAGGAAAAGATACTCTATTTTCAAGCTTTAGTCTTTGTTCTTTTGGTATAAATGCACCTTAAGACGTTAGCAGTTTATTTTTGTTTGTACTTTAGATACTTTTATATTTATGTTGCTGCTTGTGTCATTTTTGTTTTTTTTATACATAAATCTGGCCAACACAGGCTTGACCTAGTGGGAAGATTCATCGATTGTACTTTATTGATTTTTGTTACTCGTGGAATACATTATCGTTAGGGGTACGTAATTTTCGTATTTACGAAATAGATGCGAATAAAGGCGAAATTTGCCAATATGTGCTATAAATGCGATTTTTCAATTTTTAGTCAATTTCAGCGAAATATCGATAATTATTATTTTTTAAAGCGAAACCATCAAGTAACTCGTCAAAACGACCGCCTGTTACCACGATCAAGCCTACCAGCACATTGGCAAATAGGGTATTTGAGACTATGAAAAATAAGATACAGATTGTGGTCATCCTGTTTGAAAATGGCCCAAGAAAGCTTATTTCTTTTATTTTACAACTTAAATAGGCTTATTTTTTATAAAAACACGTAATAAAAATCCAAATATTTCTATGGAACTAGTCACCGATGAAAACGCCTTGTGATTAGTTGTGGTCCCCGTGACGTCAAGGTGACGTCACCCCATGGTAAATGATAGTCATCAACATCATACCAATACAGAAGTGTGACGTAAAATGCACCACGTGACCAGCGCCATTATACAAGACAGCGTTTTACGCGCGTTTTTGGATATTTAAACTTTAAACATGATTTTCATATAAAATATGGCATATCTTCAGAAAATATAAAGAGCATGTGCTTATAATGTATCGTAGAATAATTTAAAACGGTTTCTGGAAATTAGTCAAATACCCTATTATTTTCTCCATTAATAGCAGCAACCTTACCTACATCATCTATGAACGTAAATGGTGTAGGCACGGAAGTACGTAGAAATCTCAAAAATACCATTTTTCAAAGAAATGCTACAGAATGATCTTAGATATGGATGGATATACTCGTTTTCATAGACCACTACTTGACGTGATTAACCAAGAAACTCCTGTCGATGTCATACCTACAGATTTTAGTAGCAACAAAATGCTGCTACCCTAGCTTTGCAAAGGCAGCTATTCAAAGCTTCTTCAGTCCAGTCAACAGTGTAGATGCTGAGAGATATTTTAGTATCTACAACATAGTTATAAATGACCGAAGGCAAAGGCGAAAGGAAGAAAACGTAGAGACTTCTACATTTTCTTCCTTAGCTATAGCTTTTAATTAAATATTTAAAATACTATATTTAATTATTGATTTTTTAATGTAAGTTTATGCGAATAAATGCGAAATATTGCTTTTGTATTTTTTTTAAATGCGAATTTTTAATATTTTATTTGCGAAAATTACGTACCTCTAATTATCGTATATGACGTTGGTTTGTATGAGATAAAAAGATATTTCGTTTAACGATTAAGACTCGAATGAATTATGCTCGTTATGAGAGGCTCCACTGCAATTTTATAGATATCTGAAGATGTCTGCAGAGAATGACCAAAAAAGTACTTTCTTATACGATTTGAAACGACAAGCGTTTTTTTATTGGACGAAAGTGCAACGGCCTGTCTTTTAGAAAGTGGTTCGCAATGAGAGCCGCACCTGAAACATGGATGAATGCACGGAATTGGACTTACCTCTCGCCATCGTCATTGTAGGCGTAGTCTCCCATGATGAGGTCTCTGAAGCGGTACCGCGGCGGTAGCGGGCTCAAAGGGGCTGCCACTGGGGCACCCTCGGCCACGCTCGTAGGCTTCCCCGGGGCACTCAGCTTGGCGGCTTACAATCCACAAACACTTCCCAATCCGACATATGCCCGACACGACACATTCCATACAAATATTATACCAAGCTTGCACTTCTTCACTATCTATTTAATCGATCTATAATACTAATATTCTTTTGCATACGATTAAAACAGTATAAGACACAAATTTGAAAATAAAATAATATGTGGAATCTAATAGTATATTAAGAATTTCGTTGTTACGGTCAGTATTTATTTTGTGTACTGTGCTGAATGCAGGGAACGTACCTGTAAGCTGGAGAGACGAAAATTCCCTTTGAAACGGGAGTCTTTGAAAGAAAAGTATTAAGAAAAATCGTCGGTCCTTTGTGTGATAATGGACTTAGAGGATCAGCTGATATAACCATGAACTGATGGAAAATCTTTACGGCGGACCCAACTGTAGGTATTCAATTTAAAAAAAAATCATCGGCTTCGATGATAGGGGCATATCTGAACTCAACCAAAAATTTATCAAAATGTGTAGAGTAGGTAATAAGAGTATAAGTTATCTTATGTACCTACCTACTGGGTGCAGAATCACTCATACTGTTACTAAGAGTTTAATAAGTGAACTCCAAACAACATAAGTCATTTTCAGAGTATTGTTATGTCATTTTGTTATGTGGTTTGTAGCCTAGTGGCAGAGATAGTTGGTTGCCCCCCAGTAGTATCCAGTCGATGGCTTTCGTGCGTGGTCGTGGGTTCGAATCCCGATGCCGAACAATTACACTTTCCACAACTTTTATATATATATTTTTTTGTAAAACATATTATATGTGCTCACTCAAAGTGAATACAAATACACTCTTTGACGCTTTCACAGTAAGCTACTTAAAGCTTATGTCGTGAAAGAGGAAGATGGTCGGCACCTGAGATCGAACCCACGAAACAATACGAAAGCCATTGTTGTAACCGCCAGTCTACCTACCAACCACTTTCTATGAAAGATGTCAAAAACATGGGAGCCATGTTTATTTTTTTTTTTAATTATTAAAACTGGCACATATATTTTACTGTTATTGAGAGGAGAATGCCATTTGTATGTTTTTTATGCTTAATTGCTTTCAAAAAAAAGAAATTGATACCTTTAAAAAAGCTCTCCTGTAGTATTCTCTAAATTGTCTTATACCGTAAATCGCATGCACAATAGAATATACGACGAAATCTATATGTTTAAAAAGGGGATTATTTACAGCGGTACTTCTATTGATGTTGCCAATTAAAAACTTAACTTTAAAATGCCTTTGAAACTTGTGTCTAAACAATTTACATCTTATCTTAGTTTTAGTGTTTTCGATTCGCCATCGTCTCACGTAATTGGTAATTACTAGGCAAGTAGATAAAGTACTTAGAGTAGCTAATGACTCATTTAAGGGATCATAACTTTTTGTGACGGTCTTTTGGAAATATTATATTGTTACCGGCTTATATAATTTCGTTTAAACACGCGACCGAATCCTAAAAATGTAGGTGCTCAATATTTTAAAATAATAAAATTTATGCGCGTATTTGACTTGAATTTGTACGCAATACAACTCATAATTTTATGAACTCAATAAATTTAAATTTATAAACTACATATTGGGGTTTATAATATCATAAATAAAATAAATTAAAAGGTAGTTTTGTTAAATAAAAAAATACTCGAAATTCATTACTTTTGGCACAATCTTTATCACTTTTTTAAATAAACTTTTATAAAAAACAACAACAACTAATAACAATTTGAAAATGAATAAATTTAATTTCGAAAAACTCAGTTAAACAAAATTAATTTAAGAACGATTCAAATCCCCACTACATTTTTCTTACTTTGTTTATCGATTTCACGAAATATTTACAAAAACTGTGTCTCTTTCTATTTAATCACACCAAAATAACTCATGTTTTTAAAAGATTTTAAAAAAATTGTTATTAGTTTAAAAATATAAACAAAAACAACAACAACAACAAAAAGTTTTAGAAAGAATAATAAATAATAATAGAGCTAAATATTTTGTGAGTTTTGTATTCTTTTACATTCTTTTTTAAATGGCACTTCTTGTCTTATTTATTTTCTTGTTCAGTTTATTTTATTATTTATTCGTGATTAAATAAAATAGATCTTTTACCGGATATGTCGTCACCACTCTTCCGTTGCGAATTTCGTCTAAAAGCCGAAACACATTCTGTTCTTGTACGTATTGTATTATCGCATCAGCAGAGCGCATGCGCCAGAAATCTTGAATTAGGTATTTTGAAAATTATAAATTATGCATTTTGTATTGTGTTGTGAAAAATATCGGAACTTATAAGTTATTTAACGTATGTTAATATGTAGTAAACACACCTTTTGTATGTACAGTATCATGATATATTACAATAATTATTTACTACCGCGTGTTAATGGGGGGGTTTAACTTTAATTCTGTGCACTTTGTAACTGAATATTTATTTATTCATTCATTTTCGGTTTTTCTTTCATCAGCCGGCATTACAGTATTCACCTTTGCACCGGCAGATGTCAACGTGTAAAATAATGCACGTTTTGAATAGTATCACAGTTTGATGAATACATTTAATTAGATTTGGTATAGGCATTTCAAGGGTCGAAGAGATGTCTTGGTATTTAGAAATTCAATCAATATTGCTTTAGTATGAAAACCGATTCAGGACATCTTGAAAACCTAATGTGGATTGTTGGTACAACTAATATACCTATTAACATGACCTCACTTTTGTCGTTTCTTTGTCACCTGTGACCAACCGGTAACACGTAAATTGTTCGAATTACAATTCTTCGAAAATCACAATTCACCTGATGGCAATTGTACGAAATCACAATTCACCTGATGGCAATTGTACGAAATCACAATTCACCTAATGGCAATTGTACGAAATCACAATTCACCTAATGGCAATTATAATAAATCACAATTATCCTAATGTACAATTAATTCTTCGAGATTTTTTATTTTACGTTAGCGTTAGCAAGTTGTCTACTATTTACATGAATGAGTTAGGTTAGGTGATTTTATAAGGGGGGTATAAGGGGGCCATCCCAACAGTCTCCCCGAATTGATTTAAAGTAATACAAATATCACAAAAGAAATATTCATTCGAATAAATCGCTTTAGAACAATTGTATCTACATAATTCAAAGAATTGTGATTAGATGAATTGAGTGTTCGAAAAATTGTGTTTCGAAGAATTTTCATGGAATCTGACAAACCATATTTTATGTAATTGTTGCACCAACGAGATTAGTTGTTAGGATAACAAATTAACTTTCTATACCTATTGTTTTTCAGGTCAATAATTTGAGTATCTCAAGTAGGTAGGTATGTTTATTTTCTACTATGTATAAACTTGTGGCAACCAGAGGCGTCCCGTTCATAATATGTGCATAAAATGCACTGTGCCCACAGAAAAAAATGCTGATTTATTCGATTGATTTATACAAATAAACTAATAACATTAAAATATTTCTAAAACATCCATATTTCATTCGTATTCAAAGTTCAGGCGGGAACAATGCTGCAAATGAACGGCTAGGCTATGAACTAATTTATTTATTATTTAAAAACAATCTTTTCGTTTTACATCAAGTACCTATATGACTTTCGGATACGATTAAAAGATTTTCTTTCAGTTCATAATATGGAGAAAAAAATATGATTCTCGATCTTTCATATTTTTTAATACCTACCTACATTTTTTTTAAATTAACTCATTTTATATCATTGTCATTCATATCTACATGTTGTTTACAATTATTGTTTAAACATACAAAAATAATAATAAAAATAACCCATTTAGAGATAGCACATTTGTTATCTAATAGGTAGGTACATTTTCAGGTTTCCTATGTATTAACATATTATAGCAAGATAGAAAGTTAAAAAAAAATAATGAATAAAAAACAAGTAAGTATAGTCCCTATATACAAACAATACAAAAAAAAGCAACTAGCTTTCCCGACAGACATTGTCCTGTTTTTAGCAAGAATATTAAATTCGAATTTGTATGCGTATGTTTTAAACGATATTTATAGGTCATAATAGTTGCATTCTGATAATCCTTCCAACTATTAATCAACTGGCAATTTGTCAAACGTCAATTAAAATTCAAAATTAAAAAAGTTTATATTATTAAATTCTATTAAAATGCTATCTACTTTAAGTATTCATAGGGCCGATCTTTCAATTCCAATGGAGCATTACACCTCTTAAGGAACCATTAAAGTTAGTGGGCCGTTCCACCTCCCAATAGCGCACTAAGGGACGATTAAGAACTGTCAAAATGGTGGTAGGTATTACTTTGTCAATTTTGTCTGTTTTGATACCGTTTTTCGAAATTGTTGATGATTTTCATTACTACGAGAGAGCCCATTTTTTTCTAGAACCAATTTATAAATCGGATTAAAATTCTTTGTATAAAACATCAAAATATGATGCCATTAATAATCTCATATTTCATGTAACTTTCTAATATATTCATTTTATAAATAACTTTCTCCTGGTAATTTCAACACAAAATGAATTAGAGAAACTTGTCCCGCAGTTACCGCGTGATGCGACGATCAAGGGGAATCGGGTTCCATTTTTGTACGACTAGGCTAGTATAGCTGTTATCTCTTCCACATAACTTATTAGAAAACTTACAATAACCCCTATTCCCTACCAGATCCGCTTAAATTTAGCATCAACAAAATTTTTGATTTCGCGGGCAATTCCATGTGATTTCAACCAATCCAAGCGATATTTTTCTTAATAAGAAATCGATCGAAGTGAATATAGCTGCAAGTGATTTCAAACGAATAATTTACCCATCCATGTCAAAATTATCATCATGGCCGCCAAATTTCCTTTTTCCCAAACAAATTCACCTTGATCAAGAAATATATTAACGTATCTTTTGTGATGAAAACAATAGCAAAATGATGTATTTTCTGAAAATAATAATTTTTTTGTTTTGATTGTTATTTTAAGAGAGGTGACTGAAAATATAACACCTACACGATTTTGACAAAATATAAGCGGATCCTCTAAAATTTGGCGGGTCTTACTCTATAAGGTGCCGCTTAAATAGATCGAATAGCGGGTCATTTTAGAGGAATTGTGATAATTTAAGTGTAACAGTCAGTTAAAAGTTACTTTTTTCATACACTTTTTTGGCGGATTCTTAATTTTAGCGGATCTGATAGCGAATAGGGGTTAATATGTGATATCACTGTAGGTAGGTAGGTACCTACTCCTCCGTCCTTAGAGCACGTTGCTGAAACGACCACACCATGTACCTACATATTGTTCTATGATGATTATAATTATAGCACTCTGACTTGGTCCCCGTCACTTTGTAAACACTGAACACTTTGTTTGTTATATAGGTAATACATTGTACCTACGTTGTGCATACTTTGTTGGCTCCCGGGACCAAGGGACAGTAATAAGTAAACAAAACTAAACTAGTTATACATTGACAATAACTTTCTAATTCAGAAAGTTTCACGCAATTCGAGTGAATTCTAATGAATAACTTCTACAATATTATTTTAGGTGAACATATCGATTATATGAGCGATCGAAATTTAGAAAAAAAATTACTTGAAAATTGGTCATAAGTTTGTAATAAAAACAATAATTCCTCTATAGTTGCGTAACTTTATAACGAAATCCAAGAGATGGCGGTGTAGGAGGAAATAAGTCACATATGAAGCGTGTTACGTTATGTTGTTGGTAAATAGCCTCCATTGAACCTTAATTTAACTGAATTATTTTGGTAAAATAAATTATTTATAATATAGTTCTTTCAATGCCCCGAAATTTACTTTGCCACGTTGGCGACTGCGGAAAAATTGTAATTTCTTTTCGTAGCAAAATTTTCATTAGAATCGTGCTCAAGATGACTCACTTCTTGTTTTAACGAAAATATTTCAATATTCAAAATATAATCTTATGTTACACATTTAAAATGTTTATTTGTGAAGTAAAAACTCGATTACTGGCACTTTATAAAAATATATTGACTGCAATCCAATCCAAAATCAAACCCCATTTACACCCCACTTAGGGGCATAGGGAGGCAACAAGAGCTCTCCATTGCGCTCGATCTTGCGCAATGCTTATGACCTCCTCCCACACCATGGCCGAATCCCAAATTGAATGCAATATAACGAAAAATGCCAACCATGTCGATGTGGGTAAATAAGACACATATTATCGGTCTAAGTTGACATGTACTTACCTTATTATCAAAGTAGTAAAACACAACGAAATACTTACCTGAAATAACTTTGTCAGCACATACAATTTAAGCAAAAATATATACGTAACTTATAGTCACACTAAGCCATTCTTCGAAACAACGGTAGAAGACGGTCTATCACTGTAGTAAAATGATATAGGTAGGTACCTATTATTAATTTATAATGAATAGTTTTTTAATCTTATTTGCATTAGAAACTTCTAGACTTGAAAAATAGATAAATAGGTACTTAAACAATATAAATCTTTAAATTTATAGAATTTTGCAAAATTGTGTTCAAAATAAGATAAAACTACCTATTTTTTTTTTGCACTAGGTTCTAAAAGTGCTTTAAATATGAATAAATTATAGATTTCAGCAACATAGTGCCAAACAATGAATTATTAATAATCTCGACTCTTTTACCTTCCAGCAGTCACACGGCATTTTATATCATCATCAGATACGTACAATAAATTCTACGTACCAGTTCTCGGAGAGTGGCCATTTTAAATTCTGTTTAAATACAAACGAATTAACAGATCAGCGCGCACCAACTCATCAATATTTTTGTTCCGTTGAATATTTTCTACTCTATTTTTTCTAGTTCCATAACTCAAAAAATACAATAGGTACTTATAGATTTGTGGTTTGCGGAAAAATGCGAAAATTTATTGGAATTTGTCCCACTCTTTTTAGCTAAACATGATTATTTTGAGCGTTGTAATGCCCCTTAATTAATTCCAACTAATTTTCCCTTAATAGCCCTGCATTTATCTTTTAGATACGTCTGGCGATAGAGAAATTGCATATAAATTAGGCGCACCTTGGTACGTACGTCGTACGTGTCGCGGAGCATTGTTTCAACTACCTACTGTACTCGCATTGAGTAATTATATTTTGTATGTAAAGGAAAATACATTCTATACTTGCTGAATCTCTCCAAGGTGCAATAATTACTCTACAAAATGAAAACGCGATCAAGTTTAAATAATTTCGTGTCAACTTTATCTAAAACTAGCTTTCCCGACAGACGTTGTCCTGTTCTCTGTAGTCCATACTATGGATATTGTTTTCGAATTTGTAATTCATACAAAAATACGTTCAATTTTACATTGAAACATATTATGTTTGAATGTAAAATGATTATTTCTGAAAGCTTGAAAGAAATTCTATAAAAAATCTGCGTACAAATGTTTTGAAACACAGTGGTTAAAAATAAAAATTGAGTTTTTATGGAATTTTTCACAGATGGCGTTGTTGTCAGTAAATCCGTTCCATACTAACTTTAATGTTATTTTCTATCCCTTTTTCGATGTTTTATTAGTTATTCTGTTATCCGGAGCGGAGAAGAATCCAATAAACTAAGCATTATAAAATCTGTTCGGCCGATCTCGAGCTATAAGTGTTCGCACTAACCCGACTTTCTTTTACATTATAGGTTTGCTTCGGATAATGAGAAAATGGTTGGAATATCTTACGCTACATTATGCGTTGTGTGCAGATTCTCTGTTACCGTTGGTTACCGCACGTCCTTGTTACGACTGGTTTTAGGTAATAAAAAAATTGGACGTTTTAAGTGTTATTCAAAGAATGCTTACAGCCGGTTTCATAAGAAGCTTCAAAAGAACACTTTAGTTAAAGTTCCTTTTAAATTTTAAGGACTCCTTTAAACTGACGCGTTTCATAAAAAATATTCCAGCTAAAATTTGAAATGTCAAAAACATATTTTAAAGTTGATAGTGTTACCATGGAAATCTATGGAAAACATAGGTTGTTTACTAATATTTTCGCGGAATTTCTGTTCTGATCTGTCAAATTTATTTCTCAATAGAAATATCAAAGTGCCGTTATTTGTGTTAATTATTATTATGGTTTATGAATTAGTATCTAAACGAAATCTGTAAACAATAATATTCTTCCCGTTTTGCTGTTTTCCGCCCTATTTTAGTCATTTTTGTCCACAGTGTCACCGCATACAAAATGTTTATCTTTGTGACAGAGAAAGCGCCACGAAAAATTTCTATGAACTCCGGTGGTAAAAATTTTAACTGACTAAAGTCGACTTTAACTAAAAATAATAATCGATAACGGTACTTTAGCTAAAAGTCAGTTTTAAATGTCGTTTTGTTGTTATGAAACCCGTTATTTTTTTTACTTTTTACTGCTGGACATATTCGCTCATTTAAATGAACCCAACAGAAAATAATGCAAGATAGGAATTCTAATCGAAAGCACTAAGTTGGTGTAGATCAGGCGCGCTGTCAATGGTGACCTGCAACTTACGGACTGGGTACGAAATGTATTCTCAGATACAATTTTCTCTTGAACACTGATCAAACATTAAATTTAAAAAAAACTGAAGAATAACCTAAGTATCCCTGCGTTCAAAGCATGCTGTTGCACTTCTATTGCCATTGCCACAACTTACTTACGCGAATTGCAGTAGGTATATAAATTATACAATAGCCACATAGCTGGTCTAACTGCACTGTCTGGTTTGTGACTGCGATTTCCCCAATTCTCTTCTTCCCTCCTCTTCTCTCATTCTCTCCTTTTTAGAGCGTTTTTCTAGTTAGTAAAAGAGTTATATTTATATGTAGAGAGCCGTTTCACACCTCATTAATTACTTCATGTATTGTAAGCATATGACATAATTGTAATATTAGCATACTAATTGGTCGAATTGTTATACCAAATTTTAAACTTAAAATATATAATATGTACATGACTGTAAGTATGCTTGGATTAAAATAAAAAAGAATAGGTATTTAGGAAAAGCGGTGGGGGGAATGTAATGGTGCATTTCATTGAATGAAGGGGGGGAGGGGTCACAAATCTCAAAAAAAAATTTACTGGTGTACCTTTGAATTTTTTTGATTTGGTAGGTGTACCTTGGATGCAAAAAGTTTGAGGAACACTGCTCTAGATCACCGGCTGGCCGCTCGCAGCCCAATGCTAGCGACGGCATGCACCCGAATGTCATCGGAGTGGCCGTGGTTCGAATCCCCAACATGGCAATGGGAAAAATATTCGAATCAGTGTACTTACATGGTGAACATTGTATAGGTAAAGGTGATCACAACTAAACCAGCCTTTATGATTGATGAGGGTCGTAAGCCCTAATGGTACTAACATTGAAATAGCACTCATACAAACGTGATGTTTACAACAGATATTGAACGTGTACCTATTCATAATTATTTAAGCGTTGATTTAAACCAAACAAAGACACTATCCAACTTTTATCTCTATATCTCATCAATTATTAAATATCTACTTGTTTTATATAAGAGATATATGATATGTCGAGAATTCTCATGATTAGTAGTTCGGAGACATTGTTGTTAACTTAAAGTGATCACATTAAGCGCTAGAAGACGGTCGTAAGCCCGTAGTGGTTTGTTCCATTTAAAATCGAACATCGGTAATGAATTGTTAGAGTTGTTACATACTGTATTCGCAAACAAAGACACTTATATAAAAATATAAGTAAAAAGTGGACAGTTAATGTTCTTCCTTCTCTACCATTGACGAAAAATTTGATTGTAAAATTCAAATTGACTTTGGCCATTGATCTTTTAGATACTTTATTTATATGTATGTATTTTAATTTTCTTTTAAATGAGCAAAAATGGAGATTTACCAAATTCCTCCTTAACGTCTGGAAGCATTTAAATTTAAAAAATTAAGTGTGTTAAGGGTATGATGGATTAGAATCACAATTTGAACTTTTAAACACAATATTTAAAATTTATTTTTCGAAGTAGCAGCAGATAGTTTAGCAGCATGGAAAGACATCCTCACCAATCCACTTGGTAAGTGTGGCGCCGTGTTGCCTATCACCCTAGCCATATATCACGTCCAGATCAGAAATGTGTGAAAGATGTCAGTGTATTTGTGTTCACTTCGAGTGAGCACTTATTTTCTAAACTATCTTCGATCATTCCCTCCTACAAGGGAAGATCAGGTGACTATCATTCACTAAAATTTTAGTTTTTTTTAATCCTATTATTGGTTCAGTTTGATGTTGGAGATGTTAAAAAAAATCCTAATCATGGCGATTTAATGACAAAAAGTTTACAAGTTTGTTAGAGTGGTTTCCTACTGCTTTATCTTGTATATATTCTTATCTATGTATCCACTCAATCAATCAATTCTTCCTTCAAGGCTCAACTTTAGGGTACATGGAGGCAACAAGTGCCCTCAATAAAATCTTGTTAAGTAAATGAAATATGTAAAATAAAAAATTATCATTTATTTGTTAAGATAATATTTTTACAGTAACTAACTAATGATAACCATTAGTAGTTTAAACAGAATCATGCTTTTAGTTCATATAAACGCATAGAACTATAAATCAAACAAACAATTTATACAAATCACAAAATCAATTAATTATATACACAAAAATGTCAACTCATTATTAGAGACTGAATTATATGCAACTTAAAATGTATGTATATATGCATGACAAATTCCCAAAATATACAACATATAATTTTATTATATACCTACTACAAAAACGCGTTATTGTTTTTCAATATAATTATTTACAAGATCAAAAGAACCAAGTTTTATAATTTTACCAGAAAGAATTGTATTGGCACGATATACAACCATGTACACTTTTGCATTGCCCCAATAGGGGGCAACAAATAATCACGCGAGCTCAAAGGGAGAGGGAGGTCTGGCTAAAAAATCACGAAAGATCACCTAGGGGGAGGGGGGGTTTAGTGAAAATCACGTGCATTTATTTTTTTATGGTGAAATTAAAGAAACACAGTTGCATTTTCAAAATTTAAAAATTTTACGAAAAAAGCACATATAGTATCATTAATTTGCAAGTCATAGATTTCTAATTTTTATAGTACCTAATACAAAAATGTAAGAAACGTGGGTGCTTATTAATGTTTAAATTCTCTTTATAAAGATAAAGTTAAATTAATATAAAATATTATGCAACTCTTTATACACATAAAGTTATAATAATATAAAAAATAGGGCCAAACATACACAAATAAGTAGACTTTAGATGAAATATGGAAACATATTTGCAAAAAAAAATCAAATAGCAAAGTTTGTGAATGCCGATTTGCATATGCAAATGCATATAATCCAGTCTCTATTTATTATACTCTGAACATTCACATTACAGTTGAATTCGCTTTATTCACAGATATGTAAATATTTAACAAGATGAAGGGGAGACAAGCTATGACACATGTCAGTGGAAATATGACAAATTTTCTATTTCAATTGCATTGTTAACAAGGATTTTTGATGACAGATTTTTAACTCAATTTGACAACTCATTTCGGGATTTATATCATTATTTAACACATAGTAGAACAGATCGGAATCTGTTAACTATTATAAAATAGTGCAAAAATCTGTGTCACATACTTAATTATAAATAGGAGAAATATAATATTTTACAGCTTATCTCCAAGGGAAAAAATGAAAAAAATTAGTGTTTCCAAAAATCAGGCGTTTTGGCAGAAATATGATGGATAACAGGAGTGGGAAAAAATTTAGACCTCTCGAGAGACTTTTCGGATACTGCGAAGTCCAAGAATGACACTAAAAAAGAATAATTGCATCATTGTAAAGTGCACTTTGGCCAAAAAAGAGCTTGAGCTCTAAATCATACAAATATAATATGAAAAAGAAAAATTCATGAAAGAGATAAATATGGGCTTTACTATAATATTATAAAATCACCTAATTTGAAATAATAATTTATTGTAAAAATCACTAAAAAATATTTCATGAAATAAATAAAACTAAATATAAACATAAATAAAATATACTTAAAAAACCAACAACTCACATAAGTTACCTATTTATTTTGCATTGATTGGTTTTAACCTCCGTAGGTATATATGGGAGTATTTTTGCCAAAAAAAAATGACAAAATATAAATCAACTACATGAGATGAAAAATAATCAGTATAATAAGCTATCTCTCAATTATACAAAATCACCTAAATTTACAATATTTAATTCAATTCAATTAATAAAACATTGTAATTTGACTAAATTAAATATTATGTAAGTCTTTATGCACTTTGAGTTTTATCTGCGTTGTATTTTAAAATAGGGTGTGGCTAGTTTGCCGCTAGCGGTATACTAGAAAAGCGCACTAAAAAGCCGCTAGTTTCGGAACAAAAGTTCAAATGCGTCATCAATTCAAATATGTTCGGTTTGCAGAAGGTAAAATGGATTCGGGGTACATGTGAAGAGGTATGGGGGGCTCTGCCCCCCAAACCCCCCTAAATAATTTTGTTCAAACCTAACCTAACCTATTTTCATGACTGTTAGTCATGAAAATAGTAGAAAGCGTGCTAATGAACCTATTTTTTAATGAATTGAGCACAGCCAAAGTGAACACAAATACACTTTAGACATCTTTCACACAAAAAACTGATAAGTAAATAGAAAAAAAAACGAAAAAAAAGATCGCCCGCACCGGGATTCGAACCTACAACCATCAATATGAACAGAGGCGATGGTAACCACTCATCCGCAGTGGACTTACGTAACATGCCGAAAAACTATAACATCTACTATTATTTTCGCGCATGCGCACTTCTTCTTTGCACTGCCACTGGTGGCATTTTAGCGCGATTTGCTAGTATATATTTGCTAGTATGGAGGAGGTCATTAACGTTGCGCAGGATCGAGCGCAATGGAGAGCTCTTGTTGCCTCCCTATGCCCCTAAGTGGGGTCTAAAGGGAGTTTGGATTTGGATGCTAGTATACCGCTTGCGGCAAACTAGACACTTCCTTTAAAATATCATCAACTTGTAATATGATTTTCAGTTGAATTTAATAATGGGTTTTATTTAACAACGAGCTTAACTTTAAACTTGATTTTCCTCCTTCAATTCAAGAGATGATTAAAATAACAAAAATAACTTTATAGTGTCAGGAAATTATTCATTTTTGTATGTATTCATAATATTCATTTAATATAAGCCACAATTCATAATTATTGATCACTAATACATGTAAATATATATGCAATCATAAACTTATAAAATAATTTCTATTAGGTATATACACACAAATCAATTTTTTTAATAGAGTTCATTATCTTTGATATCAATGTAAATAATTTTACTCGATTATTATGTACAATAAATGTTTTTAGTTATATCTTTAATGTAATGTAGTCATATTATGTACAAAGAAATAATTTCAGATCTGCAATAAAAAAAACTAGGTACAATGATAATAAATAAGATCATTGCTGAAAATATTGGATCTACTTTAATCTTTTGTTGCATGTAATGGCCTCACGTCTCTTAAAATTGTAAAATTACCAATATTCACATCCGAAATTCTATAATATAGGTTATTGTTTCAGAGGTGTAAATTTGTAATATAGAGATTCTGTTGTAATTTCTTTCTCATTTATCTTTTTTCAATATACTTAGATAGATATTAACTGTACTAAAAATATACAATGGGATTGACACCATAACAAACTGTCAGACGCTAAATTGTTTATTCTATGAAGTTATAAAAATTTTAATTTGCCATCTATTATCAAAAATCAAGTAAGGTTTTTAGAAAAGTTCATCACAAAAGAATCAAATAATACAGGCATATATACAAACATAAATCAGATATACAAAATAATTCTAATTTAACAATAATCGGCACTGAAAAACATCTAGATATACATAAAAAAATATTCTGTTCATACAATTAATTTAACAATACAATAAATAAACAATCATTGATTATTCTACAGCTTATTTGTCTTTATTGTTACTATCAAGTGAATTCATATTGTTATTATTATTTACACATAAACATAGCTATGGTAAAGTGATCACACAAATCAATTTCTTCTTAATAGTTCATATTACACCATTCAAAAACTTCACTTCTAAATCGTTTTGTTTGTAAGTGATTTATAATTCAATTCTCTTTATTACTTTTCAAGCATATTCCTGTTACACAATAAAATTTTATCTCGATGTGAAAAACATATTGCAAAGTGTTGACAAAGCCAAGAAAAAATAAAGACTTAAGTTGCCGTTTTGTTGACAGATGACACTCTTTCACAAAAATGTTTTCAATACATGTGGAATTAGCCTCAAATCAATTATTTGACAAAATATTCATTCGATTTTATGATTTTTAAAAAGCTTTATTGCTCTAATTTTCAAATACATTTTCTATTATTATAATTTTGATTTATGATTTTTTGTTTATTTCGGTCATTTGTTTTTGGCAGCATTCATTTAATGGCTCAAGTCAGTTCATAGCAAAGGCCACAACGTTGTACTATGTAACATAATGCATTTGTCTACATCGACAATTATAAATTTTTTAATATCGTTGTCTAAGGAAAGTCTTTCTCAGACACTGTCGCTTTGAGAAAATTGCGGACTCTGAGAATTTTCAGGTGTAGATATTTTGAAATCCGTTTCAGAATCGTGATTTCCGTCCGTCAAACGCGGCGTACTGCTGATTATAATGGTGTTATGCGAAGAAGTGTTTATTTGACAAGTGGTCAGCTGAAGAGGGTTGACGGGCGAGTCCAGTTGAGACGTGGCGTTGGCTTGTGATTGATTAGTTTGCAACAATGGATTGGCGTTGGCATTTGTTGTTTGTTTGGAATCTTGTGACACTGAAAACATAAAATTTCAATAAATTATTTAACACTGAATGTTTGAAATTCGATTTTAGAATACTATTGATATCTACAAAAGTAAATAAGTAGGTTTGATTGTCACTAAAATATCTCGATCAAAAAGACAGTTCTTCACAAATCACTCTTTGAGGGTGGAATGCCTAATTAGGTAATTATAAAGAGACAGTTAATAAGACCCCCCATTCCCAATCATTCCAACTGTCCCAACGGAGTGTTGTCACTCCAAAAACGAATCATGTCTAAATTAAATTGCGTCCAGCCATTCGACCATCACTCCAAATGGATCGTTAATGGAAAAACTCAAGTGAGTGTGGTCTATGTTGTTACATCACTTGATTATAAGTCATAAAAAGTTGGTCCCAACTTGTCTCATTTTGTCATAATTCTTCCACCAGTGTACACCTGTTGCTGTTTTTATTTTAGCAAAAAGTGTGTGTATTAACAAAGTGAAATTTCGTTATAGCCTTCCATACGCATATATATATATATAGCAATTGAATAAAAAAACTCGGTCAAAAATGGATGACATCCGTTTGAAGTGTTTGTGAATGGATGAAGACCACTTTAAGAAGAAAAGAAGATTCTTTCAAAGTCTACTTACACAAGGGGTGGTGGACTTTGATGTGAGCTTTGAGTGCGGATGACTGCTGGTACGGTGTGCCACAGATGATACAGACGTACGGACGCTCTCCTGTGTGAGTCCTAATGTGAGATACCTTTAAAATAAATATGTTATTAAAAACAAAATTCAATTTACATTTTTCTATACAAAGATATTAATAAGTAATAGGTTGGGGAAAAAGTCTTTTCGCATTATAGTATGTATGAACTTGTAATAAAATCTCTTTGGCTGTAGTATTTGTATCTGGCTGGTTTTGGTATCTGTATTTGGTAATTAAAATTTTAAAGAACATAATTCCAAATTCAAATTAGGCAAATGCGTGATTTTCATTTGTTTTTCGTAGTGTCAAGATGAGTGAATCTAATGAAGAAATTCGATACATTTTAAAATTTTACTACTAAAAAGGTAAAAATGCGTGAAAAGTGAGAGTAGCACAAATTTGGTTTAAGCGTTTTCAATCCAGAAATTTTGATGTCAAAGATGCACCTCGCTCTGGTCGCCCTATTACGGATAAAATGGATGCCATTTTTGAAAAAGTGGAGCAAGATCGACATATCAGTAGTTACGACGTAGCTGAAGAACTGGCAATTGATCACAAAACAGTTTTGGCGCATTTGAAAAAAGCTGGGTACAAAAAAAAGCTGAGAGAAAGCGGCCGGAATTGATCAACAGAAGAGGTGTGGTGTTTCATCATGATAACGCTAGACCTCACACATCTATAGCCACTCAGCAAAAATTAAGAGAGTTCGGCTGGGAGGTGTTAATGCATCCGCCGTATAGTCATGACCTTGCACCTTCAGATTTCCACCTGTTTCGGTCTCTTCAGAATTCTTTAGGCAATGTTAGGTTAACATCACGAGAGGACTGCCAAATCCACTTGTCGCGGTATTTTGATGAGAAGTCCCAAATTTTTTATTCCAATGGGATCATGTCCCTACCTACAAGATGGCGAAAGGTTATCGAACAAAATGGTACATACATACTTTAGTTAAATTTAAATAAACTATATTAAAAAATGTTTTGAATTTTCTTAAAAAAGGCGAAGAAACTTTTTCCCCAACCTATTATATAAACGGCAGGACTTGAAGACTAAAGTAAGATATTAGGTTTTTAGGATCCTCAGTTTAAGAAATTTCCATTAACATATTCATGAAATAATAAAGATTCTAACCAGATCACTCTTCTGTGCAAATGCTCTCGAACAATGTGTGCAGGCAAATGGTTTCTCTCCTGTATGTGTTCTTCTGTGGTTTTTTAGGGTTCCGAGTGCGGCAAATCTCAGCGGACACAAGTCACAGGCGTACGGCCTTTCACCCGTGTGGATGCGTTTGTGTTTTACCTAAGAAACAAAATATCGCACACATCAATATAAAGGGTCGACTGTTTAAACAAATGCAGACTACAATAATAGCGGCAATCGCAGTATTGTTAAACTTGTAATTTGTCGAATTATTTCTAACTTATTTCAAGTAACTTTTGATAAGTGTTTCTTATTTCTTTTGTTTGAAGAATAAACAGCTTTTTAACCTCTATGATATTACGATTCAATATTAAAAAAAGATTTACAAGTTGATCTATTGCGTCTATGATAGAGTTAGAATAGATTCTTATTTGTACTGTTAACCACATAAAAATAATGACAATATTGATTTTTTTCCCCAACCACGGTAATAGCATAGAGATCAAAAATGATTTTCAATACCGTACAATCCATCGGTCCGTCATGAGATAAAATCTGCAGAGTTATTCACGAAAAAGTTTAATTTTAGAACAAATATTTATGAAACAAGGGGCCTTTGTATGAAAACACCCATTTATGGCACTTTTACTTAATTAATTACCCCGCATATGAAACTGAAATTTACGTTTTATTGTAAAATGCACTATTATGAAATAGTTTAGCGAAGCAGACAGGCAAGCAAGTTCTTTAATATTTTAACTTTGAGATACATCTATTGTAAATTCGAATTCGAACATATTTACCTAAAAATAATTTTTTAAAGTTATAATGCGACTTAAGGAAATAATTGAAAAATATTCCAACCAAACTTTTTTGTGAATAACTCTGCTGTAACCGTCTTGATATTTGACCTGAATTTAAAAAACTATCTCAAAATCGCAAGCTAGAGACTAAATAATAATTGAAATCAGAAAAATAAAGTAATTTCACCAAATGTAATCTGAAATAAAGAAGAATAATTAAAAATTGGGAAACTCTGAAAGTATTCAGTGCACACATAAACCAATTTTATTATTGAAAATGTTTTAGAATAAGGATTTTTGGTATATTGGTAATAAATTAATGGTGCATTGAATAAAATCATGTTTCAGACGGCGGCATTTTCGAAATAAAAGTCTCACCAGTGAACTGGACGTTGTGAATCCTGACCCGCATGTGTCACACACAAACGGATGGTCTCCCGTGTGCTTCCTGAGATGCGCATCCAGTTCTCCTTTAGATACAAACCTGGACTGACACATGGGACAGGCGAATGGCTTGGTGGCGTTGTGTCTCATTATGTGTTGCTTCAAGTTGGTGTTTTGTGTGAAACCTACAAAGCACAAGATAATACGGCTGTGAGTTCAACGAGCATAAGAGATGTATTACATTATTTGAGTCACCCAATTTCAAAATCTGTTATGTTTCTTTAAAATATAGAGACCCTGTTCCTAAAGCACTTACATGCTTGTGTGTAACGGGAATGTATCGATATATAATTTTTTATATGTAAACTAGCTTTCCCGACAGACGTTATCCTATAGTCTTTACTATGAATATTGATTCCAAATTTGTAATTTATACAAAAATATGTTTAAAATATCTTTGAATGTTAAAAAAAAATATTTCTGAAAGCTTGAAAGAAGTACCTACTATCAAAAATCTTCATAGGTACGTATCAATATTTTTAATTTCAACAGTTGTCAGGTAAACAATTATTTTGTTATTATAATATTTTCCATAGATGGCAGTGACGTCTTAGAAAATCCGTTCCATACTAACTTTAATATTATATTTTATATCATATCTTATCCATTTTTTTTTCAACTTTTTATTAGTTGATCTGTTATCTGGAGTGGAGAAGAATCCAATAAATCAAACACCGGAAGAATCTGTTCAGCCGATCTCGAGTTATAAGGCTTCGCACAAACCCGACATTCATTTATATTATAAGACTAGCCTATACCCGTCATGCTTTACGTTTTTGATTCCGATTGTCAGGCTTGATCGGTAGGTAATTAAACAGGTTCTAGTCTAGCTTCCCATTGCTTAACAGACCTCTATAACTGACATAAGCACAGGAAAAGAAGAATGACACTTTTACAATATTTGTTTTACCGACCTCATAATATTACACGAACCTACCAACAAAATTTGCAAGTTTTCATAGAGAGAGCTCTATGGTTTGAATCTTAGCTACATTCCGTACACCCTCTAATGTGTGATAATTAATTAGGCATTCCACCCATAGAGGGTGATTTGTGCTATGTTTTTGAGAAATTTGTATGAAGATCCTAAAAAAATAGAGTTTTTTAAATAGCTGTAAATATATTAAAGTTAATGCAGCAAATTGTATTTAAGAACCTTCTCCACCATTTTGTACGGCTCTGGGCATATTAATATCTGACCTTAATGTCTGTTTTCTACGATTGATGCGCCTTCAAAAATATAAACTGACTAAAATATTATGTGGAGAAGATATCTAGTACATCAATAAACTCTAGGATGTTAAATTCTAGTTTAAAAAATACACAAATATTCATTTGTTTTTGTCGAATTTGGATCATCACCTCTTGAACCAAAGAATTATATGTACTGCATATTAGAAATGGTAATTGGAATAAAAATCAGAGTAAAACTTTTGTTGATTAAAATGATTTCACAGTTCATTTTAATCAACAAAAGTTTTACTCTGATTTTTATTCCAAATGAACTTTCACTATGTGAATACACAAACCTTACAAAAAGTAAAACTTTTGTGTTAAGTGTTAAATTTTAAGTACAAATATACGGCATTACAGCAAACAAATTTTGAAACTAGGTGACGCATTATACCATTCACGCTCACCTTTGCCACAAGTGGGACACAAATAAGGTTTTTCGCCACTGTGGGTCCGTATGTGGTCTTTCAGAGTAGATAACATATTGAAGCCTAAAACATTAACATCGAATGAGATATTTTCAAATTTGAATAAGTTGATGACATATTATTAAAAAATAAAGAAACGCTTTGGAGACTTGCCTTTATCACAAAACGTACACTGATGCCTCTTCTTGCCTGTGTGATTGTTCATATGAAGTATGAGTTGGTCGGGTCTAGTAAATGCTCTGAAAGTCAAAAATAGAATAATTAAAAATCAACATAAAAGGCTGATTATGGGTCATATTTTAAAAAATCTAATGCATGTAATGTTTGCGTCAAATATTTGGATGTTTTCAACCATCAACAAAACGTATTTGATTTTATTGATTCATTTAGGAGGTTACTAATTTAAGAATTTTTTACTGTGATTGATGTATTGAATGTATTGTAAAGGAAAGGAAAATGTAAGAAAAAGAAAAAATAAAGTATTATTATTATTATTTAAATGGCGTTAGAACACTTAGCGCCATCTAGTGACAGTTATGACTGATTAAAAGTTTGGATGCTTTGAAGAATTTTCGTATTGCTCAACAGATGTCTCATCATTTTGATAATATTATTATTAAACAATTATTGTTTTATATAACTAGGTTACTTGGCAGTATCATCTACGCACATGATGACCAGGTAGTTACTTCCTCGGCACGGCAAAACTAGGATCATAGGTTTGAATCCTACCAGAGATATGGGATTTTTCAACATTTATTACACTCATGATAGGTTGGGTATTAAACATTTGACAACCTAACGGAAACTTAGTTAATGTAAACATGATCACACTAATGGTCTGTTTTCCTAAGAATACGGTACTGCTATAAACAGCGGTGAATGTGTCAGTTTAGAACATTGTCAATATTGTTACCGTAGTAACAAAGTCATAATTTTGAAAAGCTGCTGTTGTCAGACGACGGACCGCTCATAAGCCGGCATTTGAAACTACAGGAGAATATGGTTGTATGTCCATAGAAGTTTGTATGTTAAGATCAAAAAGTTGGTAACTACGCTAAATTTTATGCATCATAATTTAATGATATCTCTAATGTCAATTAGGTTATAGTTTGATGAAAACTACATTTTTCCTCAACCATTCATAATTTTTTTTTTAAAGATATTATGCAGACTAGCTTATACCCGTCTTGCTTTACGTTTTTTATTCCGATTGTCAGGCTTGATCGGTAGGTAATTAAACAGGTTCTAGTCTAGCTTCCCATTGCTTTGTAGACCTCTATAACTGACATAAGCACAGAAAAAGAAGAATGACACTTTTAATGTTTATTAAAATTTTGTATGAAGATCCTAAAAAATAGGGTTTTTTAATTAGCTCTAAATATATTAAAGTTAATGCAGCAAATTGTATTAAAGAACCTTCTCCGGCATTTTGCACGGCTCTGTGCAGATTCATATCTGACGTAGCATTTGTATTTTGAGCGTGATGCTATGACATACGGTAAAAAGCAAAATAAAAAAACATTTCTGAATTATTATTTAGATAGAGAAGGAGGGGCTAATGCGAGTTTTATTTAATTTCCCAATTTACCACGCAACTTTCTTAATTTTTTATTTCATAAGAACCTTCTACTGATAAAAGCCAACACGACAAAAAAAGAATTAGTGAAATCGGTTCAGCCGTTTAGGCGTGATGCGATGACATTAAGTAAAAAGCTAATAAAAAAACATTTCTAAATTATAATGTAGATTTACCACGCAACTTTCTTAATTTTTTCTTTCATAAGAACCTTCTACTAATAAAAGCCAACACGACAAAAAAAGAATTAGTGAAATCGGTTCAGCCGTTTAGGCGTGATGTTCACATATACGATAGAAAGCAGACAAACATTTCTGAATTATTATATAGAAGATTATTATGTAGATAAAATGCAATTAACGATGTAAAAACTTAATTAATTTTAGCTTATAAGTTATTGAATTATGTTAAGTTATCGTTGATTCGGGTGAAGGATGACGTACGATGGGACATAAGCTTGAAATCAAAACATTTCCTCTTTAATTGCTTTACTTTTTAAAAAATCCAATAGATGGCGGTGTAGTAGGAAGTACATAACATGTGATGTATGTTTGCGTATTGTATAGATAAGTCGAAAGAATTGACCCATTTAAACCAATTTTTCAGAATTATTATGTTATTAAGATTAAGAGTTGCGCATACATACCTATGACACAGCGTACATTTATTGGCTTTTTCTTTATTATGGATCAACACATGCTGTTTGAGATTCTTGCGCTTGGAGAACACCTTATCACATAGAGTGCATCTGCAAAGGTTACAAAATTATATTGAGTTAGTTAGTTTTAAAAGGTGGGTCCAGAGATTGGAATTTTTTTGTTGGATGGGTCGGAGTCCAGTCAACTTTGGGAATCACTGATATAGAGGTTTTTTTTTTTAAACCCTTTGCACTCAATCGATATAGAGGATTGTGGTTAATAAATACAAGTTTTAAAAATTCCAAATAAAAATGTCGTACTTGAATTCAGTCTGTCCTTTAGGAACGGGTCCAGAATGTTTGGTCATGTGGGCCGCGTACGAATGTTGATTATTATACTTTATTCCGCAAATCGTGCAACAATATTTCACTTCCAATACGAGATCGACTCCATCATTGTTTTCCTGTTTTTGTTCTATGATCGTGGCTACTGCACCGCCTGTGCTGGTTGTCACTGATCCAATCTGGAACAAGTAAGTCAATCGTAAGTTTTGTTGGTATATTAACAAATTCTCAGTCAGCTGGTAGACAAGAGAAAGGTGTGCCTTGCATGACCGTCCAACATGCAGAGGAGCATATGACGTATAGTCCGAAATAACGTTGAATATTACATATTTTAAATTAAAAATAAACAAACTTCTGTTCTACAATGTGAATCACGATATCAAAAATGAATTTAAAGTGTTGAATATTACACATTGGGTCGTTTTTGGTTATTTATATTATTCGATAGAGTAGACTCTTCTCTATCTGGCATTTTCAAAAATTGTAATATCTACTTCTGTCACTGCAAAAAATCGATTTTAAGTAATCAACTCCTCAAAAATTTCATAAAAATAAGTTCAATTTGGTTGGTATAGGTTCTATTGTTTATGCCAAAAATACAGGGCCCTATCATTTCTCAGCGCACCTGCTAATGTTAAACATTGTGTCATGGTTTTTTGAAGTTTTAATATATTTCGTGGAAGGATTTCATTGCAAATTTGTTTACCAGCAGTGGTCGTGTGTTTATATAATAGAAGACCAGTGTGTATTATTATTTACACCTTACAGGTGCAGCAAATTAAAATGCTGTTACCTAATGCACCCTCAGGTTTGTTTTGTAAATGTCTTTTGTTAAAAAAGTAAACAATGGTCATTGTCTTTTTATTTTATGAGACTTTTTTTGCTAAATCAAATATATTTCTATAAATATATTATAAAGAAAGTAATAAGTACTTAATTGTTATTGGTATCAACAATAAAACACTTCATCAGTTTTAAATACCTACTTTATTATTATTCATGCAGTAGGGTGGATTATTCATGATGACATATTTTGAGAAAAAACAACACCTAATAAATTTGTATGAAATAACAAGTAAGACTGAGAACAATAATAATGGAGAAGTCCCTACAGTTTGAAGGCCTGGCTATTTATATACCTGGATATTTTGAAATATAAGATAATTCGTGGAATATTGAACGGACCCTGCTCAAATCTTGTTTCTAAACTTTTATTATGCATATCTAACGTTCTTTCATGTGAAGCGTCATATCCTATTCTCTTTACTAATGGTAACTAACAGAGACTCCTTGATACCAGGCAACCTCACGGTGACTTTTAGCTCAACCCCTACACACGAGACTCTTTGGGTTGGACCAGGCGTCGGCAACCTATGGCACGCGATGGGGTTCTGAATGGCACTCTACAAAGATAAATTTGGTATAATATTCTGAATTTGGTATAAAATTCTGAATTAAGGCAGCACCCTGAATCATATTGGTAGAGTGGCTTGGCACACCGCAGCTAAAAGGTTGCCGACCCTGGGTTGGACTCTTGTTTTCCTAGATGTATGTATATGTAATTACTGGGTACTCTTAATAGCTCCATATACTCGGTACTAACACATTATATTTTAATTTATTCAGTCACACAATATTAATACAGCAGTGGTCAAAGAGGATGATAGGTTATATCATGACCAAAATCATTTTTTTCAACTGGAAGAAATGGAATTGTGTTAGGCCCTATCTTTTTGGGGTGGCAAAAAAGGCAATTAAGGACACTTCTTGCAGAGGGCAGGAGCCGAGAAGAGGCACTGTCACTCTAGAAAAGGTCTCCGTATGTAGAATTGAAGGACGTTTTTATTGAGACTTATAGATTTGGTCATGGTGACACAAGGTGTGGTGTATATAGTCCTTTGATATACTAAACACATTTTCTTACAAAAATTCTGTTACAGTACCAGCGCTATTCAGAATAGTGTTACTGCTCATTAAAATCAAAGTTATTGTGAGGAGGAGGCCTACGTCCTGCAGTGGACGAACAAGGACTAATATGAAGTTATTATCTACATAATAATTCAGAAATGTTTGTCGGCTTTCGATCGTATATGTGAACATCACGCTCAAAATACAAATGCTACGTCAGATATGAATCTGCGCAGAGCGGTGCATATTGCTTGAGAAGGTTCTTAAATACAATTTGCTGCATTAACTTTAATATATTTAGAGCTATTTAAAAAACTCTATTTTTTTAGGATCTCCATACAAATTTCTCAAAAAGACAGTAAGCCATCTTTTGGAAACAAAATTACTCATGTAAACGTTGAATGGAATCTTGGTATTACGGTATGAAAATGTAATAAAATAATCATAGATTGATTTGTTATACATATAAAAAATATTCCCTCCCGAAGCACGAGTATATACTCATTTTCGGGAGGTATCTTGTTTGTATATTTTAGTTGTTAATAATTATTATCTGTAAGCATGTTATTTTTATATTTGTATATATTATCAATAAAGGCTTTATATTATATTATTATTATTAAATGTTATTCAAATCTTATTATTCTCCATAAATAAAGATTTAATGAAAAAATTTGCAAAATGATTCCTCCAATTTGACGTTTGACAGATAGCGCCCTAAATAAATCACCCTCTATGGGTGGAGAGCCTAATTAATTATCACACATTAGGGAATGTAGCTAAGATTCAAACCACAGAGCTATCTCTCTCTCTATGAAAACTTGCAAATTATGTTGGTAGGTTCGTATAATATTATGAGGTCGGTAAAACAGAAATAATTGTAAGTGTCATTCTTCTTTTCCTGTGCTTATGTCAGTTATAGAGGTCTGTTAAGCAATGGGAAGCTAGACTAGAACCTGTTTAATTACCTACCGATCAAGCCTGACAATCGAAATCATAAACGTAAAGCATGACGGGTATAAGCTAGTAACTAAATAAAAATCTAAAAAGGTTCTGTATAATGCTTACCGTCTTTCTGTCGTCCACCATATCCATTTCTACCTCCTGCTTTGATTCATCAGCATTATCGTCACTGTCCGAGTCTCTAAATATATCGGCAAAACTGTTCTTCCGTTTTGGTAGTTTATCTTTGTGACAAGCTTTCATATGTTTAGCCATTGACAATTTGTTAGGTGCGTCCACGCCGCAGTATTCACAATCATATTTCACTACATTCTGAAAACGAGAAAGTAAAATCATATTAGGTAAGATGTGACATTGTCAAAGTTATTTTCAAATACTTCCGTATATAGGTAGGTACTTATTCAAAAAGGACAAAAGAATTTTTGTATAAAAATTTTGAGTGTTCTGTTCCATCAAAACCAGAGGTATTATTAGCAATAGACCATTAATGGCCACATGGATTTTGACATTAGCCTGGAGGGATAAACATAAACAAAAAGTCTAAGAGTTGGTATAAGTGTGTCGCTATGCAAAATACTTTGATACCCATCACTATGGTTTATGCATGTGTGGTGTGTGTGTCGCCATGGCAGCCGTTGTCCCTCCAGCCAATGTCAGATGACATCATCCTTTAATGGTCTATAAATAGACTGCGGGGAAAATGGATATAGTAGTACCCTGACACTTTCTAGTGTCAGGGGTGACTGTACTAAAATTTAGTTGCTTAAAAAATTCTCATAATGACTAATAGTTTCTTAGTTTCGCTAATTAAAATAATTTATATCCGACTAACTGCCAGTTTGTATACCTTGTCCTAGGCATGGTTCTACCGGGACCATAAATGACATGTTTGAGATATTGAAAAATCTCAACTTGAAATTTGTTAACGTAAAATAATTATGTCAAACTGATAAAGTAGTCCATTTAGTAAAGCTTGGTAAAGACAACCAAGAAGCGGAGATCGAACGTAGACGGGGCTTAGCGTGGGCTGCTTTTGGAAAACTGTCATACATCCTAAAGTCTAAGCGATTCGCAAACCACTTAAAGAAAAGGATATTCGATGCTTGCATTCTCCCAGTACTAACGTATGGTTTTGAAACTACCACCTTTACAAAAAGAACCATGCAAAAGCTCCGAATAACCCAAAGAGCAATGGAGAGAAGGATGCTTAGTATCAGTTTGCGGGACAGAAAACGCAACGAGTGGATTAGGGACAGAACAAAGGTGACAGATGTGGTCCAAAAGGTTGCATCGCTGAAATGGAGCTGGGCTGGACACGTGGTCAGAACATCAGACCACCGGTGGACCAAAAGAACCCTGGAGTGGAGACCGAGAACCGGTAGCAGATACCCAGGGAGGCCACAAATGCGATGGTCCGACGACATAAGAAAGGTGACCGGACACCAGTGGCACAGGGTGGCTGCCGACAGGGAGCAATGGAAGTCGGGAAGGGAGGCCTATGTCCAATACTGGACTGAGGAAGGCTGATGATGATGATAAAGTAGTTGGTAGCGTAACGGTCCAACGGCCGACTTTCGTTCTGTAGGTTCAATCCCCGGTGCCGAACATCTTTCTCTTTCACAATACAAGCTTCGCATTCTGTGATAGACAATAAGAGTGTTTTTGTGTTCACTTCTGGCAGGCCCAGATTCATTTTTTCAGGGACCAAAACTAAACCAGCCTTCAAAACAACAGTAGAAAGCTTGTGTTGTGAAAGTGGAAATGAGCAACACTGGGATTTGAACGACACCACAGTACGCGTCGACTGATACCACTGGTTTACCAACCACTTCAATCGATTCAATGTTTCTATATTAAATGTCTATCAATTGTTAATTCATACAAATATTAAAGTTTCGAACCTTAAGCGAGATGGTCTTCATGGCAGCGTCCACGTCTTCGATATTGTGAACCCGCTGCAGATGTTTCTTCAGGTGGTCTCTTCGGGCAAACACTCTGTCGCAATTGTAGCAGTTGTGACCGCCCCCTTCGTGGATGACCATGTGACTCTTCAAGGACTTTGAGGAGGTGTAACATTTCCCGCATATATTACAGGAACATACTTTGGAGGACTTGTTACTTTTCACTGTGAACAAAAACAAGTATAACTCTCAACAAAGCTATTATATTAGTTATCGTCATGGTGCATGGTAGGAGGCCACCAGGTTCTCATAGTAAAAATAACAATACACAACTCTTAAATTTGTTAAACTACACAAGACATGTCTTTTATCATTTGAGGAAGTGAGCAGTTTTATTCCTTTCGGATCGAGGACTGGATTTTTCCTAACAAGCAGGGTAAACCAAACCACAGTATTAGAAATAATTTCAGATCACAGACAGTAGGGATGAGAGCTGACAAGTTCCATTGGCTCATGTTAAAGGCATAAATGCAGAATTCCGAACAAAATTCTCAAAATATTATTACAAATTTTGATGAAAAGGACATCAAGGGGAAAGAATTGTAGTGAAAAAGTTAAAAAATCATGGCAGATAATGGTAATAAGAAATAATTACCAGACTAGACAAGAGTGCATTGGTTGAGAACAACAAACTGAATTGTTCTTTCCTTGAAAATCTATTTTTTAGGATGTTCAAATTTAAGGGATATGATATAATGATGTTAGCTAAACTTTTAATTTAAGACAATAAACTGATTAATTTTTTTATTTCAATTATTATTAATGATTTTTACAATATGATGATAAACTTTTCGCCAATTGAAAGGGAAGACTTAGCCGAAGGATGTCTGCTAGCCAACCCATTAAAAACACAAACTACAGAAATCCACTACACGTCAAAACTGACAGTTTATATCAGTCGAATAAGTACCTAATTAGGTAATTTATCATTATACGAATTGGAATTCAATATTCATAGTAAAAACAGGAGACCGTCTATGGTCCCTAGCGGTTGTCATATGTCTTAAAGGCAAAGATTTACTATATCTATGGACTAGTAACGTGAACACTTGGACCATGTCAACACTGTTTGCAATGGAAGTCAAGTGATTGGGGGAAAGGAGGGACTTATTTGCATGGGCTCTCATGTTTGATAGAAAGTCCATTGTATGATTGATAGAAACATGATGTACCTTTGACATCCTCCACAAGAGGCTTCTCCTCTACGTCAGGGTCAGGCTTGTACTCTATGTAGTGACTTTCTTCGTAAACATTGCCAAAGTCCTCATTGTTATCTAAAAAATCTAAGGAGTCCTCCTGCTTTATGTTTAAAGCAGTGTGAGTCTCTTCCGAGTTGGTTTTATGACTCCCCTGGACAGCCTTGTGGAACACGGCGTCAGACTCCTCGCACTGCCTTTTAAAGTTGATGGCAGATTCCAATATGTGTACACACTTACTACAGAGCTGTGTTGGGAAGCCGTCATTTTCGGTGATCTGTAAAGAATAAAAAAGGCATTTAATTTTGAAAGACTTTACCACTTGTCTATCAATCACTTTGTTTAATAAAAAACGTATTTTAGTTTCGATATTTCCCATGATGGGAGTGATTCAATAGTTTGAGGTTATGTTATATTAAACACTCCAGTTCCTGTCTATAAATCTACAATAAACCATATAATATTCAAGTTTCAGCCAATAATTCTCTTAATTTCAATAGTCATTTGAAAATATCTTGAATTTAAGGACGATTTTTGTTCCTGAAGAAGAGAAAATAGGACACCCATCATAGAAAAGGGATATTTATGATCCAATAACTAATATGGAACGTTTTATAATTTTATGGAATAATTTCTATGCTCAACTATTTTTAAACGGAAGTTCATCTTTGTGTTCAAAATACAATCAGACGTCTACTGAATAAGACTGAAGCAAAATAGATTAATAATAATACTGGTGCACTTACTTTGACAGATGATATAGACATGATCGAATCACATATTTTTTTGCCCATTGAAGCCTTATTTTCGACAAAAATGTCGTGCATCTTCCGACTTTCGTTCATGCAAACCCGACAAATTTTTTCGTAATTCATCGCGTGCATATTAAATAGCAAACAGATAAAAACTCTCTTAGAAGATCTACACTGTCAACACTTCACATTTGTACACATTTAATTTATTATTGGAGACACTTAGGTCGAACTTGCAACAACCTCTATATAAAACAATACAAAGAGCACATTTTGATATATTTAAATACACAACATATAAACTTAAAACTAAACAAAAACAATATTGTGTCAAGCAAACACAGTTACGAAAACGCCATGTTTTGTTTTCAGAAACGTTCGTTCGGGGTTCGGAACTCCAACTCGGAGTTCGGAATAGTTCGGTTCGGTCGGATGACTGATGATTTAGTTTCTATTCATATCACGGTGGCGCTGGTATCGTAAAATGCACAGGAATTAGGGAAGTTAAACGGAAAAAAATGCACCTATCGATATTTTTTAAATATTGGTATGCAGACTTGCAGGTTTGATTACTTCGATCGGGCTGGAGGGTCGGTTTCGCGTGGATCGGGTTTGCTGCGGATTGGTCTCCTCCGGGCTGGCTTGCGTTGTGCGGGGGGCCTTAAAGGGAGTATGTATGTATGTATGTATGCAGACTAAAAAATATCGAATTTTTAACCACAAGTTCAATAATTGAGGCATTGTGTGAAATAACGTTGAATATTATACATTGGGTCGTTTTTCACTTTTTCATATCATTCGATAAGAGTAGACTTCTCTTTATATATCTAATGGCATTTTCAAAAACTGTAATATCTACTTCTAAGACTGCAAAAAACGATTTTAACAAATCAACTATATACATACTCAAAAATTTCATAAAAATACGTTCAATTTGGTTGGTATGGTTTCTAAAGACCATTAAAAGATGACATCATCTGACATTAAGCTGGAGGAACAATGGCGGCCATGGCAACACACACACACCACACATGCATAAACCATAGTGATGGGTAACAAAATTATTTTG
Organism: Mystacides longicornis; assembly: GCA_963576905.1. NCBI lineage: Eukaryota > Metazoa > Arthropoda > Insecta > Trichoptera > Leptoceridae > Mystacides > Mystacides longicornis. The sequence goes on along the minus strand of OY756429.1, from coordinate 32,021,965 downwards.
CATATTGATGATTATTTAATTATAATTATCTTCTAGTTATTTACTTAGGATACTTAAATGTTTTGCAGAAGCAAGTTTGCTGTTGCGTAGAATTCATTAATTTATTAATCAGCTATCTACCTATCATAATTAAAATTTATGTGATTTTTTTGTTTCTTATTATATTAAGCAATGATATGTTGTGAAATGTTAGCCAAAATAAAAAGTAAATATAGTAAATAGCATATACATCATTGCTTTTTTCTCAAATTTTGACATTTATTTATTTATTATATATACTCTAATTGACTCGAATCGTAACATCTGTAGATTCGCTCTATCCGTGACCCGATAAACATACTCATACCAACTCTTAAACTTTTTGTTTATGTTTATGCCTCCCGGCTAATGTCAAAATCCACGTGGCCGTTAATGGTCTATTGTTCATGCCACAAGTACCCGGCCTTATCTTTTCTCAGGGCACCTGCGAATGTTAAACGTTGTTTCGTATGGTTTTTTAAGTTTTTATTATACCTATTTCGTGGAAGGATTTCATTGTAAATTTATTTACCAGGAGTGGTCAGATTTGAGTTGTTATTTAGTGTGTTTATAATATAAAAGACGACCAGTGTGTATTATTAGTTACGCCTTACAGGCGCGGCAAATTATTATTGTGTTATCTAATGCACTCTCAGGTTTGTTTTGTAAATGTCTTTTGTTATAAAAATAAACAATAGTCATTGTTTTTACTTTATGAAACTCGTTTTGCCAAATCGAATAAATTTCTAAGAATATAATATTATACCTACCTAATAATAACAGAAGTACCTACCTTATTGTCATTTGTATCAACAATAAAACACTTCATTAGTTTTAAATACTTTATTGTTATTCATGATTTTGAGAAACAACAAAACAGAGTAAATATTTTGTATGAAATAACCACTAAGAATGAGAACAATGATAATGGAGATTGAGAAGCTCCACAGTTTTAGAGCCTGGCTATTTATAATAATAATATAAACTTACTTGGATATTTTTATAAGATGTTTCGTGGAATATTGAACGGACCCCAAAGAAGTCGCTAAAATTTTGTTTCTTTACTTTGAAAGCTTATACCTTGAACCTTTTTGTATGCATATTTAACGTTATTCCAAGCGATTCGTCATAGGTTTATACAAAGTGAAACTGAAATGAACAATAAACAATAATAACAAGTTAGGAATATTTTTTTTTAGGAATATGTATGTACCTATAAAATATTATATTATGTTACTTTTAGGTATGTCAGCACAACGACATATTGTAGTCCTATACATTTTATTTGTATTTATGGTATTAATTCTGTATATAAAACGACCCTATATGTCTACCCAAGTATAAAGATGCATACTTACATTATACTCATCACTGTCTATATAACACTGCAATTTTGTATTGTATTAAATAGTCTGATAACATTTATTTTCACTTGGATGAATAATTCCTTATTGTTTGATATGTACTCTCTTTGCTGATTTTTTTTATTCTATCTGCCTCAACCTGTGTTTATATCTAAGTATATTTTTATTGTTTAATCCTTGTTTCTGCTTTTTGTAATATTGAATTGTTGTCAAATGCACTTTGTGCCGTAAAATTTAATAGAATAAAAAAAATCGAATTATTGACCAAGTGTTGTGCGTCGGCGGGATTATCGTTGAAAAACGATCTCTACCATCCAACATCCAACCAAGATATATATCAAATAAGTAGAAACGTCCGGCGTCAATATAATCAAAGTTGTCCGGGCTGTGGTGCCGTGGTCCATTGTGTCCCAAATGAGAACATCGGACCACAATGGACCACAGCCCGGACAGCTTTGATTGAACAAGATATATTATATATCGTATCGATATTTTTAAAATATTGGTATGCGAACTAAAAAATATCGATATTTGTAGCTAAGTGCAATTACCTCTCTTATTTAACAATTTTTAATAGTAAAAAAAGATCTCATAAATATGAATTTGATATTCTGAAATAAATATCGCTAGGAATATCCATAATAATGGTGTAAAGTTAATTAGAGTTGTTTAGAGACCTCTAGCGCTGCGCTCCATTAAGCTATCTGACATTTCAAATCCCATACAAATGAAATTGTTTTTTTTTTGTTTAATATTTTTTTAACCAAAAACGACGTTTTTACTGTGATTTTTCCCCATGTTTGTATCCAGTACAATGATTAGCATTAATCATATTTTTTTGGTCTCTCTATGAAACGTTTTTTTTTTTGTGGAACTAATTCCATACTAAATGTATGGAAGATTGGAACGCGAAGATGTCAAATGACGTCACACTTTACACACGTATTAAAAATATCAACGATACTTACTTTACTTTTCGTATAATATAACGATGTAATATATCGATATTTTTGCCCATCCCTAATAGGAATATTGTGCCAAAAAGAAATAATTCTTTTCCCTTATTGGTTCAAGAATCAAGATATGAACAAGACCCGTGCAATGCTTTATTGAATCATCTTTCAAAATAATGTACCTACTTCACTCCTTACCTATCAACAGCCTATCATCAATTACATAAATCAAAATAAATTGCCATGAAATTTCGCCTCTCGTCTTATAGGAACTGAGTGAATAGTGATGGAGATTTGAATCCTGATATGTGCATGAGATTTGCATAGCAAAGCGTCTAGTGACGGATTATCGGATCATTCGTGCCATGATCAAAGATAATATAAATATACTGTAATAAATATACTGGCCATGATTGCACATTCCTTAAAAATCACCTATTGATTGATAGGGCTTGGGCAGGACACGTTATATGGAATGAAGGTCTCCTAAATACCAATATTGAGGGGGTGACCAAAAGGAAAAACCACCGGGACAACCACCTCAAGACTGTAATATTACGCAAGTCTTATATCCAGATATGGATTTGTGGTGTTCCTCTTATCTATTAGGAACTTAAAAGTACTGCTGCATAAAGGGCGGAGTGGAGAGAAAGAGTGGGGAAAATTTGCTGCAAGCTTTGATTGCGATCAGAGAACAACAACGAGGAAAAGTCACTGTCTATTTAGTGCTGACATCATAGCACTTCTAAAGAACGAGACATCCACCAAGACCAAGTGTGTTGCGATTTCAACCATTGAAAATTTGTATGTACCTAGTATGATTTTTTGAAAATGAAAATTTGTATTGTAGAAATTTTCCTCTGTGGACTTCAATTCAAAGCACTACGTCACTACGAAAGACGCTGAATGTCGACGAATTCGGTATAGGCTGCAGGCAAGGCAGCACATAACGTAGTCAGCAGGTACCTGGACATGGATAGTTACCCTTTCCGATATTAGAATTTTTGCCCCCCTGAACAATTTCTCCCGCAGTACGGGCTCCCGTTAAGTATCCTCAAGATCTCAAAAAGATGTCCGTGAGACTATAGAACTCTTTGGTGAGACATGTATTGTTGAGGTCTCGTCAGAATATTTCGCTTAAAAATCAGCTGTAGATAACAGAAATACTTTGGTATACCTACCCGTACATGTCTCTTGTAGATATATGTATTTCAAATGTTTTTCATTCGAAATTTTAATCCATGATTTGAAACCCTGACTTAAATTGGAAAAAACTGGTTAATTGTTATGGTATCCAAAAAGTCAATAGGAATTAAATTCATTCGGCTGTAGGCAGTATATACTACTACTACCTTTAGAGAGAATAATGTTATTAAAGTAATTATTGAACGCAAATATTTTGCTTTTACTATATTAGACTTATATTCAATGCTTAGCTACTGTGAGCTACATGATACATGACGTGTAATTCGAAGGATGCTCAGTTTAGGGATGGGCAAAAAATATCGATATTTTTTTAGAAAATAATCGATATTTTTCGTCGATTTTTTTAATCTGGAAATATCGATATACGATTTTTATTTCTGAATATCGGAACCGATATTTTTTTAATGGAAATGACCTTTTTTTTTAGGAAAAGTTCAGTTTCCAGATACCAAATTTTGGAAATGACCTTTTTTTGCTTTGGGCTTAAAAAATATCGATATATCGAAATATCGATATTTTGTCCTCTTCATACATCGATACTTTTTAAAACTATCGAAACGATATATATCGATATATTTTTTTCATTTGCCCATCCCTACATTTACCTTTAGTTCTACTAATCGTTCGTCGTTTGCCTCACCAGATGGCAAAACTGCCTATCAGCATGGTTAAGTCATAAGTCCCCCCTGAAGTTGTCTTTAACTTGGGCTATATTAAGGCTTCCCTGTTCTAGCTGTATAAATCAGCTGTTTCCTCATTTCCTGACAGTTTGGATTCCAGTCCACGGTCATTTTCTTTTACGTTTAATGATAATTTAAGGGTTAATTAAAGTTTCAAGATTCTTTGAAAGAAAATGTTTATTATTATGTTTTGGAGTACGATACTTATTTTTTAACCACACATCAACCACATTGAAAATTAAATTTCGAAAATTAGCTGTCAAAAACGTGCTTAAGGTTTTACGAATCTTAATGTTTGGTCAACAATATTATCAGATCTTCGATGTTTTGGGCAGAAGGTGATAGTCCATTTCAAAATAAAAATTAAACGAGTCTTATATTATTATAGTTCTATCATAAAATTTATAATTAACACATTAACCGGTTTTCGGAGACTACCTACCGTCCGATTAATTACCTACCGATCAAGGGCGGATCCAGGGGGGTCATGACCCCCCCCCCTTGGGCTGTGTCCAGGCTTTTACTTTGAAGTACAGTACTTACATTTATTAATAAAATACCTACTTTTCTATTATAATTATGTTATTGTGGTCCATGACCCCCTCCTGGATCATGGAAATGACCTTTTTTTTTTTTTTTGAAAAAGTATAGTTTCCAGATACCAAATTTTGGAAATGACCTTTTTTTTACTATGTCGTGACCCCCCCCTGGCGCCAATGCTGGATCCGCCCTTGCTACCGATAATAGAGACGGTATAAATTTTGTGATAGAACTATATAAAACTCGTTTCATTATTTGAACAATATTTATTATCTATCTTGTCTGCAGGACCATAATATACGTTAGAGTTAGAGACATGCCCAATCTACTTCGATGGATTCGCATCTCAAAAGCTTAAATTGTGATCATAGTTTTTACTTGGAGCGTTCACGTTTCTCCGTAAAGAAGCACCAACTACAATACGTAACAATTCATTGTCTTAGATTGAGATTAAAATTATCGCGGTACAACCAGTGGCGTACCGAGGGGGGGGGGCGGACCGCCCCGGGCGCCTCTTTGGAAAGGGCGGCAAAATCTGCTTATGCTATGTTACACACGACCAGATTGATAAAATGAGAATTGATATTTTGACCAAAAATAACATTTAATTTCGGGTTAAGGTTTTAAAAAAACATTTGCGGTGAAAAATCTGCTCTAAGTACTTATGTAAATTAAAATAAATAGGTATGCATTTTTTTTTATCTTGATATTTTTTTTTCATTTTCGTGTTTTTTATATGGGGGGGGGGTCCAAATTATATAAGGAGGGAAGGGCGCCAAATTATATTGGGGGAGGGGGGTGGGCGCCAAAATATATTGGGGGAGGGTGGGGCGCCAAATTATATTAGAGGGGGGGGGGGCGCTAGATTTTAATTCCGCCCCGGGCGCCGAAAACCCACGGTACGCCACTGGGTACAACTGAAATATTACTAGGGGTATTCGAATGTTTTATGACTCAAAACAAATAATAATTGAATAAAACTTTGTTTAGAACCCATTTACTTAGTAAGCGGTGACGTCAGTCTATTATCATAATGGCCTTGTATAATAAAATATTTTATTATGAATGTACATAGGTAGGTGAGAGTTATCGATTTGATACAGTGTTTCTGCGGAAGTCTGTGTCTATGGACACACTATTTCATAGATAACAAAATGTAACACAGTTTTGTGCAACTGTGAAATGGGTCGCTGTCAAATTCGTCGTGAGGCGTTGTTCTAGTTTTCTACTTTCTAATTCGGTGTGATTTTTAATTGATTTGAATTGAACACGCATTAATTATGATCGCTAACGATAAAATGAACAATTAACGAACGTTCTGAAATATTGAAATCGGTTTAAATTTAATATTTAGTTCGATAAAGTCGCGAAAGTACAATGGTAGTGATACAAAAATCCGAGCCTTTAATAAATCGTCATCCTCCGCTACAGATAGATGAATTGCCTAAAGAGGACGAGGAACGATTAGAGAAACTCTTCGCGAAATTGGATACGGACGGGGATGGCAAAATTGACATTCACGATCTGTCCCTCGCCCTTAAGGAGTTCGGTCTCCACCATCAATACGCAGAGGTTAGTGTTTTACGGAATACGTGTGGTTTAAATTTAGTTATGAGTAACGAAATGTTCGGGTGATATAAATAATCCCAAATGTTATTTATAACCCGAAGCTATTTTGTTCTAGACAATGTTTTCCTATTGTTGTGAAATACTAGAGGTGTGGACTTCCCTTCAAAGAGAAATGGGTCAATCTCATTATCGAATTTATGCTTTTGCAAATAATGTTGGCTTATTTTCGAAAATGACATTACTCTGTCAAACCGTTAAAATGTGAGGAGGGTTTCGAGTAGGTAATATCCTCAACAGATTTGGTTCAAATTATTACTGAGAAAGAAGAATAAAATTGTAAAATGTGTGTCTCTACTTGGAACATTTCAAATATTTTTACTAGTATGACAATTAATTGAAGTATGATGAAGTATTTATAAAGTTCAGTCTTAGATAATATTCAATTTTGGGTTAAAATACGCGTAGTTCAATTTTATATGAATCCAAATAACCTCAATAGTTTGACATATTTATATTATTTCATAAAAATTTACATATATTATTTCATAAAAATCAAGTTGTAATCGCAGAGCACCAAAATCCTTACCCATAGTTTTGGCAAAATTGATGTTTTTTAGACAAAGTTTTAAATTAATTGAATCCATATTCATCCATGCTGGTTTTAATGTCTGTATGTAGCATATTGAGTAAATTATCAGAGCATCACAATAACGAATTCAATCCTAATATTTTTTTGAAATGTATCCGTAATATCGCTACAATGTGCATTGACCGACACCTGATCGACAGATCTCGGTTTTGAATTCCCGCTGAACTAATTTTGATGAATGGAAAATTTTATTTTGTAAATCATTCATTCAGTATCACGCTCACGCCTACACTTTATTGAGAGCTGATGGGTTCTATTCCTTGCCATCCTCAGTGACTCAAATATTTGTTTCATTTTTAAAATGATTATTTGGAGGCACTCTTCCAAAGTGTCCCACACATTTAATAGGTACTGAATGAGATTTACAAAGCTGATATTTCCAAAATTAGTATCTACAGCAAGAAAACGAATTTGAGATCTCTCAATCAGGTGTCGGTTGATGCACATTATAGCAATATTATGAATACCTACATTACGAAATTTCAAAAAAAATTTGAACGAAAAGATGACATGAAACACACTTTTATCATACCATTTGAGTTTAGTATTGAATCTACTGTCATCATCAGACAGCCTTGCTTGTTGTCCCTCTGTTACTGCAGAATATTACCAAGTCTTTGCTCATCACATCATGTTCCTAGTACAAAGAGAAGGATGTCGACTTCTTTCTATCTAGTCGTACTTCTTTTTCTTCCTACGAAAACATACCAATTCTCACATTTCTTTTCCTTTGACCTTGCCTTCACTTCAATCAACTTCATTCTCATTCAACCATGCTTTCTCTCAGCCTATTACTTTCTACATGTGCGCTAGGCAACATTTAGAGAATGGGAAGAGGGGTAACAAAGAGCGTTACGGTGCATCTCAGGGGGGGTCAATAATGTTAAAAAAATTCTTCAAAAACGTTACTTGAAACTTTGTAATACTTAGCCATTATACCGATTTGAGGGGTTAAATAAAACTTTGCAGTATTACGATATTTACGAGTGAGACATTAATATCGTAATACTGCAAAGTTTTATTTAACCAATCAAATCGGTTAAAAAAATGCGTTACGTAATACTTGAACAGTACCTTAACACTCATTGTTTCAAAATGTCCAAACCATCTCAACTTGTTATCTTTCATATGTGTTAATTCACTTGCTTTCATATCACATTCTTTAATAAAACTCTTCTTCTTCTTTCTCAGCTGTCTGTTCACGGCTGGATACAGGCTTCTTCTCTTTTCTTCCATTCTCCTCTACTCCAGGCTTTCCATATCCACCCTCTACCCACAACTGTGATAATATCTTCAGCTCATCTTTGTCTTCTTCAGCTTTGCAAAAAGGGGCAATGTGAAATATGACAGATTTAAGAAAAAATGTTCTTTCGGAATATGCCAAGTGTTACCATTTTTACCACATATGTTATTGCAGTGAGGGTCGTCCAGGTCTCAGTTTATGGCTTCCATGTTTGTATATAGTTGAAGATTTACGAGTGAGACATTAATTTGTGAAGGCCTACGTATTCGACGTATACAAACCAAAGCAATAAACTTTGTTTACAATTCTACACCACGTGCAATGCGTGTAATATCTATTCTTTTATCTGATTTTAAAACATTTACGAATGCAGCTGGTTGAAATATACATTCAATAAAGCAACAATGTTGTAGGTTGTAAATTCCCATAGGAGGTAGGCAGAGAGTACGAACTTCCATTCTTTGCTATCCAGACAAACCTCTTTTGCTTCATCAAACAACATAATGTTCTGCTTACTCCTAACTTAGCCCTTCTTTAAGATAGCATCCATGTGATCACTCCACTGCAAGTAATGTTTAGGATGCACAAGGGGCTTTTATGAATTGGAAGGGGTGTGCCGATCAGATCTTCGCTCTGCGGATGATTACGGAGAAGCTTTTGAGTAAACATCAAAAGCTTTTCTGTGCATTCGTAGATTTGGAAAAAGCATATGATAGGGTAGATAGGGGTGTGCACCCATTCTTTCAGATTTATAAGACCTCTTTTTTTCATTCTCTTTACATGCCCAAACCACTTCAATTAAATAACAACTATGCCAACATTTACAACACATTCCTTTTTAATATTATCATTTCCCACCTTATCAATCAGTCTTTTATCGCATATCTTGCGAAAAGATCTCATTTCTCAGCATTTTTACTAGTACTAAGTACCGTCTACTATGCTGATACCTTTATATAAAAAAAGCGTCAATTTATTTATAAGGCGTAGTCGACCCAGAATGAACTGGATTGAACACATTGATTCCGTCCTTGATGAAGAAAAAAGAAATAGGAGAGGTTGTGTGAGAAATGACATGTTGATGGAAGAAAAGAAAGCTGTGTTTGGATAGAAAAGAATGGAGGTCCGCTCTCTCTGCCTACCTCTTAGGGACATGGCGTGATGGGTAAAAAAAAGTTTCATGGCAATAGAAACCATAATTACCAAGTCTGTATATTTTGGTACTTACCTATATGAAAATGACATACAGATACTAGTCCCATCCTAAGTTCTAGGTTCTAGACCCCAGATATAGGGAAGTAACCAAATCACCAGTGGCAAGAATTTTATTACTAACCACACGAGATCACATGCTTACAATTGTCTCAATCCATATTATCCTCGTACTACATGTTTATATAACTAGGACAGTGTTTCCCTAAATGTGGGTCACGATGTTTCATTTTTTCACTGGAAATGGACATTTTCTTACGCAAAATACATATTACTCATGCCAAAGCAAATTTGACCTGCATTTTAGTTGTAGATGTTGCTGAAGTGGACAATTTGACAACAGCGCTTCCCAAATCACAACTTGCCCTAAATTTTCTCAACTATCTGTATCTATAAAAAAACAAAAATATGTTTCCATGTTTGTTATAGACTCAGAAACCATCCATCCAATGTGTTCCAAACCGACTTCATTAGGCAATAGTATGAATATGGCTTAAGACCACCAAAATAATATATAAATTCAATTCTCCCTTTTGACCCCACTTAAGGCCATAGAGAGGCAACAAGAGCTCTCCCCTGCCCTCGATTTCATGCAGTTTCAATGACCTCCTCCCACACTATATCCAGATTTTTCAGCTCTGCTTCAAAGGAACAGAGCACGGTATGAGAGATGAGGGGATCGTCCTCCTCTTCGAAACCGTGATAGGAGGAAGAACACAATATATTTATATAAATCACAAAAAAATGTTTCTCCCCTTGAGAACATCTAAAAGATCTGCCCCAATCTGGTTGTTTCAAAGCAATAGTATGAATATGGCTTAAGATCGCTAATATGTTCTCTCTAACTCCTTTTCTTCTTACATATTTAGGGCATCGGGAATTGATAAAGTTTGTGAAACCCTGATTTAGAATCTTCCGTAGTAACCACTGTAAATATTTTGATGCTGTACAAATATAATGTCATAAATTATTTCAAATTATCTACACAAGTTTTTTTTGTTATTTGTACACTGTATTTCGTGGTTGTCTAACAACGTGTACATGTTGACTGCTCAGATAGGAATCAATTTTATCTGAATTAGGCATTTTTCCACTTATATTGTGACAACCAGCTGTGACTGTATTATAAACATCACCAAACACAAAAAAAAATTATAAAAGTATGTTAGTTTAAGTTAACATCGATTTATTAAAAAAATTATAGAATGATATACGCCTGTTAGTCGCATTTTTTGTAATATAGAATTATATACGCCTGTTAGTCACATCAACTTTAAATGACAGTTAGATCATGGTTAGATCACTGGTTATTTTGCAGTAACTCAAGAAAACATTTTTGAATTTTCTCTCTTTTACCTAAGAGAGAAAGAAACAACAATAGATAGTTGCTCTAACTGTCATTTCAATCATTCCTTTTGACGGATTTATTTCTTCAAAATAATGGATAATGAAATCTTAAAAATCAACATGTTGTAGTACTAACGTTTATCTTGTGCATAATATTACTTATATTGGATTTATTGAAATTAATGATCGAAATAGGTATAAGAAATAAACAACACTACTCACGCGTAACATTTTACCAATCTTCTTCTTGTTGTGAAATATGTCAAAATTGTGTGAATTGAAATTCATTTGTTACTGGAAATTACAACATTTTTAAACTGTCCCTAATAATCTAGCCACCCATGGTATATCATTATGTGACATATCTTGAGGAATATTTCTTACACAATTTTATTCATGGTTATTGCATACAATCAAATGTGTTTGATCACAGCCGCAGCTGCTGATAAGAGAAAAATTAAAACTGATTCCATCTAGTCATTTTATTATATAAACAGTCCATACACTACACTCAATTCTCTTTTAAAGCTCGAAATGCTTTGTAATATATCGTTTCTGCACATAAAATACAACTCGTGTGTAAATTTAAGTGCATGCAAAATTAGCCGTAAGGACAAATCTAATTAAAATTGAGTGTGATATAACATTATCAGAATAAAAAATTGTTCCATGCGCTAAAATTTTCATTTGAGTCTAATTTTGTGTTATAAATAATTTCACCTGATAAAATCTCTAAAATCTTATGTTCCGATTGGTAATTGCTGTATGAAAAAAATTGGGTACATATGTTAGGGTTGGATCAAGGATGGCTTAGATTCACAATTTGATCTCTTTGGCAATGTATTTATATTTTAAAATAAGAATTTCAATTGTAACTGGTCACTGCCATCTATTGAAAATGATTTGAAGTATTTTTATGTTAAAACTTCAATGAAATATCAAGAGGTGAGAGAGTGTAATACTGGTATATAAATAAATTAACACATTTTCTTGTAGTCAACCAGTCCCATTCTATCTAAGATAGGTTACAAGCCCAAGTATAAATTTCAACTAAAAAATCACATAAAATAAAACCTAGGAACTTATCATCATATAAATTCAGAAAAAAGCACTGAAAAACTTAAAGTTCTTTTCTTTCCTCTTTCTCTTACTCCTATGTTAGAGCTGTCTCCTGTGTTGAAGATTTTTGAGTGGACGTCCAAATGTCTCTCCTAGCTGAAAAGTTAATGTTCCTTTCATGTGTTAGCTGCAAGGTGGTAATGGCTATATTAATCACTTTCAGTACTAATTCTCTCTTATGTGTTTTTTTAAGAACTGTCTTCTGTATCTACTCCATAACACTTTATCCTCTACTATTACATTCTAACTTTTTTCAAGTTTCCATAAAAAAAGAACTTATCCTATAATAATCTTTGATTTGTTTTTCTTTTTCAGAAATTTTTGGCCCAGTCAGACTCCAACAAGAGCGGGGATGTCTGCCTGTCAGAGTTCATCCACTACGTCAGGGAGCATGAGAAAAATTTGAAGTTGCAATTCTCACACTTGGACAAAAATAAAGATGGTGAATATAATTTATTCGTAATAGAAAACATCTTCCAACCTCCTTGGCCTAGTGATTTAAAGGTCCTGAGTTTGATTACCTGTCTGATTAGATTGTTTCTAAGTTCCACACATGAAATTTCTACCCGGGGTGATAAGTCCCGTCGGGTGTAAGAAACGTCTTTTTCTTTTCTTTTCGTAGACTCAAGGGATTTAGGATGCTGAACTCCAGCTCTCCCTCAACCGTTTCAGGGCCTTCGCTGTCCATTCAGAACACTTGTAATTCCAAATGTGGTATTCTTGAATTGGTAATTCTTTGAGTATGCTGGTACCAATAGCGGCGCAGCTGTCACCCCTAACTGACCACATCATCAACCCGAATTGTCTTGTTACGCACTCGGTCTCGTGGAGTCTTTCCAGCAATTTTCGGCAGCATTCTCGTCTCAGTATGGAAAAGTGTGGAAATTAATTTATTTGATCACAACGTTCCTAACATTTAAGGATTCTTGCCCCATTTTCTAGGACTAGATCTTACACATGGAACTAACTATTAAATTACATTAAATCAACTATAGTGTTTTATTTTTAAGATATTAATTTTTACATATTTGAACCACTACAGGCTTACGACTGTCTTCTACTGCTGTTTTAAAAACAAAATATCAGTAGAAGACGGTTGTAAGCCCGTAGTGGTTCATACTTGTATAAAATTTTCCTCTGAAAATCCAACACAAATTTGATGATTGCATCAAAAACTCGGTTCTTCTTATTTATAAAAAAAATCCACTTCAATGTTAACAAATTATAAAAAATCTGAGTGCCATTATTTTTAATGTCAACGGTTTAATTTTCTGCAATTCCACTGACAATTGAGTGATTTATAATGTCAATAGTTTCAGGTAAATAAAAATTGTTTTTCTATAGAATTTTTCACAGACGGCGTTGTCGTATCGAAATTTGTTCCATATTAACTTTAATATTATTTGATATCCATTTTATCGATTTTTTATTAGTTATTCTGTTATCCAGAGCGGAGAAGAATCCAATTAACTAAAAATGATAAAAATCTGTTCAGCCGATCTTGAGTTATAAGCGCACTAACCCGACTTTCTTTTATATTATTGATTACTCTAATTCAAATCGATAATCAAACATGAACCACTACAGGCTTATATAGTACGTCTTCTGCTTACCATGCTTTGTTACCATACTTTTGAGGTGTTTCGTCATCTCTTTTTTCCCAGGGTATCCACCTTAAACTATTTGGTGGTCATTTTGTGTTTCTTCCATTAAATGTCCTGCCCATTGTCAATTCAATTTAGAAATGTGAACGATTTTGTGTAGAATATCTTTTTAATTTTCTATGCTTGGATAGAAAAGAGTGGAGGTCCGTTCTCTCTGCCTACCCCTTACGGACCACAGCATGATGGGTTAAAAAAAAAACTACTGAATAATGTTTTTCTGTTGTGTTTCCAGGCAAAGTAGATTTAGAAGAGCTCATCAGCGCCTTTGCTGACTTGGGCATTGCTATGGAGCGTCACGAAGCAACGAATTTACTTAAGAGGTAAGCACACATCTACATATAATAATAATAGTTTATTCATGAGAAATATACAAAGAATACACTCTTACTTTCAAGCAAACAGACAATAAAAAAAAAAACTGCCAAAGCAAAAGTGATCCCTAGATCAAGTCAACAAGTGGTAAAGTAAGTAGATAGATATTTCATGTTATAGAAAAAAGGTGTATAAATATAGAATAAAGTTATGAATGTATCACCAATGCAAAGAAATAAACAAATTTATAAGTAGGTAGGTGAAGCCCCCAGCATCACTTAGAAATAAATGCAAAAATGGTGACGAATTTTCAACAAAAATTTAGATGAAGAAAACAAATTAATTCCCCAATTAAATTAAATAAGTAGTTAGTCGAACTACTTGAAACAAAATAAGCCACGTTACGTAAAACCGTAGGAACCGGGATGTAAAAGGAGAATTTGAGGGATTTTAGTCGGCTCTATCTTTAAGGTCTCCATGACAGATTTCACCTTATATAAAAAAAAATCAATGAATTGCACATGCATTCTTTGTGGAATTTTTTAAAATAATTTAAATGAAACAATCAAATTATTTAATACACTGACTAGTTTCTCAGGCACAGTTCCTGCATGGTCACAGTTTCTTTGTCACCCAAATTACTTGTTACATAAAATCATAGTAAGTCAAGTCAAATGAAATAAAAAACATAGTCATTTACATCTATCTATGTTGCCTGTGTGTCACCGAACTTAAGTCTTAGAAGGAGCAGAGTGATGGGCACCCAGAATCTTAAACTGAACACCGTGGGACAAAATAATAGGATTCGGCCAATCCCAAAAAAGACGAGCCATGACATTGGCTCTGTTGTGGGTACAAAGTGGCAAAGGAAATCCCCCAAGAGAGAGCAGAGTGGAAGAAAATGGAAGAGGCCTATATCCAGCAGTGGAGAGGTGGCTGAGGAAGAAGAAGATCACACCAAGCATGTCTTTATCAGAAGACAGTCATAATGCCCATCATAGTGGTCTATATACGAGGGTGGTCCGATAAGTACTTAGCCTCACCGCTTTAAAGCGCCATTATCGCAACAAATAATTCCTATCGTAAAGTACGTTCTTTTAGACGACTACTGTCAAAATTTCAGCCGATTTGAACAAGTTGTTTTGTTTTTACCGCTTGTGGAAGCCGGTGTGTCCGCAGATTTTTGAAAAATGGAAAAAGAGCAATATCGTTCGGTGATTCGGTTCTTGTTTTTGGAAGGGAAATCATGCAGCGAAATCAATGAGCGCTTGGATTCTGCATACGGCAAGTCTTCTCCTTCGATAACGACTGTAAAAAATTGGTTTTACGAGTTTTAACGTTGTCGCACGTCAGTTTTTGATGAGCCACACCCAGGTGCCCCGAAAACGGCTACTACGGAGGAAAACATGACAAAAGTCCACGATCTGGTATAGGCAGACCGCCGATTGAAGGTGCGCAAGATAGCTGAGATAGTACGCATCTCCAAAGACCGAATGGATCATATCTTACTTGAAATTTTGGGCATGAGAAGGCAGTCGGCGCGATGGGTGCCGCATTTGCTCTCTCTGGATAAAAAGTGCAACCGTGAGATCACTTCAGAGCAATGTTTGACGCTGTTTAAGCGCAATCCTAAAGAGTTTTTGCACTGTTTTGTGACCGTCAACAAAACAGTGATCTCCCGGTACACACCAGAGACCAAGAATAGTGGAAATAGTGGACTTTACCCGGCGAATGTGCTCCGAAAAAGGCGAAGACTGTTCTATCGACCGAAAAGGTGACGGCCGCCGTTTTCTAGGATTAACATGGTGTGATCCACATTGACTACCTGGAGAAGGGCAAAAGGGTTACAGGGCTGTACTATGCTGAATTATTGGGTCGATTCGACGCCGAATTGCAGAAAAAACGGCCCCATTTGGCGAAGAAAAAAGTTATCCTCCACCATGACAACGCTCCGGCTCACACTTCCGCTGTCGCCACGGCTAAATTGGTCGAATTGGGCTACGAACTGCTGCCCAATCCACCGTAATCTCCAGATTTGGGCCCATGAGACTTTTTTTTGTTTCCAAACTTGAAAAAGTCTATCGCCGGGCAGAAATTTTAGTCAAACGAGGAGGTCATCGCCGCCACGGAGGCATACTTTGCAGACCTCAAGAAAACTCATTTTTTAGACGGGTTCAAGAAGTTGGAGCATCACTAGATCAAGTGTATAGAGCTAAAAGGAGACTATGTTGAAAAATAAATCATAAATTTTCCATAATTTTCGTTTTTCTTTTGTAGGCTAACTACTTATCGGACCACCCTCGTATACTATATTATTTTAACATTAAAAATATTGGAACATGATAAGTGTAAACTTCAATATGTTGGTAGCTAGTCAATCTATAATTTTTTTTATATTTATAAATAAATTTGGTACATAAGAACTGAAGCAGCGTAGGTAATGACTGAAAATAAACATTTTCAATGTAGATAAACAAGATTTCAGTAAAGTTAAATTCAATTATTATATACCAAAGTCAAAATTGTAACGCAAGTCCTTATTACTTGAAATTGATTATTTAACTGACAATGTTTCTATTTTTGTTCCTTTGAAGGATGGACCAAGACGGGAGTCTCAACATCAGCTATGATGAATGGAGAGACTACCTGCTGCTGGCCCCGAGCACGGACATACACGGCCTTATCAACTTCTGGCGCCACTCGACTGTGAGTAGTCTTTCTAATTTATTTACCATCGACATAATATGTTCTGGATCCTCCTCTCTAAATCTATGTTGTATGGTCAGGATGTGTTATTTCATTTCCTAGCCTGCTGTGGAATTAATTTTTTTTTTAACATAGGCCCCATCTGGGGCACTTGGATTCGTTATTGTACAATAATACTGTATACTTAGTAATAATGTAATATTCAATACCATTCTAGATGTAAATGAATAGCATTTCGTCAAGTATATAAAAAGGGATCGCAAAATATTTTAAAATAAGCCATTTACCTACATACATTGTGTTGCCTAGAAAATTATAGTTAGATATCAATGTTAAATGTTGCATATTGCTTCATTTAACATGTCGTTTGATATGGTGTTAATAGCTGAACATTCTTCGTGTGTGTCTCCTACCAGTGGCTAACGACCATCACTCTGAACTCCTCTTGATCTTGATAGTCGAGTGGTCAGGAGCTCTGTTTACATTGCATCATGCCTATGACTCTCTCATTAAACACCCTGTTGACCCATGAGATGCGTAGCATTCTTCTATACGTTGTGGAATAAGAGCTGCAAATATAGCTTCAGTTTATGGAGACATAGATTTACTAAAAGTAATGTCCCAGTAATATTTTTAAATACATACAACGCCCGATTCTATTTCAATTTTAGTGTGCACTAACTAAAATAAGAATGATCCAATTTTTGTTAGTGCACATTGGTATTCTATAAAAATTAAGAGCGTACCTAATAAGACTAGTATTTAAATTAGTTCATTTAGGTATTCTACAACACTACTTAAGTTAATTTTAGTGCGTTTTTATGTCAAAACGTTCTTAATTTTAGTTCACACCTAATTGTATGCGACTTAAAAGATATCTGATGATATTTTTATAATAAAAGTATTTTTTTAACCTAATATGTTTAAAACAAGTGTTAAATATTTTTATTAATGTAAGTAAAATCATAAAATTGATTATTTGCGTGTTTCGTTATGCCGAAATCGAAAATCGGAGGTTAGTTCAAAATCACTACTTTCATAAAATACTCATTTGCGTATATTACAACAAGAGATTTCCACTAAAAATAATTATACTTATTGATTTCAAAAGGAAATCTAAGAGTTGGCCTGATAAAATGGCAAATTCGAGATTTTTTTTTTTTTTTTAACTCGAAGTGAACACAAATACACTTTTGACATCTTTCACAGTAAGCAAATGCTTGTGTCGTGAAAGCGGAAAATGGTCGACACGGCCGGGATGTGAACCCACGACCTCCGCACGAAACAGTGCGAAAGCCGTCGTCGTAACCGCTGGTCTATCAACCACCTCATGAGATGCCTCTAACCCTCAGTCACATTTTGAAACTTTTAACTATTTGTAATAAACAAACATTGACCAATGGCGCATACGCGATATAGTCTATAGATAATTATAATTCATGATTTTGTTTATGGCGAACTAATTTTAGTTTTTAAAACACATCACTTTATAGAATACGAATTTTAATTCATGTGAACTTAATTCTTAAATTTTGGAACGTTCTTATTTTAGTTCGAACCAAATCCAGAATAGGGGGTATTATGAGTGCATACAGGTCAAGTTCTATTGTTAACAAAATTTATCAAAAACTGGATGACTTCACAGTACCTACAAACTTTCCTTACTGTGAAAGATGTTGAAAGTGTATTTGTGTTAATTTTGAGTTAGCCCAGATTCATTAAAAAAATAAATCAATTGGCATATAGAAATAGTTCTTTTGTTCTGGACCGTCCTCGCTAAATCTATGTCGTATGGTCGGGTTGTGTTATTTGCTGTTTCGTTTTCTAACCTGATGTGGCACCCAGAATAATACTTGAATAATGAGCTATAGTTTAAAGAAACTGTAAAACAAGGTCATAATTTTCTCAAAAATATTTTTTAAATACATGTTCAATATCAATCCAAATCCAAACTCCCTTTACGCCCCACTCAGGGGCATAGGGAGGCAACAAGAGCTCTCCATTGCGCTTGATCTTGCGTAATGCTTATGACCGCCTCCGACACCATGTCCAAATATTATGTTAAAAACATCGCATTTGTATATGAGTATTATTTTAATGTTGACTGTTCAATTAGGACTTGCAACTTCATCATTGATGGCTGGCTGAGTTGTGGTGATCACTTTTACATATCGTAGTTGCACATTGAATTGGGTCTTATGACACCTTTACCTAAATTGAGTTTATCCTGCCAAAATATACTTTTTTGTCCTCTACCATCTATAAAACAAGATGTCAAACATCGATGATGCCTTAAAATGTGTACCCATAATATGAATCATAACCATACCAATGCGTATGACCCGTTGTGTAGGCATTATTTTTGTTCAGGTTAGGATCTATTCAAAATGTGTCATATACAAAAAGTGGGCATTAAACCACCATACACGATATTATTATGAGTAATATGATTTATTTAAAAAATTGAATCCATCTTACAGAATGATGTGACCCAAAGACCTAAATTGAATGCACTAGTCCATACTAGGTATACAATATTGAAAAATATTGTATAGTATGGACATAATATTATATCGACACAGAATGACATAAAAAGTCACAAGATGACTTGTGTGGCACCATCTAGTGAATTTCCTCGAAAATACGAGATAATCACACGATGGTGGCTGTAGTAATATCTCTAAAAATCAATAGATGTCCACTCCAGACTTAATTACCTGGATACTCTCGGACCACTTGGGACCGCTCTTAAGCTCAATGGCTGTGTCTACTACTGAGTGGGAGCGAAAGGTTCGAATTCTCAGCAATTCTGTTGGGGAAAAAATCTCCGAATGAAAGTAACTTTTGAAGTGGTTGGTAGATTAACAATTATGATGCTGGCTTTCGTATTGTATCGTGCGGAGGTCGTGTGGGTTCAATCCCAGGTGCCGACCATCTTCCTCTTTCACGACACAAGCTTTAAGTAGCTTACTTTGAAAGAGTCAGAGTAATTTTATTATTTGTGTTCACTTTGAGTGAGCACAGATTCCAAGTGGTTGGTAGCCAAGTTAGCAGTTGATGTTCGACAACAAGTCATTGGATTATATGCAAGACCATAATCAAAAATGATTATGGTCTTATTTTAAATACTATACAAGAACAGCGAAATATTCTTAAAATGATGTATAGTCCTGTGAAAAAACTGCGCTATTTCTCGAGGTTTGTGTAGGGGGTATATTAAATTTATTTAAATAAATCGCTTCCAAATAATAAAGCGCCAAATTATTGTTTGTCATTTTAAGTACCTACATACCTAATTCAAATAAAGTGATAATTTCCACTTTGATTATTTTTTACAAAATAACATTATAAGTAAAATAGACACGAAATTCGCGTTATTTTTCTAAAAATCACATAATTTGCCCTATTGCGCAAAAACCTAGGAATTCGCGTTATTCGTGCTAAAACCTCAAAATTCGTGAAAAAAATCGTTTTATAGCGATAGCGAAATTTTCCAGTCTCTAAAATCCCTCAATAATACTGCACTTTGATCACTTTAACAAGCCCATAATATTGTGTGGTAGTGTGTGTGCATGTGTGTTGATACGACGTGAGCGTCGACCAATCAGCGCGCTCCGTAGCGAAGGCTTGTCTTCACGTCATCCGCACTCACCCACCAAATTGTACGGTCTTTGCGGATCCGCTAATGTAAACAATCAGCCATATTATTATGATTATTGTAAGGGATTCGGAATTACGTAATAACAATGACCCTGACAGGCCCTAGAGAGAGCGATGATTCCTCTAATTTGACCTTGTATGCAGATGCGAACAATCAGCCGTTTATGTTGAATCAATATAATTGAAGTGGTTGACAGACCAGCGGTATAAAGTTAACTCTCCTTTATTCTATGTTTCTCGACCATTTCCACTTTCACAACACAAGCTTAGCTTTATGTGAAAGATGTCGGAAGTGTATTTGTGTTCACTTTAGGTGAACCTAGATACATTAAAGACTAATACTGTATTTGATGCCAATCATTAAATCAATAAGTTTTCAATTTTAAGATGCTAATTCTTTGCAAATTTGAACCACTTCTGGCTCACGACCGTCGTCTACTGCTGTTTCGAAGGCTGGCTTATTTGATCACTTTACGTAAACAACTTTCGACATTTAGGTGGTCAAATTCGCCGAAATCTCTTAAATTCCGAAAGCATGGAATTCTTCAACGTGTATATTTTGAGATAAACCATTAATTTGTCGTACCTGTTGTAGTAGTTATGAATTTTGCTTGACTACATATTACAAAAATATACCAATTAATATTATTATATTGTAAAATGTTAGGTTAGGTTTTATTGTTGCAAAAAAATGCTGTAGAAATAAGTTCTTTGGAGATGAGAGGGTGAGGAATGATAATGTTAGAAAGGAATGCGGAGAGGATGTTAGCGTAGTCAATAAATAGAAGAGAGAATACGAAATCTAGGTGGGCATAATATAACTTATTTTCACTTGACGCCGATCTCCTCACGTCTGTAAAAATGTTCCGACGATTCGTTGAGCTGCTGATATGCATCAGTTATGCGCCTTATCTATATTCAGAGGTCGCGTGTGCGGGTCAACGCTATCGCCTCTCAACAAGTCCCAATAACCCGCCTGTATTTTTCCAAATTGTTTTCGCGATACTCTTATCTCTCTATCACGCACTTCGGGTCTATAACTGGATCAATTTCAGCCTCTATTAGTCCACTGTTTTTTTTTTTTTTCAAAATTTGCCTTACTTTTTTTGGCAAAATACATCTGACATCAGAGCAATAACTTTTGCGCATCTTTTTACCTGTTCCTCACCCTAAGCTTACTTCCATTTTTTTTTACTTTCCATGTCCCTTATTCCTGTCCTTCTCACCCTTAGCCTACATCCCTTTACCTCATCTGAGCCAACGTATAATGTTACCTCCGTTTTTTCTGTTGTTCGTCTTTCGTGTAGGTATTTGCGTATAAACTTTATTGGTGTTTAGGTACATTTTATGTACTTAATAGTTTTTGTGTCGTGATAGGATTCTTTTTTATCTATGTACTAGCTTTTTTACCCGTCCACAAAAAAAAGTTGTAGAATAATGGGAGTTATAGAACCTGATCTATGGAAGTTAACATACAGAGCTTTATGAAAGTTTGGTGTACCTACATAATGTACATAATTAATTGTACTTTTTTATTTGTAACACCTCATCAGCAAGAAGAAAGTGCTGCAAGTCATAATCATAACCTAGTGACTTATTCTCTATGCTTACCCCATAGTTAATAAGACAGAGTACTCGGTTTATATGTGGTGAGCTATGGCCTGTCACCACAATGTTGATTCTATTATTCTGCAATTAAGTACCAACAAAGCTTTTTATGTTCCTTATAATTAACAAATTGTCCAGGTGGATTCATACTCATTTGAAAATAATAAAATTTGTAGAATAAAATATAAATATCTACCTGTATTAATAAAAGTTTTGACTTTTTAATACAGATTTTCATTATTTTTTTTAAGAAAATGAATCTGGTCTTTCTTAAGTGAATACAAATACACTTTGACATCTTTCATACTAACCAAAGGGTTGTGTTGTGAAAGTGATAATGGCACCACCAGGACTTGAACCCATGGCCTTCAGTGCGCTGTGCAAACGAAAGTCATCAACTGATACCACCGGCTTTCCAACAACCTCTTTGTGCCTAAACTTTATAAAAAAATGTTCAAGTAAAGGCTCTCACTCACTATGGAATATATCTATAAAACTAACCATTATAAAACATCTATTGTTTGGAAGTGGTTCAGAAGAATAATATATTATTAGATGTTTTATAGAAAATTAAAACACAAAATGTATTTTTTTTTTCAGTTTATTTCTGGTTGTAAATAAATGAAAACTTTCTGTTTATTTAATTTCAATTACATATATTTCAATGAATATAATACACAAAAACAACTACCATTTTGTAAAATAAAATAACATTATTTGTTAGATCTAGCAGATTAAAAATAGAAAAAAAAAATAAAAACAGAATAGAAAATACTTAAAATAAAAACAGAATATAGAAAATCATATCGACACCTTCTTTACCAAAAGCATTTGTATTCCATAATCTCTAATATAAATTAAAGTCGGGTTAGTGCGAACACTTATAACTCGAGATCGGCGGAACAGATTTTTTCGATGTTTGATTTATTGGATTCTTCTCCGCTCCAGATAACAGAATAACTAATAAAAAATTGAATAAATCGATGAGAACTTATCTAAAATACAATATTAAAGTTTGTATTCAACGGGTTTGCATCAGTATCGCCACCGACATCTGTTGGGGGAAATAGGGAGATGTCTGGTAGATTGATATTTTGATAGAAACATTCAATGTTTTCCCTATTTTTCTACAGATGGTGGTATAGGTAATGATTAAAATTAAAAATATAATTTTTGATTGTACTTTTTCAGGCTTTTTTATAATTTGTTAACGTCTAAAAATGGATGGAAAATAGTATGAAATAATATAATATTAAAGTTAGTATGGAACGGGGGAGTTTTGGTGCTTTTGAAATAACTGTTTCATAATTACCACATAACTTTTGATTTTTTTACAAAGAGTAGTCATGTATGTTAGCTATGTTATGTTACCCAGCAATATTTTATTGGCTTTTGATTAAAGGCGAGACGAAGTTCGATGGGTCAGCAAGTCAAAAATAAAATTCACATTTAACAGTAGAAACAGCCCCCGTAGACAAATTCAAATTGGCGTTCGACTACAAACGAAGATTTCGCCAATGTATAGTACGAAAAAATTAACTGTCTACTGGAACATATAAACAATTATTTAAACTAAACAAAGACACTTATATAAAAAGTGGATAGTTAATTTTCTTCCTACTCTATATTGTCGAAGAATTTGTTTGTAGTCGATCGCCAAATGCATTTTGTCTAGGCCTACAGACGTGTTGTGAACAATTAATTGTGTTGTGGCACGCCAAAAGCTTATTTTTTCACAAAAAGTAACAACACAATGGTCAATGATAATGTATGAACTAAATGTATGAAACCGATGTTGCTTTTAGCGTGTCACAGCTCAACAAAACACATTTTTATACAAATTAATGAATCTGAACTCACCCAAATTGAACACATATACAGTTTTGACATCTTTCACACAAAACAATGCTTGTATTGTAAAAGTTGAAATGATGGGCACCAGAATTCAAACCAATTCACTATAATTAGGTACTGTTACCGATAGTTATTTATTTATCAAATGTCATCTAGTATTGTAACACCAGTATAATTTGATTCTTCTATCCTCATTCTAGTTAGAGTTTTGGGGGAACTATTTAACATTAATCTGTAACAAAACATTATGGAATTTAAATATAGGTATACAAAAATGAGAGAAAGTACAATTATCAAAGAATAAAACGCGACTTACCGATTTTGCTTTTTCTAGTAATAAAATGCATACATTTTAGAAATTCACTGTTATTGTATTGTTGAAAATATATTGTGATCTGTCTATCCTGTAAAAAATATAGTTACACAAAATAAATTAATGTAATTGGCTAGCTGCATTGTAATTATGCGGTTATTTTGAAACAATATTTACTCAATAAACTTTGCTTACCTGTTTTATTATTCCCAAAAATTTATTTTATATCTAAAGCCGTAGAAAAATTCAATGTTTACATTTATAGTTTGTCAACAAAATATGACATAATATCCATACTAATCCATAGATTTTTGATGACATTAAAAAACTCACAGAAAACGCTAAAAAATATCTGGATATCTGTTAAATATTATAATCGTAATTTATTAAAGAATCTATCAATTAAGATAAGTATCAATAAAAAAAATATTATTCACACATCCTAAACCTGAAAATTAAAAAACCATTCAATAAAAATAATCATTATTTAATTTTCATTCACATAAAAATACCGCGAATAATATTTTATGGTACCTGGCAGGACCACAGAATTCTATACAAATAAAAATCTATGGGCAGGACCTCTGGCTGTCATCAATATTTTGACATAACAACAAAACATTTATTCGATTTTTGAAATTAGAATATTTTTTCATTTTATTTAACTGCTGTGTGCTGTTATATTTCTAAATAGGTAGGTACCTGATAATATTTAATTATTTATATTACCCCATATACCTACCTAAGTAATATTTACTAAATTATGTAGAATATGTAATGATTTTGGTCTTTATGTAAATTCTCTCTTCTATCTGACATTACTATGATTGCATAGTTTTTATTTGATTTGATTCTGATGTTAATTATATATTTTGTATTTTATAGGCACGGGGTTCCAGACTAAAACATTCTGTACAGTGCACAACCTAATATTAATGAGTATTCGTAAAACATTCAAATCTAGATGTTTTATTATGAAGCTCTTAAAAATGTAAGTATGTAACCTCTTTTAATAAGTTATATCTTTAGATTCTAAATTATGTAATAAAGTGAAATACTTAGTTTATGAAATCATATACAACGTAATCGGTTGACTATTTTATTCTTTCATTTCATTGAATTCAATGTTATTTTATTAATTTGTATGCATAAAAAATTCATGAAATGATGTTATCTGTCATTAT
Source organism: Mystacides longicornis (assembly GCA_963576905.1). NCBI lineage: Eukaryota > Metazoa > Arthropoda > Insecta > Trichoptera > Leptoceridae > Mystacides > Mystacides longicornis. The sequence goes on along the minus strand of OY756429.1, from coordinate 31,996,764 downwards.
AGGTACCTAAATCTTTTGTATTTGTTCTAGGATGAATGATTTGTCACAAACCTTGGACAGTTTTAAGAAAAGCTTCAAGTCATCATACATCTCACTGATTGCTTTCTTCAAGAATACTTCTTTTGTCATGATGAAACTCTACGCATATTGTTTTTTTAAACAAATTTTCACGGCAACAATACCATCAGTCTTTTATTTAAATGAACCTTGTATATTATTGTTTTTGCATAATATTATATATGATAAATAAGCTAACATAGTTTTGAGTTTATTTACTATTATATTTCTAAACTATTTTGTGGATAAAACAAACATTTTACTACACTGATTATAATCCAGTATTCCTGAATGCCATTTAAAGATTCTCAATTATTGTCGATATTATTTCTTTTCTCCCAACGATTCTGTCAAGTTCACTGTACCTAATGATCTAATTTATCGGTCACTGTTTTACCGGCAAGTTTGTTTATGGAATGTTCATACCAATTTCAATGTTTATTATTTTACTTGCAAATCTTTTTCAACAATGATTTTAAGAAACTTTATTAAATATAAAATATATTGAATATAAAATGATTCAACAATTATTGCTAAATTATTTTATACCTATCTGCATTTGAATATGATTTTTAAAGGTAGCTACATAATTATTACTCATCTAATGGCTACGACGGTTTTACACAAAATGTGGCCATAAATTTTTTAAAATGTGTCAAATTACAAAATGGAGGATTTTTTTTTCCAAAATTTTTCATTAAATCTTTATTTATTGAGAATAATAAGATTTGAATAACTTTTATATGTATAACGAATCAATCTCCAATTATTTTATAACATTTTCATACCGTAATACCAAGATTCTATTCAACGTTTACATGAGTAATTTTGTTTCCAAAAGATGGCTTTCTGTCTTTTTTGAAAAATTTGTATGAAGATCCTAAAAAAATAAAGTTTTTTAAATAGCTCTTAATATATTAAAGTTAACGTTGCCAATTGTATCTTAGAACGTTCTCGAGCAAATTTCACCGCTCTGCGCAGATTCATATCTGACGTAGCATTTGTATTTTGAGCGTGATGTTCACATATACGGAAAAGTATTGTCAAAGGCAAATAAAAAAACAAACATTTCTAAAATATTATGTAGATATCCCGCGGTATTGGTTATTCTACATGCTTTTCCCCAGCTGACAGTTATTCTATCTATAGGCTCAGATCAGCAACTTTTTCGTGAATCGCCCTCCTGGTCTTCTCAAGTTTATCTATTATTTTCGTTGTTCATTAAATTCTACTAGTATTCCTCTTCTCATCCCAATGAGTTATCCCACACGGCATCATCGTCCGTACGTACGTATCCCAGCATCGGGACATACGAGGAACGCATAACAGACTAGAAAGAGGGCAGAAAAAAAATCTAAAATATAATGCCGCGGTATAATCAAAATGAAAATAACCCGATGCGGCTGGCGGCGATGTGTTAGCTGATGCAACAGCTAGTCCCGGTCTCGTCAGACGATCCCAATACGCTCCGATTGTTTGTTTTGTTCTTATATATAATAATATGAGGACTTGATTGATAGGCGATCGTATCTACATAGAAACATCTTACTGCAATCTTCGTAGAAAATTATCGTATGGCAAAATACGATTTTGTAGTTCTATTATTATATGATTGATTCCTGGCGTATAAGGAATATTAAAAGCCAACAATTTTTTTAGTAATACAAAATATTTAGTTTTTTTTTTCACATTTTTTTTTACTGAGCTAACAGGTTTTCGAAGACCGAACGTCTTCATATTTAGGCTGCATACACTTACATACTCCCTTTATGGCTACCCGCACAACGCAAGCCAGCCCGGAGAAGACCAATCCGCAGCAAACCAGACCCGCACGAAACCGACCCCCCTAGCTCAATCGAAGCAATCAAACCGAAAAGCCGGCCCCACACAAATCAAGCCCGCCGCGGATTCCCCCACCCCCCCCCCAATCCAACGCACAATGCGGGACCCTAAGCCCCATTCAGGAGCATAGGGAGGCATCAAGAGCTCTCCTTTGCGCACGAAAGGCGTCCGAGGCTCATGGTGCCTTTTCTGACCGGTTGAGGTTTAAGGACGTGAGGTGCTCAACCTCACGGTCCCGATCTGATTTTTCGATTTCCTGCTCTTACAGGATGCTCGAAAAAAAGAGCAGAGGTGCTATTCTTTGCCGGCAACCCCGCGGCTAGGCTAGTTGATGTTTATTACTGTTGTAGTTAAGCTGACATCAGTAGCCTAACGAAGAAGACGTTGGGTCTTCGAAAGCCAATTATTATTAGCTTAGTAAAAAACGGCAGAAAATATTATAAACTATCCCAATTATTTTTTTGTTACTATACGGTAACAATATTGACAATGTTCGAAACTGTCACATTCACCACTCTTTATAATAGCAGCAAAGTATTCGTAAGAAAACATACCATTAACCTACTGGATTGAGTGAGAATCACCTATTTTGACTTGATTAGCTTACATTATATTTGGTTTACCTACTTGATTTATCCCAATTTCTAGTAAACAAACTATCTTCATCGTTAGATCATTTACTACTGGAAATAGATCTCTTACTCGACCTTGCACGCCACATTGTCAGTTGCTGTTTGCAGCCAGTTTTTTGTAATTTAATTTCCTATTCTGTCTCGTAGGCTTACACCAAGCTTATGGCTTTCCATCGGTTGCTTTGTGCATTTCCGCATTTCGTTTCGACATTGTTCATATTTCATTAAGTTTTTCTTGTCAGACAGTTCGGAATCTCTTTATATATTTTATAGTATATCCTTCAGCTTACTTACTTAAATAGCCAGTTAAACCAAAGTGTTGGGAAACAATCCAAGTGGACATTGACAGTTGGTCTGACAGCTTACGATCTCCTTTCGGTCGGGTTAAAGGATCAATTACATAACCTTAATGATATTGTTTGTTGTATATTTTTACACCTGAAATATGACGCAATAAATTTGATTTTATTGTTGTTGAAAATGAAAGATAAATAATCTATTATGATTTTTGATCGAGGAATGTTGTTTGCGTCAGCTGGGCGATAAATCTTTATACCGATATTCGCATTCACACTAACTTTTAATTATTATAAATTAACTGGAATAGTCCAAGCGACCACCACGTCCATACTGCATGTTTAGTTCATTCATAATAGCCCAAAGCACTGACCGATCGACTAATGCCGCCTACCCAAGCGATATCGTAGGCCAATATGTGAGTTAAGTATTTTATTGTTTTGAATGCAAGGCTGTTTCAGACTCTTTAAGACCCTAAACTACGTATGAGCCCTTAATTATTTCAGGTCCCAGTTAACTAATTCAGTGTTCCGCAAACGGTGTGCCGCGGCACACTGGTGTACCGTAGTCCTCGGTTAGTGCGCCGTTCATGTTCTTAGAGCCTCGTGGTTCAGATTTGGCTTCTGTGTTCAAAAGAAATAAATGAGTAGTAAAACTTGTATAAACATATTCGCTCATTCAAATGAGCTCAACAGAAAATGTAAGACAGGAATTATAATATTTTATCGTCCCTAGACAAAATTGAAAGCTTTCGCGCCAAGTTGGTGTAATTAGGCACGCTATCAATTATTGTAGGTATTAGGTTCTTTATGAAATGTTTCACACGTCATGCCTACCGATTCAGAAAAAAGCTGCCGGTTTTGATAATGAAACCCTTGGAGCTATAGTAGAAAACTGTCAATAAGTGTGACCTGAAACCTAAGGACTGAGTACGAAATGCATTTGCGGATACTATTTCTCTTGGACACTGATCGGACATTGATATAAAAGAGCCTAGTCTAAGTAGTATCCCTGCGTTCAAAGTATGCTGTTGCAATTCTATTACCATTTACCACAACCTAATGCGAATTGCGGTAGGTATATACAATAGTCACATGGTTAGGGAAGGGGGAGGGGGAGTTTCGGTGTGTTTAATTGAGGGAGGGGGGGGGGATATAAAAAAAAATCATTGGTGTATTTTCGATTTGGTAGGTGTATCTTGAACACAAAAAGTTTGCGGAACACTGAACTAATTGGTCTCTACTAAACATCTCGGCCTAAACAAGTTATTTCTTTTTAGCTCTATAATGCCCCTTTAGTAGAGGAATAAGTTTAGTTCGAACTATTTTTTTGTGAATCCCCATGCAGGGCTTGTTACATATTTACGCGCATAATGGTATTATATTATTATGTATTACGTTTTATTGCAACGAGACATCACTGTTGGAGATATGAACAATGTAGTACGAATATCTAAACTGCTAATTACATGCATTATTATTAGCCACTTGTAGTGTATTATTTTCGAGAGTGTCTTCCGCGTTTGTACATAGAATACCTTCGTCTAGCGCTAGTCGCCCAAGACACATTCCATTTTTAGCACCAACCTTATGAAATGAAATATTATTACTTTGCATACTATTACTGCCGCATTTTTGTTCCCGCTCACCAATCACTCGGCGTTTATCTCGGCGTTATGATCAGTTTAGCTAGACTCTGTTTACCTGACAACCGTTGCCTTAAAAATTGTTGCTACGCTAGACGCAGAAATATTTATTTAACATTAAATAATATTTTAAACGTACCTATTTTTGTATAAATTACAAATCAATATTCATAGTAAGCGCTACAGGACAATGTCCGTCGGGAAAGCTAGTAGACAATAAAAGAAAGAAAACTATAGATCATAAGAGATATAGTAAAAAAAAACTGTAGCGTTTGGTCGCCACATAATATCTACTATATAAATGAAAGTCGGGTTAAGTGCGAACACTTGATTTATTAGATTCTTCTCCGCTCCGGATAACAGAATAACTAATATAAACAGTTGAATAAATGAAATAGTAGTGATATTTTGGTAGAAAGATTCAATAGATCTATGTTTCGACAGATGACGGTAATGATTTATTTTTTAATGATTTATTTAGAAAATTTTCATACAAAGTAAACAATATTATCGGGCACATTTGTTTTGGTACCTACTTCATAGGCGAGGTAGGGTGTGTGCGCGAGCGCATTATTCTCAAGTTGTCCCGCCAGAGCTTTGAATACGAACGAAATATGGATGGTTTCAGAAATATTTTAATGTTAGTATTTTATTAGCTTATGTAACTCAATCGAATTTATTTTATATTGTTTCATGGGGACGCGGTTCACATTATATACATATTAACGGTGTAGAACCACAGAACAACGTCTGTCGGGATAGCTAGTATTTTAATAAGATCAACTACATGCCATTATAAATAATATTATCTGAAGAGTTTCTCAGACCATGACGAGAAGGGGTGAGGGCTGACAACCTCTAATGGTTCAGGTTAAAAGACCTTTTACGTTGCTATAACGTGTCCCATTTCCCAACCGTTGAATGTCCCCTTGCTGAAAGCTGTATGTACCTACTGATGTATAATCGGCACTTTTCATTTGGTTTAAATACACCGTACCAAAGGTGGACAGTACCAAACGAACATAGTCCAGAGCTGGAAGTAGAGTATATTATGTACTTCGTTTGTTTATTTCTCGTTGTTATTTCCTTGGTGACCATATTATAATAGTATCAACGATCAAGAAAATGTACCTACTCTATTTCCCAGTCCTGGCTATATGTTCATTTGGTATACGTCACGCACATAGGGCGGTGTATGAGACCTATGTGCGTGACGTCTGTTTCACGTAAGTCTTGATTTATCCGACTTCACCGATTTGTAAAATGAGCCCAGTAATGGTTTCAATCACATGCCTACGATTGATCCTTCCATAATAATAAGTAGCTCAAGTGAACGGTCATTCATTGAAAGTGGTACCGGATGCGTGGATAGTAGTGGTCAGCTGTTAGAATGTAACGCGAGGTCGTCCTTCTTCTCGCCGCGCCGGGAATACCAAGTGCCTCACTTGAGGCGCATTTAGCACTCTGCTTGTGCGACGAATATATTGTTAATAATAATATGACATTATCGAGTCTATCAAACAATAAAAATGATTGCATTGTTTACACTCTAGTCTATAGTCGGATTTTTTTTATCTCGAATGATTTCGATCGTAAATATTATTTTTCTATCCGTCTCACTCGCCGAACTTATGGTCCTAATGAGAGTACCTGGGTAATGAATCGTGGCAGCCTGTTATGCGAAATTTGTACTTCTTCTGCTTGTATCAGGTCTCCCTGGCTTTGGCAAACACAACACGCAACCCGCATCAGCTTTCACACGCAAGACATTTTCTTCGGCTAGGACCTCTTCGACCATCCCATCAGCAAGAGTTGAAGCATTGTATATTTATCCCGACGCACAATGGTCTCTGATAGGAGGTTTTTAAAAAATCAAATGGTTTGTAGGTATATTAACTCTTTGCTGCTGTTCTCGGCACCTCAGTTTTGGGAACTAAATCTGTCTACGGTATTCAAAACATCCGTTTGTGTAACCACATCTCAAATACCTCCAACCTATTCATCGTGAGGAGTTTCAGTGTCCAGATTTCTGAGCCATGCGTAATATTTTACCATTCTCTTCCTAAGTTTTAAATTCCAATGTTCATTACAAAAGAAGGTTCGCATTCTATTGAATGTTTTACGTGCGATTTGTATTAGGCAAGGAAAATGTTACTTGGACGATTCGATGTTTATTAGGAAATCCATGTCTTCTTCTCTATTATATAAAAATGGAGAGCTATTTCACGATTTCATCGCATCACGCCTAAACGGCTCGACCGATTTCGCTAATTCTTTTTTTGTCGTATTGGCTTTTATCGGGAGATGTTTCTTATGAAAGGAAAAAATAAGAAAGTTGCGTGGAAAATTAGAATATCAAAGAAAACTCTGAGTAGGTAACCTCCTTTTATACCATACTTTTCTACAATTTTGAAATTAAATTGGCGTTTGACAGTTGGTGAGACTGACAGAATGCGGATGCAAAATATAATATTAATGTGGTTTAAAACAGATGCATCGGTCGGAATTACGGTGATTAAAAAGTAATTCATTTATCATTAAACAAATTCAAAATGATCACAGGACAACGTTTCTCGAGAAGATTAGGATCTGGTAATGCGAGTAAATGGCCATTAGTGTTAAATAAACTAAAAACGGGACGAAGTTAGACGGGGCAGCTAGTTAAATATAAATATCGGGATCGTAATATTCATCAAATATTATATTTTCTATCTAACATGCAGATAAATAAATTTACGCTTAATCTATACAAAGGTGTCAGTATAGCCGGCGGAAAAGAAAAATATATGCACAAGAAGAAAAGGATTTAATGTATGATTTCATTATCTTTAGAATTTACTATCTTTAATTATGTGTTAGATAAATCTCGTTGAACACAAAAATAAATCAGTCATTTTTAAACGTTGAAGTTCCTACAATTATTGATTAAACCTCCCATATTTTACTCCCATATTTGCTTACCCTATCATATTCCTTTTCCTAATTCACAGAAAATCTTCTGATGTTTACTCAGAAACTTCTCCGTAATCGGATAACGGATTCGCAGAGCGAATATCTGGTTTACTTGACTTTACCTTGAAATGAAAGAAACCCAGTTATTCTTGTTCGAGAGGGGAAATGCAAAACCTTCCACTTTTCAGGCCTTCAGTGAAAATATTAACTTTAGGTTGCAGCAGTGTTAAAGTTATCAAGGCTCACAAATGGATGATGTGATTTTGAGAAAATAAAATCCCGCTTTGTGTTCTTACAACTTGTTTTTATTTTATCATTGTTACGAATGCGGACTTTTGGTCCACCCTGTCTAATGTTTACTGTCGGTCATAATAAGACTCATGTGTAAAGTTTATTTGTAAAATAAATAATGGTATTATATCTAAGTACTGTGGTCACAAATTAGCAGGGGAAATATAATCAAACTAAACACTCAATAAACTTTTCTCCAACAATAACGAGATAATTTGAATAGTCGCATGCATTCCATCGCATCTCTAGAACTTTTGTCCAATTCAATCTTATTGCTATGGCTTTTTGTGTTTCGATGGTATTAGTGATCTGTTTGTACGACGAGACGAATTCTCTTATATTCTTTTTATCATTGAAGTAAAAACGTTTCATGTTAAGGCGATAGTCAGCGCCTCAATCTCCTTATAAATGCTTCACAATACCTCTCGTCGTCTACTTTGGAATAAACCTCATGCTGAAGTGGTAAAAGAATCGTTTGATCTTAGAGCTATCACCAGAATAGTTGATTAACAACTTAGAGTACGGAGTGTAATTTGTGATGGACTAAAACTAGAGGCTATTTTGATACTACAGGCACGTGGATCACAAATCTGGCCGCCGACCAGGGCTATTTGAGACGTGCACTTCCGCGGCGCAATGAGACTGTGACGCAGGGTTGATAAAAATCATGATTTTTATAAAAAAAAATCAGATTAATTTGATTTAAATCGGATTTATTTGATTTTAATCAGATTTTTTTAATTTATCTGATCGTTTTCAGTATGAAAGTCAGTTATTTATTAAAAAAAATTTTTTTTTTTGTGAAATTAACATATTAGTTCTTTATTAAGTCATTCTTATATTAAAAAAACTAAATAGCATATTTATTTGCCTATTTAACAAAAAAAATATGGAATCAAATTAAAAATTTATAAAAAACGACATTAACGAAAATCAACAAATAGGTATACTATATTGTACGTAAGAAAATTAAAAAAAAAAATCCATTTTGTAATATTTAATAATAACAATTATTATTGAGTCCTCGTTATGAATTTTCATATTTTTTCCTTTAACAAATTTATTTTCGGTATGCAACAAAAATATATTTTCCCACAAATAAAAAAAAAAGATACTTTGCGCAGACGATATAATATACTCGTACATGCTGGTGGAATTTTTGCGTTCATTCATTTTAAAGTTTAGTTTGTTGTTGGTTTGTCTGTAGTTGCTTCTCCTAATCCCTTCAGCCAATATCACTTTGTCCTGCGCCTCTCTGAGAATCACATCTAACTTTCGCGTTGTCTTTATCCAGGTTCTTGGCCTTTCCTCAATTTTGTGTAATAGGTCACACTTCATCCTCACACAGCACATTGCCAAAGTATACAATTTTACGAGGTTTTGTATATGTATTATCTTTTGTAATTATGCGTGTTCAGGAAGAATCGATTTTCTTTCCACACGCTTCTGGTTGGTTTATTACGTTGACTTTGTGAATAAAAAACACGATATGTAAGTAGGTATAAACATTATTAAAATGCCTACTTCGCACTTGTCAACTATTAATTATTATTGGTCACGCAGCGCGCTAGAAAAGTCTACAGGTTTTATTTCTTCATGTTTTTCTTTTAGAATCTTCCAAATTCAAATAATGATTGATCTTAATAATTCGAAATATATTCATTTAAAATTCGTCTTTTTTATAAACCAATAGCTGCTTGTCACATTGCAATAACAAAATTCGAAAGATCTTATATGGAACCATCAATCTGATGTCAATCGTTGAATCAGTAATTATTTATTTATTTATTTTTATTTATTAGCCTTCCACTCATGAATCAGTAATTTGTGTTCTATGAAAAGTGATTTTAAAGGTGCATTTATACCTAACGAACAAAGACCCAGAGCTTGAAACTAGAGTATATTTTCCTAATCGTTGATACTGGACACCATGGAAACAACAACGTTATTATTTCCGCGTTCAACATGTTGAAAATTTCAGAGGACATTCGACGGTATGGAAACGGGGAATAGTTTTACAATATAAAAGACCTTTAACCCAGGCCAATGGAGGTTATCAGCGCTATACTGTCCCAGATCTTGCTGACTTAGTGTCTATTGAGATTATTTCCAATATTACGGATTCTACAATTATTATTGGAAAACAGAGAATCGCCCTTGATTGTGCGGTGAACTTTACCTTCTTCTGAACTACACTATCTTTTCCATTCATTTCATCTCAAATTAGCCGTTATTCTTTGTCTAGTCATTGTCAATCACTATCCATTATAAGTACATTATTATAATCACTAATTATTCCCTCATTGTCGCCGCCATTAAGTAGATGAGGTTGTTACGCGATGGTGCCCTAGAAAAGCGAACCTGCATTTTAACGGTCGTAATAAGTAGAAAAATGTTATATTCAATCTTCCAAATCCAAACTCCCTTAACCCTTAGCTACTGTGGTGATTTTCTATAATTTTAGCACAGTGGTGCAGTCTGACAGACGTAAAATTCGAAATATATATAGCCAATGTTGGCTTTATATATTTCGACTTTCTTAGCCAATATTACTAAATATAGATTATTTACAAGCACATAATAGGAAATTTATAAATTAAAACAAAGCACATACATTTTAAAACAAATATTTATTATGAGGTCTAAGAAATACAATGACAAATACAGGTACTTATATTTTTCGGTTTTTAGGTTAACATGAAATATCGATATATAAAAAAATACAAAATCCTTATCGTATATAGACTAGTTAACAATAATAAGACATAAAAAAATAATTAATATAAACACATAAAAAATTAGCAAGTAGGTACTCTTCAAGTAAGAATTCACGTAGTACTGTGTTTCGGCAGCTTCAATTGTTTGGTTTTGTGGTAGCTCATTAGGTATTATTGTATGTTTCATCCTGCAATGGTATTTGTATATATTCACATCTTCAACTTTCTCCTCTAATTGCTCCGATTCTACTAAGGGTTTGGGTCGGCATCGCTATCATCAAAATCGCTGAACTCTTCATTGCTGTCAGACTCCAGACTTCGGACTAGCTCATCATAAGACAACGGATTTCGACGAAAAGAACCAGCTTCATCTCCTGTGGATAGTTTTCTTTTCTTTGCAGTTTTAGAAGACATTCTAAAAAAACATTATACATTGAAGCCTAATAAAATATATTTGAGGATTAAATAAGTGTATTGCTATTGATATTTGCACATTATATAATTTATATATAACTAGTGACTCCCTCTTTACACACCAGTGAAATACTACTATACTATTATGTACCTAATTATGAAACATTTTTTTAATAAATTTCATTTGAAATAGTCGAGACGGCTGTGAAACTCAATGACATAAAAACATAACGTGCGTGGTAACGACTATTAGACGTATGCATAAAATCACATTATTACTGTCCTGACGTTTGTGAGACGTAACTATCCCAGCACAGGAACACAGCACACACAACGACAACGCAATGCCGACTGATTGATTGGTCACTAGGATACAGGAAGGTATTGTAAGTGAGGGGTGTGGATGTATTGGTGGAAGAAAGATATCTAATAAATTCGTAACGAGGTGTCTGTCAGACGTGCACAACTGCAGTAGAAGGTTAAGACCCCACTTAGGGGCATAGGGAGGCAACAAGAGCTCTCCATTGCGCTCGATCTTGCGTAACGTTAATGACCTCCTCCCACACCATGTCCAGATTCCTCAGCTCTGCTTCGAAGGAGCGGAACACAGTATGAGAGGGTCTTCCTCGTTCTCGGGACCCTGATGGGAGGAAGAACAGCGCTCTCCTCGGCCAACTGTCATTCGGCATCCTTAACACATGTCCCAGCCAAGTCCATCTCCTCCACATAATAGTAGAGGTGATGGGCTCACGCTGAGTGCGCCGGCGTATAGCGTCGTTCGTGATGCGGTGGTACCATCTTATACCCAAAATTCTCCTGAGGCACATCGTTTCGAATGCAGATACTTTTTGTGCCTGGGCCAAAGTCAGGTGCCAGGACTCACACCCATACAGGAGAATGGGCAACACACACGCATCAAACAGTTTACATTTCGTCTCGACACTAAACGCCGACGCCTTCCACATCTTGGTCATGTTGTTGAAGGCGCCACTTGCCATACCGATACGTATCGGGAGCTCAGCACCGAGGTCACCAGTGGTGGTAATGGTTGCTCCCAGGTATTTAAATTTATCCACCCGGGAGACCTGGTGACCATCGATGGTTATCGGTAGCTGTTTATCGGGGCAGGCATTATTCGCCATGAGCTCCGTCTTACTGGCATTGACTCGAAGGCCTAGGCGTGCTGTTTCGTCGCAGAGTCTTGAAACACTGCGCTGTATTTCCTCCACTGTCGTACTGAACAACGCTAGGTGGTCCGCGTACTCCAGATCGCACAGTTCGCCCATTAGACCATCTCTCTGTGTTATCGGTATACCTCTTGCTCCTTGCATGGACTTTCTCAACTTTCTCATATTCAATCTTAATGCATAATATTGCAGATATTAAAGAGTGGATGTCCGTTCTCTCTGCCTACGCCTTACGAGACACGGCGTGATGGGTAAAAAAATTCATACAAAAGATTTTGAATTTAACCTTCAAGCATTTTATTTCACTGTGCATGCGCTTGTTTACTGCGGTATCGAAGCTACGCTTAGTAATGGTCTGTTTTCTTGGGAATATATTACTGTTATAAACAGCGGTGAATGTGTCAGTGTAGTGACAAAAAACGATTTCATGATTTTCAAAGACAGCCGTCTTGTCAGAGGACACACCGTCCCCTAGCAACCCATTGCATAATGGGCTGTTTTCCTACGGATACGCCGCTACAATAAACGGCGGTGGATATGTCAGTTGAGAACATTGCCAATATGGTTTCCATAGTAACGAAAAACATTGTCATATAATTTTGAAAGACGCCGTCTTGTCAGATGACGGCCGCTCCCTAGGAACCCAACGCATAACACTACAAGGTGACACCGTCTCTTTTGAGCTTTGATTATTTGACTACCGGAAGTGAAAGAGGTAAAAAAATACTTTAACTGCGTTCGTAATCTTACGGCCGCTAGCTCAAGAGTATAAAGCGTAGCCGTGTCTAGCATTTTAGTCGCTGCGGCACGCTCTTATGACGGCCGCTGCTCGTCATTCTCTCGTCCGCTGTGACTGATTCAATAATTATTATTGCGCCAGATGACTGATCCCTTCATCGTCACTCGCCCGCTCTATCACTGCACAATAAGTACCCTCCTATAATTAATCATCGCATTTGGCTCCCTTTCTAACCAAAAGAATGCCACGCAGTGCAAGTTTGTCCTTTGCCCGCGTCGTCTGGCGTATCGGAAACACGAGTACATCTCCATCTATTATCATGGTTCGATTGTTTCGTCGCGTTCTGGAGTGTTGTTTTTCTTCGAAAATATTGACAGTCGTTTTGAAAAACGACAGAATTTCTTGCTTTACGCCTCACTAGAAACGGTTCACTCCCCTCAATAAAGTGTCAAATCTCATACATTGATTGTGTCTCTTTCTTACATATGGAAAATAATGAAACAAAATATCTCAGTACTAGTATATAATACATATATTATAACATAGTGTTGACAAGTGTTGTGATACGTGTTGTGTGGTTTATTAAAGTGATTAGATATATACTCGTCCAGCATGAAGGATCTCAGGGACGTTGTAAGAGACGTCCAGAACATTCCCCTTTCCAGCTTGAAGAAATTCCGAGGTGGCAGTCTGAGGAAATGCCTCATTATTCTCTACGTGAGTTTCCTCTGAATCTCCTACCATATGTTGACGATTTCTGCTACAGTCCATTCAAATAAAACTTGCCATGTCTTTGTAGTGCATTATATAAATGTGAACTAAACAAAGATAGTAGGTAGGTAGGTATGTAGTTTATAAAAAAAATTGGTTCCAAAATCGAGTCAATCTCCAATTCGTCGTTATTAAATATTTTTCATACTTATGTGAGTAGTATTTTCGTCGGTAAATCGACAGTTTCTATGACAATCGATCAACATAGATGTCTGCGGGTATAATTGTTCCGACATGCAAATGTTTCTACGAGAAGAAATATTAGATTGTCCGCAGTCTTAGAGTAGTTAAAGTGAAAGTGGAAACCTTTTAGGGACGGTATAACTTATTTATAGGAAGAAAAAAAACAATATCTGGAAGTTGGGAAATAATTAATGCTACAGAAATGAGATCTTTACGCAGGATTTGTGGAAAAATACTGATTGATAGTGAGGAATGGTAATATTTAAGAAAGTAATTTAGAGTGAATATTAGCTCAGTGACAAGAAGTAAAAGTAGAAAAAGAAGAAAAAATACAGAGAGAATGACAAAAAGGATTAATTATAAATATTACAGATGGGGCACACGGGGACGTGGTCGACATAGAATGACGTGGAGCGATCATATCGGTTTATCTGGATAGAAAAGAATTGAAGTCCGTTCTCTCTGCCTTCTCTGAAATGGCGTGATGGGGAAAAAGTGCTCTTTTTATATAACCCTCTAGTGATTTCTTCACGTCAACTATTAGTTCATTGTGCATAGATTTGCTGTTAGAGGTCTCCCCACAGTCCGATCTCGCGGATGAATTTTAGGATCTTCTGTGGGCTGGTTTCTTTGATTTGAGTTTGATCAGAGATAATATGAGATCCAAGTATTTCGGTTCTGGTCTGCATCAGTGGTCCGCAGTCACATAGCAGGTGTAGTGGAGTTTCATGTTCATCTAGACAGAATCTGCATAGATGCATGTCCACCAAGTTCATTGTACTTAGATGTTTATTCATTCTGCAATGTCCAGTCAGTGTTCTGGTTAGAACTCTGATGTTTTCTCTGTTTAGAGCAAGGATCTTGTCTGATCTCTTATTTATTATTTGGCATATTTTCTGTCCGGTTGTGTTTACCCGGTTTTGTTTTTCTTTTTCCAGCATACTACTGTATTGCATTGTTTTAGAACAGTGTTGGCTAAGAAGCAGTGGGGTTCTGGTCCAAATGTTTTGGTGTCAGCCCCCATGTTTGCAAGATTGTCCGCTTCTTCATTACATTCATGGTTTGACTGTCCTGGCGCCCATCTTAGAACAACTTTGGTGCTCTTTACATTATGTGTGATTTTTTTTACCCTCTCGTCTATTACAAAACTGACTTTAAAATTGAGACACAAACAAAGCATATTAAAAGAATATAATATGCAAATAGAACAACGATAAGAATATTAAAGGCTTTAAGCAGTAAATGCCTTCGACCAAGAAATACGCGGATCGATTCCGTTATGTACAGACCAAGGCCAAGGTCAAAGAAATGAGCTGCGTGAGAAATACTATGACGCAAAGAAGAAGCGATATAGCTGTGTCTGGATAGAAAATTATAGAAATCCTATATATCTCTATCTACATCAAGCTGTATTCTCTGTTTCTGGAGAGAATAAACACACGAAATATTTTTTTTGTGCAATTAAAGGATTGGCGTTGCACTTTCGTCCAATAAAAATGCTTATTCTTCGGATGACAATGATGGGTGTGTAATAAACGGTCGCGACCCACCTTTGATTGCTCAAATAGGTTCAAATTCAAAAACTTTTTTTGGTATAAAAATAACTAATGGGTCCAATGCATATTTGTTTGCCAATAATATTAAATTGTATTGATCGAAAGCCTCGTCTATCGTGAGTTTCGAAACTGCTATTGAAATTTTAAACATAATAATAATTGATCAAGTTCGTCCGTAACTCAGTATTCTCCAGCAAACACTATAACCCCACGTGAAACATCATCATACGTACGACAAAAAGAAACGGCAATGTGCGCGCTTTCACGCACTCCGAACCCGTCGTTCGGCGAGCGTATCTGACAGATGGTATGACGGATTCCCGCACGTGATATTGTCACGTGGACTTCACCGGCCGTCGCCGTCAGAAACGCTATCTCTAATAATAATAAATTGTTCTTCTGCCAAAATAAAATCTACAACACTGAATCAGTATACGTATTATGTAAATTTGATTCATCTGCAAGTATGAAATTTACCTCATAAAATGGAACACTAATTTATTTGTAAACTGCCATCAAATAGTTGGTTCTATATCTATAGAACTGTCTGTCTCGCTTAACTATTTAATTAAAGTTTATTCTTAAATAAAACGTAAATCACAGTTTTGAGTTATAAATTTAGTACGAGTGCCAAAAACGGGTGTGCCGGTGCAAAGTCCTTTTAAGTTTCAAATATTTGACTTGTTCTAAATATATATATAAACTCTATACCTGAGAGCCAACATGTCTTAATTCCGAATATATTATGTATCAACAACAACTGATGACTGACTTATACTATTCGATTTCCAAATCGTATGCACAAACCACTACGGGCTTATGACCGTCTTCTACTGTTCGCCATTAGGTGAAATGTTGAAATCCCCGATAAGTATGAGAATGTTCAACATGTGGAAATATCCCATGCCCCGAGCAGGATTTTCCTTTTTTTGAGTGAAATGATTTAAAAAAAATATGGGAAATGTACGCCGCATATTGTTGACTCTCGGGTATATAATATTTAGGACAAGTTGGATCTCGAGTATATTATAATTAAGACAAGTTGGCTCTCGGGAATATTATAATCCTTTCGTGAATAACCCTGCTGGTTGTAATTGTTGTGATATAATAGTTGAAGGGCACGAGTGCAACTATGTTAATATTATCATGTAACCGCTAAACCAACACGAGTCGAATCGCCGCTGTTTGGAGGGTCAATATTGTCCCTTAGGCACAGCTCTAACTGCGTCTCTTGTTGTTTGTTGCTACCTACTAGCTCTATGTAACTCCACTATCCGATACTCTTAGTTGTGTAACAACATGATTAGCCTCATAGTATTATGCAACCCTGCCCGCTGTGTGTTTGAGGCAAATATTATTACTAAGAACTATTCTAGAAATAACTATAATTACCTACATACCTGAAGAACACATCGCTTTACAAAATGAACACCAATTAAACTGGGTATGCATTGATAATTATTAATATTTCGTACTAGTTTAACATTGAGCCAGAATTTGAAACTAGAGTATATTTTCTTGACCTTTGATATGGTCACCAAGGAAATAACAACGAGAAAGACTCTCGTCGCCCGCTAATTAGTTCTTGCTTGTTATTGTTTCCATGTTTTCCAGTATCAATCATAAAAGAAAATACAATATTATGCCATGTTTCTAGATTCGGCTCTATGCTATAACAAAGACTCAATAATTTCCATCCCTGTCCGTGACTCGCGGGACGATCGAAGGGTTAGATTGTTACCTCATAAAGATAATATGCATTATATACGCTGAGTCGCCAATAATTGAGGATTTGCCTGTATGTAACGCAAGTAACGATATTATTATTATGATTATGCAATCACCGGGTCCCTAGTAATATAATATATTGTAGTGTTGACATTCATACGTCACGCATTCTTCTCTCGGTGCTAACATCTAGTGGTTGTATAATAATCTCGGTGCACACAACACATGTAGCCTACACGAGTAATTAAATAATATTAGATACTGTTCAAATCACAGGTGATCTAGATTTATCTATGGAATGACCAAAAATATACGAACTTGAAACTTTTTGCTCGACTAAAGGCAGGTAGTTGCACTTTCGTCCCATACGCCTCTCAGACACGAATATGTAACCACTAATGACTAACAATTCATTACTGATGTTCGATTTTTAAATGGAACAAACCACTACGGGCTTACGACCGTCTTTTACTGTTATTTCGAAGACTGGCTTAGTGTGATCACTTCTGCTGTCATATATTATGTATTTGGTGCCAGGATATTAATATCCTGGCTTCTCAGACAGATGCTAAATAATGATGGGTGGGTGACCCGCCTTTAATTGCGCAAATAAGTATCAAATTCGTGTACGTTTTTGGTCCTTCACTCCAACAATAGAGTATAGTGACATTTTTTGTTTTTAAATGACGGAGCGAGGGGACGTCGAGGGCAAAGAGAAGCTGTTAAAAATATAATCACATAATTTTAATCTTAACTCTAGTTATTATTTATTAATGCTAGGCAAGTACCCTTTCATTACGAACATAGGCCTAGGCCGTAGATTTCATAAATAAATAATAAGGCGGAGCTTTAGTTACCTATTCGATCGGTTTCCTGTCTCTTTTCACATTATTGTTTTTTCAAATGATTATTAGGTATAAGCGAGATACCAAATACCTACTTCAATTTTATCAGTGTTTATTTCTAGATACCTTTAAAAAAAGGTTAAATTCGATATTTTCCTACTTATTTGTTTCCTTTGTATCAGTATTAAAAAAAGGAAACTTTTTAATACTTTCTTATACTTTTGAAACTCTCCAACTAGGAGACAATTATTTATTGAAAGCTTTTACTTTTAGCTCAATGATAATACAAAGTTTCAATACTTTATTTACCGTTGAGCTGAATTGAAATGATTTCCAACATTTTTTCTTTTGTATGGAAAGTAGTGTTTTGTAGTATAAAAGGAAAACCGACGCTTCGAACGAATTCCATGAAACAATTTGAAATATAAAAAAATTGAAAGGATTGCGGTCATCTTGTTTCCAACCGATCTCAACGGACGGCGATGGATGCAGCGATTAAGTGGTCATTACTGATTATTTATTAATTATAATTTTTTTATGTTTTGGAAAAATTAACTATTTTTTAACTGTTTTTTATTTATATATTTATTTCTTTGGTTACCGGTTTCGGCTACCAGCCATCATCAGACCAAACTTAAAACTAATGTGCATAGATGACAAAATATTGTGACTAACAAATTTTAGGTATTGTGATGGAGGGGGGTGTTAGGAGTGGGCGTGGAAGGAGATAGGGTTGGGAAGAGAGATAATAGAGGAGATTTATACGGGTTCATTTCTTTGTTTATTAGATTATTAGGGATATTTTTATTAATTTCGATTGTTTCTAGGGTGTTAAGTTTTCTATATGTGTCTTTAATGTACACATCCGAACAAATCAATAAAAAACTACCCACAGATCTTACTCCAGCCTTATACACTAACAACACATTACAGAAATTAATAAACAATAAAGACAAAACACACATACTAAACAAAAACGGAATATACACACTATACTGCAACGACTGTAATCACAAATATATAGGGAGCACAAAGAGAAACTTCAAAACACGCATTAGTGAACACCTTCGGTGTCTAAAAAATAACAATTTTTCGGAATATGCTAATCATCTTTTAGACAACAATCATACCCACAACATCAATAAAACCACTTACAAGCACACCAATGGTTACACATATAGAAAACTTAACACCCTAGAAACAATCGAAATTAATAAAAATATCCCTAATAATCTAATAAACAAAGAAATGAACCCGTATAAATCTCCTCTATTATCTCTCTTCCCAACCCTATCTCCTTCCACGCCCACCCCTAACACCCCCCTCCATCACAATACCTAAAATTTGTTAGTCACAATATTTTGTCATCTATGCACATTAGTTTTAAGTTTGGTCTGATGATGGCTGGTAGCCGAAACCGGTAACCAAAGAAATAAATATATAAATAAAAAACAGTTAAAAAATAGTTAATTTTTCCAAAACATAAAAATGTTAGGAAACTGTTTTATAGTAAGCCCAAAAAATATAGAAAAAATATTAATTATAATTTATTTATTTAGATAAGTATACGGCACAAAGTGCCTTTAACAACAACATAAAATATATTACAAGAAATATAAGAAAGCGGAAATAATTATATAACATGCTGATGATGACATGGTAAAAAATAACTAAAAACAATAAACAAAGTCCAATTAGACTAAGAAAAATATTCAGCATATTGTCAAATTTATAATGATTCAACGGAAAGTTTAGAAACGAGACGTAGCTTTATTGTGGGGATTTAAAAAAGATCATTCATTTTTTTATATATAAATAATACACGGCGTTAATGCCTTTTACATCTAAGGTTTAAATATACCTAAGAGTTAACATAACAATAAATTCCAATGGTCTTTTATTTATGGTACAATGATACGTCGCTCAGCATAACAGTAAATACCTTTTCGCTGAGCGCCATGAAACAGTTTTGTACAAATTACACAATGATTAAACAACACTATTCTAACACGTCAGGGTTATGAATGATACCATGCAGTAACTTTTAGAAGTGCCTGCAAAGGTATTCATCTCTGCGCTTCTCCAATTGTCGCCATTCCGAGGCATCAATAATAATAACAAAAAAAATACACCATGAACATTGAACATCACCACAAATACAAGAGAACACACCAACAATATCCAGCAAAACAAGAGAGAACACCAACAACATCCAGCACATCATAATCTTATATAACACTAGAGGTCCTCCCCAGCTTCGCACGGGTAGATAGATACTTAAAAATAATTTAGTTTTCAGACAAATCCCTAACTTTTTCAAAATATTTTATAGCATAAATATGTTAATCTGGAATAATTGCATTGCAATGTATCGTGTCACGTCACTTTACCACCGTGACTACTTTGCGCGGTATTTCTACTATACTTGACACGACTCCCCTCAGCCCTCCCCGGCTCCCATACGCACTCTGCATCGGATAAGTTGAGATGATAAGAGACTATGCTTTTTTTTCCAATACTCACATTTTTAAACTCGTGATAACTTTCGAATGGAATGTCCGAATTGAATAATTCAAAAAGTTATACAAACATATTGAAGCAGACTTGAATATGAACTAATTTATTTTAATAAGGAGTAATACCAAGATACCAATAAAGAGCTTTTTCTAAAGGTGACATTTTATTGGGTTTTTTTAAATAAAAAAACACTTATTGTGGCATAACTATAATAGTTAGACATATGCTGTCGCGATACTTTTTGTAAATAATGATGTCTTCTACAAAATTGTAGAACATTGTTTTATTCTATCATCATTAGTTTTCACAGCGTTCGCGATAAAAAGAATATTTTAGGTAAATTTTTTACACCTTGGGTTACATTATTGAAGTTTTCGTAGGTTACCCACTTTTTTTTGGAAATTAAATATAGCCTATGTTCACCGCCGATATTGTAGCTTCCCAAAAGTGAAAGAATTTTTCAAATCGGTTCAGTAGTTTTGGAGCCTATTCGAAGCAAACAAACAAACAAACAAACAAACAAACAAACAAACAAAAAATCAAATCTTTCCTCTTTATATATTAGTATTAGTATAGATAATAATTCAGAAAAATTGGTTTAAATTGGTCAATTCTTTCGATGTATCTATACAATAGGCAAACATACATCACATGTTATGTACTTCCTACTACACCGCCATCTATTGAATTTTTTAAAAAGTAAAGCAATTATAGAGGAATTGTTTTGATTTCAAGCTTATGTCCCATCGAACTTCATCCTTCACCCAAATCATCGTTGATTAACATAATTCTATAAATTATTAGCTAAAATTAATTAAGTTTTTACATCGTAAATTGCATTTTATCTACAAAATAATTCAGACATGTTTTTTTATTTGCTTTTAACCGTATGTCATAGCATCACGCCTAAACGGCTGAACCGATTTCACTAATTCTTTTTTTGTCGTGTTGGCTTTTATCAGTAGAAGGTTCTTATGAGAGAAAAAATTAAGAAAGTTGCGTGGAAAATCTACATAATAATTCAGAAATGTTTTTTTATTTGCTTTTTACTGTATGTCATCGCATCACGCCTAAACGGCTAAACCGATTTCACTAATTCTTTTTTTGTCGTGTTGGCTTTTATCAGGAGAAGGTTATTATGAAAGAAAAAATTAAGAAAGTTGCGTGGTAAATTGGGAAATTAAATAAAATTCGCATTAGCCCCTCCTTCTCTATCTACATAATAATTCAGAAATGTTTTTTTATTTGCTTTTTACCGTATGTCATAGCATCACGCTCAAAGTACAAATGCTAGGTCAGATATGAATCTGCACAGAGCCGTGCAAAATGCCGGAGAAGGTTCTTTGATATAATTTGCTGCATTAACTTTACCATATTTAGAGCTATTTAAAAAAACTCTATTTTTAGGATCTTCATACAAAATTTTAATAAACATTAAAAGTGTCATTCTTCTCTCTTTTTATGAAT
The DNA here is from genome assembly GCA_963576905.1 of Mystacides longicornis. Taxonomy (NCBI): domain Eukaryota; kingdom Metazoa; phylum Arthropoda; class Insecta; order Trichoptera; family Leptoceridae; genus Mystacides; species Mystacides longicornis. The sequence goes on along the minus strand of OY756429.1, from coordinate 31,974,924 downwards.
TGTGAAAGTTTCATTCTTCTTTTCCTGTGCTTATGTCAGTTGTAGAGGTCTGCAAAGCAATGGGAAGCTAGACTAGAACCTGTTTAATTACCTACCGATCAAGCCTGACAATCGGAATCAAAAACGTAAAGCAAGACGGGTATAAGCTAGTATAATAATAATTAAGTGTTTGTATTTTTTATGATTATGTGCACAAACGTGTGACGTAAAATATGACGACAGACATTCTGTAAATAGTGAAAGATTCCATCAGGCAGTTGTTAATCTTGCCCTCGTATAAATCATTCCGTGATGCACATTGCACATCTCCCTAGGCCTAGGCATTCCGTTGGTCGTGTAGGCAGGTACTTACTCAAAGATTGAAAATCATTTTGTTTCTTCGTTTGTCTACATACATACATTGTAATCGACACTATTTGTGACACTAATAATTATGTATTTCGAGTGTCATAATAAATTAATGTATTTGTTTTTCCGACTATAATTATTATTATCATCATCATCATCATCATCGATCCACCTCTGGCACTAAATGCACTGCCAATAGCGTTTCCTTGACATTGCCGCATCGTCACAAAATCGATTCGTCGATATTTGATCGTAATAATACGGAGATCGTTGAGATTTCCTTTGGATAGAACTATAATCTTTCTCTTGGCTTACTTTCTGTACTAATTCATTTATCAACAACTCTCGTCCGTAGGTTTCTTTCGAGCACTTTGAGTCGTCAATTAATTGGCATTACTACAAAGTATGGATCATAAAAAAAAAACGATTAATAAAACACAGAGTTGGAATGATAGAGGCTCTCGTAAGAACTACTTTCAAATTGACAGTAAAAAATAATCAATTAAGGGCCGGTCTTATAAACATCCGTTAGTTAAAAGTCAAACCAAATAAACCGAAATATGATCCATTTGCCCGTTTTTCCGTCTTAAAAAATTCGTTATTCAAATTTCAGTACGACAATCTGTTAGTACACTATCGATAAACTTACGGATTTGGTCTTTCGTTTATAAGATCGGCCCTAAGTAAATTAAATAGAGTCTATCGGGATAAAAAGGCTGGGCTGAAAATCTGTAAAGAGCCCAATCAGCCTCATTGACCCTTTCACTAAATTTGAAGTGGTCAGTAGGCTAACGCTTAGGAATGTTACGATGCCGGCTTTTGTACTGGAGGTCGTGGGTTAGATCCCAGCCGCCGACCATATTTCTCTTTAACTAGCTTACTGTGAAACAGTCAAAAAATGTATTTGTGTTCACTTGGAGTCAGCACAGATTAATTTTTCATTAAAAAGTATAAGTAAGAGAAATAATATATGTATACACACCAGGATACTGCAAAGTTACACTGTAGGCTTATCGAAATGACATAGTTGAACACGAATATTTTCTAAGTCAAAGTATGTATCTTTCAAGTATCTATGTCTGGATTATCTTGGTTGCAACATACTATTGTTGGAGTATGTTTAAAGAGTAGCGCGAGAATAGCTAAATTATTTGGCGAAACTTTTCAACCATCTTTTATTGAAATACGTACGCGAACTTTAAATCTTTTCCATACTGAAATGCATAAGTGTGAATTTTGATTATCAGAATAGATAGATTCCTATAGGTTCATGTATGGGATTAACTGTTCCTGTTTATGGAAGATTATCCCCAACACACAAATCCCAAAAGCGCATTCATTTTTTTGTTATTTTCTCGCTACTTCTCTGTTTTGAATTTGATCTTTTTCTCTGTTTCCTAATACTGACACAAATGTCCATTCTTTGACAGATCCGTTAATGTATAGATCCTCTTAAAATTGTATAATAATGTATGTTTTAACTGACAGTTTTGCTAAAATTGTCATGATAATTCCTCTAGAATGACCCGCTATTCGATTAATTTAAAGCGCATCTGGAAAGTACTATTTCGTGAGGAGGTCGTGGGTTCGATCCCAGATGCCGACCATCTTCCTCTTTCACGTCACAAGCTTTCAGTAGCTTACGTGGAAGAGTCAAAATAGTGTATTTGTGTTCGCTTTGAGCGAGCACGGATTCAATTTCTAAAAAAAATACATATTTGAGAATGTAGCCATAACCCGGCCGAAGTCAATTCCTGGTAGGTATATTCACTTCGATATGTTGAACATGTTGAGAATTCTCATGATAGGAGTTTCGGAGACTTAAACATTACCACCACGTTGTTAACGTAAAGTGATCACACTAAGCCAGCCTCCGAAACAACAGTAGAAGACGGTCGTAAGCCCGTAGTGGTTTGTTCTAAAATTGAATATTAGTAATGAATTCTTAGAGTCATTAGTTGTTACATATTCGTACTTAAATGATGTTTTGCGAATATATAAAAATAAATTCAGTATGTTTTACGATAAAATACATAGTATAATAATATAATAGCGCATCGTGGTGGACTGTCGAGTGTATTCAGTTTGCGGGGGACCATCTGTTCAAATAGTACAATATAATAATTTTAAAAAATCCTCAAAAGATATTCATTGGCAGTCTTGTTGCTGTCTGCTGCCATCTTTCATTAAACACTAGCTTTTCCGACAGACGTTGTCCTGTAGTCCTTACTATGAATATTGATTTCAAATTCGTAGTTTATACAAACATACCTTTAAAATATATTTAAAGGTTAAAAAATTATTTTTGAAAGCTCGAAAAGAAATCCATCAAAAATCTGCGTACCAATATTTTTAATGTCAGTGGATGTCAGGTAAATGATAATTTTGTTGTTATAGAATTTTTCATAGATGGCGTTGGCGTTGCAGGAACTCCATTCCATACTAACTTTAATATTATATTTTATCTTATTTTTTATGCTTTTTTCAACTTTTAAATAGTTATTCTGTTATCCGGGACGGAGAAGAATCCAATAAATCAACTATCGGAAGAATCTGTTCAGCCGATCTCGAGTTTTTATAAGTGTTCGCACTAACCCGATTTCTTTTATATAATATATGTCTTAATCTACAATCTAAATTCAATCAAATCATCAAATCTTTATTGCATCCCCCATAGGTCCCTCACGAGGCACTCGGGTTCATTAAAATATTTACAATTTAGTACATAAAAGACAAGTACATTTCATTATACAAAGACATCAATATTATTGAGAATGTAAATTCGATGCCAAAGGAGTGTAAAGGGTCCCATTGGCATCTCGTCAATGTACAAGGCCACCTCATGTAGCAGCGACAGGAACAAAGTCGAACAAAGAAACAGATATTACATAGTGTCAACATAGAAGGTAAAATTAATATTAATCTACATGTCATTGGTTGAATGAAAAGCATTTTCAACAAGATACCTAATCCGGCCGTTTCTTCACTGATGTATACTTCTTATTCATGCACTTCTCGTTTGTGAGGTTCTTGGCCATCCGCCCTTTTCTTCACAAAGTCCACGATTTTCCTGCACTGCGCTCTCCAGATTGGACCAATCGATTCGTCCTGCCCGTGGCCCTATTCTCGAATGTCGATAGGTGGGTTCTAGTATCATTTTTAATGACTTTTGTATGTTTTCATAAAGAACTCTATTAGAAAACCCATCGATTGACATTCGAGAATGGGGGTCCCTGTGTTCTCACTCTACACGTCCTGTCATGATGGTCCACCAGTAAATCAGCGTTAGGATTGCATCAGATCGAGACGTAAGGAATGCCAAGTGATAAGATTGTCAACATGGCAAGTCATTATCTGATTACATTGTTGTTGAATATTTCGATCATATCTAACGCAACTAATCAAGTGAAGACTTACTATTGCTATCTTACCAATAACTCCTCCTCTTGCAATAGTGTAATAATGTTATGGCAAATCCTATGAAAAGTCGTCTCTAACTGGGTAATTTTGCATGCATGTATGATAAAACCTATTCAACTATGGTAAAAATATAGTTTCATATTTAAATTATTCGTCTGTAAGTCGATGCTATGACAATTAATAATAACAGGTGTACGAAAGTAATGTTATTTATATATTTTATTTAACATTAAGGTCATTAACGTTGCGCAAGATCGAGCGCAATGGAGAGCTCTTGTTGCCTCCCTATGCCCCTAAGTGGGGTCTTAAGGGAGTTTGGATTGGAACATTAATATACAGACAGTGAAATTGATACAAAAATAAGACAGTACATAAACATTACGAAACATACACCAGTGAAGTATATACATTTGAACTTATACACCAGTGAAGTATATACATTTAAGTACTCGGCTCAGATACTGGGAAAGGGGAAAGAGGATAGGGTAAAGGTATAATGCATTGTGGTACCTGATCTAAATTTCCTACATAAACTGTTGCTACGGAAAGAATTGTCAAATTGGCCGCAGTCTCCAAGGTGCAAAGTAAAACATGGGCCCTATAAAATAGGTACAGTATAAGTAAATGATTTATAGGCAAATCAAACATTAAATGACCCATTTTTTGCCTGTCGCCCGACAGGTTTTGCTGCTAGTAACATATAACAGTGCATAACGCAAATATGTTATCATAAAAATGGTGTATGGATGTGAAATGTGGACATGGACGAAAAAAGATAAATGTAGTATAAATGCAGTAGAGATGAGAGCTCTACGAAGAATATGTGGAAAGATTCTGTGGGTTATGGAAAGGGATGAAAATATAGGAAGGATTGTGGTATGGAAGTTAGTGTTGTGACATAGATGAAAGTCAATAAGTTGTGACGTTTGGACATGTGGAAAGAATGGATGTAAACAGAATGGCAAAGAAAATTTACAAGGCTGAAAGGATAGGTGTAAGGAAGCGTGGTCGACCGAGAATGACGTGTATCAAACACATCGATTCCGTCCTCAAGGAAGGCCAAGTAAGAGAAATAGGAGAGGGTGTATAAGAAATGTTATGTCGGTGGAAGAAGCGAAAGAAGTGTGCTTAGATATAAAATAGTGGAGGTCCGTTCTCTCTGCCTCCCCTTACGGGACACGGCGTGATGGATAAAAAATTTGTTACGTAGTATTGTAGATAGAATTGAATATATTCCTGATATAATATTGACGAAAGGATGAGTGTATGTATGTATGTGTGTATAGTGATTCGCACGTGATGGTGACAAAAAGTGTCCGATAACATAATCCATGCTCTAATAGAACCAGAGGCCCACATGTGACGGTATCAAGATTCATAGCTTGTGATAAGACTCGAGACTGATAGAAAGATGGCTATAGTGTCAGCCACCATCTTCTTGATACGCTATCACCGAATACTCGTGCAAGAACTCGAACCGGCGCACACTAATGCAATGGCTTTCTAGAAAAGCTGACTCGCAATTCAACGACCGTGATACATCTACATAATAATGCAGAAATGTTTGTATGTTTGCTTTTTATCGTATGTCGGAGCATCACGCTCAAAATACAAATGTTACGTCAGATATGAATCTGCGCAGAGCCGTGCAAAATGCCGGAGAAGGTTCTTAAATACAAAGCCTGACAATCGGAATCAAAAACGTAAAGCAAGACGGGCATAAGCTAGTAGAATAATAATATGATTTTTAGATACGCCTTTACCCCTCTCAAAACTCGCCGTCTTTTGGGATTTGAAACATTTTCAGTGGAACCGTTTTGATTATTTGCGGCTTGTAGCTGTACTTATCGACCAGTTAATCGCTTTTTTTTTCAACTAAAAATGGTTAAAATTAACATAATATTATACTTACATAAGACTGTATATTGTTTGTCGTCGTCGTCTAGAGGCGTTGACGTGAGATATAAATCTTTTTTTTTTGTCTTCTTCACATTTAGCGGTCATCATGACACAGTGATGTGAATTCGCTTTATACATCGAGACAAGATGGTATTTTTATAAACTTACATCTTTTTCCCGAAATGTAAAATACAAGATACAATGAATGTGTAAATAAATATTAGCAAAACGCGTCTAGGTTGAAAAAGGGGTGACAAAGCGGAATTTAGGATAGGTACTTAAATGCTAAATATAGAAAAAATATCACAAGTATTTTTATATTTGACTAGCTTTCCCGATTGACGTTTCCTAACTTAGTATGAATATTAAAATTAGAATTGTACAATGAACAATTAATGACCTTTTATTTAACCAATGTATATCCGATCGATGCCTCTGTTTTAAACCGGATATTTTCTATCCGAATTCTGCCAAACGCATCAACTATCAAACAACTGACAGTTTCTGTCAAACGCCAATTTAATTTCAAAATGATAATTAACTAATATTCTCAAAAGCACTAAAAAGGTATACAACTGTAAAATTTCTTAAATTTTCTAATGTTCCGCTCAACTTTCTTAATTTTTTCTTTCATAAGAACCTTATCCTGACAATAGCAAACACAACAAATAAAGAATTGGCGAAATCGGTCCAACCGTTCACGCGTGATGCGATGCAATATGTTTCAAAATATTATGATCAATTAAGTACAGATGTAGTTACGATCAATAATATATGCCATCATGTCTTGCGTGAGGTCACAACATCTCAATTTACAAAGTATTAGATTGTTGCCAACATGCTTTTTATTTGACCTCAGCAGAGTTCAAAATGGTTGTATTGACGACAAGGAGAATATTTTGGTGGTTCATCAATTACTGCACCGATCCCCTTACTAAAATATGATGCGCAATTGATCAAAGCTACCGACAATGTTGCTCATAAGACCAATGAACTGGTTATGCTTGACTCAAGAGCGAATAAGGAATACGGAGATTCATAGAATATGCGGAGTCACTCACGAAACGTATATGAGCACGTACGAAGTTGAGAGACTAAACGACTAAAGGTTATTGGAGTATACCTAGTCTTGTCCAAAGAATCAGCCGCACGGAACTCAACCTCGCGGAAAACCCACGACTGAAAGCCCAATAAGGGATCGTTATTACAACAGGGCGAACTTTAAAATACAGGACAGCTTGGCCTAAATCACCACAAAAGAAGAAGGAGTGACTATAGAAGCAGGTAAATCTTGCACGCCATGGTCAGATTTCAAGAGAATAATAATTGTATCTCAATGAAATACTATTGGTCGTTAAAACAACCAATACCAATAACTACTAGAAATTGAAATGGATTAATACACAATCTATGCCTATGTCCTGCAGTGGATAGTTACAGGGTAATAAAAAATACACAATCTACATAAATCACCCTTTGTCCAAGCAGTCACAGAAGGTTCGGAATAGTCGCCAGGTCAGATTTTTTTACAGTAGTTCGAAAAGGAGTGGAGTTTGAAAACTGGACAGACCGATTGACTGGGAGGAAAAACAGGCAACAAGTTTCTCCGGCTAATACAAACATTTTTATAAAGTTATTGAGATAATTGTTATTTTTCACCATAAGAGACTTTATAAGACAATATCACTGTCAAAATAAATAAAAGGTCGAAGTTTAGAGGCAATGTTGGCCCAGCCTTTCAAATCCAGCATTTTTCAGCCTTTGTAAACCGTATTATAATTTCTTTACCTTTGCTATTTGTATTATTTTTATAGTATAAAAATAGAAGGCCATGAGAGATAGTCAAGTTAACGCGCGAAATCATGCAGAAAAATATGACAATCAAACACGATGCTATTTTTATCGGTTTATCCTCGTGAGTTTGTTGACGTTCAGTAATCATGTACGTGTTTTAGGGTCATGGTCTGTATCCCACACCACTTGTGGAAGTAAATCTTCCCTCTTTACTTCCCGTCGACGTCCATCGACCTTGGATGGAAGCGTCGGCGGCGTCCTCAATTGGGTCACAAGACCATCGGATTTATGTTGTTGTGCTAAACTGTGTAAGAACTTATCACAGAAGTACCTATAAATTAATAAATTTATTTAATAACCCTGTAAATGTCTCATATTGTGAAAAAAAAGTATAGCGGGAAAACCGTGTTCGACCTTCAAACTGATACTCGGAGCGTTGACTTCGATGCTCAACAATGCAAGCTTAACACGTTTAATAACATTGGTTATCTTGGCTTTGCAGCCATTTAGGCATAATGAAACTTCTTTTCAATCTTCCTCTGCTCTCCTAGTCCACATCTTCCTCACGAAGCCTTGCCTCCATGAGTTTTCTTGTTATTGTGGACATCCAAGTTGTCAGAGGTCAACCTGATCTTGTAAGGCCGTGTGTGCCCACAATCATCCACCATCATGAACCACGCATACCCCTGCATCTACGCAATGGTATGTACGTATAACATATATAATCTCACCAATACAAATGTTATTTTTATTGAAATTTCAAATGGAGTCTACACTCTATTCCTGATTAAATAACGAACGTCCCAACGTTGAAAAGGTTGGGAAATTTGGTTGCGTCGAAAACTAACTGTTGTCTCGAAGTCAGAGAGGAGCACTTTAAACTAGAGATGAAACGGATATCCCGCAACTATCCGGTATCAGGCCTATCTGGCGGCATGAATGCTATCCGGCCGAATACCGGATAAGTAGCTCCTATCCGGCCGGATACCGGATAGTAAAAAAGATATTATTTTTGGATAACTAATTAATTTATTTACCAAGTATCTCTTAAAAAATACACCTTGTAATCACAAGAAAAATTCTACAACATGAAAAATTGATAAGCAAACATACCTACTGCAATAAGGATAAATTATGGAGAATGAAAACTTACTTCTTTATATAGAGGTAGCAAGAGTTTTCGCTTGTCTCCGGATATAAGGAAAGTTTAATAAAAATACGTTTCGCCATATATCATCCTCCTGAAAGATCCAGATAGGTTCCGCGATTTTTGGAACGATTATATTCGGAGTCAGTTCAATGGGATGTTTTTCTTCCTTTCTGTGCCGCTAGAGGCGCCCTAGCTAATCCGGTCTATTGTCAAATTCAGTGTTGCCAAAGGGGGCGATTTACTGCCGTTTGAGCTATTTGGAACTTACTTGCTTACTTACTTAAATAGTTACTTACTTACCCTTTTAGCGAGTTTTCACCTTTCCGGATACTAAATGATCTTTTTTTTAGTGAACTCCCACCTCTCTTCGGATACTAAAATTTTCGGAATGACCGCATACCAAATTTTCAGTTGGGCTTCTTTGCGTTTGAAAAACAGCGTTGGCAACACTGGTTAAATTAACGTTTATAACCTCAACGGTCCGTTTTGTCTTTCGTAAATAATTATTTATACTTTGTGTTACAGTGAAAATGAAAAAAAAAAACAATTTATCATTCTAGTTTATTTCAAATTAAACAACTTCTGTATTATTAGTTGTTGCAGGATGTGGATATTTTTTCATTATCACAATATTTCTTTAAAAAAAATTTGCGCGAGAGGATTCCATAATGGATCATACACCCTGTATACATGCAGCTCCATCTTTGAAGTGAGTCGTGACCCCGCCTACTGTTCCTATATGTGTGTGTGTATGAAGAATGCGTGTGGAGCGAACGTCGCGTGGTATGAGTTTTGATGACAAATAATATTGTTGTTTCACTAATGGTCAGTGTTTTATATATTTTTATTTTTGTACCAAACAATGTATTTAAATATGGATTGTAAAAGCAACATTGTTGCGTAGAATTATAATAAATAAATAAATAAATAAATAAATTATTATAATAAGATAACAATACTTTTAGAATAATCATTGTACATTTGTTTTTACATACTATTACAAATAAAATTGTTTATCTTATTTTTTATATATCTACCTAAATACAACCTAACATACCGTAACAGAATACAAGAATATATACAGAACAGCAGCACTGAGATTTTTTTCTCAAAGAACGGGACTGAAAATTCACCCTTGAAGACAAATACATACCTAATGATTTTGTTTGTATGTAGTGTAAAAGGACATACTATGGTTTACCTCCTAGAAAAAGCCACTTTTGCAATCATCAATAATTAAAACGTTGAATTGAGAAAACAAAAAAGAGAGGTAATATATTAGTATAATATTTTATCAGTCAATGCTAGATGGTATGTTTGACAGCTGTCATAATTTGACAATAGACCTGATTAGAAGTTCTGCCACCTAGTGTGTATTGTCGGAAGCTCCCCGGAAAACTTCCCATTGGTATATGCCGCCTACGTAAGCGTAATTCATCATGCGTTGTACCCACGGTAATTCACGCACTGCCCGGGCTCTACTAAAGGCTTCTTTAGCATTCAGCGAATTTTATTAATTTTGAAAAAAACCACTGATATTTTAAGGGGAGCGCTGTTCTTCCTCCCATCAGGGTCCCGTAGAGTGTTCCGCTCCTTCGAAGCAGAGCTGAGGAATGTGGACATAGTGTGTGAGGAGCTCATAAACCTATGCCCCTAAGTGGAGCGTAAAGTGAGTTTGAATTGAATTAGGAACCTCTGAACTAATTACCTGGCTACGACCTTCGTTCCGAGGGTAAAATTAAAAAATCTAAACGCTTTAATCATAGAGAAAAAATATTATCGGTTGATGTTTTTTTCGACAATGTTCACAATGATCCCATTTAGATGCACCAACCAACCAGAAACATACGCCGGATATCCGGCGGCCGGTTATCCGGTATTCGGCTGCTTACTTGGCCGAATATCCGGCATCCGGTATCCGGCTAAACTGCTATCCGTTTTATCTCTACTTTAAACTAAAAACCAACCTTTGTTCTTTGAGATTGAAAGTCCATCTCTGAATTTCAGAGGGCGCCGTTTTAAGGCTTCTTTTAGCCCGCCGCGTGACTTGGGGTGTTCGCTTCAATTCTCACGTTGTCGCCCATTCTATCGGGAAACCTTCCAAAATAAAAGCCTCGTGTAGTTGCGCTGAAAAGGGAGAGTATGGCCCAGCAACATGACGACCTTGGACTAAGTCAATGGAGGCTATCAACAAACTTAACAACAAAAAATGTTAACGCGGGTAGCACCCTGAAGAAATTAATAAGACTGTATAGAGGGGCAAGTATGACATACTTTGTATGCTGGTGTCTTAGCGATTTTCCGGATTGTTTAAAGTCCATACCCGTGGAATATGGTGTCTGAATCCGCTGGTACAGAAACCGGATACATTCAGTATCATTCAGCAAATAATATAGTCTCAGAATTGTTCTGAATTTCATCTGATATATTCAAATACGGGGTAATCGGAGCTGCTGTCTGAATCCGCTGGTACAGAAACCGGATACATTCAGGATCATTCAGCAAATAATATAGTCTCAGAATTGTTCTGAATTTCATCTGATATATTCAAATACAGGGTAATCGGAGCTGCTGTCTGAATCCGCTGGTACAGAAACCGGATACATTCAGGATCATTCAGCAAATAATATAGTCTCAGAATTGTTCTGAATTTCATCTGATATATTCAAATACTGCTAATGTCAAGTGGCGCCTTTAGCAGTATGACCAAGATATGGAAGCCGTCGGCGTTTAGTGTCGAGACGAAATGTAAACTTTTCGATGCGTGTGTGTTGTCCATTCCCCTGTATGGGTTTTTGTCCTGGCACCCGACCAAAGCCCAGGCACTAAAGTCTCCGCTTTCGAAACGAGTGTCTCGGGATAATTTTGGTATAAGACCGCATCACGAACGCACCCTGCGTATGCCCAGCACTTTACCATTTTGGAGAGGAGATGGACTTGGCTGGGACGTGTGTTAGGATAATTTCCATTAGGCCGAGGAGAGCGCTGTTCTTCCTCCCATCAGGGTCCCGAGGACGAGGAAGACCCTCTAGAGCTGAGGGATTTCGACATGGTGTGGGAGGAGGTCATAAACACTGCGCAAGATCGAGCACAGTGTAGAGCTCTTGTTGCCTCCCCATGCTCCCAGGTGGGGCGTAAAGGGAGTTTGGATTTGGATAGTATATTCTAATACACACCATTGTCGCCGTATCAATGAAAGATAATTGGGAAACGTGCGCTTTGTTTAATTACATAGTTGAGTCATCGTCATATGACGGTCTTATCTCCCTATGCGTTATCATTCACAGTGACCCATTTGATGGTTTGTTGTGAAATGGTCTCTGATTGAGTGTGTCACAACGAACTAGACCTACCGGAATTCCTTGAACAGAAAAATCCTCACCTACAACAGCCGTATGTAATGACCTCGATGTTACTCTTAAAAAAATATATCGGTAAATTTTTATTCATAAAACAATAACGGCAGTAACAGTCTAACCTAATCACACAATCCCATCAAGGAGACTTCTTGCAGAGGGCAGGGGCCGGATAGAGGCACTGTCACTGTGCAAGAGGCCTCTGGAGTTGAGGAACAACAAGAGGCAGCACTCCGTGATTGAATTGAAGGATGTCACAATCACAATGGTTCTAATTTGGACCTTCTTTGGAAAAAAAAGCCCACGCAAAATATTTTCCATACAACGACAAAACCAATCCAACTACGGAAAATACATGGACGAAATAATATGTGATACTTGATCAGAGGTTCCTACATACAACTATTGCTACGGGAAGAAATGTAAAATTTCCAGCAGTAATGCGGTGTTCAGACGAGGCGAATGTCGCCAGGACACTAAAATATTGCCAGCCAATTGAACCGTGTGAACAGATTGTCGATAAATCTGAAACGATAAAAATGGTTGAAAGCGATATCGCAGCGCATGCGCAGATATACGCGGCGTCCGTATGTTCTGTTTCTTGACAGTTGACAGCATTGCTCTAAATTTATTTCTCCTTAGAATCCAATTCCGCATCCAATATCTGCGTTTTTTTTTTTATTTTTACTCTATTAGGAGTCTCCTTATATCTTCTAAAATACTCTAAAACAATATTTTCAACTAACCCCAATTCGCGACTTCTACCTCGACGTCCGCCATTTTTAAAACTATCAGCGCACCTGACATATTTGAATGTATGTCGGTGAACTCGTGTGAACACATCACACGATCAATGGGCGACCGATTTTTTTTATGCAAGCGAAATCGTCTGGCCTTATATCGCCCCGTGTGAACACCGCATAAGTAAAATTGGCACCCTTTAACAGACGTAACCGATTAGCTGCTAGTGTACGAACAATATCCATCATATAAGTATGCGTTTACACCAAACGAACATAGAGCAAGAGCTATAAACAGAGTATACTTTATCGTTGATATTGTAAACCAACAAAACAACAATGAGCAAGAACTAATTATATGGGCGATGGCAGATTACGCGCGCCAGAGTTCTAGTTCTTTCTCGTTATTGTTTCCACGGTGTTCAATATCAACGATATAGAATGTATAAATATTCTACTTCTAGCTCTGGATCTATGTTTGTTTTTTGGTGTAAACGCACCCTAATAGGAGTAGGTATACCTTGAGCCGTTCTCAGTGTCACGATCAAATCGTCGGTATACAAGGGAAATCAACTAAGTCCATTTTTGGCAGTTTGGAGTTTTTTATACCATTTTGTAGGATTTTAAATTCTCTATCGTTTGATGTACCACACAAGCCTATAAACCAATATGCTAACGAGTTATTAAGGTTTTTAATTTTAACTATGTCCCAAATTGGACAATCAGTTGCAGGAGAAACGCATTAGTGGACTTAATGCAAATCTCCTGTCTATCATTTGTGTAGCGTTGGACTTAGTTCATTTCACAATACGTAATATGGAGATATTTCTAATGTAAAATGCTATCTAGAAGCAGATTGTGGAAGCCACCACCAGCTAATGAGTACTATTTTTTAAGATATGTCACGTACATAAGTTACTATAATGACCTAAGGGACAATTCCAACAAACATAGACACATCACACGTCGATTTGATCATAAGCTCTTCAGAGAGACGGCGTATCAAAAGAGTCAGGCATAACACAACCGCATTGACAAGGAAAGATACAGATAACACAAGAAAGTCGAATAAACAAGCATGTAGAAGAGATAAAAATTAATTCCCATATTGAATCAATCAGCAGCAAAATCGAAGAACATGCATACAACTATCACATTCAGCAAAATGCGAAAATTTTCACACAATTTCACTGCTGTCTAGCGGGAAGGAAGATCATGCAAGACAAAAGATTAGCAACGCACAACAATTGGAAAATAGCAGATGGTCAGGCGGAATTTTCGTCTGTTTGAGAACTGGCGAGCGGCAGTCACAATAGGTGGTTAACGAATCAACAAATTTCGCTCTTATTGCGGCAAATATTCTAGAACAGATGGGAATGTTCAGACGAATGGAAGCCGAAAGTATTAATTAGACTCAGATTGAGAATCAACCGCGACAAGACCAAAGTGATGTTGATCGACCGCTTGGGAGTGCTAGAAGAGGTTGAGCAGCTACAAGTCCTTATTATTATTTCGTATGGCTTTTGCCACCAACGCCAACGGGCGGCAACGTCAGAAGATGGAGAAGTACTAAGCTATCTGCTACATATAGGAGACACACACACTACAGAGCAACATCCAGGCTTTCAAGCCATTCAAGAGCATCGGGGGTGGCATTGTGGATATGTTGTTCACACTTTTGTGTAGGTACTTGGGCTCTCACGTCAACAAACCCGCCTTTTTGCAATATTTTGTTACAATTATGTTAGTTTTTATAAGCCAATATAAAGATTTATTTATTTAAGTATTTACTTTTGTGGCACCTATGTACTTACCTACCTAATTTATTTTTCAATATTATTTTTTATTAAATTAACCTGCATTTATAATTAAAAATCTAGTCTTCATTGGTTGTCCCCTCAGTAATCATTACTTTTCTGTGAATAAATAAAAAAATAATTAATTTAAAATAAAATATTTGAATTTAAGTATCCGAAATGAGCCATTAACTCCAAACACAAAGTATTATTATTCCAAAAAACAAAGCATTATGTACATGAGAAATACACCAACTCCTTATTTTATCAACTAAGTCCACCCATCAAGTTTACAACAACAAATTTTTCACCAGGTGAATTGCACCAATTACATCTCAACAGGAGAAAACAACTAACTCCACCTCTTTTTTTAATTTTTCATTATTTTGGGTTAATTGATTAGAATTTTAAAGGTTTATTATCTTTTAAATCTTTAGTATATGGATTGATCTTTCTTTTGTAAAAAAAATTAGCGATCTATTTTTTTTCGTTTGGATTCTAGAAGGAAAACAAAAACACCAAAACTTGTTTGTCGATTATCTCGGAATGGTGTTTTTGGACTTAGTTGATTTCCCTTGTATACCGACGAAATGATCTTTGAAGCACAGGGGCGACCCTTCCTCTCGTTCATTCATTCGGTCGTTATTACGTACGCGGGTATTCCGAGAATCTTGTTTTAACTTTGCACTTTCAGTGTCACCTTCGGCATTCACGTCTACCTACATGCGCCGGAGACGCGTTCAGATGATCAGATTGCGAGACATGCATTCGATTCATTTTTGGCATCCGCTCTCCAAAAAGTGTTGCAGTTGCTGAATACATTATTTCACTATTTGCCTTTACTTTCTTTTACAACTCGTCCAGCAGAGTTCAAAAAAGCGTTCAGAGAGAAAAAAAAAAAAAAAAAAAAAAAACCTACAGATTTATCCTTAAACCCTGCCTTTATTTATTCCAATCCATTTCTCAAGCAGCTTCTCGATTTAGTTAACTTTAACATGGTATTTCGTGAGAATGGAATGGCTTAGATTGATTCTCACTCTTTCATTTGAATTTGCCTTGAATGATATCATTGCGGGATTTTAAAGTATGTAACTCTACATTGGTATATCTCTCCATTTCAACTGAACCGAAATTATAATTTTGATATTCGCCTTCGATAGGAGTAGCTCACATCATATGAAGTATTAACACCTATGTCCTATATATTGATGCATAAAAAATGAAACTGGTTTTGCGACATTGAAGAGTTTTGGTTGTTTGAAAAATATCGCACGGTATCAATCTGATGTGGACCCTTACGGCGATGCTAGGATCCCGTCTTTGCTTCTGGTCACGATCCTAGGATAAGTTTGGAGCAAATGCCCTCACTCTTTTTCTCCACTCAACCCTTTCGTGGTATGTTCCACAAGAAGGACTAGCGCATGTCTGAATACCCGTTTAGCAGGTATTCTTGAAGTGGTCTTCGTGGCCCTTGTTGAACTCCTCTAAATGTCGGGAGTTGGACGTTCTTATTCAATAAACACCAAAATTGATTATCACTGTTTCTTTAAACCTTTACTAAAACTACATGCGTGGCAGGTTTTTAGATGATATGATCTTTGATATATTTAGGCCATACTTTGTAATAATTGTCCTCTAACCTCTGAAAGAAGGAAACTGGCTGGTAGAAGGGTTGGCGGTGCACTAAGACCTCTAATGAGAAATAAGAACGTATCTCTTAAATCCAAACAGCTGATGCACAATGCAATCCTGATACCATCCATGATGTATGGGAGTGAAACATTAACATGGACGAAAAATCTGGAAATTGGAATAAATGCTGTGGAAATGAGATCACTGCGTAGGATATGCAGAAAGAGATTGATTGATAAGGTGAGGAATGAGAATATTAGAAAGGAATGTGGACTGGATGTTAGTGTTGTGACTAGAATGAAAGTTAATAAATTAAGGTGGTTTGGGCATGTAGAGAGAATGAACGAGGAGAGAATGACATAAAGGATATATAAATAATCTGAAAGAATGGGTGCACGCAGACGAGGCCGACCTCGAATGACATGGTCCGATAGTCCGATCACTCCGATCATATCGGTTCAGTCTTAAAGGAGGGCCAAGTCAGGAGAAAAAGGAATAGAAGAGCATGATGCGGAATGTTATGCGGCGCCCTTGAGGTGACTATTGTTGTCACTAAACGGCGCTCTAAAAATTGTCCTCATATTATTATTATTATTTGGAGGAAGCGAAAGAGGTTTGTTTGGATAGGAAAGAGTGGAAATCCGTACTCTCTGCCTACCCCCTTCGGAAAACGGATTGATAGGTAAAAAAGAAAAAAAATGTAAGTAATTCAAAATTCAAATATTTTTATTAAGGAAATTATTTTTATTAAAAAAAATACATTCACAATAACTAATTTATACATTTTTTTTTAATATATTTTTTTTTACCCCCAAAATTGAGCAGAGCTCGTGCTTTGGGGGATAATTAATTGAAATGAATTCACAGAATGATAGCTAAATATTTTTATTATGATTTGAATTGTAATTGATATTTGTTTCTTGGTAAAGGATTTTCTTATCTACTAGTAATAAACCGATTGATTGTTGACGTTTCTTGGCATAATAATTAAGTATTATGATTATAATCGTGTTTCAAATTGTTTAGAATCAGCACTTCTGTTGCCATGGAAATAGAAATTAGGGCCGTTATGTAACGTATAAAATATAAAATCTGTATAGAAATTGCCTTCTTGGCGGCTCTCAAGAAGTCTTCATACTGTGTAAAAAATGCTAAATTGGTTCGACGTGACTTCTCTCGAATTGACATTTGTACATGTAGATTTATTTTTGCGGGTTGAAACAAATGTCACAGTGCATGATTACCTTGTATTTTCTACAACTACATAATCTACCCTCCGTCTAACAGATCTACGTAATCAACCCGTGAACCCACGACCTCCATACGAAACAATACGAAAGCCGGCTACCAACTACCAACCACTTCAAATATTCTATTCTGTGTTCGATTATATCCATCCTTAACCTCGTGAAATCGATTCGATCATTTTGTGAGCTTATAGAGAAGGCTTTCTAAAATAGAAATGCCTTTTATCATGTAGGTGATGAAGTAGAGAATATATTATAATAATGGTTTATTCTGTTTTTGGATACCAATTTTAACATTCAAGATCTAATATCAACGTCGCTTTGTGTAAAACGGTCAAAAGTATGATAATATTCTGCAAATCGAACCAAATATGACAAAGAAACCCCACGTCACAGATTCTCGTGAGTTGCATATCAGTAGAAAATCTTTCGTGTCGAAAATTTCGCAATATCTGACGGCTCGTTTCGTTATCGAGAGGATGTGCTTATCGCCTGATTGTCAGAATTTATTTTGGGATCTGCCCCCCTTATCTCTACTAGAACGTGCTGGGTTGTTTACAGCCTTGGCGCTTCAATGTCACGGTTTTGTTCATTCATAATATTTGTAGAAACTGGCATTACATACAAGATTACATTCCTTCTTTTGCCGTTCCCATCAATCGTCACTGCGGATTTGTTCCTTAGTTTCCGTTCACATTTCTATTGGCTAATAAGTCTGTGTAGGTACCAGCCGTCTTATGTTCCATAAGAGCTTCTTTCTCATTTTCAGTCTTGGTCTGGCTTAGACCGTTTTTTTTTCAAACGAGGTTATAATCTGAACACATTCCATTTTTAAATAAATATGTTATGTTAAACGTTCATTTGTTTTTATTGTAATATTTGCGCTGGAACTGGACTCGTGACAACATTAAATTCTGTTGCAAATCGATTGATTATCTTATTAATCTGCAGTCACACTGTCCGTGCACGTTGGTACATGTGCAATCACTGATAACTTCAGTCGTCCTTAGACGCATATTAGGTTGTCTCGGTCATGTATGTTTCAATCCATTGGCTACGCAACGGTATTTTGTTGAATAAATCGAGTCGCATGAATGACGCTAACCACCATCGTCTAAGGAGTGATCGACGACGCATAAGATGTAGCTTACTCAAGAAAATAAGACGCTGGCCGACGATGGTAAGGTATGAAGGAAACTAAAGTTTGGGATGAACCAACCTGCAGATTGACGTCCGAAAGGAGGAGATGACCGTGACTGTAACGCCTTGCAATATTCGCAAAATACACAGTTGTCCAAATGAAGTGCTGAGATGGATAAACTGAAATTGGTTCAACTGATAACGGACGTTTTAAAACAAATGAACGCAAAAATAACAATATTTTGTGTTTTGATGGCAGTGATCTTTGAAAGTTATCACTCATACAACAGATACAACAATTATTTGTATGATAAATAATAATATCAGGATCGTTTTCGGAGGACTTTGTACTCGATATGAAAACAACTTTGCCTGGCGTGTACCGTTGCTAAATAATAGAGTCATGTTCGTCATTTGGCGAGGGCTTCAATGTTACATAGGTATGTTCCTCCGTAAACATGAAAGATTCCGTTGGTAAATAAATCACGGATGCTGCGATCAAAGTTCAGGCCGCGCGCTGAAGTAATTTCTCAAGTCATGTGTGGCAGGAGCCGATTGAAACGCAGAATCTTCTGCAGTCTCTTCATCTTATATTACTTTGTCTTCGCCTAAAGAATACGAAAATAATCTATATTTTCGTATTCTTTGTAGGTTTAATACTTAGGGTCTGTTACGTAAGTTTATTTTGCTGGTTTTCAGTAAGCCACTTAGGCGCTGGATTCAGTATTTTTCCACTAGCTGTCACAGCCTATATATAAAAATGTTTCATTTAATTCAGATCATTGGGTATCTTCAGCACGGTAAAACGTTGTACTATCTTAGCCCTAGAAGGCTGGCTGGACTGGGAGTCGGTATATTACGACCAACACTCGGTCACTTCCTATACATGACATCCGACATGTTTGGAATTTTTGCGGTAGGGTAAGCAGTATAGTAACTGGCCACTTAAGGATTCAAACATTTATATCTCGCTCGTTTATCAAGATATTTTTCAAAAAAAAATATTTTATACAAAACATTTGTTTTGTTTACTATTTGCAGTATTACATTTTTCAGATATATTGAGTTTTGTATTTAAAAAAAAAAAAATTCTAAAAAATGGTCAACAAGTACAGTAACTGGCCACCTGATACAGTAACTGGCATAGGTATTGTGACAGTAACTGGCCACCATACGTGTTTTCAGGATTAGCTGAAAAACTATCAAATTACCTATTTGTTTTAAAGTAAAAAAGTATACAGTAAAACAAAAAAATGTTTAATCATACTATTTTTGTATAAAAAATGTTGTTTCAGTACGAAAAACACAATTTAAAAACAATATAAATAAAATACTTTGAAAATTCATTATAATTTGGCACTTTTTGCAGATATGTAGATTTAAACATAATATACCTAATACAATATTAAGTATATCAATTAAAATGTAACGAAAGTATGAGAGATAAGTGAAGCTCAAAACATTGCCAAATGTTCTAGAATGATGGAAAATGGTACAAAAATAATTGGAAAAATAAGTCCTGAAAGATTTCCTAATTTATGGAGATGCGTGAGACACCTGGGGGACCTCAAACTCAGAAGAAATAGCCGAAAAACTTGCCAGTTACTGTTAATGGCCAGTTATTGTACAGCTTACCCTATGTAGATCAAAAGGCATTCATGAGTTGTGCAGTACTTGAACTTATTTTTTTTTGCCTGTGAGTCCAAGATGCTATTTGAATTAGGAAAAGGGGTACCTACCTACTATTACCAAAAATTGAAATTATTTCGACTATCTTTAGGGTCCGCGGCGGGCTTGATTTGTGTGGGGCCGACTTTTTGGTTTAGTTGTTTCGACTGGACTAGGGGGTTGGTTTCGTGCGGGTCGGGTTTGCTGCGGATTGGTCTCCTCCGGGCTGGCTTGCGGTGAGAGGGGGTCCTCAAGGGAGAATGTATGTATGTATCTTTAGACTAGTTCTCAAGAGGCCAGATTTGTTCAGAATTTTTAAGGTATGTATATATTTCTACTTGAACGAGACGGGACTGGAAGGAAAAGATCTTAATGAGTTATGTTTTTGCTGGTTGTGCCAAAATTGTGATGTAGCACTCGACCGTTAGATGATACCTGATGGCTGATGACATTCACGTGTTGTTATTACAGATATCATTTGCTGCATTTACCAACACAAAATAATTTAATATCGTACGTAATTTTCTTTTCTAAACAAATAAATTGCGGTGGATACTTGGTTGTTATACCAACAATTGCCAACACGAATAATAACAATATGGAATTATTGTAATCTTGCTGGCGATATTGTGTCTCCCGCCTATCTCGGCTGACATTAGACCTCCGCCAGGTCCGCTCTCTGTTACATCACGTTGTTGTTTGTTTGGCTGCTAGTTTTACGTCATTTTCTCCAATAGGGATGCTGGGTGCGCTGGGTCATAAACAACTTCTCTATCTGTTTACTCCGGTTCTATTTGGTTGACATTTTGCTACGTGCTGATTAACCATTCGCTCAATGATAATTATTGTCCTTCTTTTTGGTCGTCCCGAAGTGGGATTAGAATCCTATCGATCGGTGTTGTCAATGAAGCCCCTTACACTCACTATTCCCATACATCCCTATCTATCGCAGAACAAGCTCTTCATCTCCTCGTAGGTTCTTCATCTACAGGTAATAATACCTCGTTGGTGACTTCTCTTTTACTATATGAGGAACGCATCAGATTGGTTATATTATGATTGCAAAATGTTCTCTTTCGTATTCTTTGTCTACTTCTGAAGATTTTAAGGTAACGAAGTCGTGCTTTTTAAACTATGGATGGTTCAAGTATCTTTAAGAATGGTTTGAAATGTAAGTGTTTGAATCCTGCCGTGGGCATTAGATTTTCCGACACGTCGAAATTCCTATCATAGGAGATTTGAAACACTCAAACCGGAAAATCTTCAGCCTTTAACAAATTCTCCACTTAGCCAGAACTTTAATCGTATACATTTTTCTGGTGTAGTGTTCGAACCGTGCCTGTTTTTTTCCTTGTTGCCGAGTGAATGACAAAACTAAGATATTTCTTAAATTCGTTAGATTGTCTTCTTCTTGTCCTACCAAGTCTTCTCGACCTTCACAATCACTCTCGTCCTATCCCCGCTTTCTCGCTTTCTATTTTTTCTTTCAGGTTTTTAATTTTTCGTTTCACCACGTGATCCGTATTCATAATTTTGGATATTTATAGTAACATGTCAAAATATCATCTACTTAACCATATACCTCCAATGTCTATTGTACGCTAAAATAATGCAATAATAATAAAACCGCTGCACTTAAAGCTTTAACAAACATAAAAGCCGGTAAGGAAGCGCTACTATTTCAAGGCCGAAGCGTCGCATCACGTCTATGCGGCTCTTTGCCAAAGTATCGATTAATTCACAACAGTTTGGTTTAAGTTTTGAGGGAAGAGGCTAACGATAGTGGAAATTGTGCAACAGTATTGAACGTAAAGGGGAAGCCGTATAAGCGATCGGTATGACTTTTTTTTACGTTTTTGCGATTATTTAACTTCACTCGTAGTTATTTTCATCTTGCAATTTAACTTGATTGATTTCTAGACGAGTTAGAGCTTTGAATCTTTCAAGAGTCGTACAAATCAGATAAGTTATCCAGAATTATCGCAGAAAATGCAACCCTAGGAGGAGGAGGAGAAAGTCGGAAGACGAAGATGACTTATTTCCGAAAAACAAATCGAATGCGTGGGTGTGATCTTCCGCTAATGTCGGGGTATATCCTCTCTGGAAAATGGAAAGAGGAGTGAATCTGGAAGTAGCCGACGATGATACGCATCGTGCAAGACACCCAGGCCAGCTTCCAAAAAACCACGGTTCAACTCTAGAGTTGGCACTGCGGACGGGAGCCAACTGATTGAAACATAACGGATGACATAAGAAAAGTGTGATACGATTTTAAAACGTATCACACTTTTCTCTATCCTCAGCCAAATAATTTTAGAAAAGTCAGAGACTTTATGGTTTGGTAAAGGTCGCGAAAAACTTCTTTGCACAACTGTAGAGGGCTTAGGAACGGTTTACTCGGGTTCAGTGGTAGGTACATGATAAATTTTTCTCATCTAACTTTAAGATCTGCAAAATTCCATACCTTTGCCACGTTCTCAGAAGCGATAAGTACTCGCTTCTGCAGCTGATTATCGGGTAGAAGACAGGTGGCATGCTTCCGCAATATAAGAGCGTGGATTGGAATCGAAACTGTTGGGGAACTGATTCATGTAGTTAGAGACAGGGAGGCCTTTGTCCAACGTCGGGGAGACCTGACGGGCACTTCAAGAAGAAGAGGATTAATAAAGTGTATGATAATGTAACTAAAATTTATAATTTTTGTACGATTTTTTAGAACCAAGAAGTTTGTAAAATGAGGGAGGAGGAGAAAAATTGATTGGTTTTAGATTTTGTGCATCACGAGCCAACGGATCAATCAGCGATCGAGAGGTAACAGCTTACTTACTTACTTTCCGAGTCCGGATCGTCAGACCAAGAATTTCCAGTGGTTGGCCACATGTATGGCCCTATCGTTGGCATCAGCAAAGTCCTCCCGTTTGCACCCCTCTCCAATATTCGGGCACTCCACAAGGTGATTATGATCCTGTGTTTCCCCACACTTACAGGTGTCCCCCTCTCTCTATCCCTATTTTTTTTAGTTAACTGTAAAAGGTCGACCCTCCTGTTCACAACCTGTTTTGGCTTCTCCGTGCGGGCTATCTCAGGTTGGAGCCAGCGGCCATCTTCCTCGGTCCGGCGTGCGCACGGTCAGACAACACGGTACGCCTCTGGCTCGTCGGCTAACGCTGAGGTCGTTTCAATGAAATTTCTTCTGGACTTCATTCTGGAAAATTGCTCTTCTCGACCGTCCATGGGATGTCTTTTGGATGGTAACAGCTAATGTATACCAGATATCTGCGTGCCTTGTATCTTATGAAAGTTCATTGGAATGTGGATGACACCATCGGAAAGAGGGAATTTCCGGCCTCGGAGATAACGCGTTTGGTGATGTCAGTGAATATAGGTTTAACTTGATTCAGCCGCATCTCAACTCGCTGTAAAATTGTTACGCTAGTTTTGTTTATTGGCGAATCTATACCTTTAATTGGAGTGTTGTACCTATTGTTGTTTTGTATTCGTGTGTTTGCACAACATTAATGTTTTGGTGCATTTACGATGAGGGCGACTGATTTAGGAGGTCTTCTAGCTGACGTATCCGCGTTCACTTCCCACTCTGGCGTCAGCTCTTTGTGCACCCGTGACCGTGCCCATCGGGGCGAGGGCTCGGCAGAATTTCAATGTCTTCTGCTGTTTCCTTGTTATTGCAGACTTCCGTTTTCTTGGCGATTGACAACAATTCTCTTACAAACGCTGCCTTTGTTTAAAAGAACCCCTAATGCCCGAATATAATGCTACATTGCCACTTTTTATTGCGACCCTTAGACATTGATCGCACCGTTCCTACTAATTATGGATTCTTCTGTCCTATCTCAGGATTGGATTTTACAGAATCAACTATTTTAGGCTGTCTTTAAAGTTTAAATTAATGATTGGACCTTACAAAAGTGCTGACTGCTGTGCAGCATTGTATAAAAAAAATCATTTTATGTTTCCAAAAGGTGCTAAATATAAAGCGTTGGTAGCTTGGGGTTACGACGCCGGCTTTCATCGTGGGTTCGATCCCAGATGCCTACCATCCAGTGGCGAGCGGCTGGTACAAGCCAATAATCCTGGCTTACCCTAGAATTTTCGAGAGGAATATAAAAATAAAAACATTTCAAAGATTGCTATAACTCTGACGAAAAATTAAAAAAACTTTTGATGGACGTCAAAAAAATATTCTCACATGATCCCTGGTTGCCATGGTATAACAGTATTTTTATATTCTATGGACCAAAAATAACGAGAAAGTATTGCTTTCATCTCCTCTGACGTTCCTGAAGCACTCCTTAGTCAAGGCTCAGTGCGTCTCTTTCGCACTAGCATTTTGCAGGCGGATCCCTTCCCTTTGATTTTGTCGACACCGCCGTCAATTTCAATAGGCCCACCACGGGTCATTTTTTTCCAAAGGAAATTTAATCCGGGATTATTAAGAGTTGCCAACTCTACAACAAAATCACGAAATGGAATTATTGGAATTACTTTATATAATTCAGAAATTAATGAGGATTGCATACAAAATATCCTGTTATTTGCTTTTTTAATAATAAACAATGAATGTATCACGGAGCAGATTAACACATACATATTTTATCGGTTACTATAACAACAGTATATTCACATTATTTCGATTTATTTTATTTTTGTATTATGGCAATTTAATCGGTAATATAAACTGTCAAAATGTATTTTAACACGGTGTTTTTAAACTGAAGGTAAAGGGTCATTGTTTATTATATCGGTTTTAAATTTATAATATAGTTTTTTTGTCATTTAATGTGAACTTTATACTTAGGTAATTTAGTGTCTCGACGATTCAAAACCTGTTGGCCTTTTAAGGCAGCCGGCCTTAGAAAGTTTATCAATGAAAGGTTAAAAAAAAACATCAAAAGTTGTGTTTTTAATAAAATAATACAGTTTCTGTTTAACCTGATCATGATTTAATCATGTTTTCTGTGTCCAGTCATTATCAAGAATATTACTGACGTCAAGGTATGTTTGATTTCGCAATATGTTTTTATATGAATAATCTCAGAATGTTTAACAGTAAACCTTTAATTAATCTCAGAATACTAGTTTTTTAAGTGCGCCCATGGCTTTTTCTAGCAAATTTTGCTTTCTTATAGCTGAATTCATATGTGAGACTTTAAATCACTTGATTCATAATTGAACTCTTCATGAAAACTCAAAAAACATCTTTAACTTTTCATAACAAAGTGTGCATTCAAATGGCTTTTATCATGAGTTATTATTTAATTGATTAAACTTTTTATTGCAAGTATTGCATTCGAATGGCTTTTCCCCGCTATGAGTTTGCATGTGATAATTTAAATTACTTGAGTCCGCAAACTTTTTATTCCACACATTGCATTAGTAAGGCTTTTCTTCGCTTTGAAGTCCGGCTGTGCGTAAAAGATTCCGGATTTGGTAAACTTTTTCATGCAAACATTTGCTTTCTTATGACCGAATTCATATGTGAGACTTTAAAGCACTTGATAATAGAACTTTTTATGAAAATTCAAAAAAATCTTTAACTTTTTATAACAAAGTGTGCATTCAAATGGCTTTTATCATGAGAGTGATTAATTACTTGATTGATTAAACTTTTTATTGCAATCATAGCATTCGTATGGCTTTTCTCAGCTATGAGTTCGCATGTGACTCTTTAAATTACTCGAGTCCGCAAACTTTTTATTGCACACGTTGCATTAGTAAGGCTTTTCTTCGCTAGAAGTCGCGCTGTGCGTAAAAGATTCCGGATTTGGTAAACTATGCTTTCTTATGGCTGACTTCGCATATGAGTCTTTAAATGACCCGAAAAATTATTTTTCTCCACATCAAGACCTTTAAAAAAAGTGCTCAGCCACCAGTCATAATAATATGTTACTGTCAGCCATATTACTAAGAATAAAATTTGTCTTTAGTTGCGATCTTCTGGGAAACGCAGGAACTACAGCGTTAATGACATCAGTCAGTGAGGCAGTGTTCAAGATAAATATTAGACAAATAGATATAACAGTAATAAAAAAGAAGAAGAAGAATTTTTCCAAAAAATTTTTTCGCTTGTTCCGCATTTTTATCCATGAATCATCAATGTTTGTAGGTAGTTATCTACTGTTAAATTTTATTTAAGTATTTTCTAAAAAAAAAATTTTTTTTTTTTTTAATAAATAAAAAATAAAATTTAACAGTAGATAGCTACCTACATTGTACATACATTGATAAAAATGCGGAACAAGTGACGTTTTTTTTTCGGTGAAATTCTTCTTCTTTTTTTTTTGTGTCGGCTTGCCCAATTTTTTGAAAAAATAAAACCACCGCACGCCACTGCTACCATCTATTCTTCATCTTAAACGACACAAGCTTTAAGTAGCTTACTGATGTGAACGTGTCAAAAAGAGTGCATTTGTGTTCACTTTGAGTGAGCACAGATAAATTTAAGAAAAAAAAAACAGGAGTAAAAAAATAGGAGAAGTTGTATGAAAAATTAATGGTATTTGAAGTAGTATACCTAGATGGAAATAGTGGTGCTCTGTTCTCTCTGCCTACCCCTTAATGATGGATCACAATACATAGGTTGGTTCCTACGGATTTGTTGTGCGCGCTCGAGGATATTCCGTAAGTTGGGAGGATGCGCGCACGTGCTTGGTAGGGATAGTTTATCACTCGCTGTCTTCGTGCTCCCGATATCTCTGATGCGAGCTCATAGTCTGTTTAGTTGACGGACGAGTGCGTGTATTATTTACAAACATAATCATACAGTTACTCAGTATATACATATACCTATGGCTCACTCGCCCAAACTGACTTTTTCCTGATCCCAAAAGAACCACATCGTTGTGTTTGCCGTAGATTTTAACATTTATCTAACAAGATGAAAAATTATGTCAATCATTCGATATAGCATCGTTTTTTGAATTCCATCTTATGTATTATGTTTGCGAAAAGTATAGATGGGATATGTCTAAATGTCCTTGTTTTACTGGGCTAGAATCAGCCAAAGAAATAGGGACAACTATTTAAAAAAAGGTGCTTTCTAAATTATACCCATTCAAAAAATCAGTTTTCAGGTGTCAGAAAACCAAAATACTCTAAAGCAAACACAAATAATGCATTTTGACATTTTTTAAAAGAAATAAGTAAAGTTTGTACCGTGAAAGAGGAAATGGCCGACACAGAGGATTTGAACCCACGAGAATAAAAATTGGCCACTGAACCACTTAACCTTAGTATTATTTTTACTCATCGCACCGTGTGTCTTCGCAGAGAGAACGGACCTCCACTGTTTTCTATCCAAGAACACTTCTTTCGCTTCTTCCACCGACAAACCATTTCTCATACAACCTCTCCTATTTCACTAACTTCTGATCTGACCTTCCTTGAGAACGTAAACAATGTGTTTTTGATCCACGTCATTCTCGGTCGGCCATGCCTTCCTACACCTTTCCTTTCACCCATATACTCGATATCATGCCATATTGTTTGCAATCATTATTTCCACATTCCCAAACCATCACAAACTTACTGATATTCATCTTTGACACAATATACATCCTATTATTCTTCTTCTCGTTTTCAATCCCAAGATTGGTTTGCAGCAATTCCCTCAATTCTTCTCCTTCATTCTTCCCTGTCCCATTATTATGACAGATGAAAATTAAAATCGAAAGCAATGCAGCAGGTTTTACATAGATTCATTAAAAAAAAACATTAATGCACTTTGTAATAATTATTTTTGTTTGCATTTTGAAATAGATAACAAGTTTATCTTTCTGAACATGTCTAATCCCAGAAACAAACAATAACTATATTAGAATGCATTGAAATCGGTTGTCTGCGATTGGGTTTTTTTCCAAATCCATATAACAAAACAAAATAATAACGGCTTTTCTATTGTTTGTTGTTCCTGACGCTTTATTCTTTTGTTTTAGACAACGTTCTAGGAAATTTCGAACGTCCGACACGGATATGCGAAACAATCCTTATTGTATGTCGAATACTTTCTAATTTTAATAATACGGGATGATTCAGCGGTAGGCGGTTGCGAGGGGGGTGTGGGATCATCCCTTCTCGGGCACGGGAGTGGGGATGGCTGTCGACCCTTTAGGTTTCGTCTCCCGTTGACTCCAGAAGAAGTTTACCTGCGCTAGTGGTAATGTTCAATTTTAATTCGAGTGGACTCTATGTCGTATTCGTATTGTCAGAGAAAGTTAATTATTATTGTGATTCTGTGTTTTTGGTGATTGCATAAGTTAATATGGCGACTAATAACTTCGGCGAAGTCAAATGTACTCCTCAGGTAATAATTACATTTAAAATTCATGTCCCTTTTGTTTTTTTTTCACTACCCCTCAACCAGTGTCTCTTGAAGGGATAGGCCGAGATTTTTCTCGGCCTATCCCTTCAAGCTTCTTCTTCTCGCACAACCAATCTTTTCTTACTCTCTGCGATTTTGGGGCGAACACGATATCTTGCAGTTTTATTTTTATTTAAACTTACAATGAATTATAATTTTATGACAACTATCGGATTAAATGTGATAAGAGAATTTATTCCTATGTGTGCATTTGTAGGAGAATTCAATGTATTATTTTGATGCGACATATTTTCCTATTTAAACAGGTAGGTACTTATTGAATACTGATACCGAGGCTTTCAGTTATGCGCAATGCATGTTATTAATTCTTCTCTGTAAAATATTATAGTACCAGCTGATACCCGTCTTGCTTTACGTTGTTGATTTGGAATGTTATCAGACCATCTTGTCTGGGGCCTACCTACGCTTCTGCCTCCGGTCCGGCACCCTCTTCGTCCACACATACGCGTCACTTGACCTGCCCAGTTCCACTTCTTTGAGCCACATCTGTTGCCTTGGTCTTTCCCCTTATCCAAACAATCGTTTTGCAACATTAATCTCTCCATTAGGTTTTTGCATAACCCGAAGTTTATGCTCATAATTCTTTTCGTTAACATTAGATGTCTCGAACCCATAGGAGAACACCGGGAGTATACCTACATCGGATATTTTCTTCTTCAGATCCCACGTTTCGTCGAACATAATTGTAATGTACCTTATATCACACACTCACTGTAAGGAGATATTCGCAATTTGTTCAATAACTCTGTATAGAGATTCACAATCTGTGAATATCTCTTTACAGACGGTGCGAATCGGTTTTTTTAATGTACGTTCTTAATCTAAATGTCGCGATGTATGTAGGTACTTGTTAAGAAAATGTGTTTTGCTTGTTTTTGAAAATTATGTAGGTATGTACAGGCGAATACTCGATTGTTCTATCTATCACTTTTTATATTGTTGGCCTATGGGATAGATTAGATTTTCTTCACTACTTGCAGCTGCTGTGAATGGGAATTTTTGAATGATTTTTGTATGCGGATCCTATTCAAATTATTTCAGTTGCAAATCATTTTATCCAGCAGGTAGCCAAACTCTGTTGTGATGTGGAAACACAAAAAAACGCCGATTCTGACCGGTGTCGATTGGCGCAAAGAATTTTTCTATGCATTTGAATGGACATACGTACCGCAAAAGCAGGAACCCGCTTTCCGACATGCCTATTTAAATACCCATAGAAAATTCTTTGCGCCGGTCGGAATCAGAGCTCTTTGTGTTTACACCCTTATTATTTTCGGTTGTTGTGTTTCGAAGAAACGACACTAAATGCGAAATTCACCTGTTGTCGTGTACTGGGAAGACAAAGAGTCAGCTGTTGTCGTCTGCTTGGAAGACATGCATTCAGAACATGTTATATATTTTACGACTTTCGAAGCTATTGTCTATGAAACATCGAAAATGTTACCTATTATGCCAACAACTGGAGTAGGTACATATTTCTTTTCAAAGATGCCAACACAACAAAAAATCTGTTTAGCCAATCTCGAGTTATAAGTGTTCGCACTAACTTGCACTGACTTTCTTTTATATTATAGATTTTTGATTTTGATATTACCGATGCGTCTGTTTTATATTATTTTCCTTCCGCATTCTGTCAATCGTGCCAACCATCAAACAACCGACAGTTTCGCGCAACTATCTCCACTGATTCTTTCCTTCTCCTGACATTGGCAAACACGTCCAATAAGGCTATTTTTACAATACTTATTATGGTTTACTAACCTTTTGTGTCATTCTCATAAAAAAAAACGGTTAATGTGTCTTTTCATCTTGACGCAAGGTTACGTTACGATTCGTTTAGTTCAATTTTTAACATAAGGCAATTCTGAGCTCTTTTGTACGATTGTTCACTAATTATTGTTAAATTTTCCACATTAATTTTGTGCACTTAAATTGACACAAGAGTTTTATATGTACCTATACGTACCTATGTACAAATATTATTTTCAACGATTATAATAATATATCGTGGAATTTGAAATCGTGAAATGATTATAAAGCATTCATTAGGTATGGTCATTTTTATTTCAATACGTTATGCTTTTAATTGCATATTAAGTGCAATTACGATGCATGAAACACGTGGCTGAATCATTTCCTATCACTACTTTTGTTGTTGATTCATTTATTCTGATCGATCAACTGCTGTTCGGGCGAGTTGCGTCTCTACTGTGCATTGATGTGCAAACCCTACATCACCTATTTTGGTTCTCTTACTCTTAGCGTTCCTCGTATGTATTTCTTTTTGCTTCTCACCTGGCCTTCCTCAAGGATGGAATCGATGTCTTCTGTTTACCTCATTCCAAGGCCCAACGCATCAATCAGTGGATATATGAATTATTCATCTTACAGAAAAGCCTTTCTTTGAGACATTTGCCGCATCAATGTGTAGATATCGCTCATCATTAGGATATCCGACGCCATTTTTAACAAGAGGTACCTTCTGTTGGATATCAATTTATCTCTAGGATGGCTGTCAAAGTAGACTTCACTGACGTTTAGAAACACCCATTAAGCAACGCCGTTAATGTGAAGAACTTTGGATTTTTCCACAAACCAAAATAATAATTATATAACATCTCCATTAAACATAACGAGAAAATCTAAATTTCAGTATTGTTAGATTGTATGAAGTTTGGTAAATTTCAGTATGTATATAGAAGTCTCGTTACAGACAATGGTGTATCTGCCTGTAATGAGATTCCAAGTCAATTAGCTGAGCTATTTTCGTCACATCGGACGAATGAGTGACGACAGTTCGACAAAACATGCGAATCGCGTTATGGTAGAACGAATTGCGAGACATTCCTGAAGCCAGCATACTCTTTCTTACAAAGTAGTACTATCAACTATTTCATGCAAACATTGCACTTGATTTGTAACAGTAGAACCAATACGGGCTTAAAAACGTCATTTACTGTCGTTTCAAATACTACATAGTATGTATGTTGTTGTTGATTGTATCTAACTTACTATATGCACAATAGCCATGCGGGAGATACCTGTTACTGGGGCACTAGAGATTCCATATTTTTGTTTGTATTGTTCAGTGTTCTGTTGGTTTCTTTAATAAATTAATAATTTTAAGGTCAAAAATGTTCAATATTAGGGGTAAACTAGGGGTTAATTTCATGTCAAAGCAAATGGTACATATTTTTAAATAACAGAATTCACTCACCACTACATAGATGCTTGTATATGTAGCCCGCGGGGAATTACTGGGTAGGCGGCGTAAGTAAATCAATAACTCAATCTGTCAGTGTTTTGGGCTATTCTATTATGAATATGTATTCCTAACCCTCGTCTATCATGTGCAATGTGCATCTAAATATCTTCAACTAATATCTCCTGAAGGCCGCGAAGAATGCGAACATATAATTAAGCTGCGCCATGCCATCCCGTCCGAGACCGAAAAGTACGAAACTGTCATGATTTTGATCAATCAATCAATCAATCCATTCTTCCTTCTGGACCACCACTTGGGGGCATAAAGAGGCAACAGTGGCTGTCCACTGCGTCGATGTAGCAAGTTTCGATGACCCTCCTTTCACACCATATCCCTCAGCTCTGCCTTGAAGGAACGGAACACGGTATGAGAGGATCTTACTCGTCTTCGAGGTCCTGAGTTGTCAACTATCATTAGGCATCCATAACACCCTTTGAAACAGTTCAACAAATCCCTTTTTTAATCGGTCGTTAGCTCGTAGCCGTAGCACAAAAGTGCTATAGTATTAGAATTAAAAAATTGGAATGATGTTAACCTATTAGGTATTGTTCGATTGTAATGGGCTCGCGACACACCTCCCGATAACAGAGATATGCCAGTGTGTGCCGCGACGCCCCGTGTAGGCGCGGGGTTCAGAAGTTACGCTCCAATTTTCCACTAGAATCAATAATAATAATAATGTTTTATTGGCCTCGAATGTTCGTTTTGTGAATCGAATTACTTATTATTCGTCCGAGCCAACCACCTACCTGTTGTATTTGATCGAAGACCCGCGTATCGGCAATGTCAGCATATCGGACGTATCCTATGTATTCTTGTGCTTCATGCTTCGTCATCAGGCGAAACGCCTAGTAGAGGTCGCCTAACACACTTAATTTAGAATTAGCACACGGTGACCTGGCGTAAGCGTATCGTTATACGCTCGTAGAACATTCGTGTTCAAATAAATCCTCTATATGGAGTCATACAGAGAGTAAGGTTTCTACTTAACTTTTCGAATAACGTTTTCTTTGCCAGTACTTCCTTCGTCCTGAAGTATACCTTTGAACTTTATTATCATTTCTCTATACCAAATATTTACCTCTATACAGATCCGCACTAAAGTTCTCGTAACGTTAGTATTTTAGAAGAGTAGCGAGGTAACTAAACGTGTCTGACGACGACCTTTAGTCGAGTCGCTCTATTTTGTTATATTTTTTGGACGATTAGCGCTCCCTACCACGCGACACAGGCCACTGGCTATTATTTACACGTGTGTGAACCATTAAATTTAGTCTATAGTTTATTAGTTGCAACAAAAATGGCATTTCTTTAGCGCGAAACTATATGTATAAAGTACATATTATTTATTAATTGAATCCCTGATGATTCTATGTTTTGATTTGTGTTGTTCAGTATTCCGTTGGTGACTAATAAATAAATACCAAACATCTACTAAATTCGATGCACAGAGGGCTACCTTATCTATAGGATTGGGCGTCTTTGTGTAGTAGTTAACCTCTATTATACTGTGTCGCATGTTGTTATTGTAAGAAACCTCCTAAAGAACTGCCCTCGAGCTACTAAACTACTCGCTACTCGTCCTAATGTGAACTGGGAGTCTTTATTATTTAGACATAAGACTTTGGAAATACGCAAAGTAAGCAGATCTCGCCGTACTTGAGGAACGCTGCAGTTAACATCCTCTACTTGAAGAACACCGCACAGTTAACATCCTCTACTTGAGGAACACCGCGCAGTTAACATCCTTTACTTGAGGAATACCGCACAGTTAACATCCTCTATGCAAAAGAGACAGCAATCGCGCTGGTCTCCGTATAAACCGCTCGCACTCTGCTGCACTAAAGGCCTATGAGAATAATTTTCTCTCATTGATAGTAACACGAACATTCCAAAGTACCTACTCTCTACACAAGAGATAAGTAGACTTAATTCATAAGTGACTTGTGTGATATTATCATTTCACCCTCCCGACAACACTGGCGACCGCTACGGCGTTTCAGCACTCGCAGTCAGTCAGTACGTTGTGGTCCTTCGAGTGCGGCGCTAGCGTGTGTGACGGTCGATTCGGTCGCTGACTTCAGCAAGTTTAGTGGCGACGACAGTTGTTAATAGTTTTTGAATCTGAAAAACTAAATAAACACTTCGATAAATTATTGTCTTAAATTAACATGATGTTGCTCAGCGACATCATCTTTCGAAGACTTTGCTGTTGTTGGATCCTTTCGTAACTCGCTTGTGCTGGATTTTTTTTAGTGCGAAGGAAGACTTTTTATTACCCATAGACTTTTTTTTGTTTCAATTAGTTTTTTAAAATAATCCCAAAATGTCTCTGGAGTTGGAAGATTTCACGGGGGCGTGGAGCGGGGACGTCCTGGAGGACTTCCTGTACATATGTCACCGTTTGATCAATTTGGTAATGAGCAAATTATTACGTTTATAATCTTATTTTGTCCTACTTAATTTTTTATTGTTTAGTTTAAACAATTCAGTAGGAATTATCATTGAACTATAAACAGCTGTTGGTGTTCCAATTTAAAAAAGAATAATAACACATTCAGCATTCATAATTAACATTATTTACTCATTCATAATATACCTAATTATTATACCTTCCCTATTTCGATTCTGCTCCTTTAAATATGTATGTACTTGGACGTTTGAAAAGAATTGAAAATGAAATGATTTTTATTCCAAAAAAATAAATACAATAACACATTTATCATTATTAAAGCATCGAAAGATCTTAAGATCAGGTCTTTTTAGTATAAAATCTTAAAATGCACAGCGATTGGTGCCCGACTTTAAGAAGAAAAATATCGCATTCATACTAATAGACCTAATTATTATTCCTTACCTTTTTTCGATTCTGCTCCTTTAAATACTCGCAAAAGTTCGTCGATCTCTTGGACGTTTCTAGATTTATCATTATAAATGCATCGAAAGATTGTGTTAGATTCTTTCAAGAATAAAATCGAAACCGATAGTTATAATAAAATTAATATTAACTTTGAATATTATCAGCGCTTTGATAAGGGCCTCGGGTACATGAAAATCGTCCATGCACACATGAAATACGACTTGGTGTAAATTTGAAAGCACGCAAAATTGAAAGGTGTCAAACTTCTAAATGTTCAAAATTTCGACCTGAAAAATATCTCATTTAAGTTGAATTTCGCGTGCACTCAATCTTACCCACGACACATATTATATTGTGCGCAACGTCGAAATAATATTATTCAAGTCGTTTGATTGAATTAGGTCCTCTTGTCGCCGCTTGGCAACAACAGTATCGACGAACTACTGTCGTTGTATTTGTATAGGTTCAGTTTGCACGATATTTTACTCCGTATGTGTAGTACTCGAATACATACATGCGCGCACGCAAGCACATGGCTGTTGGTAGAATAAAAATGACATTAGTGAATGTACCTACTGACAGACGATCGTCAATGATTATTTCGTGGAACGATGATTGTCCTTGTACGCTCGGTTCTTGTGAAAGGAGAAGCGATCAATCGAGTAGGCGTACGAATGAGTCACAAAAATCCCATTTCCCGAAAACGTTAATGACGATTTATTTATCAGCTTTTATGACGGCACTCTACGGTCGTAAACCTCTTGTCAGTTGTCACGCGTATGATGTATTTTAACACTCTTCAATATGACTCTGCGTAACTACAATATAAGTCACAATAGTACCACTATGGGACGCAGTGACAGCACCCCCCAGGGGGCAGCAAGCCCATAAATAAATAATAACTACAATAAACATAACTCACCCTTATTCAATCAATTAATCAATCAAGACGAGGAAATAGGGAGGCAACAACAGCTGTGGATCATGCTCAGTTGTGATAACCTCCTCTCACACCATATCCAGATGCCTCAGTTCTGCTTTGAAGAAATGGAATACGGTATGAGAGGATCTTCCTCGTCTTCGAGACCCTGATGGATTGAAGAACTGGGACCCTATTCTCGAATGTCGCTCAATGGGTTTTTTAATGGAAATTTTATATCTTGTTTTCTTAAAGAACTCATACGAAATTTATAATTTTTTTATTAGAAAACCCATTGATCGTCATTTGAGATAGGAGGGTCCCAGTGCTCTCTTCGGTCAACTGTCATTCAGTATCCTTAACTTACACACCAGCCATGTCCATTTTCTCTCCATAATGGAAGAAGTGAGTCGTTCATGATCCAGTGGTACCATCGTATAATCAAAATTCTTCCGAGGCACTCTGTGTCATATTTTTCTGAACTTGGTCATGCACCTTTATTAAGTGTATAATAAAACGTCATTAGAACTAAAACTTGACTACACACCTGTTATTGAAATTGAAGTAAAATTAGAATCATGTGAAAAATTTGCCATCAAACATAGAGTATGATATTATACCTACCATTTTATATATTCCTTTATCTTTTTTGTACGTATAATATGTATGATTCAAGTGCAAGTAAAATTTACAAAATGAGCCTTATTTAATCGTGAAACGACGGTATGGTTAGTTTTTCACTTGATTTGC
Source organism: Mystacides longicornis (assembly GCA_963576905.1). Taxonomy (NCBI): domain Eukaryota; kingdom Metazoa; phylum Arthropoda; class Insecta; order Trichoptera; family Leptoceridae; genus Mystacides; species Mystacides longicornis. The sequence goes on along the minus strand of OY756429.1, from coordinate 31,938,542 downwards.
TTGAGCTTAAATTTCCACATTAGTCACATTTTTGCTTTGAACAACATAACCAAATTTTGTGTGCAAATACAACACATACATAGACAAACAGCTGTTGAATTATAAACAGTTAACCAAATTAAGGAAAAAGACCAGTAGAAATTGGTTTTACTTATGTCTTATTTTACTACTACTTGTGTTGGCCTTTAAGAGGTAGGCAGAGAGAGCATACCTCAACAATGTTGTACCCAAACACACATTTTTTTCTACCAGTTTTCGGCTTTTTCTGTTTTATAACCATGTCATTAGTGGTCCAAATTTCTTAAAGGGCAGAATTTCATTGCAATTTTTTTCCCTCTGTTTCAGTACCTGGACATCGGGGAGGATATGAATGTTCCCGATGACTTCACCCAGAATGAATTACAAACAGGAAAATGGTGGAGGCATTTGCTGGCTGGCGGTGTAGCAGGTGCCGTGTCCAGAACATGTACAGCTCCTTTGGATAGACTAAAAGTATTTTTACAGGTACGTCTTCTATAATATTCAGTTGGGACAATACTACCACAGACAGTATTAAAATTGCCTGCTTTTTATCTGTAGATTTATACTAATTCTATTATTTTCTTCTTATTTTGTATAATATTTTATTCTATAATAATCACCTTAATAATTTCGTAATTATGAAATAAAAATGTAGTCTTACACAATCCTGTACTTAATATTATGTTCTACCACACTGCCATCTCTTGAAAAAAAAAGTTATAAGATCCTACAAGCAATATTTTTATTAAAAAAATGTTCCTTTAACGTAATCATCGTCTACATACAACACTGTATTCATATGCCATTCCATACCATTGAGTCTTGTCCTATAGTAAATGTAAACATTTGATTCTTATTCTTGATTTTGTGACTTCAATCTATTTGGTAGTGGTAGTCGTCATGTATTGATGCCATGACAACTTCCCTGAATTAAACTTCTTGATAATTGTATCAAAGCTCATTGCATTTTCTTTTCTCTTTTTGTGCCTTTTATCTCTGTATTTTATGTCTTGCTCTATTTTTTATATCCTATATTTAAGTCTCCCTGAGACAGGCTTGGCCTAGTGGTTAGGTTCATCATATTTTTGTGTATGTACTGAGATATTGAAATTGAAAAAAGGTTATTATTATTAATTTATTATTTTATATAATTAGAGATAAGTGTCATATGTTATATTAGAGGTAGGGACTTATCAAATTTTGGTGAAGACTTAGATATTATTTTTGTGATTTATTCTGTTCTAGATGTGTATGGTCTAGAACAGCCTATCTTAGATATAGAGACATTCAACATGATTTAGATAGTATATATGTAGCGTTTATCTCTAAAATAATAATAAACTTATTATCACTTTTATTTCTAACATTAAAACATTTATTTGTGTTCCAGGTGAATCCCTCCAAAGAAAGGATGTTAAGTTGTTTACGAAATATGCTGCGTGAGGGTGGCATGACAGGACTGTGGAGAGGAAACGGGATAAATGTTATAAAGATCGCTCCGGAATCGGCCATCAAATTTGCCGCCTACGAGCAGTGCAAGAGACTCATATTGGGCGATAAAAAGGGTCCCTTGGAGATGCATGAAAGATTCGTCGCCGGAGCAATGGCCGGCAGCATCAGCCAAACGGCGATTTACCCCCTAGAGGTTTTGAAAACCAGATTAGCTTTAAGGAAAACCGGCCAATACAATGGTATCGCGGATGCAGCTAGGAAAATATTAGCCCGCGAAGGCTTAAGGAGTTTCTACAAGGGCTATATACCCAACATACTAGGAATCATACCGTACGCGGGCATAGACTTGGCGGTGTATGAGACTTTAAAGAAGAAATATTTGAAGAACCATTCTATGGAGCAGCCGAGTATACTGTTGCTGTTAGCGTGTGGCAGTGCGTCGTCCACACTGGGACAAGTTTGTTCCTATCCCCTGGCATTGGTCAGAACTCGTCTTCAAGCACAAGGTAACTTTTTATCGATTTTAACAATCGTATTTTAATTGGTTTACCTATATTCGTTTTATTCAGTACTAATTTTGCCATTGATTATATCAGCTTAAGATCACCATGAATTGCATTTTTTTTTGTTTCAAAAAGTTCAAATCATAATGATAATTAGCTATCGTAATCAGAATTTACTTCAAATTCAATGATTTTGTAGGTTAATTCCGAGTGGAAGTTGTTGCTATAATTCAATCAATATGATATGCTCACTAGAGAATTGAATTACATAGTTAAAATATAACATCTTGAACTTTTTCTATGTTTATAAATAAATGAAACCTTATTTAAAAGGTATATTGTAATAAAATATTAATATTGACTATTGTTTGTTGCAGAAAACACAGGCGTCAGGGGTGTGGAGAACACCATGCGGGGTGTGTTCAGAGAGATTGTGAGGAAGGAAGGGGTGCGAGGGCTGTACCGAGGAATCACTCCCAACTTCATCAAAGTCATTCCGGCCGTGTCCATAAGTTACGTTGTATACGAGTACGCCAGCAGGAGTCTTGGTGTGAATATGACATGATGTACGGGCTCTCTAGACAATATTATTAGAAATAATTCCCCTTACTTGTCTCTCCTTATCAAACAGTGTACCTCCATATTGTTACTAGAAATTTCTCTACTACGCCAGCTTTCAACCATTTATATTGTAACATTTATCCTCATTGTAATCAAATTTAATTATTTCAAACCATCACTTTTTGGTGGAACAATAATTATTACAAATTGAATTGAATATTTAGATTTTTCCGCAATTTTTATGGAATTAGGTGATTTTATTTACGGGCGTAAGACGCCCACCATCCCCTTCCAAAATCTTAATTGTGGAAAGAAACTAAATATTTATTATTAACATAATTTTTGTGATTTTCTACTTAATATTGAAACTATATTATGATTGTAAAATTATTGTTGATGCTGTCACCAGTATGTTTTAATTAATTAATTGTTGGTACCTGGAACGATGACGTGTTGTTAATGTGCAGGGGTCTGATCTCACCTGCACCTTACTTTGAAACCCAAAGTTTCTGCGAGCGAGTGAGTGCATTGCGAACTGAATTATTGTCATGTTATGCGTAGGCCAGTCAAGCGAATTGTTCTTTATTAATAAAATATTATAAACACTATGACAAATGTATGGGCTTGGTATTGTGATAAAAAAAAACTTTAGATAGGATATTGTAATTAAATTTGTTAGGTTTATGGATTCAATGTGATACGCTTCCTTGTATAAGATTGTTTTTAAGGAGAATCACATATTCTCCCCCATCGTTACTTAATGGTTATTATTTATTTTTTCTTACTCTCTTTTAGCTCATAATGCCATTAAGTAATTTTTTTTTTGGTTTTTACGAAGTTTATAATATCGAGTTGATTTTTTTTATTTAAAAATTCATGATCGGTTTAAAAAAACTTAATTGGTTCAACTCACACAAACTTTTTGATTAGTCATAATATGTTTCGAGTTGATTAATGCGGAGATTGTTAAGCATTTTACCTACCAAATGATTCTGAATCGTTGGTATTTAAGAGAAAAGTATTATTATCAAGTTTTTTTTGTATTGATTGTTTAATTATATTGTGTCGTTCATAGGCGTATAGTACATTCAGGAAGTACATTGTCATATTCCTTGAATTATGAGACTGCCACTTGTGTTTTAATATTTAAATTATCACCAATTTACGAATGATACTACAATTTAGTGAATTTTTATAGGTTAAGTAAATAATTAGGTACTATTTTATCAATAATTATTATATAATATAATATTTCCTATCGCGCATCATGCATGGGACGAAGTCGTTGTAGATTGTCTATGCACGGTTTTAATTAATTTTGAATTTCACCCTAATGTTAGACAATCTACCCAAGTTTAATCAGACGATTTCACGTGTGGGATTAAAGGTTATTTTTGCCTTGAACACGTTAGAGCCAAAGTAATTGTAAATCCTCATTATGATATGATCATATTGTAGTATTAATAAATAAGCATATCGTCATTGTACGAAAAATATAAATCATTTATAAATTTTAGTGCACGCAAATTTAAAAATTGATTTGAGTATCATACACAATAATTTTACTATATTTATTTTGCACAATATTTACACATGAGTTATATTTTTTGTGCAAAGACTTTGTGGTGACCTCCATCGTCCATCCTTTGATACAAAAAAAAAAACCTTAGCGTTTTATTTTTGTATATTTGATTAACTAGCACAATCAATAATTGGACTATCACGTATAATTAGGTGTAACTCGAGAAGAAGAACCACAGTGAATCTGTATATTTTGCCTTTATTTTCATCTCTCATACTTATGATTGAATCTCAAGCTCTGCTGTCTTTCCCTTAATGTTCAACAATTGTTTTGAGTCACAAAGGTGAATTGCTCCCTTTGGCCAAAATCTGTAAATTTACGCCACAATCGTTTCAGTTGGGATATTTTAGATTAGGATATTTTTTAATTTTAATAATAATAGCAAGCGTAACATATTTTTTTTGGCATTCCATTACAATCTAAACAACTTATTATTTCCTTACTTTATACTTATAGTTTTTAAATAAACTTCTTGTTAATTACTACTCTTATAATGTAAGGATATATGTATTTGTTTTTATTAATAATATTTTATGAATAAGAAAAATAAAAATTCTTTTTTTTAGTAAAACTATCTTATTTTTATTTTGTGGTGTGATCCGAGACGGGTATGAATGTACCTGCATCTAATGTTAGTCGTGCATTCTGTAATTTTAAATGTATATTGTGGTAATTAATACCTTGTACAAATGTATAGAAAAAAATTTAAAGTCTGATTGAAACATTATGAATGTTAGAACTATTGAGTGAGTTTTTTTTATCTCATAGAGAGTCATCATTTATCAATTCTTACATAGCTATCGTTCACTACTAAATGGGAATTCATATAGGTTGATTTTAAAAAACCCATCCATTGATCTAATGCGTCAACTATATTGCATCAAGAGGTTTTTTCACAATACCTTTAGTAAAAGTGTAGGTCAATCAAATTGGAAACGAAAAAAGCAATAATCAAAAAGTCTAAACTTAGAACAAATTTTCTTAGGTTGGCGACCACAAACAGACATGCGTCACCCCAAAAAGACCTCCCTTCGCAATGTGCTTCTCGCAAGCTAGATTGTACCATCGAAAATTCTCTACTATCTTCTGGTTTCAGACAAAAAATCTTACAATAAAATTTATAACATATTTTCAAACTGTAAATGGAAAGTTAAAAGTCTTGTCTAAAAAACTTGTCTATACTTCGAATTCTTTCTTAGCCATTTGTCCAAAAAAATATAGAATTAAACCTCAAAAAATCCGATATTTGATAATTAGTTGTTAATATTAAAATTTTCAAACGTAGTATTGCAAAATCATTCTAATGCTTTTTAAGTATTACATCAAAATTCAACGTCATTTAAAACTGCACAAGAGTTTTTATCAATAATAATATTCTTTATACATCATAATAACTTCTGTAATGTTTAAAAATAATTTATAATTATTTCTGTATAATATTTGTTTTAATTTATATACTCACATTATATTAATTAATCCGGTTCCTAATAGATATTATTTGTATAATGTTGAGTTAATTTTCTTATGCTGTGTCAATATTTTATATTATTAGCAACACAATTTATAAATCGAAATAAAATCATTTTGACTTAACAACATTGGAAGAATTTTATCCATAGGTATGTATTTGCATTGCGAATTTTTGAAAGAAAAAAAAGTTTAAGTGTGCTTTGAATTATGAATAAATCCAAATTTATTCCAAAAAGTTTATCATCTGATGTGTACACATACGCTTTTGTTTCTGTATTGAATTTTTACACAATCACAAAAATGTTGAGAATTGATTGAAGAAAGGACGTAAACCTAACTAAAATTATTGGAACATTTTTAATATTGAGATTTAATAATTATAACTAAAATATTAAAAAAATTTTGTGTATGTAATGTATTCCTTTAACCATTTTAAATATTTTACTTATTGTAATATTTAGATCACATTGGCCTACCTTTAATAATATATTCCATGCTGATTTATAACCGCTAATGCGCGGATATCTGCATTTTTCTTAATCATTAGATAGTTAATTCTGGTGTTGATTAATATTCTCGACAAGCAATGAGTTCGTTGTATGCCGAGATCATTATTAAACTCCTCGTTCCTACTCTATAGTCATTAAAATGATTGTTTGAATTTTGTGCTTTTCACGCATCTTAGCCATATTTAAAAAAATATATTGTTAATCTGAATTTTTTCCCTACTATTGTTTGTATGTATTATATTGATTGGGTATTTTTGAAAGAATTGTTAATTGGATTGGAAGGACCAAATAGGTGAAGTAAAAGACATAATATTGTGTGTATGTTCTTGAACACACAATAATGTAATATTGTTGATTGTTTTACTCTGTTTTAAAAAAAATTTTTTGATTAATATTTATATATTGTATGTGTAGATAGGAGACTATTACCTAATATTGTTGATTACTCTCTAAGCAATCATGATTTATGAGTCGTGTAGTATCGCTAGCTGTTTTTTTTTTTGTTTGTGCTTTCATTATTTTTTCGAAAATAAAAAAGACAACACATTTGTCGATTATATCATGTATGTGAGATTCAGGGTCTATATATGACTAGATAGGACGAAATTAACCAATTCTAAATTTGGGAGAGGTCTTTGATTTGGGTGATTTTGATTTCAGCGTGTTGTGTCACATTTTTGTAAACATACATTGTTTAAATTTTTAGATAATATTTTAAAAATATCAAATTTAGTTTCTGATTTGGGTGTGATTAAAAAAAAATATTGCATCTGACTAATTTAAGCCATTTGTTAAACTTCCATCACTAAAATGTTTCATTAAAATTTTGTCACAACCAATGAATCATTATAATCTTTGTATTAGAAACATCATTCGGAAAAAATATCTTAAAATTAATGTCATATACAGTTGTTATGTTTTTTTTCGAACTATTCTTGTCTCTTTCCATCTCAAAAATATCCCTAGATGGGTGAATAAACAGCTTTCATTCCATTGAGTCATTTTATGAGGATATGTCGCTTCTAGTATTTAGTACAGTAATAGTTCAATGGATTCAACTCATTTAATGACATTTTGTATCTTAAATAACTCAAATTCTCTTGAATATTAAAATATCTATTTATAGTTTGTTGGCATTAGGGATGGTCAATTTACCATCCATCGGTGATTATGATGATGAGGTCACAAATCTCACATGAATAGTATTTTTAGGTTATTTATTTATTAATTAGTTTTTTTGAGTGAGATGGCTTAGGTGCTTAAAATGAGTCTATTTATTTTGTTGTTTCAATTATTGAGAAAATTTAATTTTTATTAATATTTTTTTATTAATAAATAAAGTGTCTGTATGTTTTTTTTTTATATACCTAAATTATTTTGATGTTTTTTTTTAATTATTGCAATTATGTGTATCCGAACTGCTAAATTTACAATTGTAACTCAAGCTAAAATAGTAAATTTCAATATGTTCAAAATTATAGTTATGGCCAATCATATCCTGTTTCTATTTTACAATGTAATATTGGTTGTTGTGCATATTTTTCTCTCATTGAATTTCAATAAAACAAATTACTTCAAAAATATTTGGTCTTATTTCATAATCTAAAATGACAACCTTTACTTGCTTAGAAGTTCACTAATAATTGTGCCTTGTAGTGGTGAATACTAAAAATGTTCGATGATAAAGTATGGAAGCTTCGCCACTGGGCCACTGACAATTATCTCTACTGGATTTTATAAAAATACATCACTACTCACTCAAAGTGAACACAAATACATTTTTTGGCATCTTCCACAGAATGCAAAAGGCACTGGGGATCGAACCGACCACCAAGAACGAAAGTAGCCCACTTTATTCATTTTTTTTTTGGATTGGAATCTGAAACTGAAAATTTGTCTATTATTAGTGTTAAAACATACATTTATGGGAAAATGTTGGGATTGGAAAGATTACAGCAACATATTATTTTTAAAGTGGATAGGTGACGATTTTAAGACATTCTTACATTCCAGAGTTTGAGACTTTGGAATTATTGTAGCATGGCTTCCCAAACAGAGTAAAGTCAATGTGTGGAATGCTACTATTTAGGAATCAAATTAAATCAACATGGAGAAATTTTTCACTTTGGATCTTTAATAAGTCAATAAGGAGGATTTTTGCACTTGCTCTAGAAAGAAACAATACTATAATGATGATGCACCTTTGTGTTATTATACATAGGACTGAATGCTAAATAACTTACGGAATTATTCAACAGATGGTGCTGACTCTATACCTTTATAAATGTGGTAAGAAGGGGTGATGAGAGTTTTATCTTGTTTCATTTCCTATTAGTTTTGAGTAATAAAGATTCTTTCTTCTTTAGGTGCCACAAATAATAAAACAAACAGTCCTAATCATCCATGTAATATGTTTTGTTTGGTACTTGTTCAGTTGATGCATGTGAGCCCTGCCAAATGATGCCCAAACACCCATGAAATTTGCAGTGTCTCCAAATTTATAATATATACATACATACTCCCGTTAAGGTCCCCCACTCTACGCAGGCCAGCCCGGAGAAGACCAATCCGCAGCGAAACCGACCCCCTAGCTCGATCAAAGCAATCAAAGCGAAAAGCCGGCCCCACACAAATCAAGCCCGCCGCGTATCCCTCCCAAACTAACCCAAAAATGCGGGAGGCCTTAGCCCCACTCAGGAGCATAGGGAGGCATCAAGAGCTCTCCATTGCGCTCGAAGGCGTCCGAGACTCGTGCTTTTTCTGACTCGCTTGTGTGAAATTTTTCTCTTAAATTCAAGAATATAGTTAAAAAAAATATTTTTCTTAAGCTAAAGCTATCGAGAGTATCAAGAATGATTATTCTAAACCATCTAAACATATGTTTGAGGTTATAAACGTTAATTTGACCAGTGTTGCCAACGCCGTTTTTCAAACGCAAAGTAGCCCAACTGAAAATTTGGTAGGTATTTTAGTATCCGAAGAGAGGTGAGAGTTCACTAAAAAAGGTCATTTAGCATCCGAAAGGTGAAAATTCGCTAAAAGGGAAGTAACCCAAGTGGCTACCTGTCGCCTTTTAGATTTTTTCGCCACATATTCTCGTTCCAAATAGCCGAAATGGCAGTAAATCGCCCCCTTTGGCAACACTGAATATGACAATAGACCGGATTAGCTAGGGCGCCTCTAGCGGCACAAAATGGAAAAAAACAACCCATTTGATTTTAAAAATTAACAATTATTTGAAGTATTAACCTTTATATGTATAAAATTCAAAATGATGGAAGCAGATATGATGAAATGTTGGGAAATCGTGACCAGTAGGCACATACCTACCCTTCACACATATCATTATGTAGTAAAAGTGATCAAAAACAATATCATTTATACGCGATATGATTTAAATATTATTATTATATTAACGCTGGTTGCAATCGTATTATAGAGGTGTCCAAATCTAATTAAATCTGGGCTATGAGGTAGCTACCGGCCCGGCTTACAACGCACCAAGAAATACGCAATAGCACACGCACGAACCTTTCATACCTACAATCGTTATTTCATTATCCGAAACTCAACGATCTGTGAGAGCAATATCTGCTAAAAAGTTATAACTAGTTGCTGGCACGGTTGTATGAACAAAATAATATAATACCTACATAATTAGACATAACTCTCCTCTGCTGCACCACTTCCCCCACCCCACATCTTTGCACCTGTCCTCGCCTTTGCGTCACCCAGGATTTTTAGGTACCTATCCTTCTAGTCACAGAACGTGAAACATTCATGTATATTGCCTGTTGGACGATATGCTCCTGCGCTCGTCGTTCATTTTCATACCATCTTAATTGCCTTTCCTCTAGTTTGATATTGATGGCTGTCACCTTAGGCTTCCACGAATGAGGACACTTTTGATCTTATCTCTTAAGGACACACCAGTGGACCATCTCAGCATACGCATTTCTGCCGTATCTAATTGTCTGTTATAGGTCTTGTACATTGTCCAATATTCGGAGCCATACAGTGGGGCTAGTACGAGTTTTATCGAAAGCTAATTTTACGCAAATAAGCGCTTATTAGCGTGCAAATAGTGTTCTTAAATCAAACGATCGAATCATTCGATCATTTAAGTATAAATTTTTTCGAAACTCTTTCGATGATTGTTTCGATAATATTCGATCATCGAAAACTTATACTAGAGCTACAGGAGTGATCGATCTCAAGTTATAAGTGTTCGCACTAACCCGACTTTCATTTATATTAGAGATGTCGCATCAATTTTTCCAAATCAACTGTCTGAGATTCTTGAGCCAAGTGGCGCTCTTCCCGTGTCTCATAACAGTCATAACTGGAAAGCGTTCATATAATCAAACGCGGACGGATCGTTCAAATTGCGAATATTGTATGATCGCTCATCGCATGGTCGCGCGATCATTTTTCAGTTATGACTTAATAGACTTCCGCCCCAAATCCCTTCGACATTTGATCAAACTTATTATGCGAATAATAGACAAAAATTTATCGATGAAAATGTGATATTAATTAGCAAAGTTGACGAAAACAATGCGGTTAGTTTCAATATTCGCGTCCTTTCTACCCACAGTTGAACAATAGCAGGTGCACCGTGCACATCTTATGCAATAAATACTACCTATCTCGTGTTGTTTGTGTCATCTTTGGTGATGAATATCACGAGAACTAAAAGAGATATAACAAAAATTATGTATTTGTAGAAATGATTATGAAATCTAATAATACATACTAAAAAGTTTACGCCAATGGCCAGATTTAGAAGTTACAGACCAATAACCAAAAAACAAAGTAATTTAGTTTCTCAAATTCTCAATTCAATATTATTTTTTACCAAATTTCCGTTTGATAACCTAACATTATTTCTTTTCGTAGATGGGTTGAATTTCTGTCTTTCAAATGGTACTAATTTAAACAAAACGCAATGATTACCAAGAGAGAAAATAAATAATAAAAAAATACTTGTGTGAATTTTTGAATTTCAATATCTAAGTTCTCATATAAAAGAAGAGTTAATTATTTTTCTAAAGTTTTTCACATTTTCATCGATAATTTTTTTGTCTTTTATTTGAAGAATTCGTTTGTTCAAGTGTCGAAATAACATATTGTTTATTCCCTTGAATAATTAGTTGTAGGAAGGAATATTTTTCAAGCCGGAAACAAGTCCTTAGCGTAGAAAGCCGATTCCGACACGCGCCGACCGGCGCAAAGAATGTTACTATGCATTTGATTGGGAATGCACACAGAAAAAGCAGGAACCCGCTTTCCGGCATGCCCATTTAAATGCATTGAAACCATAGACAACAATCTATGAGCCGGTCGGCGCGGGTCGGAATCCGCTTTCTACGTGTTCTTACACTTACGTCTCTTGTCAGAAAAAAAGTATGACTTTGTGACCATAGCGTAACCCACAGAGATCTCGAGGCGGGTGTTGAACATCAGGTGCTGAACGCAATGACGAGTATGCATCAGATTATCATAAATCAGATGTGTAGTAAGGAAGAATCCAACGCGTATGTAGGTAGATTGTACGTACACTTGTTATGTAATGTTTGAATCTACTATGACATCATTGTTTTATGGGATCCATCACTGCTTGTCTACTTCAGACTGATTTGCTCTCTTAAATTAAATCAAATATTGAAATTAATACGAGATGAGTACGGGTGACTTATTAAAATTTGTCAACGCTACAAGGAAGATCTTTAAATGTACATACTATTACAACAGGTTTGTCTGTCGGCCTTTCGAGTCGATTTTTTACAATATTATCTACCATACTACAAAAAAAAGCGTTTACATATATTTTTATTGAGAGTCGGCGCAGTAAAAAAAAACAATCTTTCATAATATGAAAAAAATATTATATTGTACTAGCTTTCCCTACAGTACATATTTGTTTTTTTTAGAAAAACCTTTTTGTTGATGATATATCCAGTTTACAACCATGACTTCAGTCCGATTTTCAACAATATGACATCCGTTGCTGCTCTAGGATTTTGATAATTTAATTTATGTTTTCCATTTTTTGTATTTTTATGAATATACATTTATTTTTTGAATTAATAATAATTTTTACTGCACAATTCTACCATATTTTTAATTATGGCAACACTCAGAAGGTGGTAGGGGCCTATTAAGTTGGAACTTTAACGCCAGATGGCGGAAGTTGTAGTAAAACAGGAACACCTCACTTGCATTTGAATGGGAATACCCACAGAAAAAGCAGGAACCCGCTTTCCGGCATGCCCATTTAAATGCATTGAAACCATAGACAATAATCTATGAGCCGGTCGGCGCGGGTCGGAATCAGCTTTCTACGTGTTCTAGTTCTAACCCTTAGACGAGCTCCTATATATATTTACACCACGGGACTTGGGTGCCGGAAACTGCCGAACCAACCCGAAGTGTAACGAAGACGACTGTATGATTGCATTAGTGAGAATGATAATTTGATGCTATTTTGTATTACTTTAAATTAATTCGGGGGAAATGCTAAATAGGGTATTTTTAAATATTATAGTCTGTAACGTAGGTAATATTCGTTTATAGCCGTTTTGAACAATACTACTCTGATATTATGGTCTTAACAACGTGGCTCCCTTCTTCGATTCTTGTGAGAACCTCATCTAGGAAATTCCTAGAATTTTTTTATACGACATCTCGAAGGCTTCTAGGCTCTTTCTATTTTTTTCATGGATGTCTTTCATTACTCTCAATACGTCCATGATTTCTTTCGGTTAGGCACCATGTCTTACACCCAAACAACAAGATGCTCCACACATAGGTCCTCACTACAGTCGTTGTTTTCGGAGCTTTAGTAGATACTGAAGTGAATAAAAGCACATTTTTATAAAAAGACCCAAAGCAGTGGTCGGAGAAAAGTCAACTTGCTCAACCATTTTTTTCGAATTTTATTCTTGTATCAGCAATGGTTTTATTATAGGTAATACCTACTTATTGTGAATCGGTCGTTGTAAACCAAATGAAGTATGTATACTACTTGTTCTAACGCGTTTTTTTTTTTACGATATTATGATTAAGTATTTTAATAAGTACCTATACCTCTTTAAAAATTGCGGAAACAAAATATTGTTTACTTCACATTGATTAATTATCATATAAACGACACAGCACATGGTTATATTTTGATTATAATTTAACAGAAATGTAATATTTTTATTGACAATATTTTATTTTATTAGAGTTAAACCAGTCGATCTCTAAGGTTAACCAATGGATAAAAATTATACAACGGTTAATAAATAACGATAACACTTTATTCTAATCATTTAAATAACGCAGGTTTGTAAAGATGTGACATAAAATAATAACTAAAATAAAGAAGACACCGTTAACCGAATAATTATTTTTATAAAAATTGGTGTCCCTCAAGGTTCCATATTTGACCCTTCGCTTTTTACTTATATTTTATATGTAGAAATGTACATGCTGTGATGGCTTACTTTAACACAATAATAATAATATATGTAGTTGGTGCTGCTAAATGCTGAAATGTTATACGCATTATGAATTTGCAATAATGTGCTAGAGCTAGAGAAAAGCAGAAATTGACATATGCAGAGATGATTCACTGGCGTGCTTTTAAAGGACAATATAAACAAATGTTTATATTTGTTGAAGCCTAGAGGTGACGTGAGGAAAACTAGAGGTATAATGGAGGAAAGGCAATTGAGATGGAGTGACATATTAAAATAGAGCACATGGTAAATCAACATAGATGTTCCATCTTCGGCAAACATTAGAATGAAAGTTACTAGATGGAGGTTCAGGATGGGAAATGTGGTGCAACAGAAAAGACAAGACGAGGAGAGGTGACCACAGCAGTCTACACAGAATTTCAGATGGAAGTAAAGCAGCTCGTAGATGTGATCGAACCAAATAGCATTAAGAGACAGACCAGAAAATCTATCAAGATAACCAGCTATACTATATGTTGTTAACCTGGGTTGGTTCTAATATTATTTCTGTGATTAAAAATACTTGTATAACCCCAAATCTATAGACGACTTTGATCCATCAAGTTAATAACGGAGATTGAGCCATTAAGTGCTTGCGATCATCTTCTATATACAGTGCTTCGGCATATTATTATGTTGGGTCGGTAAGAGAACTTTAACGTACCTAAACAAAATTTGCCATAGTTAGGGTAGTTTATCTGACCCCACAAATCAAATATCAATATTAACTGTATTCTCATTTCTATTATACTGAACAAATTGCAGACATTGTGCTTTTTATTACTGTAATGCTTACAATTTATAACTAAAAAAATTTGTGTGTATTGTTATTATTTTGTATTTTATTTTTATTATCTTTTCTCTTTAAAAAGCAATTTGCCGTTGATAGATAAATAAAATGAGATAGAATTCAACAATATAGGTAAATATGTCAATGCATGTAGTCATCAAAATCTGATGGAACAATTATTAATTTCACAATGCAACCATGTGTAATAAATTAATAATAAATCTATTACATAATGTAATTATGCACTTAATATAATATATTTATTTAGGGCCTCTACATGGCACCATAAATCATTATCATTTGTGCAATATTCTGTATGTCCGCCAACTTTTCTTCCCTAGAAGGTTTTACTCGCATTACGCATTCACTACCACCTCTCAACATCGGCGTTCTCTCCCTGACGCCTACGAGGTGACAGTCGCGCTCTACGCTAGATCACCTCACAGTTCGCGACTATCATTCACGTAGTGCGCAGCGCAAGTGATCTTATAAAAAAAACATAGGTGCGCAGTCGCACGAATTCAACTTAAAAATAAAGTTAAGAAAAGTTTGTGTTCAAAGGAAATTACCTATATATATTTTATAAATAATGTAAGTTACGTCAATTTTCCTTTTTATTGTTACAAAATGCACTTTCTGTTCGAATGAAAACTTATATGAATTGCGATATTTTCATTAACGTTTTTATCTTTAAACTCTTGTGAAATAATTCAATTTTTTTTTAATACCAAATCAAATCAAAACTCCCTGTCGGCCCCACTCAGGGGCATAGGGGGGCAACAAGAGCTCTCCATTGCGCTCGATATTGCGCAAAGCGCATGACCTCCTCCCACACCATGTCTAACTCCCTCAGCTCTGCCTCGAAGGAACGGATGACGGTATGAGAGGGTCTTCCAAAGCGCTTCAGGAAAAACAGCACTCTCCTCAGCCAACTGTCTGTCGGCATCCCATGCCCATCTCAACTTCACAATGGTGAAAATGATGGGCCTACGCTGGGTGCGTTCGTGATGCGGTGGTACCATCTTATACCCAAGATTCTCCTGACCCACTTCGTTTCGATTTGGTCAGGTTCCAGGACTCACCACCATAAAATATAATCTATTGATAAATACATGAAGTAATTTATCAACGTGTGAATTACTCCGATAAGATTCGTTGCGGGAACGAATTTTCGACTCTACCGGTTATTGTGTGAGACAGAAAGTTTCCGACTAATCCTTTAAGGGTTAGGAAGAGAAAATGTTCCTTTGCGTTTTACAACGTTTTTCTTTTACTATTATTTCTGTGTTTGCTTTCGATGTTAATATATTCTCTATCGACCACAGCTTCACACACCTTACTTTTCAGTTTTATACTATCTTTTGCTTTCTAATTGCACGCCATTTTTTTAGTTTAATTCATTGTCTTATCATTGCTTTCCATGTGTGAATAGTTTCATTCCTGTAACAAAAACAGAAGACAGCAGTCGCAGTCTTTAAGTTTGGTTGCTCTCTTTTCGCAATAATTTCCAACTTTTATCTATATATTTCATTAATTATTAAATATCTACTTGTTGCATACATGAGGTTTTCGACATGTTGAACATGTTGAGAATTCTCATGATTAGGAGTTTCGTAGACTTAAACGTTACCACCTAATGGCGAACGTTGTTAACGTAAAGTGATCACACTAATGGTCTGTTTTCCTACGGACACGCCGCTACTATAAACAGCGGTAAATATGTCAGTTGAGAACATATTGTTTCCGTAGTAACAAAAACATTGTCATATAATTTTGAAAGACGCCGTCTTGTCAGACGACGGACCGTTCCTTAGGAACCCAGTGAATAAGCCAGCCTTCGAAATAACAGTAGAAGACGGTCGTAAACCCGTAGTGGTTTGTTCAATTTAAAAATCGAACTTTACTAATGAATTTGTTAGAGACATTAGTTGTTACATATATATTATTTCAAGTAAATTTGACTCTGCCACGAATGGTATACGACATAGATACGTAGGTACTCGTATCTGCAACGAAAGAGTAATTCCCTATTATTTCTATTAATTATTTCTTTTCATTCCCCCCGACATAATATAATTATTAATTATCTTCACCTCCGTGATTTTGTTCAGAATGCAGTAGGTACATTTTATCTAGTACGTAGTACATAAACTTTAAATCAATTACAAAAACCAATAGAGTTCCACAATGTTATGTCACGCGATGTGAACAACGACAAAGACTTGTCGATGTTTGATTTACTTTCAGTCGTTCAATCGTGAGAAATGGGTTGTCTTTTGTTTTTGTGTAAACAGACATAATAATATTATGTCTCCCAGTAATTAGCTCAACTGTAACATGTAATTACTTATAGCAAGTCAACTCTCCTACACTAAGTGTAGCGACAATAATTTAAAGTTCACACGACAAACTATACATTATTATTTGTATTTATTTTGCAAATAGCAATTATTGTTGTACGTCGATTGATCCACGATGCAGTTAGGGGTACGTAAATTTCGTATTTACGAAATAGATGCGATAAATGCGAAATTTGTCAATATATTCCATAAATGCGATGTTTCAATTTTTAGTAAATTTCAGTGAAATGTCGATAATTATTATATTTTAAAGGTAAACGATCAAGTAACTCATCAAAACGAACGCTTTATCCTTGTGAAAATATTTGAAACTGAAAAATCAGTTAGTAGAAGTCGCCGATGTAACTAAATTGTATATATAAAAACGTATATTTTATTACATGTTGATATTTTATAAAGGTTTTCTACAATTGTTAACTTTTTATTAAACATTTAAAATACTCAAAGGTGTTTTTTATAGACATTTTATGTTTTATGCGAATAAATGCGAAATTTCGCTTTTATATATTTTTTAAATGCGATATTGCAATTTTTTATTTGCGAAAATTACGTACCTCTAACGATGCTACATCCCTGATGTGAGGGTCTCAGCAACCTTCAAGATTTCTCTATAAGACGAAAGATATAAAAAGAGCAATTTTTTTTTATGAATCCGGGATTACCCAGAGTAAACACAAATGCACTTTCGACATTTTCACAGAAAGCAAAGATAGTGTTGTGAATGTGGAAAAGGTCGGCACCGGAGTTGAGTGCACTACCTTCATTACGCTGTAGGTATACCTACTTAGGGGCCGTCTATTAATCACGTGATTTGCACCTTTTTAGACCCCCCTCTGACCCCCTGGTGATATTTGGCGAGATTTCAGAACCTCCCCCCCCTTCTCCCCCCGAAATCATCTGTACTTTTAGTACAAATAATGAAGAGTGTTATGCTGTTTTTACGTCTTTACGTATCGTTCTAACTTTTAATTCATTAGAAAAAATAAATGCTCGTGATATTCTTACTAGACCCCCTCCCCCTAAGTGATGTTTCTTGATTTTTTAACGGACACCCCCTCCCCCTACGTGATGTTTCATGATTTTTCACCGGACACCCCCTATCCCTACGTGATGTTTCATGTTTTTTCCCTTTGAGCCCGAGTGATTAATGGACGCACCCTTACGAAAGCCGTCTACTGAACCGCTGAGTTAACAACGACATAAATTGTTCGGTTATCCTATAACTAAAAATAAGTTATATCGTCCCTTAAAGGGTCCTAAATTTACTTTACCATATTGGGGGGACAATTTGACATATTATCTTCCCGTGGCAACAGCTGTATATCAGGGGCGGTACCTCCACATAAGCCCAAAAGCCTGGCATGCGTAGCGAAATCAATGATAAGTACATATAATTTATTTTCTATTAACAGAAAAAACAAGAAACTGATTAGAAACGACAAATTATTAACCCACACAAAATTCAATTTTGGGCGGCCTGTATTTTTTTTTATTTAATTTTATTTCCAAAAAATAATACAAATAAATATGAATTACATGAGAATGAGAATAAAATTATTGGAATTTATCACCCCACTAGGCAAGAGCCCGTGCTGAGGTGATACTTGATTAATTTACTGCGCATTTTTTTTTTAATTTTTAATTAGGTCTGTAGGATCAGTATTATTATGAATTGTACTGACTAGTGACTATGGTCCCACGTGTTAGACAAAACGAGTAAACGGTGCACAACAAAAAAACACGAAAACAAAAACAGAAAACAAAACAAGTTTTTCGTACTAAAGTTTTTTGTAGAATAATTAGTAGAAGTAAGTATTTACATACATAGGTATGCAAAAATCGACTATAATAACCAACTATAATGAATTGCATAATTACCGCAACAGTGTCCTACTCGCACCTATTTGGATTTTACCGGGCTTTATGTTGCGTACTCTTTTCAGCACAAACGTCTCGATATTTCCGCGAGAAACATACGAAACACCATACACGTCCCAGGTTATGCTTTAATAATCCTTTTTTATATGAAAAAATTGGCCATAGAGGCCGAGCTTTTAAAGATTAATTGGAAAGATTCATTGGTTGCTTTCTCACTTAGGGCAAACTTCACGCAGGTGCTTTATGTTTTATTAGATGCAATATTTTGAACGTAGCAATGTTATAGATGCAATGTTTTCTTTTTGAGGTTGGATCATTAATCTTTGTTTACATTTTTTTGTGGAGTTGTTAAAAATAATAAGAAATTAAAATTTCGTAATATTGTGCATGATATACTTAAACTGGTTTGTGGTTTCATAGATTGTGTTTGTTACAATGCTTTCTTTTTTATATAATTATAGTTTTCTGTGAACCTTTAGTGAAAATTGTGCATCAGGAGATCGCTGAACATCATTTAAAACAGGCCATTTTTTATTTACTTATTATACAGATTTCTTAACCATATTGTTTATTTTTTTCATTTTTAGAGTTATATAGCCGCTTTTTTTAATTACCTGAAGTTCATTTTTTAACCATAAATCATTAGGTAAGTTTTAAAAACTTAAAAATCAATTGATATCTCTGTATATAGGTACATCTCCAGAACTAAAATCATTTAATGTTTTCCAACTGTTAGATTTCATCAACGAATATGGTCTGGATGTTGCTTTTTCGGAACTGGTTTAAATTATCCCAATTAAACGTTACCATACCAGCAGCAAGCGCTTCAGCAGAACGTGCGTTTTGAGCATTAAAACGAATTCATACTTATATTATGAGAAACACGCAAACACACAAGATCGTATGTCAGAGCTATTAATGATTGCGATAGAGAAGAAAAATATACTTACCTAGTTTATTCAAAAAGATCAAATTTATATGAAAGAGTCATAAAATCATTTTTAAAGAAAGGTCGGCGTTTGGAACTCGAGTAGGTATAAGTTAATACGTAAGTTCTAATTGAAATCTGTGTTTTTTTTTAATATAAAATAGGTATATATTTTTTCCTTAAAAAATATTCAATATTGTATATGTCGCAATTCTAATTTTGTGAAACATTACCTATTTGACTCTCCTAATACCAGCGAGAATAGCTGAATGGAGTTAATAAACAGATTATTATTAAAATTTATTATATTTAACCGTAATAGTGTTTCTTGCGTTTAATCGTCGCTGCATGTTAATAAATAAACACTTTTCTATACATGGGGGTGTCAGTTTTTCCCGTCAATTTTGGTATATTATTTCACCAATAAAGTGTTTATACCACCAATAGCCTGCGGAACTTATTGCCTGAGGCAATTTTTTCTAATCAACCGGTGATTTGAAGTCCACGCCAGTACAACTGGGCTACCGAGGTCGGTTAATAAAGCGATGATAGAGAGATTATCTTAACTTTCGGAGTCTCTTCATATAGGTACCTACTATTCTTTTATGGACCTCTCTAAAATAATTTGCATGCGTGCCCAGATAACCCTAGGCACGCCCCTGCTGTATATAGCAACCTCTGAATGAGATAAGGTAAAGTTGTTTACCACGGACAACTATTTAATCGTTACTGTTTATAAATTTCACTTTGATATTTGACATAATTTGACACTAGGAAGATTTACCATTTTTCGAAATGAATATGTGCTCACTCAAAGTGAATACAGATAGATACACTCTTTTACTCTTTCACAGTAAGCCACTTTAAGCTTGAGTCGTGAAAGAGGAATATGGTTGGCACCTGTCTCTGTAAACAATTATTTAAAGCAAACAAATACACTTAAGTATATAAAGATATAAAAAGTAGGCAGTTAATTTTCTTCCTACTCTACATTGACGATAAATTCGTTCGCAAAATTTAAATTGTCTAGGGACCCTGGGATCAGACTCACGATCTTCAGTACGAAAGTCGGCGTTGTAACAGCAAGAAATCATCTTACAACGGACGCTCAATGTATATATCATAATTAGATGACCAATCATCAATCAATACAATCAATTTGAAGTGGTTGGTAGACTAGCGGTTACCACGCCGGCTTTCGTGCAGTTTCATATCGGAGGTCGTGTGTTCGATCCCAGGTGCCGACCATCTTCCTCTTCCACGACACAAGCTTAAAGTAGCTTACTGCGAAAGAGTCAAAGAGTGTATTTATGTTCACTTTGAGGGAGCACAGATTCATTTATATAAAAAAAAAAAATACTCCCTATTACACCGCACTCAGGAGCATGGGGAGGCAGCTGGATCTTGCGCCATGTTTATGAGCTGATACCTAAGCTATAAATCTGAAATTTTAACATCTAGCTTGCGAAATTTAGGTCTAGAATAATCTTACCATAATAATTCAGTAAAATTCGATTAAAATGAGGTCTATTCTTTCAACAATATAATATATAATAGGTTAACAGGTTTCACACGTGATTAATTTTCTAATACACCGCCACCTCTTGGATTTTTTAAAAGTATAGCGATTATAGAGGATTTATTGTTTTTATTTCAAACTTATGACCCATCGAACTTCATCCCGCATCCGAATCAACGACAACTAGGTATTACATAATGCAATAAATTATAAATATTAGGAAAATCAGGAGTGGGACCCTGTTGAGGAATAAACTAAAACAAATTTTCTCCCCGTTGATGCATTGTTTGGGAAATTAAACTTTACGTAACTATGTATAATATATTATGTGATTTCAAAATGCGTTGTACCAAAAATGTAGTATGATTGTTATATATCCCCGTTTCACACAAGCGTCTTTTCGCTTTAGAAACATGGTCTATATTGACTTAATAAAATAAAATAAAAAAATAAAAAATATTATTAGCTAAATTTAATTAAGTTTTAATGTCGTAAATCACATTTTATCCATGTAATAAGCCAAAATTATTTTTTTATTTCTGAGGTCGACGGGCAGGTCAGCTAGTTAATAATAATGCTTAAATCACTCAAAAATGAGTGGAAAGCTAATAATTTTTTTTTACAATATTGGATGTCATTATTTGTATCTAATCTTGTTTAAATCAACAACGGAATTCATCAGATAACATATTATAATAAGTCATTACAAGTCATTGTATGTAATAATTTCGAAATAAATAATAAGTACTAAGCTTGGCTGCAGCTTGCGCGAAAAATAATTGATCTAGCAAAGATCACGTAACTCCGGATCAGCATCACTTTGGTGATGAACAACCACACTAAAATTCATTGAAGTAAAAATAATTAAATAATGTGACTGTTGCATTTCTGCTGTTAAATCCTTTTTAGGGGCATTCAGTTATTTTGTAATCGCTTTTGACAAATGTGGAACATTTTCATATCTTCCACATCAACTCTTTTGATCAATGGTACTCAAACTTTTTTTCGTCGGGCCACATACATAATATTATATTTTAAAAGTTAAGCGTGCCGCACTACAAAATAGTTAATATATTGAAGTTTTACAAAAATATTAACTAGGTTAACACAATGATCCAGCGTTCGTAGGAACGTCCGTACAATTATTATTAACAGCGGCCATTTTGTAAAAGTGAAATACATAAATTTGCCTGACATTTATTCTATGTATTTTGCCAAATTTAAAGAATGTAAAAAATGACAATACGTGCAAATTTTATCCAAATAGGTATCCCGTTCGACCAACAAGTCGCTTATTATACAGTCACCTAGATTTCACCACTCGATGAATGAGTGCAAAAGACCATACATTTTAATAGGAAAGGTGGTTCGTAATGACAATCTTCTTCAGATATCATGGAATGGAAATACGAATTTTTTAAATCATATTTCGGATAAAATGTGTGGCGGGCCACAGGTTGAGTATCGATGCTTTAGATGAAAAATAAACGATAAAGCATGTCCTGCCGGCTTGTCCTTCTTTGAGAACGGAATCGATGTGTTCGATCCGCGTCATTCACGGTCGCCCACGCTTTCTTACACCTTTCCTTTCCACCTTATAAATTGTATTTATCGTTCTGTTTGCATCAATTCTTTCCACATGCCCAAACCATCACAACTAATCTTTGTAACAACACAACTTTCATACCATATTCCTTCCTAATACTCTCATTCCTTTCCATATTCCACAGAGTCTTTCCATAGAGCCAATTCGTAGAGCTCTCAATTCTCATATCTACTGCATTAATGGTAACAAAATTACGTTATGCACTATTATAGTTTGCACATTTTTTTTAATACGGAGAACATTAAACAACACAAACAAAATAAACACATTGAATCTCCAGTACTCCAGTAGAGGGTATTTTAACTGTTAAAAATTTGAAAAATGTATAAGAAATAACATAAATATGATATTAAAGTTTGTATGTAACGGATTTACTGCGACGCCAACGCCATCTACGAAAAATTCTATAACAACAAAATTATTTTTTACCTGATAACTAGGGGTACGTAAATTTCGTATTTACGAAATAGATGCGATAAATGCGAAATTTGTCAATATATTCCATAAATGCGATGTTTTAATTTTTAGTAAATTTCAGTGAAATATCGATAATTATTATATTTTAAAGGTAAACGATCAAGTAACTCGTCAAAACGAACGCTTTATCCTTGTGAAAATAATTGTAACTGAAAAATCAGTTAGTAGAAGTCGCCATGTAACTAAATTGTATTAATTGAAAACGTATATTTTATTACATGTTGATATTTTATATAGGTTTTCTACAATTGTTAACTTTTTATTAAATATTTAAAATACTCAAAGGTGTTTTATTATAGACATTTTATGTTTTATGCGAATAAATGCGAAATTTCGCTTTTATATTTTTTTTAAATGCGATATTACAATTTTTTATTTGCGAAAATTACGTACCTCTACTGATAACATAACCATTGACATAAATAAAATTGGTACGCAGATTTTTTATGGAATTTTTTTCGCGCTTTCAGAAATAATTTGTTATTTAACATTTTAAAAACCTTGTATAAATTACAAATTTGAATTCAATATACATAGTAAAGACTACAGGACAACGTCAAGCCGATGCCATACAAATAATAGGTAATAATTTCAAAAACAGATGTCTTCTATATATTTTTTATATTGAGGACCATATTATGAGAGCTATTGTTTAAGAAAAATGAATGAATCGTTGAGTTCCTCTTAGTCGTGAACGAGCAAGGTCGACTCCTACGCCAAACTGACCAGAGTTTTTGTATAGTGGCCAAATAAGAAGAAATACCATTAGATTACCATCGTAGTCGTGTATTATTCGTAGAAGATGTACCAAATATCTAAATATTTCATTCATTAGTTCAAAAACACAAACATAGTTTATTAACAGCCGGTTTCATAAAAAAATAAAGGAGACTTTAATCTTTTCAATCTTTTGCCGTTGGAGTTCATAGAACATTTTTTCGTGGCGTTTTCCTCCGTCACAAAGATAAACATTTTGTATGCGGTGACACTGTGGACAAAAATGACTAAAATAGGGCGGAAAACATAGCAAAACGGGAAGAATATTATTGTTTACAGATTTCATTTATTAATTCACATCAGCAATAACGGCACATTGATGCTCTATTGAGAAATGTAATTGACAGATTAACAAAAATTCCGCGAAAATATTAATACACAGCCTATGTTTTCCATATAGATTTGCATGGTAACACTACCAAGTTTCAATTTTTTTTTGACATTTCAAATTTTATCTCAAAATAAGCGGGAATATTTTTTTTGTATGAAACGCGACTACTTAAAGAAGACTTTAAAAGTTCCTTTAGCTAAAGTGTCCTTTAGTAGTTTTTTTTTCAACCGGCCGATAGGTACTTAATCGATTTTAATTCGTGAATCCGGTATAGTACCGCAGGACGAAAGAAATCAAGTTTTGAATAATGGGATGTTTTTCTTCAATGTAATGGAACTTACTTGCTTACTTACTTACTTACCCTTTTAGCGGGTTTTCACCTTTCCGGATACTAAATGACCTTTTTTTAGTGAACTCCCACCTCTCTTCGGATACTAAAATTTTCGGAATGACCGCATACCAAATTTTCAGTTGGGCTTCTTTACGTTTGAAAAACAGCGTTGGCAACACTGGTTAAATTAACGTTTATAACCTCAACTGTCCGTTTTGTCTTTCGTAAATAAATACTTTATTTTTTTTATTTATACTTTGTGTTACAATGAAAATGAAAAAAAAAACAATTTATCATTCTAGTTTATTTCAAATTAAACAACTTATGTAACATACCGTAACAGAATACAAGAATATATACAGAACAGCAGCACTGAGATTTTTTTCTCAAAGAACGGGACTGAAAATTCACCCTTGAAGACAAATACATACCTAGTGATTTTGTTTGTGTGTAGTGTAAAAGGACATACTATGGTTTACCTCCTAGAAAAAGCCACTTTTGCAATCATCAATAATTAAAACGTTAAATTGTTGAATTGAGAAAACAAAAAAGAGAGGTAATATATTAGTATAATATTTTATCAGTCAATGCTAGATGGTATGTTTGACAGCTGTCAAAATTTGACAATAGACCTGATTAGAAGTTCTGCCACCTAGTGTGTATTGTCGGAAGCTCCCCAGAAAACTTCCCATTTAATATGGATGACATCCATTAGGAAGGATCGGGAATGAGGAGCTTAAATTTGTGTAGTATCTACATATTTCCGTTATAATATAACATCACAATCCCGACTTCAATTACCTATATATCATTATTTTCTAGTGGAGTTTTACAGTAATACGTGCGATACTTGCAATAATAGAAAATTATCTGGCTTCGTTGTAAATCTTGTTATTTATTACTTATCTTAAGATAGAAATCTGCGAAATGATCTATCTCGGCGCATGTAGCGGATAACTATGTCTCAGATGTAGAAATTACATCTCAAAATGAGATATCGTGACCGTTGGAATCTATCGAAATTACCTCAGCCCTGTTAATTGCTAGGAAATTGTGTGTTGTTTATAGCACGCTATTAGGAACACAATGAAAACAAATTAAAGTTAAAATCAATTTTATGACCCACTCGTAGAAAGATTTAGAAGTGTTTTGAAATTAGGTAGGTACACTAGTACATGGCAATTTTTCACTTCTTTGTTTTTTTTTTTCTGTAAGCCATCGATAATCAGTTATTGTAACGTTGCAAATTCATACATGAAAGATTTTTCAAGCAAGATGAACCTTTGATTAGGTACTTTTTTGGTCCACGGATGCTAATATTTCATCTGCTAGGAAACACTCATTATTTATCTTTTTTTATTTCTGGTAATTTTTACTTATCATTATTTTTTTTCACAGACAATGGCGACGGTCAACGTGATAAAGAATCCTTTGAACAGTATGCTAAAGAGATGGCGAGATCCAACCGATTCTACGGAGAAGATGAGAAAGGAAAAAGTCTGCCATCTGGCAAAGATCGAGCTGAGAGAGACCCTTGCTGTGAGGGAGCAAGCCCTGGACCAAATGAGACAGTGGATACTAAAGAACGAAGATATACGAAACGTTCGCAGTGGTAAGTAAGGGTCGGTACTCACTTGCACCATGCACGAACGTGTATCGTTACATCAATGTTATCAAAAGGATGCATGTGTTTCGCTCGCGAATAACGTATACACTTAACCTTTCGATTAAATTGATCCAATGTCACACGTTCGCGGCGCAAATGAGTACAAAGCCTAATAAAACCGAATCATTTGAACACACCCCTAAACTCGGACCACCATGATCAATATACTAGATTGGGTAATAGTGTACGCCCTATCAGACATCGCCTATATATCAAAAGTCTCTAATAAAAGCTTCATATGCCAAATTATAACAAATTACCACAGCCCTTTAAGTCCATGGATGACGATCGATGCCTTTAAGAGAGAGATAAAATAGTATATGGTTGAAAAAAGCTATTACTCTATTGACGAGATGTTAAATCAAACGTAGACATTGTTTATGGTATTACAGGGTTTGTCTGCAATGTTCTTGTGACTGGGCCGGCCCTTGAACTTTCCTTTTACCTACAGTCCACGTTGTATACCTATTCGTTGCCCATTGATCGTGCGATGTGTTCACACGAGTCCACCGACATACATTCAATCTGTCAGGTGCGCTGATAGTTTTAAAAATGGCGGACGTCGGGTAGAAGTCGCGGAGTAATTGGGGTTAGTTGAAAATATTGTTTTAGACGATATAAGGAGACTCCTAATTGAGGAAAAATAAAAAATAAAAACGCAGATATTGGGTGCGGAATTGGATCTAAGGAGAAATAAATTTAGAGCAGTGCTGTCAACTGTCAAGAAACAGAACATACGGACGCCGCGCATATCTGTGCATGCGTGATAGTCGTGATACAAAATACAAAAGATCTTGAGGCGATATCGCTTTCAACCATTTTTATCGCTTTAGATTTATCGACAATCTGTTCACACGGTTCAATTGGCTGGCGATATTTTAGTGTCCTGACGATATTCGCCTCGTCTGAACTTATACCTACATATTGCAAAATATGAATTATTTTTTTTTACTTTTAACTTAACTATAGTTGTTTATGCATTTTATTTCAGGGGGCGTCTTGCTTACCGCTGTATCCAAGCTACACTTAATGATACTACACATAAAGCTTACACTGTCTGTTTTCATTATTAAACTGGCAGTGAAAGAGATAAAATATATAGAATGCTTTGTATTTGTCCAAATACCTAATACGACGTTCATCATCAGACATTGAAGCTGTCCCTACTTTTAGTCAATATAAACAAATTTACAAAAACCATTTAAAAATAATATTATCTTCCACAGATGACGCCTTCCTCTTAAGATTTCTTCGTGCAAAAAAGTTCAGCATCCCGATGGCGCAGCAGATGCTCACCAAATGGATATATCTTCGCAGAAGTTTCCCCGACTTGTGCAGAGGTCTCGACTGTCTATCCGACGATATAAGATGCATCATAGACAACGGGTGAGTCAGCATTTACTATTGGAACATTTTTGCTTTGATGAGCCCGATTTTAATCAAACTCGGTAGCATTAAGACGAGCTTCTGAGTTCAACCCGCAATCAGATCAGAAAATTCATACATCGAGACCTTATCAATCAATCAATCAATCAAGAAGCTTAGAATGAGTGATGTCCAATCGAAGTGATTAGCATTTATAGCGGTTCCGTCGCCGGCTGAATTATTTATTGTATTGCGATCCCGGAGCTGACGAATATTAATGATTCTTTTTTTTTTTAAGTTGTTAAAATGGTTTCAAATTCTTTTATTTATCAAAAGTATTGACATTATTATAATTTTTTTAATATTCACGTTGCAAGCGGGAATTAGATTTTTTAAAGCGAGTTTTAGCTATTTTTTTTCTCTTCATGTCATATTCAAGCAATGGCCAAACCATCCCCATTGTGGATGAAACGCCAAAAAGGAGAAAAATAATATGTACTTAAGCAATGAAAAAATATTAAATTACATACCTACGAAGTTGGCATGTTATAATATTTTTTTATTACCCATCACGACTTCCATTCATTCCTATCCAAAGAACCTCTTTCGCTTCCTCCAAACGCATGACATTCCGAATGCACGCTTTTCTATTCCTTTTGCTCCTGACTTGGCCCTCCCGTAAGATGGCACCGATATGGTCGGTCTATGTCATTACAGGTCTGCGTGCACCCATTATTTCATATTTATATATCCTTTTAAGTCATTTCTTCTTCATTCATTGTCTCTACATGCCCAAACCACCTTAATTTATTAACTTTCATTATAGTCACTACACTAACATCCACTCCACATTCCTTTCCAATATTATCATTCTTCTCCTTATCAATCAGTCTCTTTACGCAAATCCTATACGCAGTGATCTCATTTCTACAGCATTTATTCCAACTTCCAGATTTTTCGTCCATGTCAAAGTTTCACTCCCATATATCATGGTTGTAATAAATAATTATTCTTAAATATTCAATCATACAGTATTACCTACTTATGTAATTTTAGTGCTCGAAAAGTTAAGTTTGCGAGCAAATTTCATCAAAATTAAGTGCGATATAACAAATTATTGATGTTTTCGGCGGTAGCTTTGTGAAATCCCATATTTTTTAGTACTTATAATAAAAAAAAAATATTATTTTAAATAAAACACTGTTTATCTCACGTTTATTCTTTATTGGCAGAGGCCTTTCGGTCATACAACCATCTTCAGTGCCACAATATATAGTTATAGTATTTGTGGCACTGAAGATGGTTGTATGACCGAAAGGCCTCTGCCAATAAAGAATAAACGTGAGATAAACAGTGTATTATTTAAAATAATAAAAGTTTTTTACTAAGCGATATAACAAATTTACTGTATTTAACACTCAAATTTGTTGAAATTTGCATTTAGGGATTAACTTTTCTGCAATTGGTGATAATTTATGAATATAAACTAGGTATTTTTCATAGTTGATAATTTATTGGCGACTTGTCAAATTTAATATTATATTTGGCACATATTGGCAAAAAGTCTATTTCATAATAATAAATCTCATAATATATAGAATACGACGTGTATAAATAATATATTATGCTGATATTAACTATATAAAAAAATGCAAGGAAATTAATAATCTTTTCTTGACGATGTATTTATTGAAATAATTTATTATGCACTGTTGGTCAAGGTCTTATCTTACGAAATTTAATTAGGTGACTAAAAAAATGCAATCTAAAAATATTCGTAGAGATAGTGCGTAAAAAAGATTATTACGAATATTGTATTATGTATATTATTGTTTGTCTCAATTTCGATTGAATGTTGCTATTTTTGTTGTGAATTATTTTTTGTTGTTAAAATATCAATGGCATTTTCGCCGTATATGACGTATAAATAAATGAATAAATATATCAGGGCAGGGCAAACTTTTTGGATGGAAATATTATCTTCTTCTTCCTTTTAGAAAACACGAATAATCACCATTTCATGTTACATACACATTGTTTATTATCACGAATAAAACATTACAAAAAAAAATATGAGAAGAGGTGAACTGCTCTTTTTGTACTTAGATAGCTGATTTCTTGTTTAAATCAGTTGTAGTTTTTAACGCATATCTAACAACTAATGACTCCAACAATTCATTAGGTACTGATGTTAGATTTTTAAATGGAACACACCACTACGGGCTTACGACCGTCTTCTACTGTTATTTCGATGGCTGGCTGGCTTAGTGTGATCACTTTACGTTAACAACGTTCATCATTCAGTGGCAATGTTTAAGTCTCCGAAACTCCTAATCATGAGAATTCTCAACATGTTCAACATGACGAAAAATCTCATGTATGCAACAAGTAGATATTTCATCTATCTAAAGTATTCGTAGTAAGTAAATAATTGATTTACTCGTGTACACATTTCTTTACACTTATATGGACATTGCACTGCACTCCATGTCCGCATATATATTCTGTTACAAATATTTATGACGCAGGGGTCCTCTACCGATTGATTCCTCGGACATTCCCTCTTATGAGAGGATTTTAACTTCCTTCCGATATAGTGTTCAATATTTGTCTTTTCTACCGAATTCTAATTATAAAATTAACTCATTCATTTTTTACCCATGATACCTACATTTCTGTGCTTGGCATGTATACATATATGCAATATAACAAGGCTTTGATTACAATAATAATACATACATACAATAATAATATGTAATAACACAAGGTGTCGCAATGCGTAGGTACTCCGTCTAGTTAATAATGTTACAACACTCGAATGTAACTTTTTTTTAATGTCAAGTGACGCGTTTAAAGTTTTTGGGTGAGTAGGCCCTGACACCGAGACCAAGATTACTAGTATAGTTGGCTGCTGCGTTTCGGTGGTCCCACATTGTGGTCACACATAAAATACGAGACGTATGTACATTTGAGTGCAGGCAACAGTATTCTTTTATCACCCTCAATTTTGTTAAATTTTAAATTCTTATGTTGTGTTCTTTAAAATTTTCCTATAATTCATAGTTCATGCATATTCATAATTCGAACTACAGTAAATGTTACGATTTAACAGTAAACCTTAGATTAATAAAATAACACTTTTCTATACGAAGGTTTCAGTATAGCCGGCGGAACTTATTGCCTGAGGCAATTTTTTCCAGTCAACCGGTCCCGTCCAATCTACTTGCCGTGGGGTTGCCGGCTAAGAATAGCACCTCTGCTCTTTTTGCTGGTTTTTCGAGCATCCTGTATGAGGCAGGAAATCGAAAAATCAGATCGGGACCGTGAGGTTGACCACATCGCGTCCTTAAACTCTAATCGGTCAGAAAAGGCACAATGAGCCTCGGACGCCTTCGAGCGCAATGGAGAGCTCTTGGTGCCTCCCTATGCTCCTGAGTGGGGCTTAAGCCTCCCGCATTGTGGGTTGGTTTGGGGGGGATCCGCGGCGGGCTTGATTTGTGTGGGGCCGGCTTTTTGATTTGATTCCTTCGATCGAGCTAGGAGGTCGGTTTCGTGCGGGTCGAGTTTGCTGAGGATTGGTCTCCTCCGGGCTGGCTTGCTGTGGCGGGGCGGCTTAAAGGCCAGAATCAGACATAGTGGTAAATTAATAACTTTCGCTCGTTATCATATGTATAACACTTGCCATAGAATTTTAGATCATGCATTTCTTTCTTGATTGTTGATATTCGCTTGGTGTTAATGTTGAAAATGAGCTTTTTTCAACATATTATGCTAAGGATGAAGCATGTAGGTATGCTCTATTCTAGCTGTGGTTCTTTGTTCGTATATAGTCTTGGCCTAACTAAACCTAACTTCGGATGAGTTTGCAACTCTACTAGTCACACAATATGAATACATTATTGTGTTGAGTGTTTGCTCTGCCAAATCTAACCACTCTCCGTATTTACATTCTCCACAGTCAAGTGCAAATATTTTAGCGAACTCGTAATTCGTTTTAGAATAATTAATATTCACCATTATTTTTGTTAAGAGGATATGAATTCCTTTAATGACAAAGATCAGTATTATTTTGTTGGAAGGTATGTCCTATTAACTCAAATAATATCAAACGATTAAGTATTGACTTCTTTCATCAAGTGCAAAAATGAACATAATTAATTATTCATTCATAATAATTGATCCATCATTTAAATGCTTTATAATATATAAATAAATATATTTCATAATCATCACAATAATCACAGGCATCACAGCCTTGTCTTTTTTTACCCATCACGCCGTGTCCCTTATAAGGTGTAGGCAGAAAGAATTAGCCTCCACTTTTTTATGAATATATATGTATCAACTTATGACTAACAATTCATTACTGCCTTCTACTGTTATTTCGAAGGCTGGCTTAGTGTGATCACTTTACGTTAACAGCGTTCGCCATTAGGTGGTATTGTTTAAGTCTCCGAAACTCCTAATCATGAGAATTCTCAACACGTTCAACATGTCGAAAAATTTCATGTATGCGACAAGTAGATATTTAATAATTAATGAGCTGTGGGGTTGCCGGCTAAGAATAGCACCTCTGCTCTTTTTGCTGGTTTTCTGAGCATCCTGTAAGAGGCAGGAAATCAAAAAATCAGATCGGTTTGAGTTTATAATTTTTAGTTTAGTCTCTTGACAATGTCTGCGTGAGTCGGACGAAAGCGCTCGAGATTCATAAAAAAAATTGTGAAAGTGCAACTGCGTTATCATTTTAATCATCAACATGAACTTTCACTATGTGAATACACAAACCTTACAAAAAGTACATGAGATATTAACAAAACTGGATATATTCATATCCTGGCGCCAATTAGATGACAGCAGTCGCGGTCTTTAAATTTGGTTGCTCTCTTATTCTCAATAATTTTCAACTTTTTTCTCTATATTTCATTTATTATTAAATTTCTACTTGTTGCATACGTGAGATTTTTCGACATGTTGAACATGTTATTGTTGAGAATTTTTTTTTAGAAAAATGTATCTGTGCTCAATCAAAGTGAACACAAATACACTCCCTGACTCTTTCACAGTAAGCTACTTAAAGCTTGCGTCGTGAAAGAGGAAGACGGTCGGCACCCGAGATCGAAACCACGACGTCCGCACCAAACAGTACGAAAGCCGGCGTTGTTACCGCTAGTCTACCAACCACTTCAAAATTCTCATGATTAGGAGTTTCGGAGACTTAAACAATACCACCTAATGGCGAACGTTGTTAACATAAAGTGATCACACTAAGCCAGCCTTCGAAATAACAGTTGAAGACGGTCGTAAGCCCGTAGTGGTTTGTTCCATTTAAAAATGGAACATTAGTAATGAATTGTTAGAGTCATTAGTTGTTACGTATTCAATAATTAGTTCGTAGTTAGAACTAAGCTTTTTCGTGAATACCGTTGCAGTATAACACCATTTATATCAATAAAGACCAGGCATACCTTCATTGTTGAAGAGTGATATCATATTGTTAAATGCAGCTCTCTTCTGCATTGCATCAAGTAGGTAGGTAGGGACATTCAAAATGTTGTTATATCATAATGTTACCAGTTGTACCGTCAAACTTCGTTGGACCTACGATAATTATTCTTTACGAAATGTCTGCTTACTTTCTGCAACACCATGACACCTACCTAAAAATTCGCTAATCAAACAAACGAAAAAAAAGCTGCTATCCTAGGGTAGCCCAGAACTCATAGTATATTACAACAGCCTTTTCGTATAAAACATATCTTTGCATAAAAATACATAATTTTATGAAAATCAAAGAATTTTTTTTTTCTTTTTTAGCCCTTTTTCTAGAACAAGTGAAATTTTCTTTGGATACTTTAAGAGGGTTCCCCTGAAGGTACAGATCTCAACATTTTACTGACTCATCTACATCGAGGGGCTAACCGTTCTACCAAATTTCAATCAAATCGGATAAGAATTACTATGAGTTATGGGTGCGCACACATTTTTGGCGTACGCGTACCGGTACGCGGAAATTAAAAAAATTTTTTTTTTTTTTGAATCTATAATCTCGAAAACGTCGAGAAAATTAATTTCAGCGAAATCTATTTTTTTTTTGAAATCCGATCACAAGACTCATGTATATTCCATATACTATGAGTAATAATAATTCTGATGACAGACGGCAAAACCTCACAACATATTAACCTTTTTATTCACTTCTCGCGATCCAATTTTTAATCAAACTAAAATCAACACTTTTTATTTATATAAAAAATACGCTTAAAAATATG
The DNA here is from genome assembly GCA_963576905.1 of Mystacides longicornis. Taxonomy (NCBI): domain Eukaryota; kingdom Metazoa; phylum Arthropoda; class Insecta; order Trichoptera; family Leptoceridae; genus Mystacides; species Mystacides longicornis. Next base: position 31,904,642 of record OY756429.1, on the reverse strand, counting down.
TATGAAAGTTAAAAAATTATTTGTGAAAGCTCGAAATTCTATAAAAAATCTGCGTATCAATATTTTTTTTTTCAATTTTTTTTTTATTGATTCAATCTATTTTTTATGCATAATTTAAAAAAGTCATCATTTGCCACTCCTTGTCTATATAAACTATAAGTTTACGAAATTTTATACTCTTCCGTCCGCGCAATTTTCGTAAAAACAGTCACATATTTATATAAGTAGATATTCTTCTTTTAATATTTCTTAATAAAATAAGATAAAATATTCCCTATCCGTACATCACTTGAAACATACACTCTTGACTTTGACTTGTAATAATATGTGAGCACGATAACCATTGAGACACCAAAAGGTTTCTTTGAGATCCGTTCAGTTATGAAGGAGGAGATCGGCTTCAAAGTATCTGAACACAAGAAATATAAATATATAGTGATAAGTACGTGTACCCTAAGTCGTCTTTGCATCTCCCTCCATGGATCATTACACAAAAATATTTAAGATCTATCATTGTTACAGTGATGTTTTATATAAATTCCGATTGTTCGAGACCTTATACGTACAGGGTGACTGGTAATTCGATACATTCCTTGAAAGAGGTTATACTAGAGCATATTTGCAACAATTTTGTTCCCATTCATCAGAGGTCAAATGCCAGTGGTTTTCAAGTTATTTAATTTTTAGAGTTTTTTTTTTTAATTTTCCACCTTTTGATCTAAAACTGAAAATTGTGAAATGAAAAATTTCAAAAAACGTCAGAAATACAACGTTTTAAAATCACAAGTTAGTTTTTTCCATTTTTATTTTCGATTTTTAATCGTTATTCTGTTGTTAGGGGCGGCCGCCACTGATTGCATGGATCAATCCATGCAATCAGTGGCGGATCCTGACAAGTGGAGGCCCTAAGCGGTAGAAATAAGGGGCCGCAAAATTTTCCATATTAATTTGATTTAGAATTTCTCTTTCAATATACAATATTGCCATATCATTTAATCCATCTTCCCCATATTATTGTTTCTTAAATAGTTTTTTTTTCTCCATTTTCTTCTGCAAACAACGAAAAGTGTTAAAACTTATCCTCGCATATAACTACGTCAATGTCATCCCTGAAAAATATATACATTAACAAGAATGCTTATAATTATTATGATTTTTTCTATATGTGTGTAGAAGTAGAATAATCAACCCATTTTTCCTTCACAAGTTCGGGGCCCCGATTTTTTTCTCATTTATTTTCCCTTCACAAACTCGGGGCCCCGATTTTTTTTTTCTCATTTATTTCCCCTTCACAAACTCGGGGCCCCGATTTTTTTTCTCATTTATTTTCTCGTCACAAACTCGGGGCCCTGAGTTTTTTTTCTCATTTTTTGTCCCTTCGCAAGCTCAGGGCCCCGAATTTTTCTTCTCATTTAATTTCGGGCCCCGATTTTTTATCTCATTTTATTTCGGGGCCCCTCATGAGCTCGGGGCCCCCGCGGCCGCTTAGTCCGCGTACCGTTAGATTCGCCAATGCATGCAATAAATCAATCATCGAAAGAATCTGTTCGGCAGATGTCGAGTTATAAGTGTACGCACTAACCCGACTTTCTTTTATATTATAATATGTAGGTAGATACATAACAGGTTCACGGCGCAAGTGAGTACGGGTCCTTAAAGGCCGTATGCATATAAATAAACCAATTAACCCAGACAGACCAACCCCGGGTAGAAAAACCGTACTTCCAACGGGTTGTGCATGTGTCAGAGTCACGATGTTTTTAAATTCTCACACACGTTTATAAGATAGGCGGGTTACTTACCGAGGCACTTATGTAGGTACAAAAAAGAAATTAACGATTTTCTCAAAACACGCGGTGCTTGCGTCCAAGGTCGTAGCGATTTGTGTTGTGAAAGTGTGGAGCCCGGGCTTTTGTACGTAGGCCGCGGCCCAGACGATGACGCGAACTAGAAAAAAGGTTCGATATTCGGGTCAGATGTGTATTATAATAAAAGCCCGGGTCACTCTCCCTCTAACGCACGTCATTCATTTATTCGATTTGAAACATTTTTCTTTCTTTACATGTAAAGTGTACATTCTTTCCATGGAAAGTTCTTTAAATGTAAAGCGTAATAAACTTTGACAATATGACTTAGAAATATTCAAAATATTTTTCTTTGTATTACGGCTGTTTAATTGCAGGTCCGCTTTTCCAGAAGAAACATTATATAATGGGGTATCCACTCTTTTCTATCGAAACACACTTTTTCCACCAACATGTCTTTTCTCATACAGCCTCTCCTATTTCATTGGAATTGATTGTGTTCGATTCACGTCATTCGCCAGAGTGATTCTCAAAGTTGGGGCGACCTGACACGGCACAGAAAGAAGAATAAGAATCATTCCTTCTAGCACAATGGTTCTTAGTCTGGGTTAAATCGAACATCAGGGGTTCAGTGAGTCAATCTCGTGGGTTCGGACTGAGGTTAAGACACGCATCCGACTCATATTATATTAAGAACTTATCACTGAACCCCTCTTCAAATTAAGAAGAGTTGAGTGAATTCGCGTGTGGAGTTAAGTTTTTACTCCAAAAAGGTTAAGAACCACTGTTCTAGAACATCACAATAGTTAGTTCTTACTTCTACGAATCGCTGTGGTAGCGGAGAAAAGTCCAAGTACATACTTCAAGTATGATCAGCGTTGCATAACAACAATACATATTTAAATAACCAAGCTATGAATCGATTCACTTTGACCCATTTGCATATTTTCCTCCAACAACATCAGATTGTAATTCTACCTAAAAAAACTCTTTTCTCACTCACTTTTTTTACTCGAATCGTTATGTTACCGTGACGGCCCTACGCGACTTCAGAGTCATCGAATCATTTTCAATGTGATTTTTTAAAGCAAAGATTTTATTATTTAACTAGTTGAGCCGACAAACCTTGTCCTCTCTTAACTATGAATTACATTCACAACGTTCGCCGTTCATGTGTTTGCCTTTTGTCATTTGATTATTTGATCAGAATGATGTTTTTTCCTGCTTACAGATACATCTTCGTCTCACCAGTTCGTGATACAAGTGGTAGAAGGGTGATATTCTATAATGTCAGTAAGTATGTTTCAATTATTTATATATAAATTACATGCGTAATGGCGATTTTAATATTTGTTATATATATGTATATATTTTATTAATTTAGTTTATTACTAAGAAGCGAATATAGTACAGTTATTAATAAAGGTGTTAATTGATTAAACTCGCTGCGAGATTGTCTGTTCTTCTTCAATATTTTAATCATTGTTATAATCAACATAATATACAGCATGTGTGTATACACATAATATAATAATTAATTATTGATGTGTTAATTTTAGTTCACGCCAAATTAGACTTAGCTATAAGTTTGTACAAAATTGCGTGGGTATGATACAAATTGTATTGTTATAATTTGAAGTGGTTGGTAGATCAGTGGTGTCAGTTGACGATATTCGTACGTACAGTGTATTGGGTTAAAATTCCGGTGCTGACCATTTCTAATTTCACAACACAAGCTTATTTGCTTTATGCGAAAGATGCCGTTAGTGAATTTTGGGTGAACACAGATTCATTTTTATAACAAAATATATAAACATATATTTGCCGACCTCAGTAGCCTAGTTTTACAGTCGTGGACTTCAGATCATGAGGTCTCGGGTTCGATTCCCGGTGGATGTTTTTTTTACTTGAAATTTCTAACCGGGGTTGGCCTGTCTCATATTGGACAGGACCGGTTGACTGGCAAAAATTGGCTCAGGCAATAAGTTATACTGACACCTTTGTATAGAAAAGTATTAATTTAATTTAAGTCGATATTATATACCACGTAGTACCGGAATTCTGAAGAAAAATGTCAAAATTTCATGTCATATTTTGGTTTATGAGGGACATTGAGGGAGGAGAAAAATAGTGACACAGTGACACATTTTAATTAGTAATGACACCATGACAAAATCACCTATGATCTATGATTGTTGGCCGCGGGGTGCTATCAAAGTGCAGCATGAACAGATAATTATTTTTAACTAGTTTTTTTACCCGTCCACTAAATGAATAAAATACTTGTGGAATACAAATGGGAATTTTAATCTCCGGAAGTCTACGTACAGAACGTTATAAAAGTATGGTACCTACGTATATAATTTGTACGTACTTATATTAGTTGTAACACTTGTAACTTTCGTATTATCAATCTAAACCAGGGGTTCCCAAACAGTCTAAACCAGGGGTTCCCAAAGTGTGCTTCGCTGTGCCCTGGTGCGCCGTTGAATGTTAAGAGGGGCGCCGTGAGTCAATCCTCTATTATGATCCGAAACCACCGATCACGAATCACAAACATTCTCGTCTAGCTACCTACGTATAAAGCAACAATTCCTATTTTGAGCGCTCGCATCTTCAAAGAACATATAGGAATATACTCTTCGCACCGAATGCTATGTGGAACCATAGAATCATTCATAGGGAAGTTCTTGCATCAAAGTAAATGAGCTCTAAACTGAACTTAATACTAGAATGTGTCACTGGTGCAGTGTAAACTGCATAAAAATTAGGCCTCTAAAGGAGACTTTTTAAAAATCGGTGAAAAGACATGGGAGCTGAACAAGCAGTCCCTGCTGTATTACTGCAATTCACGATGGCTTTCACGTAGAAATTTTTACACCAAGAAATTCGCAATCACGATTTTGAATCTTTCTTTTCAAGTCAACAACTCGCACATTCTGAAACTATTGAAGACAATAATTGCAGCGTAAGAAACTGCATTTGTGGATAAAAAAAAACCGAGTGAAGGTAGAGCCGGTAGAGGTCAAGATTGCTTCTCGCAATTGTATGCGGCTTCTAATGAATTGAATAAAAGCTCACAGAATGGTTTTCAAAGTTTTTAGCAGATGATCTATGATCCTTTGCATGCACAAATGGCCTATTTGAAATAGCTTATACGTAGGGCGCCGTGACAAAATACTAAACTTGTAAGTGCGCCGCAGGCTGAATTTAGAGAAGTTTTGCACGGCTCTACGCAGAATAATATCTGACGTAAAATCTTTATTTTCTGCGTGATGTTTCCAAATACAAAAATACATAACTGAATTACTTTGTAGTTATTTTGTAAAAAAAAATAATTGAGATTGGCCCCTTTCTCCGCGACAAACAAAACAAATAATGCGGTCACCGTTAGACGCACGCCGCTAAACAATTCGGTCGCAAGGTCGGACCTCTACACTCTGCCGCGTTCATTACTGCATTATGAAACTATCGCATTAAAACATACAGTTGCGTCACAGCAGAGTTGGCTATTACGGTGTGAGGCCTATGTTGTTTATAGTCGACCACGTGCTCTATGCTATAGCATACGTTATTATTATTCCTATCAATCCTATCTCCACATTTTGTTGTTATTTTGGTTGATTATTGCCCAATAAACGCAAACGCACATATTATTAAATTTTCAATCCAACTGTGACATCCAACCAAAAGCTTTCCACATACATACACACCCTAATTTATGTAGTGGTACGTGAGCTGTTGTTTGAAATGGGCGTATACGCAAACATAGGTAGCTCATTCCCATGCATGTACCATCAGTATCCTTATTCTCGTAGCGGTCTTAATACGCTCTTATCTTGATTGACAATCATAAAATGACGGATTGGTATTCACAAAACAAGATATCTAGTAGATATCTTAAAAATTCGTTATGTTTGAAATATCAGTATGAAAATGATCCAGTTCAAGATATGATTAACATTAGATTCCGATAGTTTTGTGAATACGACTGCTTGCGATCGTGTCTTAATCTTATCGTTAAGTAATTTTTAAAAGCGATTGATTACGAGAATAGCCCTACAGTTCTGTACTAGAACTTAAGGAACCTTGAGCCAATATTGTCTCGCAACCACCCTGGCAACGAGAAATGCCCTGACGCTTCGGTGATAGAAAAGTGCATGAAATATGCATCAAGAGTCTAGACAATAAATTCAGAAGACGTGTTATTTTTCTTCGATGGTTTCCTTGTAGCGTGTGTTACCATGGTTGAATCAACAAAACACCAATAAACGTCCCCATACTCCGCAGCCCGCATCATCGAGTATGTACAAAATGTCCAACAGTCGTACCTTCGCCCTTATTCTCGTAGCGGTCTTATTGCTATCGCGTATGTATCAATTATCTAGCTATTAAGCCAGACGTGGTAGCTAAAATGGGATTTCGTTTCGTGAATACCACTTACGGTCTTATATCTTATCGCGATCTATATCTTGTCTGCATCTTATCATTAAGACGCGATAGCAATAAGACCACTACGAGAATAAGGGCGCTTTTTAAACCTATTTAGTCACACCCCACCTTTCAAGAAGTTAGTTAGCCGACCATGTCAATTATTATTAGTTAGTCGAAATCATTTTGATATCAGGTATTCGAACGGGTTCGAATTTCGAATAATTACTAAAGAAATATTTCGGATACTAACCGAATATTTGACATATCGTTTTAGCCTACTTCGCTTCGCACATACGATTCGGTTTCATGGTTCTAATAATAATTTACCAAGAAGTCTGTAGTGTTTACGTCGTGATAGGTTGAAAATGGCGGCCATTAATTTGACAGCTCATATTAGTCTGTACCATTATGGAAACAAAATAATAATTATTATTATACACACCATCGATAAAGTATATTATTGTTGCCCCGTCTTTTTCGATTGAATTTGGCCAAATAGCACATCACTATATTGGCCACTTATCGTTATAATAATTATAGTTACGTCACACCAAGTGCTCCATAGCGAGTAAGATTCACATAAAGATGTGCTAATTAATCCCAATCTCGATTTGTCATATTTAAATATTGTTTGCCAATAATAAATAGCGGCCAATTATGATATAGGTACTCATCGATTATTTTAACATTTGTTTGAGCATTCCATCTTTATTGACACGAGATATTTTATTGTTGTGAGATCTTCATGCAGGATATGCGGAAAAATACTGATCGATAAAGTTAGAGGAATGATAATTCTATTAGAAAGAAATTCCATTTAGAGGAACCTTATCCTTCTCGTACAAAACTACAAAAAAATAATAAGCGAAATTTGTCCAGCTGTTCACGCGTGATTCGATGACCACGCAAAATCGGACTTCATATATAGAGGTTAGGTACATATATTTTATGGATTTTGTTTCACATTCTTGGACTTCAGATCACGAGGTCCCGGGTTCGATTCCCGGTCGGGTCAGAGTTTTTTCACTTGAAATCTCTTCCCGGGGTTGGCCTGTCTCAGATTGGACGGGACCGGTTGACTGGAAAAAATTGCCTCAGGCAATAAGTTCCGCCGGCTATACTGACACCTTTGTATAGAAAAGTGTTAAATTTTTTACCTATTATAGATGTCGATGAAATTTTGTTACATAAATTTATATCTTGCGATTCAGTTAATTGGGTGTTTCTTTATACGCAGAAAAATTATCGGCTATCAATAATGATTTATGCACAGTTCCACTAATGCTGATGCAATTCTTAATTAAATCCAATTCAAGAGAGATAATAATATGGATTACTTGTTGAGGCTGAGCAGTATGGGTCCATCTACCCATTATATATACCTACACACCAATTGACGATGAAGTAATGCGTGGTGTACGAAATTGTTACATTTCGTCAAAATAAGTATTATTAGGATTGCGCAACTAGAACTGTTATACTATGAATACAAAATTTTAGTACAAACAAAATAAAAGTATAAGAGCATGAAAGTAGTAAAATAGTTATCTAGAAGATAAAGTTTGGAATGACAGTCTATCTGTTATTACTAAAAGTACTTTTATAACTCCTTATTTGTACCATTTTTTTTTGTAAAGCAAACATGTCATACTCCCTTTTTAACCCCGCTTAGGGGTATAGGGAAGCAACAAGAGCCTTCTAGTCCCTTAACCGTAAAGCAACATCGGATTCAACAATTCATAGATCTTGTGGAACTATAATATTTTTTATGCTTAACAACCAAAATTTTAATATCATTATGAGATCGTTTTTAAGAATGGAATTCAAAAAAAAAAAATCATTTCACTTTTGTAAAATGTCAATAAAATAATGTAATATATATCACTATCTACACACCCTTAACTGGAATGACTTCGAATTAGATTTCCGACTTTTGTTATAATAAATTACGAGAAAACACAAACATACCTAGGAACGCAAGAATGGAAGAAGAGAAAGTGCGAAGATAAATAGAACAAAGATTTCTAACGCGAAAAAGTTGGACTGCTGATGAAAACCATGTAGGTACGTAGTAGGTATGTGGCATCGTAGACGTACAGAATCATCTTAGTCCTTGACAAGCAGTACAGAAGTCTCACAATAATTATTACTACTTTTTGTACTTATTGTTGGTGACGTTTCAATAGGTACATCGGTTGATCTTGAAGTCAAAGTTTGCAAATTGAGGAAAGACGGGAGAATAAAACGTTGACGTGGGTATATTAAAAGTGTAATTAACTATTAAAAGACTACACGATGTATATTCGGAGACGAATACAACAAATCAAAAACCATGAAAATCAGTCGAGCCGTTCTCCAGTTATAAGTGTTGGAACAAACCCAACTCTCTTTTATAGATATAGTAGATAGAAGAAGATATGTCAATCATTTTAACATGTTTCTATTTTTATCACTGACATTATTCAACGTTTTTTAATTTTTAATACGCAATTATCGAAAATTCTGTAGGTACCTATCTTGATATACATAGGTACCTATGTATGTTTTGAAATTCAATGGTTGCTGGGTAGGTAAATAAAATTGCGTTGTCAAGAAATTTATCACAGAAAGGAATAACCGTTCCGTACAAAATGTATGGGAATTTTATTTTTTTTATATTTTTTATTCCTTATGACTTTTTCATTTTTTTAATAGCTAGTAGATAAAGTAGATAAATTAATCACTTATTTATTTACTTAAACAATATAATTTTGACCGATGCATCTGCTTTGAACGATGTTTATATGGCACATTCAGACAATCGCACCAACTTCTATCAATTAACATAAAATTTGATTAAAGGTGCATTTATAGCAAACGAACAAAGATCCAGAGCTTGAAAATAGAGTATATTTTCCTAATCGTTGATATGGTTACCAAGGAAATAATAACCATCAGAAAGAGCTGTCATCGCCTACTAATAAGTTGTTGTTTCCACGGTGTCAGTTATCAACGATTAGGAAAATATACTCTATTTTCAAGCTCTGGGTCTTTGTTCGTTTGGTATAAATGCACATTAAAGCAAATTTAATTACCAAAATTAGAATGAACTTAATTATTTTTAAAAACACTAATAGGGTCACCCGCTTTAAAGTAGGTATTCTTGAATTTTCTAATAGGTACTCCACACGACTTTCTTTATTTTTTCATTCATTGAAACCTTCTGACGACAGCAAACCCAAGAAAAAAGGATCGACGCAATCAATAATTGGTCTAGCATATTATGCGTGATGCAATGACCAAGGAAAATAGGGCTCAATTTTTTTTAGAGAATTATTCAAATGCTCTGTGCAATAATATATGCGTGTTATCCTTGAGTCGCGGTCATTTTGTCTGGCTAAACACTGATAATTTCTTGACGATAACACTGCGCAGTCCCGCCATCTCCATATTATTCTGTGCGCAGCCCTTTCACTTTCGACATCACCGCCTAAATGCCTTCCACTTCACACTCGACTATGTACCTTTACCACGTACCGTCCGACTACCCTACCATAATATTATTTTTGTGTTGAAACGAGTGATTCGAATATTGTTATGTGCGTGTGTGATAATACGCCGTATAAATGATTTCAACGCACTTTTTGAGAATATGTACGAAACTCTTACACATAATCACTACCGTATAATAATATACTTACATAACTGCCGTGCTAAGCGAAAAAGCCGTATCTCAAAAAAAATTTTTTTTTGTTTTTTATCGCTTCTGATAGCTAAACCCAGTCTGTATCTGTTCCACTAAGCCAAAAATTCATATCTCTCATATAACATAGAAAAAAACACCTAAGAATATATTTCGTATCTCAAGTTTACCCTAAATTATGAAGAAACTTAGCCGTATGTTATTTTTGTGAAGCTAAAGAGCCGTATGTTAAAGATACATGAAAAGGGCTAAGGATATAGCGATCTTAACTCAAACATAATTACTAAGGCAAAAGGCAGTAAGTTTCTGTTCCGAAGGATTTTAAAGTTGCCGCCTCGATGCTTAGTATTTTTTTTAACAAAATACGATTTTAAAATGTATTTGGCTTCCTGAGATTACAACTGTTGTACTGGAAAGTGGACGTTAATCATTTATATGTAAGGGTTAAATTAGTCTAAAAATATATTTGGTACTTGGGTATTTTTTTGTCTATTAACTATTACGATTAACCTACTCGCTGTGTTTTCGTGTCATTGTCTGTATGGCCGAGGCCGTAAAAAGATGTAAAGTCTCTTGACAGCCCACTATAATATGAAAATTAATAAAAAATTGTATGGTTGCTGGAAAGGACCATGTTCCTGGAGCCTGGATAGCGTTCATTCTTCTCGTGCGTATGAAGGAATTTATAGATACATTTTGGCAGGAGAATTTCCTGATTAAACACCAGGCCAAATTCCCCAATATTGACATCAAGGTGAGGAAGAATTTGATTTGATTTGAAGTGTCTTGTTTGGGGTGTGCTGCTATTCTGCTGTGTGGCAGCTAAAATTGCATCATTGTGCACATAATATTATTTTGGACAAGCTTATAGTTTCTTATTTAGTACTTAGTAGGCTTATTTGTTGTGCCTTTTCTGATCTGTTGGGGCTTAAGGAGGTACCTAGTACAAATCAATGCTTTGTATTGATGCAACAAAAATGTATGATGTGTAAAGTACATAAATACCTATATACTTACCTAATTTCGCTATAGCCGTCTAGCGAACGCAATTTTTTATGTAAATATGCATAAAATATATACACTTAATGACCTTAACATACAAGTCCCTAACATATTTTTTAAGAATATCTCCCAATCAAACCATTAAACACAATAAACAATTAAAATAACCCTTCGCGAATATGTATTTACGGTTAGTTTTACCAATAAAAAATTATACAGGCGAAGTTAGGATTCATAGTTCCAAGGTTTTCATACAGTTGATGAATTATCAGCAGGGTTGTCAACAAAAAGTTCCTTTTCAATTTTATTTATTTATTTTATTTACTTGAAATCACATTACAATCATACAACTTTCTGTTCATCGTGTTTTACGGAATAATTTCTCTTTAGTTTCTTAGTCTGAAATAATAAAAAATAATAAAAATAAAACATGTTGAGGCAACCCTACGCTAGGCGAAGTTAGGTATTTGTTGAGACTTGATAGGACATGTTGCTGTACTTATCGAAGTAATATAAAAAATAATGCAGTTTAACATTTAAACTCACAAACTTCTACCAACCTTAAAAAATTCGTTCAAAATTCCGAAGTTCCGCACAGCAAAACTGTTGACAGCGCTGCGAGATTTTAAAATGTAAAATATCGGATTTCACTCATAGTTCAAAAAGTGGCTACTCGCGGCGCTAGTAGTTCAAAAATAAAATGTCACTCCTTCCAAGGAAAAGATTTTTGACAAAACCCTTCTAAATGAATATGTTTCAACCTATTCTCGCATTCGATACGTTTAGACGTTTTTCATACAAAATGAATCCATAATAGTCACTTTTTTCAAGTGATTACCTTACACTTGCTACAGAATAGGGGCAAGGGCGTCGCCAAGGGGGGGCAAAGGGGGCAGCTGCCCCCCCCCCCCTAGAGATTAAAAATGTAGGCAACTCCAAAGCAACCAAAGTTCTAAAACCATGCTTTGCCGTTAAATCCTAAAAAAATCTTCATACTCTTGACTATACTTTAAATTCATATTATATTTCTCATCCTCATAATTTAGGATATACGGAGAATAGCCTATGACTTGGTTCAATTGCCCCCCCCCCCCAGGCCTTGGGCTCAGTGGCGTAACACGGGGGGGGGGGCGGTCCGCCCCGGGCGGCACTTTTCAAGGGGCGGCAAAATGACCCGACAAATAAAAAAAACTTTGTAAAAAACAAAAAACCTAAATAGTATAGGTACGAGACTTTATTTCGTGCTCAGTCCATAGGTTGGAGGTCACCCTTAGGAAGGTAACAGTTCATTTTTTCTACTAATACCTCCAAGTGATTCACTATCAATGTCGGCACTGTTTTCTAAATCGGCAGATATGACGTTTGGAAACATTTCATAAGGTACCAATCAGTGGCGGATCTAACGGTATGCGGCGTGAGGGGCCCCGAAATAAAATGAGATAAAAAATCGGGGTCCGAAATTAAATGACAAAAAAATTCGGGGCCCTGAGCTTGTGAAGGGGTAATAAATGAGAAAAAAACTCGGGGCCCCGAGTTTGTGAAGGGAAAATAAATGAGAAAAAAATCGGGTCCCCGAGTTTGTGAAGGGAAAATAAATGAGAAAAAAATCGGGTCCCCGAGTTTGAGAAAAAAAATCACTTAAATTCTTAAAATTGAATAAGAGTGAGTTAATTCAAGTTCCTTTTTTTTCTTCTTTAAGTAATTTCGGGTTAAGGTCTTAAAAAAACTTTGCGGTGATTCCGCAGGTAGAAAAATCTGTGTCAGAAGTTAGCTCTCTCCCACTATCCAAAAATTGATATTGATCCATATTTCGTAGAGTTTTTTTGATTGATTTAATCTATTTTTATGTATGATCTAAAAAAATATTAGCATTTGCTACCCCTTCTCTATAAAACTGTAAGTGTGCGCAATTTCATACTCCTTCGTCGCAAACCCACGTTACGCCACTGCTTGGGCTGGCGACGCCCTTGAATAGGGGTACAGATTGAAATAAGAAAAAGCCTACCTCATTTATACTGGTAAAGAGCCATCTTTATTGTTTTACGGAAACACATATTATTATCATTATTTTATTATCAGTTGTCTTCAACAGATGGCATTATACGACTTAGCAGATAAAAAATATATATAACAAATTTAACAGTAGGTACTTTGTTGCAATGATATAGTAATAAAAAAAGTTCTTAATTAAAATAATTTTTTCGCAATATTTTGTCTGAAAAAGACTGAATTTTGGTTAAGAAGTAATAATATATGCGTGTTAAGTACTGGTATTTCGGCACGAGAAAGCGGAGGGGTCGTAGTTACGTGCGAAAGTCGCTGCCACCACGCGACGTTAAGTGGTGTAGAAAGAACCCAAACAAAAACAAATCATGAGGACAACACCGCGTAACTAGCCACACCCTTCTTTTTATCATCCAACTCTTTTTTGAAGCACTTTCTGCATGAGCATTTTTTCAACTATTTTGTGAAGATTTTTTTACACCGCGTAACTAGCCACACCCTTCTTTTTATCATCCAACTCTTTTTTGAAGCACTTTCTGCATGAGCATTTTTTCAACTATTTTGTGAAGATTTTTTTACACCGCGTAACTAGCCACACCCTTCTTTTTATCATCCAACTCTTTTTTGAAGCACTTTCTGCATGAGCATTTTTTCAACTATTTTGTGAAGATTTTTTGCGCAACTACAATGATAAGTTCTCTGACATTGACATATTTGCGGCTACACCACATAGTTTTAAGAATTCTGTTCTCAGTGTTCTCAACGAATGATCTGTTTTACAATAATTTTAATATCAATAAATTGTCACCCTTTTCCCCTCTCCCATTCCTTTCCTCTATCCCTTCTTTGTGATTGATGCTTTGTTTATTTCTTTGATTTGTACCTTGTACGTTTTTATTATTTTTTGACATTTTTTATAGGTTAAGTTATTATTATTTATATAGAGAAATTTTATTTGAGACGATTATTGTTATTTATATTCAGACATTTTATTATAGACTGTTATTATTGTTTATTTTGAGAGATTTTATTTTAGACTATTATTATTATTTAAATTGAGAATTATTTACTATTATTATTGTTTTTTTTTTATTAGTGTTTGACTTTTGAAACATTCTTAGACCAATCATTGTTATTTTATACATACAGTTTCATAGTCTTCATGTTTCTGGACATGGAATTCCGACAAACAATTCCTTTACGGCGTTTGTCCTAAATTGCTTGAAACTCAGAGAAATTGTAAAAATCACAAACAAATCAAACATAAAACTAATCTAAACTAATCTAAAGGGCAAAGGTAATACAGAAAACCTTTTTGTGCTCAGAGTGCAACAATAGTTAGTTTTCCATCAACTAGAGGACTCAACGAGCATTTTCTTTTGGAGCATCTAAATATTAACTGCAATATGAAAGTATGAAGTTCTCTTGTTGCCTCCCTATGCTCCTAAGTGGAGTTCAAAGGGAGTTTTGATTTGATTGAAGTTCATTGTAAAGGGGTGTTCCATTAAATTTGCTTTTTCAAATCTATCGAAGGATCGGGATTTCTGTACTTCTAATCCCAAATAACTGTATGTAAGGCCACGGCGATTTGATATTGTAGGTACCTACTTATTTCAATAATATTATTGTTGATCGAATGATATTTGCGCTGTTTTGTGGTCTTCGAGAACATCAATGTCTGAATGATAAACTGTTCCAATTTCTAGTATACCTACTTAGTTTTGTTTCAATACAATGTAAAAGCAACTTAGTTGTGCAGAAATTAATAAAATGAAAAAATAAAATAAATACCCGCGATATTCTCATATAAGTGTACACCAAACGAGCATGCAGCCGAATCTTGAAACGGAGCATAATATTCTTTTTCTTTTCTGGTTGATCCTAGACACCATGGGTCATCAACCTGCGGCCCGCGAGACTTCTTGGTGCGGCCCGCAAGATTCTCGCCGCAACGCATAAATTTATATTTTTTTTATCGAATTTAAAGAAAAACCACTATGTTCAATCTGACAAAAGAGTATTTCCGTGCTAAAGGAATATAACCTGAAGCGAGATTATGATATTGAGCACAAAACTAAATTAATTAAGTTTTATTTTTAAAACCAAAATATTTGTACATAATTTTTTTTTTTTTTTTTTTATTTATTAAAAATGAAAATTAAAATTACAAAATATAATATAAATATAAAAACATAATATTTAAATTTTTAACAACAATTCTCTCTCATAAAGCATAGAGCTTGTGTTGAGAGAGTGTTTTGACTAACATGATTTTGTATGTCACATTATTGAGCTTATAAAAACTTTGATACTTACATATTGTAGGTACCTATACATACTGCAAGTGCGGCCCACACTGATCCCCATGAAAAATATTTGGCCCTTTTACAACAAAAAGTTGCCGACCCATGCTAGACAACATGGAAATGGAAACAATAACAAGCAAGAACTAATTAATGTGCGATGACAGTCTTTCTCGTCGTTATTTCCTTGGTGACCATATCAACGATCAAGAAAATATAATTACTTACCTACTCTTTCTTCCATCTCCCCGGTCTATTTTCGTTCAGTTTAAATGCACCCTAAGAACCCATCTTCCTTTATTTTGTATTAGGTTAGGTATATGTACCTACATGTATCAATCAATCAATCAAATCTCCCTTTGAACTCCACTTAGGAGCATAGGGAGGCAACAAGAGCTCTCCATTGCGCTCGATCTTGCGCAATGCTTATGACCTCCTCCCACACCAAGTCCATTTCCCTGAGCTCTGCCTCGAAGGAACGGAACACGGTATGAGAGGGAGGGACCCTGATGGGAGGAAAAACAGCGCTCTCCTCGGTGAACTGTCATTCGGCATCCTCAACACATGTCCCAGCCATGCCCATCTCCTGTCCGTAATGGTGGAAGTGACGGGACTGCGCCGGGTGCGCCGACGTATAGCGTCGTTCGTGATGCGGTGGTACCATCTTATACCCAAAATTCTCCTGAGGCACTTCGTTTCGAATGCAGATACTTTTTGTGCCTGGCTTTAGTCAGGTGCCAGGACTCGTCACACCCATACAGAAGAATGGGCAACACACACGCATCAAACAGTTTACATTTCGTCTCGACACTAAACGCCGACGCCTTCCATATCTTGGTCATGTTGTTGAAGGCGCCACTTGCCATACCGATACGTATCGGGAGCTCAGCTCCGAGGTCACCAGTGGTGGTAATGGTTGCTCCCAGGTACTTAAATTTATCCACCCGGGAGACCTGGTGACCATCGATGGTTATCGGTAGCTGTTTATCGGGGCAGGCATTATTCGCCATGAGCTCCGTCTTACTGGCATTGACTCGAAGGCCGAGGCGTAATTCCTCCACTGTCGTACTGAACAACGCTAGGTCGTCCGCGTACTCCAGATCGCACAGTTCGCCCATTAGACCATCTCTCTGTGTTATCGGTATACCTCTTGCTCCTTGCATGGACTTTCTCAACAGGAAGTCCATGACTATTATAAATATAAAAGGAGCTAGTACGCAGCCCTGTCTGACTCCTGTGGTGATCCTAAAAGTTTCAGTAGGACCACCTGGCGTTTTCACGCTACACTCGGAGTTTTCATACAGGGACTGCACCATTTTAACTATATTCGAAGGTATACCATACAGAGCAAGTATTTTCCATATTGATGGTCTATGTGGGCTGTCGAAGGCCTTTTCAAAATCTATGAAGCAACAAGCGACTGGAGAGTTAAACTCTTTGCACTGCTGAAAGATGCACCTGGCACAGAAAATTGGGTCGGTGCAGGACCTTCCAGGTACAAAGCCGCATTGTTGTTCTCTCAGGACAGCCATGACAGGCCCCCGAATGCGGTGTAGTAATATCTGAGATAATACCTTACCGGGAACACTCAGCAGAGTAATTCCACGGTAGTTTCCGCATTCAAGGGGGTCCCCCTTTTTAAGTATTGCGACGATGGATCCATTCCGCCAATCTACATGAATCACATGTTTTATTTTATAATTTCTTCCCGCCGTTGACATCTTTCCGATGATAGTAGTGTCTCAGAAATAGTAAAGCTTATAATATATCTTGTCCCCACTCTAGCTATTTCTCACAACAAACTAAAAAAGTGAAATAAAACAAAAGACATTATGTTGTCTTGTAGACGGAAATTCACGCCATTCTCACGCTCATTGATATTGTTGTACCATCTGAGGTTCACATTATGATTCGTGTAGTAATAAAAGATTCAATTAATAGTAAGAAGAACACATTTGTTACCTTGACCCCCTTTCTGGACTCTCGCTGCGGTTAAACTTCGCTCTTTTTACGAACAAACCTCTTTTATAATATTATACCAGAGCTAACCAATGTTTTGAATCGCTACCACCATATTATTTTTATAACCTGCTACAAAAATTAGAACTGAATTTTCTTTCTTTGAATAAATAAGTCTTTTTATAAATTCTAAAACCTGGGAACAACCATTACCACCACTGGTGGCCTCAGGGCTGAGCTCCGGATACGTATCAGTATGGCAAATAGCGCCTTTAACAACATAATCAAAACGTGGAAAGCGACGGCGCACTAACGAGCATTTCGACTCGAAAACCGGACAAAAGTGAAAAATACAAACTACATTAATTGTCACTTAAAAAGTGATTTTTATATACATAAATAACCATTCTATCATAAACTTAACTAAGATAGAGTCTACCCTTCTTGCCGTGGCTCTCCAATCAGTTGGAAACTGCTCCTCGTTCACTAGGCGCTCATTCATCTTCGTTACGCTCTATAAACTTGGGTTTGGTGTTTGACATTGTCTAAAGTGAAAATGTTAAAAATATTGTTATGGAATCTGAAGAACAAAGTATGTACTTTATTTTAATCTATAATATATTTAATTATATGACTATTTAACATTATCTAAAAAGGATATGAAAGAAAACATTCTTGTTCATTGTAAGTTATTTTTACAAATTGGTGTTTTTGTAAATGTTCCGAGTGAGATCGCCTAATTATTTTATTTTTGTAATAAAGCATAGAGATTCACCATATCATATCGTTCAAAACCTTTTCCACATCTTTCCACCAATTAAAAAAAAAGTAATTGTTTAAAGGCAGGAACCTTTTCAAAAATGTTGTTTTCTTATATGGATCCTTTTTTTATGTTTACAGATTTGACATCAAATCTTATAGATATACATGATTAAACTTCATACATGCTTTTTAAAACAAAATCCCAATCCCAATTCCATTTTTTGTATATTGTTTTGTAAGTTCGAATCAAATATAATATTGTATTAGACATTATGCATTTTTATTGATTTCCAATAATAAAATAGGTATAAATAAATTTAACCTTCTGACCATCAAAAGAAGATGATCGTAAGACCGTAGTGGTTAAAATTTAAAAAATACCTCTTTAAAATCAAATTGTTTCAATTATTGCACCAAATAATTTTGTCCGGTTATTGAGGTAAAATGCTCGTCAGTGCGGCGTTTAGTGTCGTTTGATGCGTGTGTGTTGCCCATTCTCCTGTAATGGGTGTTGAGTCCTAGCACCTGACCTATGCCCAGGTACAAAAAGTCTCCGCATTTGAAAAGTGCCTCAGGAGAATATATTTAACTTACTGTGAAAGAGTCAAATAGTGTATTTAGTTCACTTTAAATGAGCCCAAATTCATTTATTTAAAATAAAATTGGGAATCATAACGTGAGAAGAGATTTCGACACCATTTACCCATGCCAATGGAGAATCAAAGGTGGGCCTCTTAGGGCAACCTTTAAGAAGGGAGTGGATTGCAGAATTCGAAGCCGTGGAGCTAATAGCGGGATGGAGAGAAATTGAAATGGTTATTTACACAATGAGGCTAATGAAGGTAGCGGTGCCATTGTTTCTAAAATCCGAAGGTGTTATATGGAGCTGGGAGCTGAGTCGAAATAAATAACATTAAACGTGAAAACTGTTAACGTTCCAAACGTTAACATTAAGCAAATTGAAAATGGTTTCCAAACCAAAAAAAAATGTGTTTCGTCTTCGATATAACAGCAGCGTCGTAATGTTTCCATAGATTTCGAGGTAACGTTTAACGTTAATTTGAACAACTGTCAGAATTATTTTTTCGACTCGGAATATGGAACAACATTGTTTAACGTACGTTGATCAACAGTTTTTACGTTATCTCTATGGAAATAACAACAAATTGTTAACGTTGGAGGTTGTCGTTAATATTTCGACTTGGCCTCCTGAACCAAATTGAAGATACGGTTAACGGGAGAACCCAAGTGAACTCGGCAGTCACGCACAAGCTGTTGGCATTGTCAGTCGCCGCTAACGAAAATTTCACGCAATACTTTTATAAGAAGGTGTAATAGTAATAGATGGCATCGAAGGCTCTGAGACCATTAAAGCCATTATATGCTATGCAAACATAAAGAATTTAAAAACAAGTTGGGATATACTCCTCAATTTGACTAATGGGTCACCGGAGGCAAGGGGCACGATCAATTTGCTGTTGGAAGAGTGGAAAGTGATGACTTGGGAACAACCCGGCAACGAGAAACGTTGTTTGTGATAATATTTTGATGTACGCGAAAGCTTGCGGCTTGCGCTTAACCCCATCTCTGACAAAAAAATTAAATAGGTACCAGCATTAATCAATGCGGATGCATCAATGTGCTGATGCTGATATTCGCGACATCCATGCCTGGGATCAACTAGAGATGAAACGGATAGCAGTTTAGCGGATACCAGATATCCGGCGTATGTTTCTGGTTGGTGCAACATGAACGTATATTGCGTACGTAACTTATGGGCTTGTTGGGAACATTGTCGAAAAAACCATCAACTGCATTAGAAATTCTATGATTAGAGCGTTTAGATTTTAACTTTTACCCTGAGAACCAAGGTCGTAGCCAGGATAGCATTAGTGCAGAGGTTCCCAATCTGTTAAGGATAACGGCTCCCTCAAAATATCAGTGTTTTTTTTTTTCAAAATTTATAATATTCGCAGAATGATAAAAATTCAGAATTCTTTGCTAGAGCCCGGGCAGTGCGTGAACTAAACTGTCGCAGATAAAAGTTCGAAAAATTCTACCTGGCACATATCATACGTGGGGAGAAGTATGGGCCATCTTATATGGTCGTAGAGGGGCTAAACAGGTTTCCGTGGAATATAACAATTGTTCCGAGTAGCCCAGGAAAGAGAAAGATTCGCCACATTGATCGTTGACGTATGGACTACATGACGTGGCATCAAAAGAAATACTGAGAAATTGAGAAACTTTCCTCTGCCGCGGCCAAGTTTTTGGACCACTGCATTAGTGTATTATAATTTTACATAGATTGATATTTAAATAAAAGGCAACTTTACTGACGAGGCGGATTATCAGCAGAAGTATAGTGCGCAACATAGATCTCTGGATTGATCTCTTGAGTTGAATCAATTGTGGGTAAGTGTGGTGTGGGTGAGACCGCAAACTGCATGACTTCAGGAGATTCTTTACATAACTCATCAAAGGTGCGGAGGCCGTGGGTTCGATCCTAGGTGCCTACCGTCTTCCTCTTTCATGACACAAGCTTTAAGAAGCTAACTGTGAAAGAGTCAAAGAGTGTATTAGTGTTCACTTTGAGTACAATATGTACCTAACTATTTTTCACTATAGCGATTAAAACTATACCTACATGTGAAAAAAAATTTGAATAATTCCGAAAAAAAAACGGAAATTATCATTTTTTTTTTTCAAATTTTAAGCGGCTCGTGGGATCTGAAGATGTTGTCCGATTTGAATAATTCTTTTATTGTTTTTCTTGTATTTACCAATCGCAATTTTCCGCACTATAGCGAATCGATATTATCAAAGTCAAGAGACTTTTCGCACCACCCTAATATGTACGAGTACCCTCGTATGTAACATAAAAGGGTGATTTTTCGACTTTTTCCAAAAAGAAGAAAAAGAAAATATTTTCTTCTTCTTTGCGGCCCGCCGCTCAGTATGTATTATAGAATTTGACCCGAAATCCAAAAAGTTTGCCCAGCCCTGTCTTAGAGCCTTCCCTTAGTATTTGCTAATCACCACCAATTCTTTTCAATTTGTTTGCCAACGATCTATTTTCTATTTATTTCTATATCCGTCTCAGCGCCGTCCCTCTGTTTGGGACCTGTCGCCTGTTTATATAATATGGTGATCTTAGTACACGCATAGTCCATTTTCAAATGCCTTTAACAACACCACTCTTAACTCGGAGGGCTGCCTTCTGCATGACGTCGATAGAGCTGAGGTGCACGCACCTCATCACCTTCCCAATACTCCAAGCCATACAGGAGAATGTAATTGCAAAATACAAAGTACACCGATCTGACACGTTTTTCGTCCATTACATGCCGCAGCACCCCGAATAGATACAGCGAATTCCTCAAACGCACCGTGAAAACCGAATGGAGGTCCGTTCTCTCTGCCTACCCCTTACGGGACACGGCGTGATTGGTAAAAAATATTGTCACAACTATTGATTGACGGACATGAGCATTGAACACCGTCATGGGAACAGGAATGCATTCTTATGCGGTCGAAATCCGGCATCGCACCCTCCTCCTCCTTCCGATATCGTATTTTTAGTGTAGGTATTATTATTATTACAGTTTTAATTCATTTGTTTTCTGGGAACAAGTAGTCGTTAAGTTCTTGCTCATTTATACTCTTTATTATACCTATTGCCACAATCAGATTCCTTTTTTACTTTCCTCTACCTTTATATCTTCGCCCGACATAGCCTGTAAGTGCTAGAAGATGACGTACCTTTCACCTGCTGTTGGAGAGGACACGAGGAGCCTTTTCTGTGCGCATGTATATGTCTGACAGCTGACACCACTACGCCCAGCGATCTCACATTAACACTTCGTTTAAATAAACGCTCCAGTTCATTACTTCCTTTCATTGGATCCACGGAGGATGCTTTGTTCTTTAAACTGAATCTTAATCTGAGATCTTACTTCAACCACATCGTTTGATTTTTTTTTTAACAGTCAATTGTTGCAGAGCCAATTTTTTAAAGTCCCTTGCTAATAATTATTTTATTTCGGTTATATTCTGCGAATCCACAATTTTGTCACACAATTCAACAATTCCACCTTCTCCCTATGCAGGCCTCTTCATGTTTGAATAAAGCACAAAAGCACTCCGTCCACAAAGGATGGAAACACCCTCTGCCGACGTTACCGTATCTGTCGGATGTGGTGAGGAGTCTCTAAAAACCTTATACCAGAGGTCTTTACCAGCTAATTTCGTCATTGTGGTTTCCATTTGAAGGTTTTTAAGAGATTACTCCTGATTGTATACAATGAGTAGACACAATATGTATATGTTAAAACGGTTGCCCGAGCAAGGAGGAAAACCTGTTGGTTATTGTTGCAGGGTGTTTTTGATAATGTCATGCAATTTGTATTATTTAATTTGTGACAGCTTTTGTTTGTAATTAAACTGATTATCTTCTAGTTCACTCACACGTTTGTCGTGATTTGAATACTTCTCAGCGCTGACGGAAAACAGATGCTCCTTTTAATCACTTATATTATATTAAAATTCCTGTTAGTTTTAACTTTTAAATTGAATTTTAAAGAGCAGCAATGAATGTATAATATAATATGTACTTTTGACACTTGACCATAGATGTAACCAGCGGTGGTAATGGTTGCTCCCAGGTATTCAAATTTATCGACCCGGGAGACTTGGTGACTGGCGATAGGGAGGCAGGCGTTATTCGCCATGAGCTCCGTCTTACTAGCATTGACTCAAAAGCCAAGGAGTGCTGTTTCGCCACAGAGCCTTGAAACACTGCGGTCTAATTCCTTCACTCTAGTACCGAACAACTGTAGGCAGTCCGCGTAGGTACTGCACATTTCTCTCATTTGACCATCTTTCTGTATATATTTCCATCATCTTTATGGGTACTTATTGTTCTTGGTGTAGAAAAATACCACATTTTTTTACAGAAAAGGGCAATAGTCAATTATTGTAATCAAAGAGACTATTGCAGAGAGTCTTTCAGGATATCGGGAATACTAACTCAACCCTGTGTATTTAAAGAATATGTAACAACTAATGACTCTAACAATTCATTACTAATGTTCGATTTTTAAATGGAACAAACCACTACGGGCTTACGACCGTCTTCTACTGTTATTTCGAAGGCTGGCTTAGTGTGATAACTTTACGTTAACAACGTTCGCCATTAGGTGGTAATGTTTAAGTCTCCGAAACTTATGACCATGATAATTCTCAACATGTCGAAAAATCCCAGGTATGCACCAAGTAGATTCAACTTGTTATTCTATTCATTACTCACACTAAGTCAGCCTTCGAAATAGCAGTAGAAGATGGTCGTAAGCCCGTAGTGGTTTGTTCCATTTAAAAATCGAACATTAGTAATGAATTGTTATAGTTGTTACATATTCTATAAGATCTAGTCCTGAAAAATGGTCACAAGAACCTGATGTGTATTTATTTCAGAATGCCTGCAATTTGCTCGTAGCAATGTACACAATCACAATACGAGAATGGTCAAAACATTAGACCAATAAAGCACAGGTTATCTAGAATATCTAAGAGTTTTCTGTGCTAAAACTGAATCTATAATAAATTGCCTAAAGAAGTGAGATAGAAGGCTCTCACATCTTAAGAGGATAATAAGAGAGTATCTCTTTGGAAAAGCCTTTACTCTTTTGACGTAATCAGATTCCGAGATAAACATTTCTTGAAATATTATTAATCTCTTTCATTGGACTATGGACATTTTTTACAGGTTAACTGGCCTTGCGCATTCTAGTACCATTTTATTAAAATGCACCTCGCATGACTATGGAAGATTGGTATAATTATTTCTCTTACCTGTCCTCTATATGACTTAGTTGCTGACAGGAGGCTGAACGGCCCTTTACACCCTCGCCAAATAATTTTGATTCTGTTTTGTTTTACTTAACTCATTACTTCTATTGTTTAATTGATTTTTATTTCTTTTTGTATTTTGTCATTTTTATGTTAAATATTTGAAAGAATGTACACATTTTGACGACTCTAAGTGCTCTAAAGAAGGCTAGGGACGAGAGTTGATAAATAAAATAAATAAATTTATTACAAAGACATTTTATTTATTTAAAATTAATTAAAAAAAGAAAATAAAATAGTAACTACAAGTAATTAAAGCAAATTTGAGATCCCTTCCAAGGGAGTATAAGGAATGAATCACATAATAATTACATATATACTCTATAATACATAATAATTACATATATAATGTTGCATCAAATCAATAATAATGTGGGCACAGTTTGGTAGGTAGGCAACAGTTTACAATTTTAATAAAAATCTGTATATGATTGCTCTCTTTAAACACATTATTTGTAACTTTGTAATACATACTCAGTCATTATTATTTATTTATTTTCGATTTTTCTTTCACAGTATTCACCTATGCACCGGCAGATGTCAACAAAATATATCAGCAAACAAAACATATAACACAAACAGATACTTTATACCAATTTATAAATAAAACAATCTTTGCAGTATTACCATAGTTTATATTTCTGAAAAATATTTTTGGCCGACTATGCGATCATCTTCAGCGGAGAGTTTTTTGGACAAACACATTGTTTTATTTCTAGTCAAAAAAACTCTCTGCTGAAGATGGTCGCATAGTCGGCCGAAATATATATTTCGGAAACATAATCTATAGTAACACTGCAAAGTTTGTTTTATTTATAAATTGGTATAATTGCTTTTTAATGCGAGTAGTAAATCGTGTATTGGAGAAGTTACATATCATAATATATTATACACAACTACACATAGTAGTTACAAATCTTTTTTTTAAATAATATAGGTTACTTTTAATCACAGGCATAGTTTTTTAAATAATAATTATGATCTCTGCAAAGTAGATATATAACTGCCCTTTGAAAACTGTTTCCAAAGGTCCACACAAATAGTCTTCTAGGAGGTAACCCCCTTCAAACTCTACAAGATCTCTTAAGTAATGTTTAAATAATGCAATGGTCAGCAAAGCCATTATTCCATACATGGTGAGTGTAACTTTGTCTGAAATAAACGAGGTATATTCATAAAAACATTAGAAACAAACATGGTGTCTTGACACAAAAAATAGAAGAACACAAAAAAGGATTTTAGGGCTGCAATAATTTGATAGGATGGTTTGTTCATCCCAACTGAGAGTTAGGTCGGTGGACCGTTTTGCAGTCAATTTACAGTGGTAATGTGACTTTATGTGCTGAAATAATGGCTGCGTATGGTAGTTGAACACTGAATGAAATTGTTTGTGTTTAAAAAGAAACCTTCTCAGCTAAAAGATAACAAGAAAGATTCCCAAATGAAGATGTAAGTAATTTCATATAGTTTGATTGAAACAGCGTGACATCATGGTCATATTATATTAATTATGTAGGTATTTAATATTTTTAATTGTATACCTTAGAGATCCTTCAATAATTCTTGAGAATTTCTTTTTTGATTGCTTAAACTTTTATTTGAGGTTTGTTTGATAAATTTGACAGTTCAATGACAGCAGCCTGCAATCATAGATAACACAGAACTCAAAAATGGTAATCAGAAAACTAACAATTTTGTCATAATAAAAATAAGTAAATATCATATTTAAACAAAAATAACTTTACAGCACTTCCACAAATTTAATTTATTTGTTTCAAAGGGACACATCTTTTATTTCAATACTTCCACCACGAAAATGCATGTTCAACTACTTATTTTTTTTTTATATCTATGTAAGTAAATACCTAAAAGTTAATATTATTTTTAATGAAAATGAATAAGGTACTTTTCGGCACGTAACTCATTACGAAGTCTAAATTGAGACCCCATACGACATATGCCTTGCCCTTCCTTGATATAGAATCTGGCAAGCAGATGGAGATGGTCCTTCACTTGTGTTTTTGACATGAACTTATTTAATTCATAATCTCAGACAACAATAAGACATTAAACATGACACAAAGTATAAATATATAGAGAGCCATCTGTTGAAAATATTGTTGAGCATAATATTACAACACTGTAAAATAGATGGCGCTAAATTAATTTTTTCATAGGAACATTGTAGGCATTGTTGGATGCATTTGCCCCACAGGCGATTGAAATATAACAGGTGTTCTATATACTGAAATTAACTTTGGAAGAAAACTACTGTGAATAAAAAGTTAAAATCTTCAGATGTCCTAACCTCTTCGTACTTACAATAGTGAAGGATCTTTTCGTGCATAAAATAACAAAAAAAGGATTTTAATGGTTGCATACTGTAGAGTGTAGTTGATCGCTAAATTGTTTGTCTTTAAAAATAAACCATTTCGGCTAAGAGAGTAGAAGAAAGGTTCCCAGATGAATATGCAAGTCATTTTGCTATTGCCCGTCAGCTATGTTCACACAATTTCATCATGTATTTAATATTAAATCAAATTGCATACCTTTGAGATTCTTCAATAGATTGTTGAGTTATTCTTGATAATTTCTTTTTGAATTGCTTAAATTTATTTCAACTCCTGCAAACAGCAGCCTGCAATCATAGATAACACAGAACTCAAAAATGGTATAACAGACAAAAAATAAAGTGACATTAGCTTACTTTCTGGACTTTGAATAAAACAAAAGAAGCTGAACTTCTTTTTTTAAACTTACAGTGAATGTTTACTCACAAAATTACGAAACCCTTAAGTTATTCACACAATTTCAAGCTTCTGAAGATTTATAAAGGTTTTGGAAAGATAATTTCGAATATTTAATGATAATTTATTAATATGATGGGCAGGTTAGTTTGAATCCTCACCATCATAGACATTGAAAACTGGGTTATAATGATCTGGATGTCAATCTACATATCTGAAATATTTGAGGTTACTACTTATTAAATTAAAATACTTTTTGTATAGAATCTTTCAATAGGGATTTGTCAACTTTCCCAGTTGCTGACAGCATATCTGTCAAATTTGCTTACGTTTATTCAATGTGAAGCCAAATTAACATAGATTAATAAAGCTTTATAAATCACATGAAAGTAATAAAATTGTTATATCAAGATAGGTGTTCGGCAACATTTCGTCCACTTAGCACATTTTTACCACCCGCATATGACAATTTCCATATCTTTACAAATGAGTATGTCAATTTTGGGATGATACACATCCACATGAGACCCAAAAGCTTCCAATGCATCCTGATAAATCAATTTCATTATATTTCAAACATATACAAATGTATGTAGGTAATCTTCAAAGTAGTCTGAAACCATATGAATTCCATCAGATACTTACAATGTTGTTGAATTATGCAACTTAGCAGTGTGTCCTCGTTTTGTATAAAACGTGGTATGGTTGTGATATTTTCAACAACCTTGGATGGATCATGGATCACTTGAGCTCTTTTAGTTACTAAATAATTCGCTATTAAGACATTACACTAACATCTTTGTACAAACATATAGAGAGCCAGGTTGAAATGCAATGCACTTTAGAGATCTACTCGTACTTTGAGATTACTACCAATTCATTAAAAAAATTAGGTTCGATAGCCTATTTTCATGTCTAACAGTCATGAAAATAGGTTAGGTTAGAACATAACCATTTAGAGGGGTTTACCCTCTTCACTTCATGTACCCCTGAATCAATTTTACCCTCTTCTGCAAACTGTATAACATATTTGAATTTTTGGCTTGAGTAGATCTCTAAAGTACATTTTTATCGAGAGCCATCTATTGAAATTGCTGGTTAGCATATTACAACACTGTAAAGTAGATGGCGCTTTATTAATTTATTCATAGGAATATTGTAGACATTGTTGGATGCATTTGCCCCACAGGCGATTGAAATATAACAGGCGTTCTATATACTGAAATTAACTTTTTGTAGGGAAGAAAACTACTGTGAATAAAAAGTTAAAATCTTCAGATGTCCTAACCACTTCGTACTTACAATAGTGAAGGATCTTTTCGTGCATAAAATAACAAAAAAAGGATTTTAATGGTTGCATACTGTAGGGTGTAGTTGATCACTAAATTGTTTGACTTTAAAAATAAACCATTTCGGCTAAGAGAGTACAAGAAAGTTTCCCAGATGAATATGCAAGTCATTTTGCTATTGCCTGTCAGCTATGTTCACACAATTTCATCATGTATTTAATATTAAATCAAATTGCATACCTTTGAGATTCTTCAAAAATTCTTGACAATTTCTTTTTTAACTTTTTTATCCAGCAAGTAGCGAGAACGCAAAGAGAATGAGAATGCAATGCAATATCCGAAAGGTATATAGCCACACAGTACTTTTTCTATAGAGTGATCGATGTTCCAAACTTGACAATAGGGATGGGCAAACAATATTCGTATCTTTTTTTATATAATCGATATATCGTCGCATTTTTTTTTTCGGAAATATAGATATATTTATTCTGAATATCAAATTCGATATTTTTTCAGACTTATTTTTTTAGTGATCTTATACTTATCATATTTATCCGAATGACCTTTTCTAACGATGTAAAACTAATAATTTTATTTTACAAATTTTCAATCCAATATTATTTTTTTACCAAGATTTATATGCAAACTTTTATTCATTGTGTAGATATTTAGGTTGCCTCTATAATACGGGTGTAAAGTCATCCAGCAGAGACATCTACAGCCGCGCTCCACCTGAATCCCATACAAATTCCCATACTAATGAAATAGGGTTTATTGTTTATTTTTTTTTTAACCATAAACGACGTTTTTAAGGTGTTTATTGCCAATTTTGTTTTCAGTAGGTACAATGATGAGCAATTATCATATTTTGTTTGTTTCCCTAAGTAACATTTTTTTTCTGGAACTGATTCCATACAAAATGTATGGAAGAGTGGAGCGCAAAGCTGTCAAATGACGTCAAACTTTACACGCGTAATGTTTCCAAAAATTTTCACATTTCCATTAATAAGTTTTTGTCTATTATTCGTATACCTACTTCGTTTGATCAAGTGTCGAAATAACACATTTATATTTTAAATCTATCAATCCAGTATAGGTACCTATCTATAGAATAAAATAAGATAAATATTTTTTTTGACATCGATATATTTTTTCCGCTTGTCCATCCCTAATGACAGCAGCCTGCAATCATAGATAACATAGAACACAAAAATGGTTCCTAGGTATCAGGAAAAAAATAAAGCGGATTGCAGCTAACTTCGGGACGCTAAAAATAAATTTGAAGAAGATGAACTCTTATTTTTGACCCTTAATAAGGTGCCATTACCTACCCATGGAAAAGCGTTCTTTTGTTGGTTTTTGAAAATGTCTAGATAATAATGATGGATAAAAAAGTCAGACATTATTAGGGATGATAAGATTTAAATCGCGATTAAGTGATTTAAATCAGTACTTTTTTTGCAACCAAAACAGCCAAAAAGTGTCAAGGGACTTCCTCCTATATGCACCCTATGGTGCATACATACGTTAAGATATTAGAAAAATGTATTTATTGTTACCAAAATGAAGTTTTTTTTTACAATTTTCTTTTTTAGGTAGAGGTGGAAAATTGAAAAAAAAAACTAAAAAGTTAAAAAACTTGAAAACCACCGGCATTTGACCCCTGGTTAATGGGAACAAAATTGTTGCAAATTTGCTCCCGTATAACCCCTTTCAAGGAATGTATTGAATTACCAGTCACTCGAATCTGTATATAATCAAGCAACTGCTAAAACAGCTGCTTCTTCCGCTGGGGTTGAAAGAATATTTTCAGCATTCAATTTGGTGCACAGCAAAATACAGAATATATTAAGCACCGAGGCGACAGCCAAATTAGTCTTCCTTCTGAAAGAACTAAAAAGTGACTCAAATAGTTCTATGTTCATTTGTTAATTTTAACTTTTTTTATTTTAATTAGGTACATTTTTTTGTTAAATAGGCAAATAAATAATATGCTACATAGTTTTTTTTAATAAATAACTGACTTTCATACTGAAAGCGATCAGATAATTAAAAAAATCTGATTAAAATCAAGTGAATCAGATTTAAATCATATAAATATGATTTTTTTAATATTTAAACAACATGATATGTCTACAACAGCAGGCCAACGAGGTCAATAGCCCAATCACATGTTGTTTCATGGATTATGAGAAGGCCTTCAATAACCCCCACTTTATTGAATTCAATATACTAACCTGAAATTAACACACAAAATAACACTTATCCTGAAAACTCTCTTCCAGCCAACCCATAAACCATCTCAAATTTTTATTTTCATCTTTGTAACGACATTATACCTTACTAATATTCTCATTCCATCCCATCTCTCATAGTCTCTCCATATGCTTTTATATCTACTAAAGAAAAATGTAGTATAAGTAGTGCAGAAATACATAATATATATAAATTTACACTTACATCTACAAAGGTGTCAGTATAGCGGCAGAACTTATTGCCTGAGGCAATTTTTCCAGTCAAGCGGTCCCATCCAATCAAAATTACAAGTCAACCCCAAGAAGTGAAATAAAACTGACACTCCTCTTTACTGACATCGAATAAATTATTGTATGTACTTGTAAACTTTTGTAACGTACCTCTTAGCTTATATTGATAGATTGTAGTCACAAAAAAAACAACCATGTTTATGCGAATGAGATTGTTTTCCAACCCAAAAATTATTCTTAATATTATGAAAATTTATTTGGAGCTTTTTTTTGCAGAGAAATTTGATGCTATGAAATATGGTTCAGCCGAACAAGCCAGGGTTCACTTTTTAACGTACGAGACACTCCTAGAGAATGAAGATGATCAAGTGCTGGGATTCACTCATGTGGCTGACTGCGAAGGACTCTCGCCTAATCTCATCACCAACTGGTCGCCTACAGTATTTGCTAAAATTGTCAGACAAGGAGAGGTAATACATTCATCATGTTATAAAACCAATTATATAGGGTGACATAACTTATAAAATTACTCACATGTCAAAAATCACTCGACTATTAAACATCTATTGGATCACTATAAAAACTAAAATTAGTAGTTAAAAAGTGTTGTAATTAAAAACACATTTTATAATATTATGTCTGTGATTTTTATTAATAGATATCATTTATTTTTACAGAATATTTAAAGTACTATCCAGTAAATAATATATGTTTAGACATTGTGTTGTTTTGCAGCAATCTACCCCCATGAGACATAAGGAGATCCACTTGCTGAATGTTCCCAAGCCAGTCAAATATGTTTATGACTTCGCCAAATCCAAATTATCACCAAAAATTAACAGTCGTATGACGGTAAGTTTATACAATTCCAATCTATAGAAGATATTCTATCATCCCATACACCGTATGGTCCACCGCGTGTATTAATACATAGAGCTGGAAATAACGGCCGATTCATCAAGAGCATCATTGGCATTATTCATTGACGAATGCCTGAATGTGTTTGTTCGTCCTCTGTGAACATAAAATAAAGTATGGGAGTGAGATCTTATAAATTCGGCAGGGCCCACAGGGACGTAGAGATTCAACTCCAGCTTATTAATTATGTCAGTGTTATAAGCTTGAAAAAGTGCCTACAAAGGTATTCTCTTCTTCGTCTCTCTAACGTAGTAATATTTAAGCATCCAAATGCCATATTATTGGCCAGAATATAATGATTACCTTATTATTGGATAAGCTCAATAAGCAGACCAGAGAAAATAATCCAGGTTCTTAGTAGAGAAGAAAAAACACATCTATATTTGTGGATGTCTGATTTAATACCATTTTTACCATGAAAAAATAAGAAGAAATGAATACACATTTTCAAAATAAGAATAATAAAATAATTTCAAAACAGGTACCTAAATTTATTAACATTCGTGTTTATTCACCCTGGGGCGGGCCCAAATCTAAAATAAATACTAACTATTGAGCGGCCAACTAAATAATAAAAAATATATAAGGAAATACTAATTGAACTTAATAGCCCCAGTCAAAATGACTATAAAAAATTCATGCTATTAAGGAAAGCAGAGTATTGACTTCTGAATTTGCCAATTAATATGAACTAATATGATAAAATATTATGGCAAGAAAAAACTATCATTTACAAAAAAAAAAAAAACAATAATAAACTATTAAAATAGCAACTGATTTGTCCTCGGAAACCAAGGAACATTTTAAATAAAAAACAGAACCAAAAAAAATATATTTCATGAATCGATTTTCGTACAGACAATCATAATGTTAAATTGAAATTCAATACTTAAAAACTAAATGTAGAATTGCAAACAGGATCACAATGAGTTCTAAATAATTGAATTAAAAAAAACTTTCATCTTGGTCACTGTATTCTCATGAATGAAAAGTTCAAATAGCTTGTTGCATTTTGAAAATTTACAAACATTTCTTCATGTCTTGATGTTTTAAATAATAATAATTATTATAAGAACTATAACAAATTCATTTATCTTGGATCTTGAGTGTGCTTCGAATCTTGCATAATTAAATATTTTTATTTTTATGTAAACAACAATTATTATGTGAGAATATTAAACCTTTTTATAACAATATTTTTATAACCTTTTTATGGCAATATTTTAGAACAAATCTTGAATGTTTTAATTAAATTATTTTTTCCTACTCCTCCTCCTTCCTCAATGGAGTGTCTCGGCACAAGGGTAGTGGAGCAATAGACATAATGTTTCGTTTGAGGTTCCCCAGCGACGTCCTGAGCATGACCGTTCTAGTGATTCCGTCCGGACCTGGAAACGTCTCCATCACTCTTCTTAATCGCCATTGACAAGGAGGCAGGTTGTCCTCTTTCACTAGGACAATGTCGCCTACACAGATGGTAACTTTCCCTCTCTCTCTCCACTTGGCTCTTTTTTGGAGTTGCTGCAGATATTCTTTGTTAAACCGCTCCCAAAAAGATAAAAATAAATTCATTAGTTTGCGATAATGATTCAGTTGGTTGGTGGGCAGCGTCAAGGAATTAGATGAAGTCGGAATTGTAGCTGTACTCTGGGAAATTAGAAAATGACTAGGAGTGATATGCTCCGCATCCAACGGAGAGGAAGAAAGGGGAACACAAAAAAGAGGTCTGCTATTGAGGACACTTTCAGCCTGGCATATTACTGTGGACAGGTCCTCATAAGTTAATGGGGTGGAAGCTATAGTCTTCCTAAGTAAAATTTTGGCCTGTCGAACCATTGTTTCGACAGCGCCTGAGGTGTGCGGTGCTCGAGGTATCGCGAAGACCCACTCAATACCATGTTCCGCTAACCCGTTAGTTATAGGATCCTTCCCTGGACCACCAAGAAAGTCATATAAAGCCTTTAGTTCCCGTGCAGCTCCCACAAAACAACCGGCCCCATCTGAAATCATTTTCTGAGGAATACCCCTCCTAGAATAAAACCTTTTAAATACATTAAGAAAAGCTTCAGTGGTTAACGATGTGACAAGATCTAAATGAGCTGCCCGGGTTGACATGCAAACAAATAAAACTAAATAAGATTTGATTTTACCCGAATTCCTAGTGTAACTGGATTTAATTAAAAAAGGTCCCGCATAATCTACTATGGTGTTGTGAAATGGTCGGATAGCTTCCAAGCGGGTTCTAGGTAGATCACTCATTTTCTGCGGATAAAACTTTGGTTTAAACCTGAAACAGAGAGTACAATTTTGAAAAATCTTTCGAATGACAGTTCGTCCAGCAATCGGCCAATACTTCAAACGAACAATCCCCAGAAGAGTTTGTGGCCCACAGTGAAGGTGTTGATGGTGAAAATTCTTCACTAGCAACTCAGTAAAGACGTGCTTGGCTGGCAGAAGGATTGGATGCTTGCTCTCCCTCGCACACTCCGCCATCTTTAGTCGCCCACCGACCCGGACTATGCCAGCATCCAAGAATGGATTTAAATCCTTCAATTTACTGTCCTTTTTAATCTCCTTCTGGTTGGATAACCGCTTGACATCCTCTGAAAAAGACTCAAGCTGCACTCTTTTTATAAGGGTGAGGTTAGCTTCTTCCATTTCACTAACACTCAATGGACCTGAAAATTTATTGTTTTTGTTCCTACAATTATTTAAAAATCTGCGAATAAACGATATTACTCTTACCAATTTTCTGTATGTGGAAAATTTATAAAAAATATCCCACCTTCCCGAATCTACCGCTGTCACAAGACTCACGGTAGTTGGCTCCGGGGAGGTGTCCGCTAGCTCCGATGAATTCCAACGGTCGCTATCCTGCATCAGCCACGGCGGGCCTCTCCACCATAAAGTAGACCTTGCCAATTTGTGAACGGTAGTACCCCTCGATATCAAATCAGCGGGATTTTCTGCTGAAGCCACATGTCCCCACCTACATCCTTGCGTCAGTTGCTGTATTTCCTTGACCCTACGGGTCACAAAAGGGTCACATCTGACTGAGTGATTAGCTATCCAAGCTAAAACAATGGTTGAGTCCGACCACAAATATGTCGGTATGTGTGGAGCGCCCATCGCCTCCCTGACCTTCCTCAATAAACGGGCAAGTAGTAGTGCAGCGGATAATTCCAGTTTTGGAATGGTAAGGCGTTGCCTTAGTGGTGCAACGCGGGATTTGCTGCAAATAATTTTCACATGAATATTACCTTGGTCATCGGGTGACCGGCAGTAGACCACTGCTCCATAAGCAGTTTCCGAGGCATCGGCAAAACCAACCATAATATCCTGCGCGGAGCCAGAGGTCGTTAATCTGCGGGGTACTTGAATGTTCACGCCCTCCCGCAGATCACGTTTGTAATCCTCCCAGGTCCTCAGGATTGCCTCCGATGGCCTCATGTCCCAATCCAACTTTTCCTGCCATATTTGCTGCATTAAAACTTTACCACGAATGACGAGGGGAGATAAAAAACCTAAAGGGTCAAATACTTTAGATATATCTGATAATATGGCTCTTTTTGTACTACTACTATTGAAAGATTGGTTAAGCTTATATGTGAAAATATCTTGTTCATTATTCCACTTCAGTCCTAGAATTTTATGTTCACACTCACCATTCTCGGAAAACAACCTTTCTGAAATCCCTGATTCAGATTCAGTCTCGAAGGGAATATTTGCCTTCCATTTGGTTAAGTGCATACCCGCGGCTTTTAATATACTTTTAACATTTTTCCTTAATTCAAAAAATTTTTGTATATTATCAGCTCCGCTCAAGAAATCGTCGACATAAAAATGGTTTCTGATGGCTTCGGATGCTGCAGGTTGTGTTTTATACTGTTCATTACTAACCTGAATTAAAACACGAGTTGCTAAAAATTGGCTGGGTTTCAGTCCATACGTGACAGTCTTCAAGCGAAAATGCTTAAGTTCTTCCTGTCGGTTATTTCTCCATACAATGCGTTGAAACTCTCGATCCGCTTCATCGACCCAAACTGTTCGGTACATGTGCTGTATATCTGCAGTCCATACATAACAATACTTTCTGAAATTCAATAAAATGGAAACCAAATCATTCTGATTCTTACCCCCCACATGCAGATACGAATTAAGTGATCGACCCCCCGACCTAGCACTGCCGTCGAAGACCGTCCTAAACTTCCCCCCTTTCCACACATTGTGATGGGGTATATAAAAATGCTGTTGGCCCTCGGCAGGGGGCTTTACCTCCTCCATATGGCCTAGCCTTAAGTACTCCTGCATGAAATTAGCATACTGGTCCCTCAATGACTCACTGGTTTCAAGTTTTTGCTCCAACCTGTCAAAGCGTTTCAGGGCCACCTGAAGGGAATTATTTTTACCCGGTTTCTCCTTCCAGGGTAGGCATACAACAAATGCCCCATTACTATCCCTCCTATGAGTGGAAAGAAAATGGTCCTCACAAATTTCCTCCTCCGGTGAGGAAGTAAGCGGAGGTTCAACTACCTCCTCTGCCTCCCAAAAATTTTGCAAACTTTTATCCAATTCAACCAAA
Source organism: Mystacides longicornis (assembly GCA_963576905.1). NCBI lineage: Eukaryota > Metazoa > Arthropoda > Insecta > Trichoptera > Leptoceridae > Mystacides > Mystacides longicornis. Next base: position 31,868,762 of record OY756429.1, on the reverse strand, counting down.
GACATATGACAATTTGATTGGCTTACCCCGCTGGCCCGAGTCTGGACGGGTCCAGCAATCATCCACCCAAACAGTGTTTGTTGTAGAACAGCTCCCTCTATATTGATCTGGATCTTTTTGCTCTGGAGCACCTCCCAAAAGATGCCGGCTCCCAGAAGCAGATCGATTTCCCCCGGTGTATTGAACTGTGGGTCGCTTAATTTGACCCCAGGGGGGATCCTAAGAGCAGAGCGATCAACTGAAAATTGTGGCAATTTATTAACAATTTTATTTACGATTAAACATTCCACAGATCGACTGTACGCAGCCGATTTGAGGGCTGCCACACAAATTTTAGCATACCCACTCACCTGCATGGGCTTGTTGCTAATTCCAACTACGGGCACGTTGGCCCTGTGTATGTCCAGGGCCAACCTCCTCTGCAATTGGACACTCATAAAATTAGACTGGCTGCCTGAGTCTAGTAGAGCCCGTGCCTGCTGCACAGACCCGTTCGGTAATACAATGCCTACCAAGACAGTAGACAACAAAACTTGCTCACCACTCGCCCCAGAAGAAAAAGTAACCACAGAAGGCTCCGGGGGTACCCCCTGCCCTAAAGGTTCCTCCTGATGGAGCAAGTGATGATGTTTTCTGTCGCACTGACCGCAACCAGGCTTGACTGCACAGTTCGAAACGAAATGGTTTCGTCCTAAGCAGTTTACACATAATTTTAGCTGCCGGACTTGTTTCCATCGATTTTGGACGCTAAATCCTTTGAATTTAAAACATTTTTCTAATTTGTGCATCTTCATACACAATGCACAATCCCCATTACTCCGGGAATCAACAGCTACATTCACCCTATAAGCCACCGACCTATTGGATGATGTATTTTTCACTGAAGTGGTTTCAAGGACCCGAGCCCTGTCATTCAGAAACGCTGTCAATTCCGCCAGAGTTGGTACTTTCCCTTTGATAGGTGCGGCCTCCCATAATGACCTTGAGTTTAGGTCCAATTTGGATGTTACCAAGTAAACCATAAGGGCGTCCCATTGCTCCGTTGGTAACCCCAACGATTTTAATGCCCTAAGGTGCATTTTGACCTCATCAATCAATGACCTCAGTCCGTTGTGGCTCTCTTGTTTGATGGCTTGCAAGGAGAACAACGTGTGGACATGGCGGTCAATGATGAGTCGTTCATTGGTATACCTTTCATTCAAAATATCTAAAGCCACATTATAATTCTCTTGGGATAACTCCAAACCAGAAACCAGATCTGAAGCCTGCCCCCGCAGGGAGTTCAATAAGTAATGGAACTTCTGCAATGGCGACAATGCAGTGTTTCCACCTACAAGAGACTCAAAAGTATCTCTGTAGTGTAACCACTTTGTAAAATCGCCTGAAAAGACTGGTATTTGTAACGGAGTCAGTTTTACATCCGCTCCAACCTTATTCACTTGGCAGGATAATAATTGTTTCGCCTTTGCGACAACAGCAAAATAAATATTTTCAATACATACCCGATCCTTTTCTTCGTCAGGGTCCAACGTTTCCAACTGTAACTGCGTCTCCTCATACGAAACAAATTGCGCTTTAACCTTTTCCAATCGATGTTCTATTTCCGTTTTATCCACGTCCGTAGACTGGATAAAGTCCTGAAAACGAGTGATCTGGCCCTTGAACGTTGCTCTCGCTCGTGTCAGCTCCTTTTTAGTCCTCATGATAAGACTTAATTACAAGATAATATCTTAATCTGGAAACACAACAATAAAAACTACACAATATGACACCCAATGTCAAACGAATTATTATCTACCAGTTACACTAGTAGAAAAAAATAATCGCCACAATTAAAATGCCGAATGCATTAACAAAAGATGTGTCCAGGGACAGATTCATATAACAAATGCTGTGAAATTGATACACATATCAATATACCACACACACAAAAAAACCCACACGTGATCACACGCGGCCAATGAGTGGATATCCTCTATACCCTTCAGACAAACAACCCACAAAAAATCAACAATACTACATAAGTTCCTGTCTACAGATCAGGATAATGGAAAGGGATTATAAGATGGAAAGTACAGCCCTACAAGACCAAACGACACCCAAACCTTGACCTGATTCCTCTTGTTCCAAATCGCTGGTAGCACTTGCGCCAATCCTGGAGTCTCCCTCACTGATTGACACCAATATGCTCAATTGCCGACGGATCACAAAACTTTTCAATTCACAAAATCACGCTGACAATGTCTTTAAGCCGAAGGACCACAATGGATAAGCTCAATAAGCAGACCAGAGAAAATAATCCAGGTTCTTAGTAGAGAAGAAAAAACACATCTATATTTGTGGATGTCTGATTTAATACCATTTTTACCATGAAAAAATAAGAAGAAATGAATACACATTTTCAAAATAAGAATAATAAAATAATTTCAAAACAGGTACCTAAATTTATTAACATTCGTGTTTATTCAATTATTATATTACTAGCTTATACCCGTCTTGCTTTACGTTTTTGATTCCGATTGTCAGGCTTGATCGGTAGGTAATTAAACAGATTCTAGTCTAGCATCCCATTGCTTAACATACCACTTTAACTGACATAAGCACAGAAAAAGAAGAATGACACTTTTACAATTTTTGTTTTACCGACCTCATAATATTATACGAACCTATTCAAACCACAGAGCTCTCTCTATGAAAACTTGCAAATTATGTCCACAGATAATATAAATATACTGATTATGTCGGTAGGTTCGTATAATATTTTATTTTTTTGGAGGTCTATAATAATAAAAAAAATATTATACGAACCTACCGACATAATTTGCAAGTTTTCATAGAGAGAGCTCTGTGGTTTGAATCTTAGCTACATACATTGCCTGCTTTGATATTAATTGGGCAACCCACCCATAGAGGGTGATTTATATCTGTCAAACTTCAAAACCAAACTGCAAATTTTTTCATTAAATCTTTATTTTTTGAGAATAATAAGCTTTTAATAACATTTATATGTATAACAAATCAATCTACAATTATTTTATTACATTTTCATACCGTAATACCAAGATCCCATTCAACGTTTACATGAGTAATTTTGTTTCCAAAAGTCTTTTTGAGAAATTTGTATGAAGATCCTAAAAAATACAGTTTTTTTAAATAGCTCTAAATATATTAAAGTTAATGCAGCAAATTGTATTTAAGAACCTTCTCCAGCATTTTATACTTCTCTGGGCATATTAATATCTATCTTAGCATTTGTATTTTGAGCGTGATGTTCACATATACGGTTAAAGTATTGTCAAAGGCAAATAAAAAAACATTTCTAAATTATTATATAGAAGATTCCACCATTTCATTTCCATTAAAAGATCGATTTGCATAAAATACAGGGTTTAGCGCGAGTCAATACTGTAGTACGGCTGGCACCTATGTTTCTGCATATTAAGATCTCTTGGGCAATTGTTTTGTTTCATTTCGCAAGACGTTAATATTGAAATGAACTTAAATGACGCTTTGTCAGATTGATTTTAAAATTCTTTAATGAGTATTTTTTTCTAAAATCTTTATGAAAATTTTGGAGTCATTACACATCTGGGTTATAGATGCAAAACATAATGTGAACTTGATTTTTATGACCTGAACTGCTTACACAACGATATGTTTCATAATATTCAATATGATTTTTTTACCAGGTTTTTTAGGTATTTTTTTTTAAATAAGTTAATAATAATAATAACAATAAAACATTTATTCAATAGAATATCTCAGTACAAAGAATAATTTGACAAATCTACCCACTAGTTATTCCAAAGCTTTATATTTTTTAATAAATTTCTTCCCACCATTCATAAAATGCTCACTGAAGAGTTTTATGATGTTCATGGGTATGTTTAAACCAAATTAATATAGAGCCAGAGCATTGCATACAAAATGCATGGATGAATAATTTTGAGACAATACTGCTAAGTAATAGGTACATATTATTATTAATTCAATGAATATGTTTTTTATGTTATATTTCAGCTTCACTCGGATTTGGATTCTCTTCATTCAGCTATAACCACCAAATGCCTTCCAAAAGAATACGGGGGAGTGTACTCAATCGAAGAAATGCTACAAGAATGGAAGAAAGAATTGGTGTTTAGACGCAGTACCATAACATCTCTAGAAAAAATGGAAATTATAAACGAAAAACCAAAGTCTCATAATAATATCGACTACAGCTTACCAGGAAGTTTCAGAAAATTAGAAGTGGATTGAGAAGAAACTTTGCAACAAATAATTTTTACTATGTATATCTGTTTCCATATAAAACTGTAAATATTATGTAAGTATATGTAATAAATCATGACAGTGATACAAGTACTTCATACAATCAATTGATTTTTAGCAAAACCATATGGCTAATATTCATTCAAATAGCTCTCTTTTTTATATTACAGAAATATCAACTATAATAATATATACTGATCTTTCTGTATTATTCCACTTTTTGGAACGAGTAGTAAAAACTGAATTCTAAAGAAAACATTATAAAGATCTAGGTACATCATAATTCGGCATTTATTTATTTTCTTCGTAAATCAATGACTTTACATTCAATTTTAATCATCGCTGATCCTTTTATTTTAAAATGCAGTAATCTAAGGTATATTTTTTATTCAATTTTCTAAATAATTGAAGGATCAGTTAATTTTTGATAACAATCAATAATAAGGATTGACATTCTTAAAACAATTATAAAAAATCTTACAACTGATTGACTGCCGAAAACGTCGTTGTGCGGCAACTCAATTGGAGCACCACCAAACCCGATTGGGGATTCGAGTATGATACATTTTGTATTTATAATCATTATAATTCCTTTGGCATTCAGATTGGAGTTTTGTGTGTATACACATTACAATATATTGAAGTGGTTTTTTAAAATGCTGTTTTTTTTATACTAAAATAATAAATAAATTTTATATGTTGGCCAATCGGATGCAGGTACCTAAAATGTAAAGTTGTCAACGAGTTGTGTCAATTCAATTCTCCCTTTTACACCCCACTCAGGGGCATAGGGAGGCAACAAGAGCTCTCCATTGCGCTATCTTGCGCAATGTTTATGACCTCAACGAGTTGTGTACAGCAAAAAAATACTCAGTTTGTTATGGAACCATTTAAAACCCATATGCAGTGTAATTTCTACACTCAAGTGTTGTCATAAGAAGATGACATCACACCAAGTGTTGAATACAGTGTATGGATTGAACCAACACTTGAGTAAATGTGACGTCATCTTGACATGATAACAAATGTTTCATAGTTACCAAAGTGTTAGGTTGCATACAGGTGTAAGACTTTTACTGAAAAAGTGTGCAGTACCTACAATTATTGTTGTGTGGACTAGGTCTATATTTTGAATTATTTTCACATTAAGTGACTTTGTCTAATTTTTTTGTTGATTTTTATGATGTAATATGTATTTTAAGGCACAAATAATACATAGTGATAAGATTGATACCAATTCATATACTAATAAAATAATTCATAAAGAGTGTAAAATACAAAGTGATTAAATTCATAAATTTCAATAAATGATTTTAATAAATATACTTTTGTTATATAAATTGTTTTGTTATAAAAATACATATATTTTTGTTCGTAAATCAGAGTGTTTTATCTTATTTTTCTTATGCCATCCATTATTCCAACAATGGATAAATATCACAAAATACAATATTAATATTATCATGTCAAACAATAGTTTGACAAATCTATGTTTAAGAATGTTCTCCTTAATTTTTATTTTCAAAAACAATTTACCAAAAACTGTTTCTTTTATTTTATTTAGATTAGGTAGAATAAAGTATTAGATATAAATAATGAAAGTAATGGATTGTGAAATTTGAATAGAAATATTGTGTTTATTTGATAATATTATTCTTTATGTCAGTTTATTTAGTGTTATGAAAACATAGTTGAGACTTAAGAAATATTTTGAGCATTTCAAATAATTTACAGCATGTATCATGCACTTGTGCTCTAATTGAGACTAGAAATATATAGAGATGACAAGAAAACATAGGTGTGTTTTATTTATGAAACCTCTAGACATATATTCGAGGAGAGGATCGTAATGAGTGGAAGCAAACCTTTCTTTAATTATGTGAATAAGTAACTTTCTTTCAGACTAAATGTTCCTTCCATGATGAATGTTGAAGGGGGTGGAACAACGTCAGATCGTGAAGAGATGGCAAATATATTTGCGGATCAGTTTGTTGCTTGGTGGGGCAACCAAGGAACAAACAAAATACAACAAAAAAAAACATATATCTGTGTCCATACAAATTCTAATATCATAAAAATATGGTCACTCACTCAAAATTCAGCATATGTTCAAAATAAAAGCACAAAAAGAAAACAAGCAAGTCAAATTCATAGTTGGAAGTTAAATTATCACGGTGGCTGTCTAATCTAACGTTTCTCCACATCACGCCACCCCCAGATTGGGAAATCTTCAATAAATAATAACCATAATAAGAGGTTTGATTGACAAGCGTGGGACTACTAAACATAATAACGAAAAAAAACTCTAAATATGTGACATACTATACCTCAACAGTTAAACACCTCAAAATTACTACAGGCCATTCTCAAACTATTTCCATATTCAAATAAACACAAAGTAGGGTAGCCCAGAACTCATAGTATATTACAACAGCCTTTTCGTGTAAAACATATCTTTGCAAAAAATTCATAATTTTACGATTAAAATGAATTTATCCTTGGAAATATTATAGAAACTTTAAAATGATATCGACTATGGGAGCTTTTTATTATCTGCTTTAGAACTACATATTCAATATTAATCGGTACTTTAAGGGGGACCCACTGAAGTTACGGACCTCAAATTTTACGCGCTTGTGTAGGAGTACGTAAGAGCGTATGGGTACGGGGAAAAATAAAAAAAAATTTTTTTTGTTTTTTTGGAATCTACACCCTCGAAAACGTTGAGAAAATTAATTTCAGCGAAATCTTTTTTTTTTTTGAAATCCGATCACAAGGCTCATGTATACCTATTCCATATACTATGAGTAATTTATGATGGAGAGATGCTCTCTGAATTCAAACTAAACTCAATAATCCCAAAACAAGGAAACCTTGCCTTCTCTACTAATCCCTCTAACATGCAACGAATTGGTATAAGGGGAAATGCTTGTAAACTGATCGAGAGCTACTTGTATGACAGAACTGCGATAACAAAAATGGTGCTAAAATGAGCCAGACATGCAAAGTTGACATCGGTGTTCCGCAGGGGTCTATATTGGGGCCTCTGTTGTATCTTTTTTTTTTTTTTTTTTTTTATTTAATTTATTCTTTGTACAGAAATAATAAAAATCACATTATAAACATTAAATGTAACAATAGAAAAAAATAAACGTTGTTTCTGTCCCGATAGAGTCGAAGACTCGTGTTCGAGAGAGGAGCACCACTAACATTGAGTAAATAAACACATTAATAAAATATTTAACAACATGAATATAATAATATGCAAAAACATATTACCTTAATTCAATCAACTTAATGATAATAATAACAATGCACGAGGAACACATAATACAAACTCCAGAAAATTCATAGACGCAAACAAAAGAAGGTCAAACAATCATCCTCACAAAATCTAATTATCGGATTGAGGTCTCATATGCTTTTTAAGTTTCCTTTTTTGTACATTGATAATATGAAATATCAAAACCTAAAAGGGAAATACTTCATCTATGCAGACGACACACTTCTTCTGTATAGTGGACGCAGTATAAAGGAACTCGAAACTGAAATTAATAACGATCTCAAAATATATGTAACATGGTTGAAGAAGAAACTCCTTGCAATAAACGAAAATAAAACTAACTACATTGTATTCAAGCAGAAAAATAAGATGAATGTTCAACTGGACTTGTATGTCAACTGAACGGGAATTAATAGAACTGACAATATTAAATATTTAGGATTAGTAATTGACGAAAGGCTTTCCTGGAATTTGCATGTAGATGGTAAGATTGACAAGATATCTCCACTGGTTGGTGTAATGAGGAGGAGTGAAGTGTTTGAAAGGAAAGTGAAGCACATTATATACCACACCTTCGTTATGCCACATGTGTCGTATGGTTTGCTGGTCTGGTCGCAATGTGGTGCGCAAGTAAGAAGTGCAATGCAAAGAGTCAAGAACAAAGCTTTAAAGCATATCCATGGCCTAAAAAGAAACACTAGTACAATAGAATTATATCAGATGACTAACAAACTAAACCTAGAACAAAAGATAATACTAGAAAAGGCGAAGTACATTCACAAGATTATAAATGGGGAAACCAAAACAAATATAAAACTCCAATTGAATAAAGATATCCACAGTTATGGTACGAGAGCCGCTTCTCAACTGAAAAATGCCAATCCAAGAACCAATAGAAATAGAGATGGATTCTTGTACTCGGCGATTGATATTCATAATAGAGTTCCCGACGACATCAAGAGGTTGACAAATGGGAAGTGCTTCGGAAAGCAGATGAAGAGGATATTACTAACCAATGAGTTTTAATAATAATCTGAGATTGTAATTGTGTGCCTTCTAATACCAGCGACCTCGTTGCTGACTGAAGGAAAATATAAGAATAAAAGAAAAAAAGAAAAAAAACATCATTTTTTCTAATGGTTTCCTAGTACTGGATGTCTGTGTGTAAAAATATCAAATTCTCTAATCATCAAATCAATCAAAATTAAAACTCCCTTTGAACTCCATTCAGGAGCAAGATGAAGCAATAAGAACTCTCCATTGCACTGAATCTTGCACAATGATGACTTCCTCCCACACCATATTAACATAGGTTAAAAGTTTTTGATGAAAAAATAAACTCAGACCCAATAAATGCAGCGTGGTATGCAGGTTTTGCTAATGCCAGTAAATAGTCATTCGTATTAAATAACTAAAAAAAACGAATTTGAGCTCTGTTGCATAAAACCTGTGACGGGTTCTACTGAGTTTGGATAAACTGAGAAGAACCCACACACCGAAGAAAGTCTGCCGGGAGTTCTCGACTACCAGACAAACAATCCTCTGTGGCCACTCATTTTGGAAGGTGTATCAGTTGGTCTTATCCAACACAAAAATTTTATTTCAGCCCAGCCAAGCTCAGTACCCTCAGGTAGTGGATCCTTAATAACAAGGCACTCTCATCAAGCGGGGAAAGTACTATGAAATACTAAAATAAAAAAAATGGATCAAATTTACACAAAAATTGTTTATTGAAACCAAAAAAAAATTATTTCTTTGAAAACTTTACAATTCTATATGTCGCACCTAAGCAACTAGAAATAAAATCATATCTCAATATATACATTTTATAAAGAATACTAGACTTCAAGATTTATTAAAATTTAAATAACATTAATGCGATAAATCCTCTGTTCACTTTAAAATTTTTATCCAACCAATCATAACTTCAAAGTAAACAAGATTGATACAACTTTACAATTATTAATCTAAACATCTATACTTCTCACTGGTAATTCTATAGCATACAATAGGAAATATGGATTGACTTAATCCATTATTAAATCAAAATTTAATTCAAATAAATTATATTAGAGAACAGACTTAGTATGTAACATAACTTTTATTCAAGATGAGAGTAATACGGAAACAGGTCAATGGATGAGTATAGGTCGCGGTTCAAGGTCAGCTAGTTGCTATCATATGAGCGAACGAAAAGAAGATGGTTTACGATGATTGTTTGGGACAAGACAAATTGTATATTTATTACTTAACTTGCATAGACACCGTACGACGAAAACCTCGACAGTTGAACTCTCCAAGAATAGGTGGTTTCCCCAAATGAATGGACTCCCTCAGATATCTCTTAAGACGATCCCTCTTGACCAAATAGACATCTAGGTATAATAATCCTCGTTCCCTCAATGTTTAATGTGGAATATGGATAAACGACCCTCAAAATCACACCAGCGCCTCAATGATTATGTTTAGTTTTAAACCGGAAGGTTAGAACCCGCACTTCTGAAATGATTAATAAATGCGTTGCAAATTAGAATCTTTGCAAAATACCCACATGAAAATTACAATTGATGGATTTACTAAATTAGACGAAAATTTCTCACCTTCTATTTACAGCGGGTAACGATTTGGTTCAAACTACACTTCGACACACAGACTTAACACACAATTAAATCGTTCTGCTTAATATCAGAAATCACACACGGAGGGAATTCTCTCCCTTCACAAATTCAACGCAGAAATGTCCGGCCACAGAACAATCCAAAGTAATTTATAATGCCATGTGTGACGACAAAGCAATTTATAATGCCATGTGTGACGACAAATCTCTAATTCCTGAGTACCTACATCGCTTCGGCGAACACGACACCGCTAACGCCCCCAAACACAGATAAAACGAACTAACATCTTTGTGAACAGAGCGCGCGTAATTTGATTTACATACCATACAAAAACGACCGTTACAAACCATAAAACCCATATTATTTATTTCGATACAAAGTTCGACGGGTCAGTTAGTATGCAATAAAAATGAGACATAGGTATATACAAAAATGGATATAGTCATATCCTGGCACCGACCATATGACAGCAGTAGCTGTATAAAAATGTGCTGTTAACGTTAAGTGATCACACTAAGCCAGCCTTCGAAATAACATTAGAAGATGGTTGTAAGCCCGTAGTGGTGTATTCTATTTATAAATGGAACATCAGTAATGAATGGTTAGAGTCATTAGTTGTTGTTACATATTCTGTATAAAAATTAGGTTGCTCTAGTTTGTAATATCGGTAGAAGACAGTCGTAAGCTCATGGTTGTCTGAATTTCATATCTTTAGGGCATGCTCTAAGGTGAAAGGAATAGGTAGAGAGAATAGATCTTCACTGTGTTGGATCCAGACTTCCTTCATTCCCTTCTGCCACTCACATAACATCGGTTATACAAACCCAGAATCAATCCACATCATTATCAGTCAACCAAACCTTTTTTCAGACTCATAAATTTGATTTTTTGATTAGCATTCCCAAACCATTTCAACTTGTTTATATATGATTAACCTCCACTCTTAACTATCCATGCAAACTTCTCTTACAACCTCTCATATTTCTTTTACTTATGACCTGGCCTTTCTTGATGACAGAATTTTGGGTCATCGTTCACACCGTTCTAGGCCGATATTATTCAGTTAGCATCTATTCTTTCTACATGCCCAAACCATCTCCACCGCTTTGTGTTAAAATAATATTACGAAATTTGCCGATATCGACAAATAGGTACCTATCCGAACATTAATAATAATAATTATTTGTTGTTGAATATAAACAAAAAATATAATTGTACCTACCTATACCAAGGAAAATTTGTCCACTTTGATGGAGGCAGCATTAGTGCTTATGATTCAATCCAGTGATGAATTGGCACCAGGATCGGACGACAGAATTCTTCGCCAAAGCCTGTACTGCAAACTTTGATACGTTTTCATAAATCTTTGGAGGAAATTCCTGTAGAAAGTTACTATAGCCCTGAACATCTTGATTATTTCTGAAATGAACCATTTTTGATAATCATTAAAACATGAAATAGGATTTCATTACAGGACTTTAGAGATTTAAAAAAAAACTAACATAATATGGTGTGCCTATGTTGCTATAGGTATCCTTCTCGATAAATGAATACGGAATCAAAAGCTTTGACTATATGCTCTTGATTGGGTAACCTCGAATGCTGCATCTAAAACAGAAATGTAAGTTTTTAGGAATTTGAAGATTCATTGGCTGAGGATGAAATTTACAAGTCGGACTCTTAAGAAGCTTCACTGCATTAAAAAAAAGTACGAAAATGATGGTTATTTTAAAATAAATTTTAATATTTTGACAATGTAGGTGCCTACGCTTTTAAAAAACCCGGGAATAGATAAAAATATAACCTCAAAATATTTGATCTTTCAGCAGTTCAATACCTACATTGCATTCTAATCATCACTAAGCACTTTAATATTATTAACTAGCTTTTTTACCCGTCCACCAAAAATTTGTAGAATAATGGGAGTTATAGAACCTGATCTATGGATGTTTACATACAGAGCTTTATAAAAGTATGGTGTACCTACATAATGTTAAATGTTCACTAAATTGTGTATTATTTTTAATGTATTATTTTTCATTGAATAAATTATTATTATTATTTATTATTATTTAATTAGTTGTACTTATTTTTTTGTAACACCTCATCAGCAAGAAGAAAGCGCTGCAAGACATAATCATAGCTTGGCGACTTACTCTCTATGCTTACCCCATAGTTAATAAGACAGTGCTCGAATGTGGTGAGCTATGGGCTCTCACCACAATGTTGATTCTATTATTCTGCAATTAAGTACCAAAAAAGCTTTTTATGTTCCTTACTTAAAGTAAAGCTTCTCACTATGGAACATATCTACAAATATAAGTAAACTTAGAAGTCGGCACCTAATCTTCAAAACTTAACGCAACAGTTGAAGAATTTAAGGCCCACACCAAGTTTCAAACCTGCGTTTAGCTTTTTCATCAACAGGTCTATTGCGTTTAAGTGCAGTAACTACACATTGAGGTGTGACTACTTTTACATTAAAAAAGTTCTCGCTAGGTGGTTCTTCTTATAAATCTGATATCCTTTACCCATCACAGCAAGCTTAACTGTGATGTAATCATGTTGAAAAGTGTATGATTCGAACCTACGTGTAGCTATCTCACAAACTGATATGCTCCTTTTGACGTCATAAGTCATTATTAGGTAAGTTATAGGAGGTAACTACAATGCTTTTATAATTGGCAAACTTCAAAAGTTAGAAATATGTACCATTTTATGAGAGTATTTGCTGCTATGTTTATGGGTCACATTATTATAAGAAATGTAAATGAAATCACTTGCTGGTACGACCACCACTAATAATATAGTAAGTTGTTTTAAAATATCACATTATTTGATATTTTAACACAGAAACATCATTTGAAAATAATTACTTACCAAAATCCATGAATTCTCATCGTTTACATTAATATGTCGTGGAGGCATTATTTAACTAAGACTAAGAATCGCTATAAAACATCTATTGTTTGGAAATGGTTCAGGAGAATATATTATTAGATGTTTTATAGAAAATTAAAACAATATGTAATATTTTTCAGTTTATTTCTGGTTATAAATAAATGAAAACATTCTGTTTATTTAATTTCAATGAATATAACACACAACTACCATTTTGTAAAATGATAATTATACTAATCATACTAAATTTATGAAACCGAGGTTGCTTCTAGCGTATCACAGCTCAACAAAACACTTTTTTTATACAAATGAATCTGAACCCACCCAAAGTTAACACATAATAATATACACTTTTGTAAAAGTTGAAATGGTCGCAACAGAATTCAAAGCCACAATTGAGTACACAGTACGTAGCCGTCAACTGATACCAGTGGGATACCAACCTCCTGTTTCTGGTACTGTTACCGATGGTTATTAATTTATCAAAATAATGTCGTCTAGTATTGTAACAGCGTATCCATATGACACAATTTTTAAGAGCATTGGCTGCCAGTTCATTTTTACCGATTGTGATTGTGTTTTTTACATTCCAAACTACGAAAACATTGAATACATTCCAGTATACATAATTTGACTCTATCCTCATTCAATAGAAATTTTGGGGGAACTATTTAACATTAATCTGTAAAAAAACATTATGTAATTTAAATATAGACAAAAATAAGAAAAGAGGTACCTACAATTATCAAATAATAATACGGGACTTACCGATTTTGCATATTCCAACAATAAAATGCATACTTGTACATTTTAGAAATTCACTTCTGTTATTTTATCACTCTCTCGAGAGTGGATTGCCACAGTGGAAGTAAGAAGAAGATTGTTGAAAATATCTTGTAATATCTATCCTGTAAAAATATAGTTATAACATCTGTCAAAGTTCTTGAGTTTTTGCTGTGCATTTGTTTTAAAAAAAGTTGTGAATTAGAAGTTAATACAGAGCTTCCGTATCATCAATACATACTTGGAACTGTTTTTTCTGATTTTAAATATTGGTGAACTCATCCGATGCGTGAGTAATGCACATATTATAGTTTTCAAATAATGTTAGTATAACTGTCAATGTCAAACAAAATCTAATTGAAGAAGACAGGAGGCATAAAGAGTTTCTTTCTTTCATCTATGGTTGCGCCCTATGCCATCTGGTGGAGAATAGATGAACTAAGAGAGAGACTTATTACAACTGCTCCTGATAGTAAGCAATTATTTTACATATTGCGCCTGATTTTGCAAACTCAGATACACTGTTCCTGGCATATAAACTCTACATGAATGTGGGGCAACATAGAACTCCCAAAAGGCACATTTTATTAATAAATTAAATTAAACAGCATGGCAACTTCAGTGAACACCGCGCAGGATTTCATGCGTCGCGCTAACGATATAATGCACTCTATAAATGAAACGCTGAATAGCGAATCCAGTAAGTTTACCAGGGATAATATACGGAGAATTACTCCATTTCATGACAGCATGATGTCATTGCTCAGTGAGATGGCGGTTCATGTCGGAGTTCAAGAAGGGGAGATAAAGGCGCTCCGAAGTCTGCCTCAGACATCACAGGAGAACGACAGTTTCGATAGATCAGCCACTATTTGCGACGCCCTGTCAGAACTGGCAGACAGAACTGCCAGATCGACCAACTTAATTCTTCTAAATATTCCGGAGGTAAATCAAGCATTACTGCCAGGTGAAGGCTCTGCTGATGATAGAAACCAGGTGACGGAACTTTTAAAATCAGCGGATTTGGAGAACGCTAGCGATGTAGTTACGACTCGTAGACTTGGAGTTAGAAGTGATGGAAGGTGCAGACCCATCAAGGTGGTATTTTCCAACGCAGACGTGGCAAACACAGTGTTTTTCAGTAGGTCTCGGCTTTCAAAGGGTGTAAAAGTTAAGCAGGATCTAACGGAGAGACAACGTTTCCAGCTGAGAGAATTATGGAAGGAGGTTGATCATAGGAAGTTGAAGGGAGAGACCAACCTTACGGTAAAATTTGTTAATGCCACACCCAAAATTGTACCTATCCATAAAAAAAAACTGAATTGCAAGATTAGTGTGTACTATCAGAACGTCCGAGGTCTTAGGACCAAATTACATAACCTAAGACAGACCTTGCCTGCTTTCGACCATGATGTTTTCGTTCTGACCGAGACTTGGCTCGATGAATCTATAAGAGACACTGAGCTGGGGTTTATTAATCATAATTTGTTTCGCTGTGACAGAAGCAAGCGGTCCAGTAACAAGGCACGAGGGGGAGGCGTTCTGGTGGCAATAAAGAAGTGTTTTCCTGTGTCGCAAGTAAAGGTGAAACTAAGTGGTGTGGAACATGTTTATGCTATGATAAAGTCGGGTTCTTCCAAAATCATTGTTGGCTGTGTGTATATACCCTCTCTGTCGGATGTGAACATTTATAGAGCACACTGTGAGACGCTCGAATACTTAAGTGAAAAGCATCGCAGTGCCAAACTTTTAATAATGGGCGACTACAACCTCCCCAAGCTAGTTTGGAAGCTTGGTGATGGTAGTGTGGGCGGCAGTGTTGGCGAGCCAGAGGGAGAACTGATCGACATGATTGATTTTCTTGGGCTCAGGCAATTCAACTATATCCCCAATTCCAGAGATCGTGTGTTGGATTTAATTCTATCCAACTATGATGATGTGAGGGTTGCCAAGTCCGATGAGGAGCTCTTACCAATTGATGAATACCACCCGCCACTCAGCATTAGTTTTAATTCGGTGGTGTTTCAGTCACCGAGTGAACCAGTATATTATTATAATTTAAAAAAATGTAATTTCTTGAATACTGTGGAATACTTATTTAACTCTGATTGGACATTTTTAAGGTGTGATGATGTTGATACAATTGTTGATAGATTTTATGATATTCTTTTTGAAGCGATCAGCCTTCATACTCCTTACCAGCGGTTCACGAACTCCTCTTTTCCAATATGGTTCTCTTCAGAGTTGAAACGAAAAATATGTGAAAAGAAAAATGCCCATATAAAGTACAAGACCACCTTGCAGCAATCTGATTATTTGCTTTTTTCTAATCTAAGAATTGCATGTTGTGAGTTGAGGAAAACCTGTTATAATAACTACTTGCGTGACGCTGAAGAGTGTGTCACTGACTCCAAAAAACTATGGAAATATAAAAATTCGCTTTCTAAGGGCGATTCTGATTATCCCATGACTATGTATTTTGACAGGGAGGTTGCAAATAACAGGCGAGACGTTGTCAACATGTTTGCTCACTTTTTCAAGAGTGTATATGATGACCGCGAAATAAACTCAAGTCCGATTTCCTACAACTATAAAGAATCTACCAACATATCTGACTGTGTTTTGGGCTATGACGAAGTAGAGAGAGGACTGTTGCGTCTGGATACCAATAAGTCGGCGGGGCCCGACGGAATCCCAGGAGTTTTCCTCAGGGGCTGTGCTGACGCACTGTTGGTACCCTTGACCATTATATTTAATAAATCGTTATCTTTGGGTAGGTTCCCTAGTAGGTGTAAGCATGGAAGTATTACTCCCATTTTTAAGAAGGGTGATAAATGTGACATCGGTAATTACAGACCCATATGTATACAGTCTGCCATTGCGAAACTTTTTGAATCTCTGGTCCTGAACAGAATAGCCCCTATAATTAACAAACTTATAATTTCTAAGCAGCATGGGTTTGTCTCCGAGAGAACTGTTGTAACCAACCTAGCGTCGTATGAAACTTATATAGCGGAGGCTTTGTCAAGTGGCTTTCAAGTAGATAGTGTCTACACAGACTTTAGTAAAGCCTTTGACAAGGTGTCACACAGGCATTTAATTGCAAAGATGAAGGCTCTGGGGATTAGCGGCTGCATTCTTGAGTGGTTCGGTAGTTATCTCCATGGGCGCACGTTGACGGTGAGGGTTCAGGGCATTGCTTCCGAGGCTTTTGTTGCTACGAGTGGACTGCCACAGGGTAGTCATCTCGGTCCATTACTTTTTCTGATTTTCATTAATGATATTATCGCTGAACTCTCTGACGTCCGGTTTTTACTCTTTGCAGATGACATAAAAATTTTCAGAAGAGTAACAAGTATAAGGGACTGTGAGGTTATACAGAATGCCCTCAATCAGTTGTTTAAGTGGTGCGTTGATAACTGCTTGCACTTAAATATTGGAAAGTGCCAATTTGTACGATTCTCTAGACTTAGGTCTGGTATTGTGGAATACGAATATCGAATAAATAACGTGGCTCTCGAGCGAGCTGGTGAGATCCGTGATTTAGGAGTCATATTCGATAGTAAGCTAGCTTTCACTCCGCATATAACAGAAGTGGTAAGCAGAGCGATGCAAGCCTTGGGATTTGTCTTGCGCACTACCCAAGGATTTCGAAACGTTCGGACGCTGACGCTCCTTTATACGTCATTGGTGCGTAGTGTACTAGAGTACGCTTCCCCTATATGGTCCCCATGCTACGCAGTCCACATTAATAGGTTGGAAGGGGTGCAGAAAAGATTTCTGCGCCATATCAATTATCTCTTGGGCATACCTAGAGATGATTTGAACTATAACCTGTTATATGAGCTAACCGACCTGGCTCCACTACAGAATCGTCGAATTTATTTTGACTTGATTTTTCTATATAAAGTTGTAAACTCTACTTACGATTGCCCAGACCTCCTGAATGAAATAAAGCTGAGAGTGCCTGTGAGAAATACCCGTAGCTCAGACTTGTTCCATACTGATGTACACCAGACAAACTATATGCGCAACATGATCCTGCCTCGTTTACATCTGTTGGGTAACCAACATTTGGGGTCTATTGATATATTTAACAATAACATGTCTCAATTCAAGACGCGTGTGAGAGACTCAGTGTATGGTTTGTCACAATAGTGGTTATTGTGTTTGCGTATATATATGTATATGGTAATAATATGTTGATCCAACTTCCCAACTTGCTGCATGTTTCTGGCTTGCTGCTTGTTCTTTTGCTTGTCGTTCCATCCAATGTTTTACCTATCTTGTTTTTATTTTTGCATGTGTGTGCCATAGTTATTTTTTACTTATCCTGACAACAGTTTACTGAATTATTGCATGTTTGTGTACCTATTTATTGCTTTTACTTATCTTATATATTATTTTAGTTATTTAAATTATCATGAAAACAATTGTACTGAATTATTGCAGGTTTGTGTGCCCCATAGTATTGTTTAATATATGTATTGTTGTTTTCTTATGTATTCTGACCTCCATGACTTGTATTATTAGAGTATGTCTGTGCATGTATTTTTATTTTATATTGAATTTTGATAAATGTAGACCACTTTATGATTTAATTAATCTGACTATTTTGTATGTTTTTATTATTATTTTGAATTGCTTATGCTCAGTTTTGTTAAACATTGATTTCATTATTCTATTGTCATTGTTTCATGTCTTATGATATTTTTACTTTTTTTTTTTAATTTAAATACTTATAGGTGTTTTAACTTCTCGTTTTTCTAATTCTTTTAATTATTTTATATTTTTGCTTAATTCTTTTATGGTTTGCTGATCTTAACTTTGATGTTTTTATTTTTGTATTCGACATTCAATCGATGTTGTATATTGATGTAGTATCTTAGTATTTTTTGTTAATTTCTGTTAAAGGCAAAGTGTTGCCGTGTACTTACTAATAAATAAATAAATAAATAGTTACATGAAATAAATTAATATAATAGGCTAGCTGCATTGTAATTATGCGATTATTTTGAAACAATATTTACTCAATTAACTTTGCTTACCTATTTTATTATTCCCAAAAAAATGATTTTATAAGCCGTAAAAAAATTCAATGTTTACATTTTTATAGTTTGACAACAAAATAGACATATCCATAGATTGACAATATGACAATACATTAACCATAGAAAACGCTAAAAAATATCTGGATAAATTATTTTCTGATTTACTTATTTATATAAAAAACATTTTTCATACAAAAACCACTTTAAATGTGTAGAAGAATTATTAAAGTGGAAAAAAATCCTGAAAAAATCAATCTTATTTTGTTTTCATATTATGAAGCTCAGACAAAGAATTACATTTTAAAAAGTTCGTCTATGGTACTCACTCACTCTCCTACTGTCATGTTATTATCCTGACCACCTTAGATTGGACAACCTAGATTTCACAACATTATTGGCCATGCAACATGGCGGATACCATATTTGCACCAAGGAACATGGTCGCCGGAAACTGCCGAACCATCCCGAAGTGTTACGAGACGACTGTATGGATGTATTAGTGACAATGATAATTTGATGGTATTTCTATTACTTTAAATAAATTCGGGGAAAAACGTGATGAGGTATGGGGGGCTCCGCCCCCCAAACCCCCCTTATAATTATATCCTAACCTAACCTAACTCAATCATATAAATAGTAGAAAGCTTGCTAAACGCTAACGTAAAATAAAATTGAACACTAATACAATCATACAGTCGTTCTTCGTTACACTTCGGGACCATGTTCCTTGGTGAAAATAGGAGCTCGTCGTATCCGCCATGTTGGATGGCCAATAATGTTGTGAAATCTAGGATGTTCCAGCACTGTAGGCAAGTTCACACATTACGTCAATGGACGTAATCCGCAGTTAAGTGGAACAAAAAGTCGTTTATTTAATTCAAGTCAAAGACAACGCAACTCACTTATAGGACCCCACTCTTAAGAGTTTATTTTATTTCCATGCTGAAATTCATTTTTTTTTTTTTTTGTAAAACCTTCAACTATTAAGAGAACCCCATATTATTTTCATTCAAAAGAAATCTTGAGTCCAATACAACAGTTGACCTTGATACAATAGGTAGTTTGTAATGTCATGATTTTTATTCTTTGTTTTTATCTTTTAATGTTTTAGATGAGCCATTCTGAGTAACCAACTGACCGCTACATTTGTCGACAATGAAGGTTCTAGATAGCCGCATATGTTTTATACACACATATGTAAAGGCTATATAACGTTGGAATAAAAAGCTCTCCTGCAACATCATTCCTACACTGTGTCTACTGAGTAGACGGAGGTCAAGTACAGAAGTGTTGTGCGGAATCCTCGCACCTATTGTTTGTTCCTGGATAACCTCATCACTACTTTTCCAGAGATGACTTACTGCTCGCTGTTGCTTCAGTTAATTGAGGGGTCCTAGAAAGTCCAGGTATGTGTTTAGAAAATAGTATTTATTTGGCCCATTATCATATTTTTCATAGTTTAAATGGGAAAAATTGTTTTGCATGACGAATAAGACTCTGGAACAACTGATGCTCGTCGAAAGAGCTTCCACTGTACTTTATAAAGTTTAGATCCCATTTATACTATTACAGAATATTATACACCGACCTCAATAGCCTAGTTGTCTTAAGGTTTCCATCCAACTTAATGTGAGGCTCGGGTTTCATTCCCTGTCAATCTAGTCATAATTTCTTTTACGTGTTATCTTATTCTTCTTCTTTGGTATGTGGCAATCCACTCTCGAGTATGAGTCATCCATATACATGTTATATTATACACTTGTAAGTTCTACTTATAATTGGCATCCTGTCTTAGGGTGAAAACAAAGAGAACGCTGATTCCGACTGGAGCATATTATGCATTTGAATAAGGTTACACACATCAAAAGCAGCAAACCTATTTTCCTGCATGCCCATTGAAATCATAGACAACATTCTTTGCAGCATCAGCGCCAGTCGCAATTGGCATTCTTTGTGTTTTTACACCAAGATGAGACAGGTTAAGTTCCCTTAGACTATAGGTTCCATCGTCCATTAATAATGGTTGAATCTGATTATAATATCTAATCAAAAAGATAATTTATCTTTGTATTATGCTTATTTTATTAATACTTTATATTTTATTTTCTGTGTTTTAGATGGGGCAGCCTTTTGCAGTACTAGACTGAGAAAATTTGAACCTCAAGATCTGTCCTTGGATTCTCCACTGATCTCTCTATCTATGTATGTGCTGCATTCCATGTCCTAGTATCTACATCTGTTGCAAATACTACTGTCATTAGCTTCTTCCACCTTTCCATATTATATCTTAATATAAAATAAATTTGTTACATTATTCTGTTTTAAATTGTATTTATATTTTAGGAAAATTTCTTAAATTTTTTGTTGCATTGTTCAGTTTCAAGTTATATTTCTCTTAAATGGATTTTTTTTTTCAATGTTTTGTTGCATTATTCTTTTTTAAATTGTTTTTTTAAATAAATTTTGTAATAAAATGTTTTTGGTTTTATTTTTACCCAAAACCCTAAAATTTAAAAAAGGGAGGGAATGTGAGAGGGTAGGTAGAAGGGAGAGGGAGGGGGGGCTCAATATTATTCTACCAAATCGATAGATGCTGCTAAACAGGAAATGAAATATTTACGCCGGAAGAGGGGGTCTACTGTGCCCTATGAAATAGGGTATTATTGTTCTGTGCTCTAGAATATCCACTCTTAGGTCCCTGTACATCGCTTTTGTTCGCAGCCAGTTGGAGTATAACACGTCAGTATGGTGTCCATACTACGCTGTTCACATCGACACAATTGAGGTGGTACAGAGGCGAGTTTTGAGGCAGATACATTTCAAAACTGGCAACCAGGCCGAAGACTTTGACTGTAATGAGTTGATGCTGGCTGATGGGTTAACTAGGTTATCTGACCGTCGCTTGATGTATGACGTTATTCTGCTGCACAGGATTCTTAATTCTACATTAAATTCCCCATATCTGGTCGGTCGTGTTGATATTCGTGTCCCTACCCGACCAAATTCCAACAGGAACTATGAACGTTTCTCTGTTTGCATAGATTGCACAGTCTGGGGAACGAATTTGGGGAAATGATCGACCTATTCCACGATAGCGAGGCCCAAACTAGGCTAGAGCTGATTGCTCGTTTTCGCCAATCCTACACGTAGTATTATTTCTTTTTTTATAATAATAATTGTTGTTATTTTCTATTTTATTTTCTCCGTTGCTTTGAAATATATTGATTGCTTTTTATTGTTGTCCTTGCTATTTTATTTATTTTGTTGCTTTTATTGCTATATGATTGCTAATAATAATTGTTGTTTTTAGTGTTGTATTTATTCTGCTCTTGAGTATATTGACTGCTTACCATTGTTGTTTTGTTCAATTATTTTGTTGCTTTTAAATATATTGACTGCTATTCATTGCTGTTTTTGCTATTTTATTTATTTTGTTGCTTTTATTGCTATATGATTGCTAATAATAATTGTTGTTTTTAGTGTTGTATTTATTCCGTTGCTCTTGAGTATATTGACTGCTTACCATTGTTGTTTTGTTCAATTATTTTGTTGCTTTTAAATATATTGACTGCTACTCATTGCTGTTTTTGCTATTTCATTTATTCCGTTGCTTTCAAGTAAATTGATTGCTAATAATTGTTGTTATCTTCTATTTTATTTACTCCGTTGCTTTGAAGTATATTGATTGCTTATCATTATTGTTTTTACTATTTTATTTATTTCTTTGCTTTTATATATATTGACTGCTACTCATTGCTGTTTTTGCTATTTCATTAATTCCGTTGCTTTCAAGTAAATTGATTGCTAATAATAAAATTGTTGTTTTTACTATTTTATTTATTCCGTTGCTCATAAGTATACTGACTGCAAACCTTTACTGTTTTAACTATTTTATTTATTTCATTGCTTTTGTCTATATAGACTGCTACTCGTTGCTGTTTTTGCTATTTAATTCATTCCGTTGCTTTTAAATGAATTGATTGCTGATTATTATTGCTTTTACTATTTTATTTATTCCATTGCTCTTAAGTTTACTCACTGCTAACCATTACTGTTTTACTATTTTATTTATTCCGTTACTCTTCAAGTATACTGACTGCTGACATTTGTTGTTTTTACTATTTTATTTATTCCGTTGCTCTTAAGTATATCGACTGCTAATCATTATTTTTTACTATTTTATTTATTCCGTTGCTTTTAAGTTTGTTGATTACGAATCATTGTTGTTTTTAATATTGTTTTCATCATTGTATCTATAAATAGTTATTTTAAAGAGGTTCCTATTTTTTTCTTTTCTTTTGTTATATTATAATGGCTTTGGTTTGCTTTTTTATTGTAATTTGATTTTATTTTTTTTTTTATTTTATTCATCACGTTGTAGGGGAGAGTTGGGATCATTGGGCACTTTTTTATATTTTGTACTGTAAAATTTATAAAATCGATATAAACTCAGATTTTCTTCTTTAGACAAGTAGTCCATAGTTTTGGCTTGTGTTTATCTAAGAACAGTATACTCAAATGTTGTTCCGTTCAAAAGTTATTAGCGTTTTTCAATGACTGTTCAAAAGTGCCCAAACCTCCCTACCACAGGGAGGTTTGGGCACACTGCTGGGAGGTTTGGGCACACTGCTGGGAGGTTTGGGCACCATACTCAATGATTTTATTCAGCAAGCTATTAAACACATTTTATATGGAAATTTTCATTGAAAAAAGACAATGTTAAAATATATTAATTTAGAAAGAAATTGTGTATTTGAGAGTATAAAAAAAGTATATAAATTGAAAAAATTAAGTCCAAAATGTAGGAATATATGGCCAAATCCGTGATTTTTCAAATCCTCTTTTTTATATTTTGTGATTTAAATGCTTGTGGCATAGAAATTGTAGCCAATTTAGGTATTTCATAGGTGGTTATCGTACTACCTCCATCGCTAGCAAGCCTTTTCTTTGCAAAATTTTAAAGTAGGAACCGATCAATGAATTTCGTGATAATCCATCAAAATCAAAACTGGTGACTGTGTAGTGGGCTTTCCATAATTACTGAAATTTTGTATGTATTTGTAAAAGTTTTCCGAAGTCATCCACCATGATAGATAAGCAGTTCCATCAGATCCTATAGGAGCTCCATTCAAAATATATGATTTAAAATTGACTCGAGGAAATATGAAAATTCCAATCGCGTTATCCCCGAACAAATTGTTACTAAAGTACCGCTTTCCGCGGATGTCATCAGCTATCTAACTTGCTTTACTCCTTATACTGCGATAATCTTTTGCGTCCTTTGGATGGTTGTTAGCCCAGATTCATCAATGCTATAAGTTGATTCCGGTCCAAAATAAAAAAAAGCGTCGACGTTGGTTCTGTTAAAACTAGTCGCTCTATAGTAGCTTCTGGAGTTCTTACAGATAGTTCAGGATGCCAACGTAGAAAGCCATACAACCAATTTTTAGATGTTATGTTGTTTTTCACCCAGTTTTCTGGAGGTTGTTTATTTAAAGCAAGAGATAGATATCTTCGGAGAGTGGAAATCGGAATATTATACTTGTTGGCGGTTGGTTTAATTTTAGCCCCACAATAACCTTCATTAAGAGTTTTATCAATCATGTCCTTTGGTATCTCTTGTCTTTTACCAACATTTTTGTATTTAAACGTTATTGTCTGAAAAAAAGTAAAACTCAACACTAAAGTAGGGAGCATTGGGCATGCCCAATCCTCCCTCTATGAACAGTGCCCAATGCTCCCTACCACCCGTTTTTTTAAATAAACACTCATATTTTTTTTATGTCAGGAGTTATTTTAATATGCATTTTCGAAAAATAATAATGAATATGTATTTGTTCAAAAAATACAATTAAAATACGTACCACTGTGTAAAATTTTACAAAAAAATTGAAACGATACTTGGACTAAAAATTACTTTTCTATATCAAAAACAAACAACGGCGTATTGCGATTTTGTTTGAAATAATTGACGGTTGTTTTGACGTTTGTCTGTGTTGCTAGTGAAAATATTAATGAAAAAATATGAAATTATTGCCATTATTTGTTTACTTTTTTAGATACTTAGGTGTGTCCAATCCTCCCTACTGCCCAATGGTCCCAACTCTCCCCTATATGTAAATTTGACTGTTTTTACCGGTTCTAATATTTTTATAAATTATTATTGTCATTGGAATTGTTCTTTTTGCTTATTGTATGCTGTAGGCACATTTGTGCCGTGAACTTATTAAATAAATAAATAAATTAACTTTTATTATTTTTAAAGCTAAGAATCTTCTTCCATACATTCTTACCTTAAATCTCATTCCTTCAGGTCCGTTGTGATCAGGAATAGTCCACAAGTTTTAGTTACAATTCTTGCAGGTAGGTTTATCAGAATTCCATCATCCAAACCTAATAGTTTTTTTATCAAAATATAGAGGAGAAAGTCTTCGGCCCAGCAGCAATCTTGTTTCTGACCACTCACTTGCGGGGCAAGTTGTGTTCTGGACATTTCTCAGTTTTAAAGATAACTGCTTACCTACAACTCTACTTTGTCTTCTGTACACACTTTGCTAAGATAATAATTTAAAGTTTAAATTAGATACATACCTACATTCGCAAGAACAATATGAACTATGGACAAACTCAATGTCCTCTTGGAAAAATATACCGACACGAAATGATAGAAAATTTAACTTGTCTACAGACACAAGAGCATATTTTTACAATATTTTGACTACCAGTGATGTAGTCTCACGCCAAAGCCAAATATATCTAAAGTATTTGACTAGAGTACACTGACAACTAGACATAATATAGATAGATATAGACATCTGAATAACTTTCTTAACCACCTTTCATAATGTGCACCTTTAGGAACTTAGGTGTTTAACCAATCTGCTAAGGTATTTTTGAAGCTTCCTCAAAGAGTTGTAATAGATGTTATGAAAGGTACTAAAAGGTTACGTATGAGATTTGATATAATTGATTCATCCTTAGCCCAGAATGGCAATGAACACAATGACATATTCACTGGTGATTGGAAAATAATAAATTCAATTTAAAAAAGAAAAAACATTTTTATTCTAAAGCAAAAACACAAGAAGAGTATAAAAATGAATCACAAAATTGTTGCACGTAGTGTTAGTATTAATAAATATTATTTTGTATCAACAACAACAATCACATGGCCACCTATCATAAAAAAATAACAAATTAATAAAAAAATCTCTTAAAATAACAGTATGGAACATTATAATATAGCACAAATATCAAAAATATATTTATATTATAATTCAACAAGTTAGGCAAATTTGATTTCCTTAAAAGAAAAATAAAAAAACAATAAATAGAAGATCACAATAAATGACAGGTACAGAACATTATATACCATAAACACTTAACTCCAGCTATAACCATAAGTTACGCAAAATTCAGATACTTACAAATCCAAAAAAAAAATATATAAATAAAGAATCACAAAATTACAGTTACAAAATTACAGTTACTTAGGAAGTAAGTTAAGAAAAAATAATCCTACGTTTTGGTTTGTCTCTAGGGTGTTCCCCGGTAGTCAGTGGGGTACTACATATCGGTAGGATAGGTTCCCTGTACGGGTTGAATAGCTGTGAAGGCGGTGGAGGGCCTCTTTGTGTGGGTGCACTTAGGGAACGGCGCGATAACATCTTCGGTATCACAATTTCGTATAACAGTTTTTTTAACAATGTTTTGTATAACAATTTTATGATCAATATATCAATTAAAAACTTTTTTATCAATATATCAATAAACAGCTTTTTAATAAAGTTGTCAATAAATAAAGCCATTAGAGAACACAAACAATTTAAATCAGACTCAGGTTCATTGGTGTCCGTGTAGTAAAGAATCACCCAAAACAAATATAATGGGTTGTACAGTAAAAACTCTAGGCCGAAACAAAGTATTGACGAAACAGTGATAGCAAATAGTATCGCTAGAGCGCCGTTCTCGTAGTTTCTCGGGAGTTGTTCGAATCTAAACCCAATCATAAAGAATAGAACAACAACTGCAACGATTTTCAGCAGGAGGTACGCCCTTTTGGTGGCGTATATGGCCACGTACAAACAAAACAGCTGGTACATCATGGTGGAAAAATGCTACTGGCCTGAAATAAAAAAATATATTTATCAGTAACCAGTAGTGACAGTGGGAACAAGTGGAAAGGATGTCTTGAGTAGGTACCCATGTATTCAGGGGCTGAGACATGATCATTTAACATAGTTGAATCAATTACCTATATAAAAGTCTATTTTTTACTTGAAATCGAAGAAGCTACGCATGAAATATTACAATAATAACTGGAATAAATATTTTTGAAAATGTATAGAATAAATCTATACTATTATATGATCTAAAAACATCATTCAAAGCTGGCCATCAATCAGCTCACTTATTGGTAGGTAGAAAATAATGTACACTACAAAATGTACCTGGTTTTAAAAGTGTTAATAACATAGCTCTTTTCCAATTTAAATTAAAAAAAAATAGAAATGTTTGTATGGCTATAACAAACACTAGCAATCGTGCGATCATGCCTAAGCGTGTAATATTGGCTTTCCACCAGAATGAGTTCGCAAATGAACCGTCAATGTGCCAGATTGAGGGAATTTTTGTTCGCAAATATTACACTCGTACAGCTTTTCATAATTTTGAATAACGCCTATAGCTGATGTGTCGTTAATTTAAACTGCACATGAACTTTTTATTTTATACTAGGTTTACCGACAGACGTTGTCCTGTATGTGGTCCTAAACTGTATGAATATTTAATAATCCCAATTTGTAAATTAATTAATTACTAATTATTAGTCCAAGCACGGAGTACATGACGCGGCTGCTCATGAATTCCCATGCACAGTTAAGTACAAAAAGAATAATAATAATAAAAATGTCCCATTATCGAACAGGTAATAAGAACAACTACCTGATTATGAAATAAATTGCATATTTAAACTCGTTATATTCCACATTAAATATATCGATTTGTTCGGACATATCATTGAGCAGCTGGCATGCTGTGTTTATCGAAGAATGAGCCACGATATTGGTTCTGCCAGATGGACAGTAAAACAAATTGTGACTTCGCGATCTGCCATAGCAATCAGGTACATATAATTGTAATAATTGCAAAATATCTGGATTACTTATAATGCCGCGAAGAACTTTAAAAAAATGTCTAACTAAATACTCCTTTCTACGTTTTTGGAGTGTGGACATATCTAGACAGCCGTTTACAAATAAAGATGGGAACAAATATGTTTACTACCCATACGTAAGTTTGTAGTAAAATCGGGCAAATTTCTTTTGAACTCTTTCTAACTTGAGAATGTAAGTTGATTCATATGGAGACCAAATAATCGATCCAGATTCCAGTATGGAGCGCACCAAAGAGTCATAGAGTAATTTAATGGTTTTGGGATTTTCAAAATTACTTGTGCTTCTGATGATAAATTCGAGCATTCTCATAGCCTTATCTACAGTAATCTCAATATGCTTGTGAAATGAAAAGTTTTCGATATATGTAATTCCTAGATCTTTCACTTCTAAAACTCTTTCTAGTTTTGAGTTTTCCATTGAGTAATCACACTTAATGGGATTTCTTTTTTTGGTGTATGTCATTACATGACATTTTGGGGCGCTAAACTTCAATTTGTTCAAATCAGACCAATCCACAAGCGAATCGATATCCCTTTGTAGTAGTTCAGTATCACCCAAACATGTGATCTCCTTGAACAACTTCAAATCATCTGCGTATTGGAGGAATTTAGCATTATTTATATGTTTATATATATTATTTATGAATAATGTAAAAAACAGTGGACCCAGGTTTGAACCTTGAGGAACGCCTGAGTAAGTATAAAAACACTCCGAGTCATGACCGCAGTATGATATATATTGCTGCCTTTTATAGAGATAACTTGCTAGATATAAAATTAATCTATTACACAAACCCACATCGTTTAATTTTCGTAAAAGTATGTCGTGATCGACTTTATCAAAGGCTTTTTGAAAGTCCGTATACACTACATCTACCTGCGATCGCTCGTCCAGACGCTTCTCGACAAAAGTGTTGAAGCACAACAAATTTGTGACAATAGATCTAGTAGGTCTAAATCCATGTTGCTCGTCGATAATAAGATGAGATACAGAGTCCCATAATCTTTTGTGGAGTATTATCTCCATCAGCTTAGCTGGTGTGGATATTATCGCGACCGGTCGATAGTTTTCAATATCTGACTTGTCTCCTTTTTTGTGTATGGGGATAACTTTTGTAGTCTTCCATAAAGTGGGAAATATTCCCGACTTTATTGACAAATTAAATAAGAAATGAAATATTTCATAGAATTCTGTTGAAGAGTTTTTAAGTAAATATGCTGGGATTTGATCGGGACCTGAAGAACGCTTTGATTTTAGTTTTCTAAAGCTATAGTCTAGTTCGCTGTAAGATATACCTAGATCATTACAAAAATCTCCTGTGGCTGATATATCACCATAGCTTACATCCAGATCTGGTGCAATTTGATTATAAACGGAAGAAAAATAGTCAGAGAATGCATTCGATATGTCTTGTGGGTCTGAGAACCTGTTTCCATTTAAGGACATATGTTCCGGATACTCGGAAGAAACTTTTCTGCTAGCAATATAGTTCCAGAATTGTGATGGATCACTACAAATATTGGCTTCGGTTATATTTAAAAATTGCTTATAACAGCCCTGTAATTCTTTTTTTACTAATTTACGAAGATCACTAAATGTTTCATAGGCTAACCGTGATTTAGTTTGCTTCCAAAGTTTGTGTACAAAATGTTTTTTCTTAATTAAACGTATCAAACTGCGAGAGAACCAAGATGGAAATTCAGAGCCAGAACCGGCTTCCCCGACGCAATATGTCGAGCTTTAAGTTTTGCAGTCACTTTACAGTGGTAATGTGACTTTATGTGCTGAAATAATGGCTGCGTATGGTAGTTGATAACTGAATGAAATTGTTTGTGTTTAAAAAGAAACCTTCTCAGCTAAGAGATAACAAGAAAGATTCCCAAATGAAGATGTAAGTAATTTCATATAGTTTGATTGAAACAGCGTGACATTATGGTCATAATATATTAATTATGTAGGTATTTAATATTTTTAATTGTATACCTTAGAGATCCTTCAATAATTCTTGAGAATTTCTTTTTTGATTGCTTAAACTTTTATTTGAGGATTGTTTGATAAATTTGACAGTTCAATGACAGCAGCCTGCAATCATAGATAACACAGAACTCAAAAATGGTAAATCAGAAAACTAACAATTTCGCCATAATAAAAATAAATATCATATTTAAACAAAAATAACTTTACAGCACTTCCACAAATTTAATTTATTTGTTTCAAAGGGACACGTCTTTTATTTCAATACTTCCACCACGAAAATGCATGTTCAACAACTTATTTTTTTTTTATATCTATGTAAGTAAATACCTAAAAGTTAAAATTATTTTTAATGAAAATGAATAAGGTACTTTTCGGCACGTAACTCATTACGAAGTCTAAATTGAGACCCCATACGACATATGCCTTGCCCTTCCTTGATATAGAATCTGGCAAGCAGATGGAGATGGTCCTTCACTTGTGTTTTTGAGATGAACTTATTTAATTCATAATCTCAGACAACAATAAGACATTAAACATGACACAAAGTATAAATATATAGAGAGCCATCTGTTGAAAATATTGTTGAGCATAATATTACAACACTGTAAAATAGATGGCGCTAAATTAATTTTTTCATAGGAACATTGTAGGCATTGTTGGATGCATTTGCCCCACAGGCGATTGAAATATAACAGGTGTTCTATATACTGAAATTAACTTTTTGTAGGGAAGATAACTACTGTGAATAAAAAGTTAAAATCTTCAGATGTCCTAACCTCTTCATACTTACAATAGTGAGGATCTTTTCGTGCATAAAATAACAAAAAAAAAAGGATTTTAATGGTTGCATACTGTAGAGTGTAGTTGATCACTAAATTGTTTGTCTTTAAAAATAAACCATTTCGGTTAAGAGAGTACAAGAAAGGTTCCCAGATGAATATGCAAGTCATTTTGCTATTGCCCGTCAGCTATGTTCACACAATTTCATCATGTATTTAATATTAAATCAAATTGCATACCTTTGAGATTCTTCAATAGATGATTGAGTTATTCTTGATAATTTCTTTTTGAATTGCTTAAATTTATTTCAACTCCTGCAAACAGCAGCCTGCAATCATAGATAACACAGAACTCAAAAATGGTATAACAGACAAAAAATAAAGTGACATTAGCGTACTTTCTGGACTTTTAATAAAACAAAAGAAGCTGAACTTCTTTTTTTAAACTTACAGTGAATGTTTACTCACAAAATTACGAAACCCTTAAGTTATTCACACAATTTCAAGCTTCTGAAGATTTATAAAGGTTTTGGAAAGATAATTTCGAATATTTAATGATAATTTATTAATATGATGGGCAGGTTAGTTTGAATCCTCACCATCATAGACATTGAAAACTGGGTTATAATGATCTGGATGTCGATCTACATATCTGAAATATTTGAGGTTACTACTTATTAAATTAAAATACTTTTTGTATAGAATCTTTCAATAGGGATTTGCCATCTTTCCCAGTTGCTGGTAGCATATCTGTCAAATTTGCTTACGTTTATTCAATGTGTAGCCAAATTAACATAGATTAATAAAGCTTTATAAATCACATGAAAGTAATAAAATTGTTATATCAAGATAGGTGTTCGGCAACATTTCGTCCACATAGCACATTTTTACCATCCGCATATGACAATTTCCATATCTTTACAAATGAGTATGTCAATAAATAAAATTGTCAATTTTGGGATGATACACATCCACATGAGACCCAAAAGCTTCCAATGCATCCTGATAAATCAATTTCATTATATTTCAAACATATAAATGTGTGTAGGTAATCTTCAAAGTAGTCTGAAACCATATGAATTCCATCAGATACTTACAATGTTGTTGAATTATTTATTTATTAATCACATTAACGGCTAAAGCCTTTTACATAATTATTATTAATAACAATATCGTATAAGATAATTTCATCATCAAGAGCAATAAACCAACAAAATTACACAAAAGATAGAAAACCATACAGATAAAATCAACTACAAAAAAAATAAACAAAACAAAATCAGAATTATTAATTCAATCTCAAACAAAATAATACAAATCTCAAAAACTTTCGTCCAAACAATAAATAAACGAATGGATTTGATAATTGTTAGCATTGTGACTAGAATGAAAGTGAATAAATTAAGGTGGTTTGGGCATGTAGAGAGAATGAATGAAGATAGAATGACTAAAAGGATATATAATCTGAAAGAATGGGTGCACGCAGACGAGGCCGACCTCGAATGACATGGTCCGATCAAATTGGTGCCGTCTTAGAGGAGGGCCAAGTCAGGAGCAAAAGGAATAGAAGAGCATGTATGCGGAATGTAATGCGTTTGGAGGAAGCGAAAGAGGTTTGTATGGATAGGAAAGAATGGAAGTCCGTACTCTCTGCCTACCCCCTTCGGGAAACGGCGTAATGGGTAAAAAAAAAAAAAAGATTTGATAATAGGCAAATAAACCATTATAAGAAATTAAAAACAATACCACAACATACAACAATTAAAAAAGCCAACAAACAGGACAAATTATGCAACTTACTTAGCAGTGTGTCCTCGTTTTGTATAAAACGTGGTATGGTTGTGATATTTTCAACAACCTTGGATGGATCATGGATCTCTTGAGCTCTTTTAGTTACTAACTAAATAATTCGCTATTAAGACATTAAACTAACATCTTTGTATAAACATATAGAGAGCCAGGTTGAAATGCACTTTAGATATCTACTCGTACTTTGACATTACTACCAATTCATTAAAAAAATTAGGTTTGTTAGCCTATTTTCATGTCTAACAGTCATGAAAATAGGTTAGGTTAGAACATAATTATTTAGAGGGGTTTGGGGGGGGCGGAGCCCCCCATACCTCTTCACATGTACCCCCGAATCAATTTTACCCTCTGCTGCAAACCGAACATATTTGAATTTTTGGCTTGAGTAGATCTCTAAAGTACATTTTTACCGAGAGCCATCTATTGAAATTGCTGGTTAGCATATTACAATACTGTAAAATAGATGGCGCAAATGAAATTGTTTGTGTTTAAAAAGAAACCTTCTCAGCTAAGAGATAACAAGAAAGATTCCCAAATGAAGATGTAAGTAATTTCATATAGTTTGATTGAAACAGCGTGACATTATGGTCATAATATATTAATTATGTAGGTATTTAATATTTTTAATTGTATACCTTAGAGATCCTTCAATAATTCTTGAGAATTTCTTTTTTGATTGCTTAAACTTTTATTTGAGGATTGTTTGATAAATTTGACAGTTCAATGACAGCAGCCTGCAATCATAGATAACACAGAACTCAAAAATGGTAAATCAGAAAACTAACAATTTCGCCATAATAAAAATAAATATCATATTTATAGCACATTATATATCTGTCATTCGAAGTGTCAACAAGTACTTTTTGTTCTTAGTGATTTAATTTATTTTTAAGATAAAATGCGATAAAACACGCAAACAAACCACATAAAAATAAAGTTAAGTGATAGTGAATCCATCGTACTGTTATGAAACTAAGTAGAAATCCAACATAAGGTGAAATTTCATAAAAATAACTCTAAAGTGCCTGACATTTAGTGCATTGTTATTGTGATCAGCTGTCTCGTACATAGTAGGGTAGTGATCAAATCTTTCACACTATTTGGCTGGGAGCCTGATTATTAATTAATAAAAGAGATTTATGACGATCACTACAGCGCACGGCGTAGATCAGTTTGTTAATGCGCCGGCCGTCAAGAGTTTGCATCGAGACGCCGTGGATCGAGTCCCACCGACACCAAAGCAATTTTTTTCTCTTTTTTCGTTGTGAAAAATAGAGCCATCTATCTTATAAATAAAAAAAAAAAAAAAAAAAAAAAAAAAAAAACATAGTAAATGCTCAAACCATAATTAAAAATACTGTAATTTGGAGCCATCTGTGGAAAAAAAAAAAATACAATTAAAAATGGGTTGCAAAATATGCGGGAAAGGAAACACGAGCCCATCTAAGGCGCTCAAATGTGGAAGATGTATGGATGTTTACCATTATAACTGTTTGGGTACAAATGCCAACGATATGGGGGAATTAAGGAGGTCCCAATGGAGATGCAGGGAATGCAAGAAGGTGGATCCTCGATCCAAAGGAGCTTCACCATCAGTCAAAGAAGTTCCCACTAATGTCTACGAAAAGTCTTTACTAGATAAAATAGCTGAAATCGAAAAGCATCTTAGAGGTGTGTCGGATCTGAGGGAGGAATGGAATGATTTCAAAAAGACTCACAAAGGGAAAAGTCAAATCTTCGACCAAACCTCGGGTTTCGAAGAGAAGCTGAAAGGGTTTGAGGCTCTAAAAGGAGAGGTTAGACATATTCGGGAAGAATTGAGATCCCTAGACATTAGAATCAGTTCCTTGGAACAGTCACGAGTTGCCAAGGAAGTAGAAATTCACGGAATGCCGCGGGACAACCAAGCACATATAAAGGGAAACATTATCAAGCTAGCGGAAATCGCAGGTATTCATGTTGAGACTTCTGACTTTGTCACACAGGAAGTAAAGAATGGTAAAAAATCCTCCTCATTCCATATAGTCAAATTTTCTGACATATCAAAGAGGAACGGGTTGTTGAATGGCTTAAGGATATTCAATAAAACCAAAAATATAAAAGAAAAATTGAATACCTCTCACCTAGGCAGTTCAGAAGAAGGGCCTAGTCCCATCTATGTAAATCCTAGACTAACTCATCCTACAAGGCGTGTCTATCAGATGGGCAGGAGGTTGCAGAGGGATGGAAAAATTGACAGAGTCTGGGTTTATTCTTCAAAGGTATTTATTCGTAGAAAGAGTGAAGACAAACCGATTGCCGTTTATAACTGTGCAGACTTGGAGTCTCTGGTTGGTGCAGTGGATGCTGATGTGAAGGGATCACCTCGTAAGACGAATGGATTACATAAATCGTTAAAAAGCAGTGTCCTGACGTCACCACCGCATGACAAGTCCTGACTATCGAGTGTACAAGCCCAAAAGAAAGTAAATTTTGAAGTTAATCATTATTTTTGTATTTCGCTTGAATTCAATTTCGATTCAGGCTCTGACTATAGTTTTTATATTGTGCATGTTTGTTTTGAATTTATTTTGTGTTTTTGTTGTGATTTCTTTCATGGATTTATTGAAGTGAAATTTGAAATGTGTTTACATTTTGACAAAATATTTTTGTGTTGTTCTCTATCTACTGATATATTATTTGCATGCGCCTGGTGGGCGATTCTCGTTAATTATCTCAATTTTAATCTTAATATGTTTTTATATAATCTAATGACTTTTTTTAATCTACTTATATATTATATTATTTTATTTATTCGATCATCTGCTATGATGTTTTTATTTATGTATTTATATTATTTTTACACGTCGAAATCTATAATATATTATCATATCTCTGAGGTAAGCAATATAGCAAATGTAAATGGGGGCTGTAGGTATTTCTCATTTTCTGATTTGACATTTCATATTTCAGTATGGGAAAAATTAAAGAGAGTGTTGGATGTTGGCGTCGAATTGTTTTGGGAGAATCTGATTTGTTATGATGAGGTTAATGATTTTTATAAAGCACTCACAATATGATACACGGTCTTTTGGATGAGAGCTTAGAGGGTGAGATTTCTACTGCAAATGTAATTGAGACACACAACTTGGACTCATGTAATGAGTTCGTAGCGACTTCGGGATATCTTAGAATGCTTACACTTAATATTCGGAGTCTAAATAAACATTTTGATGAACTGCAAGTACTGCTCAAGTCCTTGAGTAATAAAATTGACATTGTAGTTCTTACTGAGTGCCGATTGACAGATTCTGCCAGAATTCAGAATTTGGATGGCTACACAAGTTTCTCAACAACAGTTAATCCCCTACAGAATGATGGAGTGGTTGTTTATGTAAAGGAGCACATTTCTTGTACATCAGTGGAACATGTAATTCCGGGCGCAAACTGTTTACAATTGAATATTGGAAGTTCTTTTGGTGTGGTGGCAGTGTATCGTTCTCCTTCCCGTCAGAACCTGGATGCATTTCTCGACACTCTCAGCAATATCTTGAACTTAAATAACCATAGAAGACATTTATTACTGACTGGTGACCTTAACATTGATATAATGGGCGATAACGCTTTGGACTATTTGAATCTTGTGGCAATGTATGGTTTGAAGGTTATGGTTGATGTACCAACCAGAGTTGCTGAGTCTTCGAGCTCTTGTTTGGATCATGTAATGGCACGAACTGATTGTCTGTCTGAAGCTATGGTTTATCAGAATACTATTACCGATCATTATACACTTTTGTTTAAACTTAATCTGGATACAAAGCTGAACGTATCCAAGAGCAATCCTAAACAGAAAAAGACTAGAATTGATTTTGATATGCTTAAGGTCAAATTGACTGATGAAACATGGTCAAATACATTAAACTTGCAAGAAGTAAATTGTGCAACAGAAAATTTTATCACTACCCTTAAAAACTACGTAGATCAATGTAGAAAACTTGTTAACCATAGGAAAGGAAGTCGGAAACCATGGATTACGGATGGCATAGTAAGGTGTCTAAATAGGAGAGATGCAATCCATGCGTCTTGCCGGAGAGATCCATTTAATACAGTGCTCTCACAACACTATAAAAAATATAGAAATGTGTGTTCAGAGATTATCAGGAAGAGTAAAGAGAAGCACTATAGACGACAAATAATCGATAACTTGGGAAACTCAAGAGCAACTTGGAAGACTATAAAAGAAGCAGCTAACATAAGTGAAAGAAAACATGGACTTAAGGCATTAAAAATTGGCGATATGGTCACCACTGTGGATTTAAACCCAGAGGGAATCGCCAACCATGTCAATCGCTATTTTGCTACGGTTGGTTCTAAATTGGCGACTAAGCTAAAGGAAAAATTAGGAAAAACTGAGGAGGAAATGATAAAAAACATTCGGGTTCAAACAGGTTTGGCCTCTTTTTATATGGCTCCGGCAACAGAACAGGAGATCGCGGTTGTCTTGTCCAAACTAAAATCGGGCTGTGGGGGCGGTCATGATGAATTGGGTTCTGATATTTACAAAAGACTGGCAGGAACTTTAGTTGTACCGATAAAACACATTGTCAACTTGAGTATAAAGACTGGAGTATTTCCAAATCATTGCAAGGAGGCTACAGTGATACCTATTCATAAGGGCGGAGATGACTGTGAGATATCAAACTATAGACCAATCTCGCTTTTGCCTGTCTTATCTAAGATCATTGAAACTATAGTAAAGGTGAGACTTGTCAGATTTCTAAATTTAAATGGACTATTATCGACAAATCAATTTGGTTTTAGAGAAAAAATGGGAGCTTCCGACGCTATTCTGACCCTGACACAGATGGTGGCAAGCAACATGGATGTAGGTCTGAGAACTCTAGCGGTGTTCTTGGACTTGGCAAAAGCATTCGACACCGTCTCACATCCACTGCTTTTGAGAAAACTCGAAAGCATTGGTATAGTCGGACCTGCATTCGGCTGGTTCAAGTGTTATTTGACGAACAGAATCCAACGAGTAAGAATAAATGAAACATACAGTGATGAAGAATTTTTGAGATATGGGGTTCCGCAGGGTAGTGTGTTGGGACCTGTACTTTTCCTCATATTTATTAACGATCTCTGCAACTTAAAAACGAATGGAAGAATCATCACATTTGCTGATGATACCACGGTGCTCTTTGCAGGTGAAGCGTGGAGTAAGGTTAGGGAGGAGGCGGAAGAGGGCATGAAACGTATTGGGAATTGGCTCGATAATAACCTCTTAACTCTAAATGTAGCTAAGACAAACTTTATGACATTCAGTCTCACTAGAGCGGGCCAGCCTGAGAGCCTTGATTCTCTCCGACTCCATAGGGAAGGTTGCGTTTCCACTTCTTGCAACTGTGAGCAGGTGGATAGAGGACAGAGTGTTAAGTATCTGGGAGTGAATATTGATTGCGGACTGAAATGGGAACATTATATTGATAAACAGGTAAAGAGATTGAGAAGTTTTATCTACATATACAGAAGTCTCCGAGGCGTGCTTGACAAAGACACTTTAAGGCAAGTTTATTTTGCGCTTACCCAGTCACTTATATGCTACGGCATGGAGGCTTGGGGGGCTTGTACGGCCTTTGTGCATGATAAAATCGCTAAGACACAAAAATTTATTATCAAGGTGATATTACGTAAGCCAATGCGATTTCCGACTGTGGAACTATTTCGGGCCTTCCCCGTCCTTAATGTTAGACAGTTATTTGTAAAAAGTATATTGTGCAAATATCATGTTAATCTGGCAAAGCATGTGAGATCCCAGCAGACCCGTTTGACAAGATGTTCTGAGAGCAATAACTACGTTGTACCTTTATTTCGAACAACCAATGGGCAAAGGCAATATACTTTTTTGGCGCCAAAAATCTTTAATGATCTGCCTCCCACCATAAAATCAATAAAGGAAGAACAGCATTTTAAGTATGCCATCAAGGCCTATGTTCGCCAACCAGGCGTAATGGAAAGGTTTTTCTCCTAAATACATTTTTTTTGAGTTTCATTGTTTTTGGACGTTTATTTGACTTCATTGCCTCTATATTTATATTGTATTTTTTAAACAATTTTCTTGATATCTTTATTGTTAACTTATTATTGATTGATTTTACTTATTGATTACTTATATTGTTGTAATACATCTATCTATATTGTAGTGTTTACCTACGTATGTATGTATGTATGTATATATATATATATGTATATAGTGTGTTTTTTATTTATTTTTTATAGTTTTTAACTGTTATTTTACATCATTATATTCATTTAAAACTATTTCTTATTGTTAATATTATTTTGATTTTACATTTTTATTTTTATTTTATATATACTACATTTACATTGCATTTTTGTATATACATGAATATTTGCTAAATGATTTGATTTTTATCTTTAATGTTTACCTTTGAAATTCTAATAATTCATTGTGTTATATATGTATTTTGTGTGTTTTTTATTTATTTATTTATTTTATTTATTTATTATTTATTTATTTTTTATAGTTCTTTTACTGTTATTTTACATCATTATGTTTATTAAAGACTGTTTTTTTTTTTTTACTATTACAATTATTATTGATTTTACATTTTTATTTTTTCATATAGGTACTACATTTCATTGCATTTGTATATAAATATTTACTTTATGATTTAATTTTTATCTTTAATGTTTAACTTGAAATTCTATTAATTCATTGGGTTGTAGGTGTTTTATTTAACCGTTTTGTTCCATTTTGACTTTTATTGTTTTTTTTTTTTGTTATCATTATTAATATTTTCACATTGTTTGCTGGATTCCATTGATTAATTGTAATTTTTATTGAGTATATTGTATTATTCTTAGGTATAGGTATTTTATTTTATTGATCAATAACCTCCTCTCCAAGACAGGCATTGCCTAGTGGAGGGAGTCACTGAATTGTATATTATTTTTGATGTATTGTTTTTCATTGAATAAAATTATTATTATTATTATTATTATTATTTAAACAAAAATAACTTTACAGCACTTCCACAAATTTAATTTATTTGTTTCAAAGGGACACGTCTTTTATTTCAATACTTCCACCACGAAAATGCATGTTCAACAACTTATTTTTTTTTTATATCTATGTAAGTAAATACCTAAAAGTTAAAATTATTTTTAATGAAAATGAATAAGGTACTTTTCGGCACGTAACTCATTACGAAGTCTAAATTGAGACCCCATACGACATATGCCTTGCCCTTCCTTGATATAGAATCTGGCAAGCAGATGGAGATGGTCCTTCACTTGTGTTTTGAGATGAACTTATTTAATAATCTCAGACAACAATAAGACATTAAACATGACACAAAGTATAAATATATAGAGAGCCATCTGTTGAAAATATTGTTGAGCATAATATTACAACACTGTAAAATAGATGGCGCTAAATTAATTTTTTCATAGGAACATTGTAGGCATTGTTGGATGCATTTGCCCCACAGGCGATTGAAATATAACAGGTGTTCTATATACTGAAATTAACTTTTTGTAGGGAAGAAAACTACTGTGAATAAAAAGTTAAAATCTTCAGATGTCCTAACCTCTTCGTACTTACAATAGTGAAGGATCTTTTCGTGCATAAAATAAAAAAAAGGATTGGTTGCATACTGCAGAGTGTAGTTGATCACTAAATTGTTTGTCTTTAAAAATAAAACATTTCGGTTAAGAGAGTACAAGAAAGGTTCCCAGATGAATATGCAAGTCATTTTGCTATACCCGTCAGCTATGTTCACACAATTTCATCATGTATTTAATATTAAATCAAATTGCATACCTTTGAGATTCTTCAATAGATTGTTGAGTTATTCTTGATAATTTCTTTTTGAATTGCTTAAATTTATTTCAACTCCTGCAAACAGCAGCCTGCAATCATAGATAACACAGAACTCAAAAATGGTATAACAGACAAAAAATAGAGTTACATTAGCGTACTTTCTGGACGTTGAATAAAACAGAAGAACGTTGTGCACCAACAAAGCCAATAGGCAATAAATATGAGACATTAACAAAATTGGATATAGTCATATCCTGGCGCCAAATACATGACAGCAGTCGTAGTCTTTAAATTTGGTTGCCCTCTTGTTCTCAACAATTTACAACTTTTATCTCCATTTTTAATTTTATTATTAAATTTCTACTTGTTGCATACATGGCATTTTTCGACATGTTGAACATGTTGAGAATTCTCATGATTAGGAGTTTCGGAGACAAACATTACCACCTAATGGCGAACGTTGTTAACTTAAAGTGATCACACTAAGCCAGCCTTCGAAATAACAGTAGTGGCTTGTTCCATTTAAAAATCGAACATTAGTAATGAATTGTTAGTCATTAGTTGTTATTTTTTCTTTAAAACAAGAAGCTGAACTCCTTTTTTTAAACTTACAGTGAATTTTTACTCACAAAATTACGAAACTCTTAAGTTATTCACACAATTTCAAGCTTCTGAAGATTTATAATTACGTTTATAAACGTTTATTCAATGTGTAGCCAAATTAACATAGATTAATAAAGCTTTATAAATCACATGAAAGTAATAAAATTGTTATATTAAGATAGGTGTTCGGCAACATTTCGTCCACTTAGCACATTTTTACCATCCGCATATGACAATTTCCATATCTTTACAAATGAGTATGTCAATAAATAAAATTGTCAATTTTGGGATGATACACATCCACATGAGACCCAAAAGCTTCCAATGCATCCTGATAAATCAATTTCATTATATTTCAAACATATACAAATGTATGTAGGTAATCTTCAAAGTAGTCTGAAACCATATGAATTCCATCAGATACTTACAATGTTGTTGAATTATGCAATTTACTTAGCAGTGTGTCCTCGTTTTGTGTAAAACTTGGTATGGTTGTGATATTTTCGACAACCTTGGATGGATCACGGATCACTTGAGCTCTTTTAGTTACTAAATAATTCGCCATTAAGATATTAAACTAACATCTTTGTATAAACATATAGAGAGCCATCTATTGAAATTGCTGGTTAGCATATTACAATACTGTAAAATAGATGGCGCTTTATTAATTTATTCATAGGAATATTGTAGGCATTGTTGGATGCATTTGCCCCACAGGCGATTGGAATATAACAGGCGTTCTATATACTGAACTTAACTTTTTGTAGGGAAGAAAACTACTGTGAATAAAAAGGTAAAATCTTCAGATGTCCTAACCTCTTCGTACTTACAATAGTGAAGGATCTTTTCGTGCATAAAATGACAAAAAAAGGATTTTAATGGTTGCATACTGTAGAGTGTAGTTGATCACTAAATTGTTTGTCTTTAAAAATAAACCATTTCGGCTAAGAGAGTACAAGAAAGGTTCCCAGATGAAAATGCAAGTCATTTTGCTATTGCCCGTCAGCTATGTTCACACAATTTCATCATGTATTTAATATTAAATCAAATTGCATACCTTTGAGATTCTTCAATAGATTGTTGAGTTATTCTTAATAATTTCTTTTTGAATTGCTTAAATTTATTTCAACTCCTGCAAACAGCAGCCTGCAATCATAGATAACACAGAACTCAAAAATGGTATAACAGACAAAAAATAAAGTTACATTAGCGTACTTTCTGGACGTTGAATAAAACAGAAGAACGTTGTGCACCAAAAAAGCCAATAGGCAATAAATATGAGACATTAACAAAATTGGATATAGTCATATCCTGGCGCCAAATACATGACAGCAGTCGCAGTCTTTAAATTTGGTTGCCCTCTTGTTCTCAACAATTTACAACTTTTATCTCCATTTTTAATTTTATTATTAAATTTCTACTTGTTGCATACATGGCATTTTTCGACATGTTGAACATGTTGAGAATTCTCATGATTAGGAGTTTCGGAGACAAACATTACCACCTAATGGCGAACGTTGTTAACTTAAAGTGATCACACTAAGCCAGCCTTCGAAATAACAGTAGTGGCTTGTTCCATTTAAAAATCGAACATTAGTAATGAATTGTTAGTCATTAGTTGTTATTTTTTCTTTAAAACAGAAGAAGCTGAACTCCTTTTTTTAAACTTACAGTGAATTTTTACTCACAAAATTACGAAACTCTTAAGTTATTCACACAATTTCAAGCTTCTGAAGATTTATAATTACGTTTATAAACGTTTATTCAATGTGTAGCCAAATTAACATAGATTAATAAAGCTTTATAAATCACATGAAAGTAATAAAATTGTTATATCAAGATAGGTGTTCGCCAACTTAGCACATTTTTACCATCCGCATATGATAATTTCCATATACATATTTACAAATGAGTAAGTCAATAAATAAAAATTTTAATTTTGGGATGATACACATCCACATGAGACCCAAAAGCTTCCAATGCATCCTGATAAATCAATTTCATTATATTTCAAACATTGATAAATTAATTTCATTATATTTCAAACATATACAAATGTATGTAGGTAATCTTCAAAGTAGTCTGAAACCATATGAATTCCATCAGATACTTACAATGTTGTTGAATTATGCAATTTACTTAGCAGTGTGTCCTCGTTTTGTATAAAACGTGGTATGGTTGTGATATTTTCAACAACCTTGGATGGATCATGGATCACTTGAACTCTTTTAGTTACTAACTAAATAATTCGCTATTAAGACATTAAACTAACATCTTTGTATAAACATATAGAGAGCCAGGTTGAAATGCACTTTAGATATCTACTCGTACTTTGACATTACTACCAATTCATTAAAAAAATTAGGTTTGTTAGCCTATTTTCATGTCTAACAGTCATGAAAATAGGTTAGGTTAGAACATAATTATTTAGAGGGGTTTGGGGGGGGCGGAGCCCCCCATACCTCTTCACATGTACCCCCGAATCAATTTTACCCTCTGCTGCAAACCGAACATATTTGAATTTTTGGCTTGAGTAGATCTCTAAAGTACATTTTTACCGAGAGCCATCTATTGAAATTGCTGGTTAGCATATTACAATACTGTAAAATAGATGGCGCTAAATTAATTTTTTCATAGGAACATTGTAGGCATTGTTGGATGCATTTGCCCCACAGGCGATTGAAATATAACAGGTGTTCTATATACTGAAATTAACTTTTTGTAGGGAAGAAAACTACTGTGAATAAAAAGTTAAAATCTTCAGATGTCCTAACCTCTTCGTACTTACAATAGTGAAGGATCTTTTCGTGCATAAAATAAAAAAAAGGATTGGTTGCATACTGTAGAGTGTAGTTGATCGCTAAATTGTTTGTCTTTAACCCTAGAAAGATAGTCTGCGTAAAATTTACGCATGCGATTGCGAATTATTGCTCTCTTTTTCTAAGTAGCGCAAATCCAGATCGGTGCGTTTAGGTAATCTCCTTTGTCCCTGGGAACTACCGTATGGTGTAGGCAGGCCCCCCACATTATTTCCTGGGCCCCGTTGCTAAAAGTCATGATGGGCCCCCCTCTCACTACTAAAAAAAGAATTT
The DNA here is from genome assembly GCA_963576905.1 of Mystacides longicornis. Lineage (NCBI taxonomy): Eukaryota > Metazoa > Arthropoda > Insecta > Trichoptera > Leptoceridae > Mystacides > Mystacides longicornis. Next base: position 31,824,596 of record OY756429.1, on the reverse strand, counting down.
TTGACCCTTTTTTACAATATACGTTTTTTAACAATTATTTTTCATCAAATCAAACACACATTTAAAACACACCGTAAATTTATTTTAAATACTGGTAAAAACATAATTGAACAAATAAAATCTTAAGTATTTTTGTTTGCTTGATTATTCACACAGATAAAATAATAACTGTCGTAGGAAATTGGTGGTTACATTATAAACCATGGATTAATAACCATACATTACGAACCATGGTTATATTTATTTATTAATGAGCTGACCATGCACACTTCGAACCGCCTCACAATAATTAATCACCATGTTCTAAATTATAAGCTGAATTAATGTTCATTAAAAAAATATTTGTGAAAACTTGTCAAAACTCGGCGTACCTATGTTTTGAAACTCAATGGTTGCTAGGTAAATAAAAATGCGTTATTAAGTTATTTACCGCATAGATCACTCTCTCGAGAGTGGATTGCCAGTTGAAAGAAAGAAGAAGTTATTAACCAAAGATGGCATACTAAGCTGTTCCATTCAAAATGAGTGAGCATTTTATTTTCTTCATATATTTTATTTGATATCAAACAAATAGAGTTTTTTTAGCGGCGGCATATAATTATTCTTTTTTTTTTTTAAATAAAAGAACACTTATTGTGGCATAACTGTAATAGTAAGACATATGCTGTCCCGACACTTTTTTAAATAATAATGTGTTTTGCAAAGTCGTTGTACATTATTTTACTCTAACCTATGTATGCACGCGATGTAAAGATGTAAAGAATATTTTAGGTATTTTTTTTTGCACCTTGAGTTACATTATTGGAGTTTTAGTAAGTATCCTTAATTTTTTTGAAAATATATTATAGCCTATGTCCGATAGTGTAGCTTCCCAACAGTGAAGGAATTTTTCAATCAAATCCTTCCTTTTTAAATATTAGTGTAAAAAGTGGACGGCTCATTTTTTCTTACAGCTGTACCCCTATTCTCTGTTTTATCGGAGGGTAGTCACGGTGTAAAGTGAGTATTACACGATACATTTTGAATGAAAAACGTCTATACGTATCATAATATATCGTCTATACGTATATATAATATTTTTGTGGCGGCGCTTTACACGTTTCCCACACAAAATTTGTCGTGTAAAACTCACTTTACTACCGTGACTACCTTCCGATAAAACAGAGAATTGGGGCTCTGTTGTAGATTCAGACACGTTTTGTAAGCAACGCGCTGCAAATCCAATGAATCAATTTTTATTAATCTAATGTAATATTTCATTGAATCATTGATACACATAAATCTAGTCCTAGTGATTTTGTTTTGGTTTTATTTCTATGATTTATTAAAAATGTTACACTTTTTAATTTATTCCCCCGTCCTTGCGGGCCCCCTTGGCCCACGGGCCCCGTTGCCGTAGCATCGGTAGCACCGGGCATGTGGGGGCCCTGGGTGTAGGTGTACACTAGGTAAGTGTCACCGATTTCGAAATATTACGAACGTGTGAGTCAAAATTACGCATGATTATCTTTTAAGTGACTTTTATGATTTTGACTTAAGTGATAATTTTATTAGTTTATGTACTTATCTGTTTTAATTTTAAGTTTTTAATATTAAACATATATTGTAATTTTCTTTTTATGTAAAAATATTATACGATGGGGAATAAAAACTTAGACGAAGACCATATCCTGGCCTCTTTCATGGAGGACGATGACGAGCTACTGGGTGAGGATACAGACAGTGAAGATAACGTCCAGAGCGACAAAAAAGAAGCTAGATGAAGAAAGAAGATGAGTCAGTAGCAAAAAAACGTATTTATTGTTCGTTTTGCCCTTCGAAAATAAGGCGAAAGGCAAAAGGGTCCTACATAAAATGTTAAAAAATTATATTATGTCGTTGAAATGTTCCAAAGCTGTTTGTAACAGATATTTTATAACTATATTTTCCTAATATTCGTAAGATATGCTAATTGTTGCATTTGTGTTGAAAAAAGTTGATTATTGTATTAAAAAAAATCAGTTTATGTATGAAAGAGTAAGTGTTAAAAAATTTCGATGATTTCTAGAAGAAGTTTAAGTTTTTGATTTTTTTTTTAATAAATAAAAGTGCATAAGTAAATTTTATTTTGTATTATTATCTTTATATATGTGTTAATAAATAATCACAAAAAATGTAGAAAAATAATTAATAAACCTCGACGTGCAGCTAATTAAAAAACATGCGTCAATTTTACGCATGAATATCTTTTCCGTACTACACAATATGATTATCTTTCTAGGGTTAAAAATAAACCATTTCGGCTAAGAGAGTATACAAGAAAGGTTCCCAGATGAATATGCAAGTCATTTTGCTATTGCCCGTCAGCTATGTTCACACAATTTCATCATGTATTTAATATTAAATCAAATTGCATACCTTTGAGATTCTTAAAAAATTCTTGACAATTTCTTTTTTAACTGCTTAAATATATTTTGAGTCCAGTCAGTAGCGAGAACGCAAAGAGAATGAGAATGCAATCCAATATCCGAAGGGTATAGCGATCTAGGGATGGGCAAAAAATATCGATATTTTTTTTTAGAAAATAATCGATATTTTTAATCTGGAAATATCGATGTTCGATTTTTATTTCTAAATATCGCAATCGATTTTTTTAAGCGCTTTAACAAATTTTGTACAAAAATTCTAATTTTACATTTATTTATTTTAAGTTGTAATGAGTTTTAGCAATAAACCTTTAAAATACTTTTATATTGCCGCTTCTAAATCTCAAGTATAGCAATAAACAATGGTAGTTGAACCTGAAACTTGTAAAAAATACTGCACAAAATTTTAATATCGCCGACCTGTGGGTGCGTTGAGCCTTGTAAAACAAACTTCTTGGCACAATAATTATATTAAGCGGGACTAAAAATCGATTTTCCCAGGTAAGATAATTATGTACATGCTTAATTTAATTTCTTGCTTTAGTCATATTTCAAAATCGTTTTCATTAACGGTTTGATTACAAGTTTTTTGCAGTTTACGTTTGGCCTAAGAAATTTGCCAGCATCTATATTTTTTTTCATTTTATATACGAATAATAAAGTCAATAAAACTATGTACCAAATATGTGCTGTTTTTCTTTTCATTTTTAAATAATTTGATAATTAATATAGGTATTTAGGCTTTGGACTAAAAATATCGAAATATCGATATTTTTTCCTCTTCATACATCGATACTTTTTAAAACTATCGATACGATATATATCGATATATTTTTTTTTCATTTGCCCATCCCTAATACACAGGCACTACGTGTGCCTAGCAACCCCTGTGATGACGAGTGTACAGCGTTTCAGAAAATTGTGAAATATTTGCGATATGTGATGTAATGCAGGCCCGCATAGTTACTGTATTATTTTGGAGCCTATAAATACGGCTGCTTGTAGGTATTGATCTCTTCTTTTACATTAAACTCTGGTAGAGGACACAGCTCCTTACCAAGCCACCAGCAGAAGTGTTTCAGTGCTCAACCTCAGTCTACATACCTATCTACATACAGTCCACTAACAAGGGGTTCTTCTAAGAAGGACATCACACCCTATCATCATAACCAGCAAGCCATTGCAACACACTACATTTTTTGGTCACTTCGCCCGGATTGGAGTCACATCACGATACTTCAACCTGGATCAAAGCATCGAAGACCAACTGAGGGCAGACAGAGCGCAGATACTTCTCGGTGAGTTTCCTTTATCATTCCTTAATTCTTTCCCCATCTTTTCATTATCATTAATTATTTCCCCATAACATGGCTCAATCTGAAGCGTCCAAGCTAAGCTTGACGATCTTAACAAAGAAGAGGAGCATAATCAAACGTAAACTTACAAATTTCATGAAATTCGTGCAAGGAGCCAACCAAGAAAATTATACACAGCTATCCTACAGAAAGGAGGCAGCTCAACAAGTGTACGATGATTATTGCAAAATCCAAGATGAGATCGAGGATACAGAGAAGCAACAAGAGGACCGTGAACAAGTGGAAAACCTTTTCTTCAAGTCGGTGGCGATGGTGGAAAAAATTAAAATCAAATTTTCAAGCCATCAATCTGAATCAGGCTTCCAACAATCGATCTTCCAACATTTGACGGCAATGTGAGATGTTGGAGCGAATTTAAAGAAAATTTCAATTCTTTGATTGACGCGAACGGGGGATTGAACACAATCCAAAAGTTTCAATACTTAAAGTCTTCATTAAAAAACGAAGCTTCAAAAATTATAGATGCACTTACTATAACGACATCAAATTATAAGGTAGCGTGGAACTTATTAAGTGACAGGTACGAATAATAATAAATACATTATTAGATGATATTTTTAACGTTAAATTTATATCCGATGACACAAACATGCTCAGAAAATTCATTGATACTTTAAATAAAAATTTAATGGTTTTAAAAAATATGGAACTTCCCGTTGAACAGTGGGATATGCTTATCGCTTATTTTATAACTACAAGGTTTGTAAATAAGCTGAGATACCAATATGAATCGTCTCTATCAAAAACGGAACAGCCTTCAATCAAAAATATCACAGATTTCCTACAACATAAATGTAACGTACAAGAAACACTTCATATCGCGAAAAAACAAAACTACAACATAAATACTGTTATTGCGCAACACAACGTAACGAAGTGCGTCGTCTGCTCTGGAACTCATAACATCGCGAGTTGTGATAAATTCAAAACACTTGACAATAAAGAGAAATGGGAAATTGTTAAAAAATTCAAATTTTGTTCCAATTGCTTACATCAGGGTCATTTCTACAAAATTTGTAAAAGTGGGACGTGTAAAAAATGACATAAAAAACATAACACACTTTTGCATATCGAAAATAATGCCACATCTTTATCAATTTTGAAAAACGAACAAAATATTGCTGTGTTATCTACCGCTACAATATATCTGCAAAACAAACACGGACATCAAATTGAGGTGCGCGCGCTACTAGACAGCGGATCACAGTTAAATATAATTTCTAAAAAATTATGTAATGAATTGAATCTTGAATTATTTTCTCATAAAACATCGATTAGCGTTGCAGGAGCTTCTACATTTAATTCATTTAGCGCTACAAAGGCATTAATACAATCGAGATACACTTCATATAAGAAAAATATAGACTTTATTGTGCTTGATAAAGTTACAAATAGTTTACAAAGTACTTCGCGGCTACCGGCGTTGCATAATTTCAGTCAAAATTATCAATTAGCTGACAGTAGCATACATAGAGGCGGAAATATCGACATTATTCTCGGTGTTGGTACATTTTGGGATATTTTGCTTGCAAAAAAAGTACAGATTGATAAACGTTTTTCTTTACGAGAAACTGAATTTGGATGGATTATTTGTGATTCATTCAGCTGTAATTTAAATAAATATTCAAATAGTTTGAATGTCAATGTAGATGAATTTAATGATATCAATCTGCAAGTTACAAAAGTTTTGGTCATTAGATAATATGCCGATCAAACGTGCCTACACAAAAGAAGAACGTCAATGTGAAAATCACTTTCTCAAAAATTACACAAGGAATACAGACGGACGATTTGTCGTGAGGCTACCTTTTAAGGAAGATCCTAACAAATTAGGAGACTCCCAAGGTACCGCAAAAATTAGATACAATGTTTTAACCACCAAATTTAAAAATAATCCAATTTTATATAACGAATACTCGAAATTTATGCAAGAATACGAGGATCTTGGTCATATGTCAGTACAAGAGCATAAACATGGATATTTCATTCCTCATTTAGCTGTTTTTAAGGATAGCCCTACGACAAAAATAAGGGTTGTTTTCGACGCGTCAAGCCAAACCTCCTCAGGGGTGTCCTTGAACGACCTACTGATGGTCGGACCTGTCATACAACAGGATATTCTTTCCATAGTCTTGAGATTTAGAACATACGCATTTGCATTTTCGGCAGATATAACTAAAATGTATCGCCAGGTATTTGTCCACCCCGATGATTGGAAATATCAGGAAATTCTGTGGAATAAAAATATTGACTCTGACGCCCATACAGCACCAAAGCTTCCAGAAACGTTATGATATTTCATGTTTCAATGTAACATTGCAGGAACATTTAAGAGACATATCAATTGTAATATTTCACTAAGATGTTCCTGTAATATTGCATATTATACGTTTCGCGTATACATACAAATCGGTTGGTGGGTGAGGGGGATAAACCCCGCACTGGATTTTATCGCGCTAGCCCCAGTATTGCCACCTTAATGGATTTTTCACTAAATCTGGCGGTTTGGACTTCCAGTCCCGGTTTAGCGAAGGAAAATTGTGTTTAGTGGTTTTTATATTTTAAATAAATGTTAATTTAAATAATAAATAAGCATTAATTTTTTAGAGCAGACTATTTTTTATGTGGTTTTGGAAGTCGAATCTGGTAGGAAGTTTGTTTAATCGTTGGCAACACAATGGCGATGGTCAATGTAATGTCAATAATTGTCATTTTCATTTGTTTCTTGTGATATTTTACAACATTTTTGGGTAAATTTACTTTTTCTCATCTTAATTAATTGTAGTGAAAATCGGATTTAGCTGACGTAGTTTTAGTTAGCGAAATATGCGTCAAATTTTTGATAAAAGTGCATTTCCACGTTGTTGTATAACCTATACTTGTGACATGACCGAAATGATTTTGATTGCAAATTGTTGGAGAAATTTGTATATGCATGAATATATTATTCATCGTTCTCGGCACTATTTATCACTGCAATAGTAAAGCAACAATATTTCACACAAACATCGGCTCTTAACTTTTCTGTGTAATTAATACTAAACAAACTCTGTCATACGTATAGGTTAGGTCAGTAATGTAAAAATTTCTCGAAAATCCGATAATCACCTCATTATTTGTTACCAGTTACCACACATTAGTATAATTACCATTTTTTTTTTCAGCGTTACAATTCATTTGTGTAATATAAATTTATTTTCTTAAAACTATGCATATTTCCAAACGTCATGCTAGGCGATCTGTTGCAAATGAAACTGCGATAGATATTGCAGGTTCTTCCATACAAGACAGAGAATTTTCAAATTCTGTTAATACTTCTGTAGAAATAATTCATTTCAAACCATTTTTATCGAAATTCTTTATATACACAAATGCAATGTTTTTTTTGACACTAGAAGAATAAATAATTGTGGAGTTCACTGATGGGCTACAATTAATACCATCAGTATGGTATAATGCAGACAATAAATCATGTATTTGGCCCAGTCATTACAAAACCAAACTGCGTATTAATTCTGCAATAATAAGACAAGAAATACCAAATAATGAATCGGATTGGGAAGAATTACCTGTGATCAGGTTTTTTGGTGTAGCAGGTAAATAAATAATATTTTTTATTATTATTTGTATATGTGTGTATTTTATATATTATATTTTTTGTTTTTAATAAAGATACTTATGAAAAGGGACTTAAAAAATTTGTCACTGCGCAAGACACATCAAATATAGAGGCTGAAACTTCACCAAATGAATTGACAGAAAGAATAAAACTAAAACGACGCATGAACGCCAGAAGACACTTATCATCCTCTTCAGACAAAGAGTATGAAGAAAATAGACAAAGCCAAAAGAAAAATCAATTACCTTCTTGTCCACAATTGCAGGATTTTATGTTAAGTGCACCAATGGAAAATTTTGAGACATCACATAATTTGAATAATATAAATAACAATAGTAAGAATTTATAAACTGTACTGTTTACTATATGTAAATTTAATGATCTGTTCTAACATATCAATACTTTTTTTCTTCTGTATATAGGCATTCACAAACCAAGTGTTCCGAGCTGTTCCAGAAAAGCTGCTGAAAAAGTGATCATCAATAAGGAAAATAACAGAATTTCATCCTCTTCAGACGAAGAGTATAAAGAGAATAGACAGAGTCAAAAGAATAACCATTGCCAACAATAATTACAAGATTTTATATTAAGTGCACCAATGGAAAATATTGAGACCTCACATAATTTGAATAATATAGATAACAATAGTAAGAATTTTTAAACTGTATTTAGGCTAGTTTTAGACTCTCGTTGATCATTGGCGCTGACTGCTTGAAATGTATGAACTTGTAAGAAGCTCTTTAGAATAAAGTGTAGCTATCAGCGTGGACGGATCATAAATTTTGCTGTCTGCGCCGACAGTCAACCTGAGTCTAAAACCAGCCTTTCTGTTTATTATTTGTAAATAATCTGTACTAACATATCTTTTTTTTTCTTTTGTATATAGGTGTGCACAAAGAAAGTGTTCCGAGCTGTTCCAGATATTCTGCCGAAAAAGTAATTAATGAGGGAAATAATATTTTTCGCGGTACATGTCTTATTAACCTTGATTGAATCTGTTAATTTTACCTTTTTATGTTTCTATTCTATTGTTAGACCTGATAAATTATGGGATTTCTGCAGAATAAAACAAGGTCAGTTAGTAAGTCCCAAACACACTTCTTTAGCTTTATTATCACAACCATAAAGTAAACAGGAAAAGGAAACAGAGGCCAGTCTAAAATAACACAATATGACAGATGAGCTAAAACCATGGATAACTACCCAAATAGACAGATGTGATTATATATCAACACCCTCCCTTAATCACATCAATTTAAACATTAAAAAAAAAATAACACTCTTTTAAATAAATATATAAACTGACACCAAACTATGTAAACAAAAAAATAAATAAATCATAAGTTCCATAAAAAAAAAAAACAAGCATGTTTTTCTATTCCAATACAATATTACATTTATCTCTAAGCTTATTGAACTTGACAAATGGTAAACTTTTTGTAAATAGATCTCCCAACTGGTTTTCAGTAGATACATACTCAATATTGATTTTATACAACTTAACAACTTCCCTTATATACTTTAACTTGATGTCATGCTTAAGTCTCCCATTAAAGTTGTCATTTAAAACAGCTTTGATTGCTGACTGATTGTCTTCGTATACACAAATGTTAATATTACAATTTACAATATGTTTTATAAATTTATATAAGACAATCAAGTCATGGATAGCTTTAAACATTGCTACTATTTCAGCTTCAGTAGAAGAGACCGCTACTGAAGTTTGTTTAATAGTTCTCCACATTATTGGACAATCATTATATTTTATTATATATCCTGATTAGGATTTCCTATCTGTAACATTAGAAGCCCAATCTGAATCAACATACACATTTATAATACACTCATCAGATTTAAGTAAACACAATTTATAACTGATAGTCCCTTTTAAATAACGAAGGATTCTTTTAAGACCTTTCCAAGCAGCTTCAGTAGGCTGCTCTTGAAGTTGACTAAAACAATTAACTGAAAATAATATATCTGGTCTGCAACTTAACGACAAATACAATAAAGAACCAACTAATTCTCTATATGGTCCATCAAACTTATTACTGTCAATAAAAACAGCAGACGTTGCCTTCGGTATCATAGGAGTATCAACTGGATTACTATCATTCATATGAAATTTAGATAAAATCTTATGTATATAAGATTCCTGACTTAAATACAAACATTTTTCAGAAAATTTAATATCTAGTCCCAAAAACTCTGATGCAACTTCAACTTTAGACATATCAAACTCATTTTGCAACTTATCTATAATAAAGTCAATTTTTATCTTACTACAACTAGATATCAGTAAATCATCAACATATAATAATAAAATAGATTCACATTCACCATTGTTGTGTTGAACAAATGCACATTGTTCAACATCTATTTGTTTAAAACCTAATTTTAATACAAAATCACTGAATTTCTTGTACCACTGATTTGGAGATTACTTCAGTCCATATATACTTTTCAAAAGTTTGCAAACTTTATTACTACCATCCTTGAATCCTTCAGGTTGTTCCATATATATGACTTCGTCCAACGTTCCATTCAGAAAAGCAGCCTTTACATCTAGTGTATATACAATCATATTTTTCTGCAATGTGATTGCTAGCATCAGTCTTATTGATAACGTTGATACAACAGGAGCATACGTTGATATATAGTCAATGCCCCACTTTTGCTCAAATCCACGCGCAACCAGACGAGCTTTATATAAACCATTTCTTTTCTTATTTAGAATCCATTTACACGAAATCAATGTACATTCTTTCGGTAAATCAACCAATTTCCATACATTATTTTTATTCATTGATTTCATTTCTTCTTGCATACTCGTATTCCATTTAGCTTTTTCAACTGCAGACAAGTTATTTAAGTCTTCATATGAGATAGTCATGTCAGCCATGTATGCCTCGTACACATGATAATCATTGAACCTCGTAGGCGGTCCAACAGTTCTCTTTGGGCGTTGCTGTACAACACCATCATCATCATTGCTTATCAATTGATCATTATCTGAGTTGCTGGATTCATTATGACATATATTATCTTTTCCTGCTGAAAGATCAACCGTCCCATGATATGAGTGAGATGAATTTGAAACACATACCATTTTTCTATCTTCGTTAAATTTAACATTTTTGGAAACAATAACTCTCCGAGAGACTGGATCGAATAAACGATATCCCATTGGTGAGTAACCCACAAATATTGTCTTCTTTGATTTAAAATCCAATTTCTTTCGTTGACTCTCATCTATTTTCATGTAAGCATCACATCCAAATATTCTGATTTGACTTAAATCAGGTAACTCTTGATATTTCAATTGGTATGGTATTTCTCCAATACTTTGACTATACATTCTATTTTTCAAATATGCAGCAGTCTGCACTGCATATCCCCAGAAGGCTTTATCTAATTTTGCATCCCTTATCATAGCACGAGCCTTTTCCAATAAATATCTATTTGCTCTCTCCGCAACTCCATTCAACTGAGGAGTGTAGGGCGGTGATGGATCAATTTGCACTCCAGCTTCTTTACACAAACTTGCCATTCCACCTGACACATACTCTTTTGCATTATCGCATCTAATCTTGTACACATTTGTATTTTCCTTGAAAAACTGTCTAAAGACACCTACTATGTCTCCTCTATTCTTAAGCAAGTGCACTTCCACAAAACGAGAGTAGTCATCTACGATAGTGACGAAATATTTTTCACCACCATGTGCCACATCAATCGGTCCACATACGTCAGAATGTACCATTCTCATTGGAGCAGTTTCTCTCTGCCTTGGTCCCTTACCCACAGGTTCATTTGTTTGCTTTGCCATCACGCACTCTTCACAGAATTTGTCATCACAAGGTAGACCCATTTTTCTCAATACTTCATTAGACGAGTGTCCCAACCGCCGATGCCAAAGATTTGCATCTTGAACTATGTTTGCAGATTCTCTTGCAGGTGTGAATTCCACCATGTATTGGCCCTTCTGGTTCAACTCGGCCAGTTTGAATGTTTCACCATTCCTCACAACCGTAGCAACATTTTTTGAGAAAGTTATACTATAGTTGTTCTTTTGTATGCTTTTCACAGACATCAAGTTTCCATTCAAGTTAGGTATGTATAGCACATCAGACAACTTGATCAATCGATTGTTCACAAATCCAGAAATAGAACCGATTCCCTTAACTTCTAAATTGGTTTCTTTCGAAGCACAAGAGACTAAAGCCGAATATGGTTTAAATTCATCAAACCATTCCCGTTCTCTTGACATATGAGCTGTAGCTCCTGAATCTAAGATGAACTGATCATCCACGTGTCCACCAGCCATAAAAGTTACTGCTGATGCCGCATTGTTATTTCCTGATCTGCAGAATTTCTTTAAGTGTCCTGTTTTCCCACATCCAAAACACTTGCGTTTCTTATAGCACTGTTTCGCCACATGTCCTGCCTTTTTACAAATAAAACATGTCATTTGTTTCTTATTCACATGAAATGCCGCATTGTCACTAGTTTCCACAACTTCACCATTTTCCTTCATCATCGCTTCCGCATTCAATAAACGTTGTGTCACGAAATCAAAGTTCAACATGTCATTAGGTAAATTTTCTATCGCCGATTTCACTGTATTATACTCATCTGGTAATGACATTAAGATATATATGATCATATCCGTCTCGCTCACTTCTGCACTACCTTTTCGCAGTTCGTTTACGATTTTCATAAAGTTCTGTATATGCTCGTGCATGCTGATGGTTGCTGCTTTCTTCATGGTTACTAGCTTCTTCCTACACAACACTTGGCTTACTGCTGACGAAACTCCAAACGTGTTTTTCAACTTTGTCCACACTTGATATACCGTTTTCTCGGAACTCAACAAATTCAGTATGTCATCATCCAAGAAAGACAACAAAATTGAATACGCATTTTTTGCATTTTTAACTTCAGAATCCATCGCAGGATCTGGCTCTCTGGTTAAGTGTGCCTCCAAATCCTTCGCAGCAAAAACGGCTTCAACTCTCCTACACCACGCGGTGTAGTTTTTTCCATCTAACACTGGAACCTTGATTTCCATATTTAAATATGTATAAACTTTAAACCCACTGCCGAAAACGATCGAACCACGCTCTGCTGATAAATTATGGGATTTCTGCAGAATAAAACAAGGTCAGTTAGTAAGTCCCAAACACACTTCTTTAGCTTTATTATCACAACCATAAAGTAAACAGGAAAAGGAAACAGAGGCCAGTCTAAAATAACACAATATGACAGATGAGCTAAAACCATGGATAACTACCCAAATAGACAGATGTGATTATATATCAACAAGACCATAGGGTGAAAACACATAGAACTTCGATTCCGACCAGAGCCAAACGGCACAAAGAATGTTGTCTATAGTTTCAAGTTTCAATGCATTTTAATGGGCATGCCAGAAAGCAAAGCGGGTTCCTGCTTTTGCTGTGCATATCCCCATTCAAATACATACTTACATTCTCTGCACCGGTCGGCGCAGGTCAGAATCTGCGTTCTACGTGTTTTCACTAGTTTACAGTTGATCAGGATTTTTTTTGTTTTTGTAAAAACAATGTAGACAAAAATATATTTTAAGTACAATATTTTAAAACTTAGTACATAAAGGAAAGTGCCTGACTGACTGACTGACTCATCAACGCACAGCCCAAACGGCTAATCGTAGAGAAGTGAAATTTGGAAATCAGGTAGGTCTCAATACAAAACCTTCCACTAAGAAAGGATTTTTGGAAATTCCACCCCTAAGGGGGTGAAAAATAGGGTTGAATGTTTTTCAAAGTATACGAATATCTCGGAAACTAGACATGGTACGAACTTGAGATTTGGCATATGAATTCTTCTATAGAAATGAATGTTAGCATATTCGGCAATTTTTCCAAAATTTAACTAAAAGGGACGAAAAAGGGCACATATAAAACGGGATGATTTTTAAGTGTCTCCTAAAAAGTAAAAACTGGTTTTATCGAAATTTCAAAAAAATGATTTCTTCAGAAAGAGTCAAATTATACTATTTCGTTTTCAAAAGATATCAGTAATTAGAGGGGAGGGGGTGAGGGGCACTTTTCCAACGTGTATGTGTGTGTATCCGTCCCCTGTTTATAACTTTTGATTCGCTTGATACACAGATCTTAAAATTTCAGAAAATATTGAATACTTTAAGCATACAAAATTTGTATATTCATAATGTTGAATTTTTTTTTCAGTCAGGGGTTATCAACCTTTGAATTTTTATTTAATTTTTCCATATATCTCGAAAACCGTAAAATCTAGAACCCTAAAATTGTGTATGTATATAGAAAAATACAATATCTAAAATATAATTTAATGAAGAAGTTCCAGAATTTTTCAAACTTTTTTTATAAAGAAAAATATTTTTTTTATGATAAATTTACGAGTTTCAGTGCCTATATTTCAGAATTTTATAAAAATATCGAAAAACGCTGAAACGCTACAACTAGATAATTTATTTTTCTATAAAAAATACATACATCATAGCAGTACATCTCAAACTTTTCTTAACAATTTTTGTAAAAATTTAATTTATTGACGACAACGTTTCATACAATAAACATACCGACTCAGGCCATCGACAGTTGGATCTCATTCGGCGAGCCGGGCCGGTGCTGTGCCGCGGTGTATGGCTAAGAACACGTAGAAAGCCGATTCCGACCCGCGCCGACAGAAAGACCCACAGAAAAAGCAGGAACCCGCTTTCCGGCATGCTCATTTAAATGCATTGAAACCATAGGCAACAATCTATGAGCCGGTCGGCGCGGGTCGGAATCCGCTTTCTACGTGTTCCTACCCAATGAATATATACGTAGGTAGGTACCTACCCAACCCAACCTACTTTCTCCAATACACGTGTCGAAACTATTGCGTAATCTATAATATTAATATAGTTTTGAACTAGCCGACCCGTCAAACTTCGTCCCGTCTTGGAATATAAATAATATGTTCGAGATTTTATGTATAAATTTATGACAAATTTACGAGTTTCAGTGCATATATTTCAGAATTTTATAAAAATATCGATAAACGCCGAAACCCTCCAACTAGATAATTGATTTTTCTATAAAAAATATATTCATCATAGCAGTACATCTGAAACTTTTCTTAACAATTTTTGTAAAAATTTAATTTATTGACGACATCGTTTCATACAATAAACATACCGACTCAGGCCATCGACAGTTGGATCTCATTTTTACATGTAACTTTTTTTATAAAGTAAAACATTTTTATGACAAATTTACGAGTTTCGGTGCCTATACCTATTTCAGAATTTTATAAAAATATCAAAAAAAGCCGAAACGTTTAAAACTGGTTTTATCGAAATTTCAACTGCAGATAGAGTCAAATTATATTATTCCGATTAGGGTGCGTGGTAGTTTTTTTCGAAAAACCATATCTCTTAGATAAATTAAGTGAGAAAGCTGTAAATTAATATATAGATTCTTACTTTAAAATAAAAATCAACCGGTTTCATTGTTTTGTCAAAGATTTATTTTAAGCAGTGTTATTTGTTCCCACCTGGGATACGAATAAAATAAAATATGGATGTTGTTTCCGAAATATTTTAATGATGATTTTAATTTATTAGTTTAAATAAGACGAATTAATAATGTATTTTTAGCAGGGAGCACAGTGCACATTATGCAGATATATCAACGAACCGCCTCTTCGTTAGTTTACTCACGATACATACAAGAGTTATCTTCTTTGACGAATTAGAAAATGCACAGTGAATGTAGGTGTCAGCGTTCCCCCAGTTTAGGAAGAGAAACCAAATAGCACGTGAGCGAAGCCACGGGTAACTAGCTAGTATAAAATAAATAAAAAAATATATATAAATAGTACAAAGTACCAAACCACTACAATCACAAATTATATTAATTAATGAAATCTTTTTACAGAGTTTCAGAAACAAGTTTTATATAAAATAAATAAAGTGTTATATAACCTAGACATAATGGAAAATAACATTAATATGCTTGAAGAAAAAATATCACAGCCAATAAATACAGAAGATTTTAATATTCAGTTACCAATATTGAAACTAGAGGATTTACAATTATTTGAAAAGCAGCTGGACGAAGAAGGATTTAAGAACCAAGTGGTAATATATTGAATTTCTGCTACTTTTTGTACTATTATTAGTGTACCCAGATAGATTTGATTTTTGAGCTTTTTCTATATTACTAGTACCTACTAAAGTGTCTCATATTTTTGCATTACAGAAGCTGTTCGTACAGTATTTCGACAAGCAACTGATGTCCAAATGATTGACTCGATATCAAAATGGCTTGTACCAGTGACCCTGAGTTCAGAAAGACACAAAACAGATAAACAAGATCTTCGCAGATTTTTAACAACTATTTTTAATAAAATTAACGAATTGAATGTGCATTCTTGGTGGAATTATTTAAAAACGGTGATTTAAATAAAACAATTTATTTGTTATTTCACAAGTTTAATAACCTGATTAGTTTCGCAGGCACAGGTCCTGCATGGTCACAGGTGACTTAGAAACTAAAGTGGTCTCGTGATCTTGTAAATTAAAAAAATTTATTATTAAAATTTAAAAATTTCAATTTTAGTGAATTCAAACAATTAGATATTGTCATTGCTAATCTATTCTTGATTTCTGTAACTATTTTTAAGCCTAATAAATTGTAATGTTTTTTTATTCTTAGATAATAAAAATGTATGTTTTGTAGTTCTTTTTTTATTTTATATTGAAACTTCCAACACCCTCATGGCCCACCTGATGGCCAACCCGAATATTTGCAAGTTTATCACTCTCACTCAAATTGGCAGGGCTACGCAAAATTAGCAACGCCATCTAGCGAGATTTTTGGGATAAGCTTGTCCAACGTGACCCATGTCCGTCAAATTAGGACAAGCTTATCTCAAAAATCTCACTAGTAGGCGTTGTTTATTTTACGTAATTCTGCCAATATGGGTGAGAGTGATAACTTGCGGAAGTTATGCTGTATAAACAAATACATTTCACCGAAACGTCTCTGTAACATATCACCGAGACGTTTCTGTAACATATCACCGAAACGTTTCTGTAACATATCACCACAACGTTTCTGCAACATACCACTGTAATATTTCTAAAGGAGGACATTTCAATGTTGCTGCAAGCTTGCAGTAACATTGCAGAGATGTTTCACAACTTCCATGCAATGTTACAATGTTTCGATGTAAGGTTTATGTAATGTTTCTATAATCTTTCGGTGCTGTATGGGAAGTAGAGTTTGTATATTTTCTTGATCTAATTATGGACATGTAATTTGTCATTGCTCACTTATTACCACTTGCTTGTGACGATTTCCATGGTGACCAATATCAACCAGAAAAGAAAATATGCTCTGTTTATAGCTCCGACTCCATATTGGTTTGGTGTAACACCAAGCACATCAAGGTGATCAAATTTGTTAAGGTTTAATTTTAATTAAATATTGAGACATCTGTTGAAATCTCTAAGAAACGTTAAGCAAAGTAATTAAATTTTAAAGATGGTTGACTTTACATGTTGCTGTTTTAAATTATTATATCGATGGGAGATAGCAAACAACGAAGTTTTATTATTTTTTGTATCAAAATACAATAATATTCCTTTTATTACTTAATCACCCATCCACTAGACCACTCCACTCCAATACTCGGCAGCTGCAACAGCAATGATAAGGTCCTGAGTATCACACCTCACAGGCATATCTCGGCAAGCGAGGAGCTATTCGCCATTTTGAGTCTCACCGCAGCTACAGGAGGATTCACGACGAGTTCATCGAAAATCAATTCATCGAATGATCAATTCATCGAAAACGAGTTCATCGAATGATCAATTCATCGAAAACCATTATTTTGAAGATATTTTAGAGAAATTGTTTATGACCTAATAATAAGGTAAAGCTTCAGTTTGGTCACTCCTATAAATTAAAGATGGCGGCGATTTTGACATACGATGGGGTATTTTTTTTAATATCTTTATTAGTGCCTCATATAATGGCCGAAAACAGCGTCTATACCCCTCGCCCCCCCCTCGAAAATGTTGGCAGATCTTGTCACGTTCGTCCGTCAGTCTGTGTCTGTCTCGTCCGTTTGTTAGTTTATTTATTTGTTTGTTTGTTTTTTTATTTATTTATTTATATATATTATTTATTTATTTATATATTTAGATATTTATATATTTTGTTATTTATCTATCTGTCCGTCCGTCTGTCTTTCTGTCCGTCCGTCCGTCTGTCCGTCCGTCCGTCTGTCCGTCCGTCCGTCTGTCCGTCCGTCCGTCTGTCCGTCCGTCCGTCTGTCCGTCCGTCCGTCTGTCTGTCCGTCCGTCTGTCTGTCTGTCCGTCTATCTGTCCGTCCGTCTATCTGTCCGTCCGTCTGTCTTTCTGTCTGTCCGTCCGTCCGTCTGTCTGTCCGTCCGTCAGTCTGTCCGCCTGTCTGTCCGTCCGTCTGTCTATCCGTCCGTCCGTCCGTCCGTCTTGTCTGTCTGTCCGCCCGTCTGTCTGTCCGTCCGTCCGTCTATCCGTCCGTCCGTCTGTCTATCCTTCCGTCTGTCTGTCCGTCCATCTGTCTGTCTGTCCGTCCGTCTGTCTGTCTGTCCGTCTGTCTGTCCGTCCGGCTGTCTATCCGCCCGTCTGTCTGTCCGTCCGTCTGTCTATCCGTCCGTCTGTCCGCCCGTCTGTATGTCTGTCCATCCGTCTGTCTGTCCGTCCGTCTTGTCTGTCTGTCCGCCCGTCTGTCTGTCCGTCCGTCTGTCTATCCGCCCGTCTATCTGTTCGTCCGTCCGTCTATCCGTCCGTCTGTCTGTCTGTCCGCCAGTCTGTCTATCTGTCCGTCCGTCCGTCTGTCTGTCCGCCAGTCTGTCTGTCTGTCCGTCCGTCTGTCTGTCCGTCCGTCTGTCTGTCCGTCCGTCTGTCTGTTCGTCCGTTTGTCTGTCTGTCTGTCTGTCCGTCTATCTATTTATCTATTTATTTCACATTTCTCTGTTATCTACTACAAATATCAATAGATAATTATCGTTCAAAATGTGATAGATAATTAATTATCGACGACAAATACTAAAATACGCTTTTCGATACAAAAAAACAAAGAAAAGTGATAGATAAAAATAAATATCGCATACTTTGAAAGTGTGTGATATTATTTTATCGCACAATATGAAAATAGTCCCATTTTCTAAATTGAAGTCCAAATATTTCAACACATGAGTTTGGTTGTCAAAAAGACTAGTCTCTCAAATATCTTCAAAATATTTATTTTCGATGAATTGGTCATTCGATGAATTGATCATTCGATGAATTGATTTTCGATGAATTGATTTTCGATGAATTGATTTTCGATGAATTGATTTTCGATGAATTGATTTTCGATGAACTCGTCGGTTACCCTACAGGAGACATCCTCTGACACACTAAAACCCCACCTGTGCATGTTTTCCTTGCATCTAGTGACACGACACCCACTCGTAATCTGTTGAGTGTCTTCCAAGTTGGGTAAGGTGTCCGGGTCCTAAGCTTTCCGACAGTTCTAGCTGGCTTCCATTATATTATTGAATGCAGACCATTGCATTGCATGGATGAATAATTTTGAGACGATACTACTAAGTAATAGGTACATATTATTATTAATTCAATGAATATGTTTTTTATGTTATATTTCAGCTTCACTCGGATTTGGATTCTCTTCATTCAGCTATAACCACCAAATGCCTTCCAAAAGAATACGGGGGAGTGTACTCAATCGAAGAAATGCTACAAGAATGGAAGAAAGAATTGGTGTTTAGACGCAGTACCATAACATCTCTAGAAAAAATGGAAATTATAAACGAAAAACCAAAGTCTCATAATAATATCGACTACAGCTTACCAGGAAGTTTCAGAAAATTAGAAGTGGATTGAGAAGAAACTTTGCAACAAATAATTTTTACTATGTATATCTGTTTCCATATAAAACTGTAAATATTATGTAAGTATATGTAATAAATCATGACAGTGATACAAGTACTTCATACAATCAATTGATTTTTAGCAAAACCATATGGCTAATATTCATTCAAATAGCTCTCTTTTTTATATTACAGAAATATCAGCTATAATAATATATACTGATCTTTCTGTATTATTCCACTTTTTGGAAAGAGTAGTAAAAACTGAATTCTAAAGAAAACATTATAAAGATCTAGGTACATCATAATTCGGCATTTATTTATTTTCTTCGTAAATCAATGACTTTACATTCAATTTTAATCATCGCTGATCCTTTTATTTTAAAATGCAGTAATCTAAGGTATATTTTTTATTCAATTTTCTAAATAATTGAAGGATCAGTTAATTTTTGATAACAATCAATAATAAGGATTGACATTCTTAAAACAATTATAAAAAATCTTACAACTGATTGACTGCCGAAAACGTCGTTGTGCGGCAACTCAATTGGAGCACCACCAAACCCGATTGGGGATTCGAGTATGATACATTTTGTATTTATAATCATTATAATTCCTTTGGCATTCAGATTGGAGTTTTGTGTGTATACACATTACAATATATTGAAGTGGTTTTTTAAAATGCTGTTTTTTTTATACTAAAATAATAAATAAATTTTATATGTTGGCCAATCGGATGCAGGTACCTAAAATGTAAAGTTGTCAACGAGTTGTGTCAATTCAATTCTCCCTTTTACACCCCACTCAGGGGCATAGGGAGGCAACAAGAGCTCTCCATTGCGCTATCTTACTCAATGTTTATGACCTCAACGAGTTGTGTACAGCAAAAAAATACTCAGTTTGTTATGGAACCATTTAAAACCCATATGCAGTGTAATTTCTACACTCAAGTGTTGTCATAAGAAGATGACATCACACCAAGTGTTGAATACAGTGTATGGATTGAACCAACACTTGAGTAAATGTGACGTCATCTTGACATGATAACAAATGTTTCATAGTTACCAAAGTGTTAGGTTGCATACAGGTGTAAGACTTTTACTGCAAAAGTGTGCAGTACAATTATTGTTGTGTGGGCTAGGTCTATATTTTGAATTATTTTCACATTAAGTGACTTTGTCTAATTTTTTTGTTGATTTTTATGATGTAATATGTATTTTAAGGCACAAATAATACATAGTGATAAGATTGATACCAATTCATATACTAATAAAATAATTCATAAAGAGTGTAAAATACAAAGTGATTATATTCATAAATTTCAATAAATGATTTTAATAAATATACTTTTGTTATATAAATTGTTTTGTTATAAAAATACATATATTTTTGTTCGTAAATCAGAGTGTTTTATCTTATTTTTCTTATGCCATCCATTATTCCAACAATGGATAAATATCACAAAATACAATATTAATATTATCATGTCAAACAATAGTTTGACAAATCTATGTTTAAGAATGTTATCCTTAATTTTTATTTTCAAAAAAAAATTACCAAAAACTGTTTCTTTTATTTTATTTAGATTAGGTAGAATAAAGTATTAGATATAAATAATGAAAGTAATGGATTGTGAAATTTGAATAGAAATATTGTGTTTATTTGATAATATTATTCTTTATGTCAGTTTATTTAGTGTTATGAAAACATAGTTGAGACTTAAGAAATATTTTGAGCATTTCAAATAATTTACAGCATGTATCATGCACATGTGCTCTAATTGAGACTAGAAATATATAGAGATGACAAGAAAACATAGGTGTGTTTTATTTATGAAACCTCTAGACATATATTCGAGGAGAGGATCGTAATGAGTAGAAGCAAACCTTTCTTTAATTATGTGAATAAGTAACTTTCTTCCAGACTAAATGTTCCTTCCATGATGAATGTTGATGGGGGTGGAACAACGTCAGATCGTGAAGAGATGGCAAATATATTTGCGGATCAGTTTGTTGCTTGGTGGGGCAACCAAGCAACAAACAAAATACAACAAAAAAAACATATCTCTGTGTCCATGCAAATTCTAATATCATAAAAATATGGTCACTCACTCAAAATTCAGCATACGTTCAAAATAAAAACACAAAAAGAAAACAAGCAAGTCACATTCATAGTTGGAAGTTAAATTATCATGGTGGCTGTCTAATCTAACGTTCCTCCACATCGCGCCACCCCCCAGATTGGGAAATCTTCAATAAATAATAACCATAATAAGAGGTTTGATTGACAAGCGTGGGACTACTAAACATAATAACGAAAAAAAACTCTAAATATGTGACATACTATACCTCAACAGTTAAACACCTCAAAATTACTACAGGCCATTCTCAAACTATTTCCATATTCAAATAAACACAAAGTAGGGTAGCCCAGAACTCATAGTATATTACAACAGCCTTTTCGTGTAAAACATATCTTTGCAAAAAAATTCATAATTTTACGTTTAAAATGAATTTATCCTTGGAATTATTATAGAAACTTTAAAATGATATCGACTATTGGAGCTTTTATTATCTGCTTTAGAACTACATACCTATTCAATTTTAATCGGTACTTTAAGGGGAACCCACTGAAGTTACGGACCTCAAATTTTACGTGCTTGTGTAGGAGTACGTAGGAGGAGCGTACGGGTACGGGGAAATTTAAAAAATTTTTTTTTGTGTTTTTGGAATGTACACCCTCAAAAACGTCGAGAAAATTAATTTCAGCGAAATCTATTTTTTTTTTTGAAATCCGATCACAAGGCTCATGTATACCTATATTCCATATACTAAGAGTAATTTATGATGGAGAGATGCTCTCTGAATTCAAACTAAACTCAATAATCCCAAAACAAGGAAACCTTGCCTTCTCTACTAATCCCTCTAACATGCAACGAATTGGTATAAGGGGAAATGCTTGTAAACTGATCGAGAGCTACTTGTATGACAGAACTGCAATAACAAAAAATGGTGATAAAATGAGCCAGACATGCAAAGTTGACATCGGTGTTTCGCAGGGGTCTATATTGGGGCCTCTGTTGTATCTTTTGTACATCGATGATATGAAATATCAAAACCTAAAAGGGAAATACTTCATCTATGCAGACGACACCCTTCTTCTGTATAGTGGACGCAATATAAAGGAACTCGAAACTGAAATTAATAACGATCTCAAAATATATGAAACATGGTTGAAGAAGAAATTCCTTACAATAAACGAAAATAAAACTAACTACATTGTATTCAAGCAGAAAAATAAGATGAATGTTCAACTGGACTTGTATGTCAACTCAACGGGAATTAATAGAACTGACAATATTAAATATTTAGGATTAGTAATTGACGAAAGGCTTTCCTGGAATTTGCATGTAGATGGTAAGATTGACAAGATATCTCCACTGGTTGGTGTAATGAGGAGGAGTGAAGTGTTTGAAAGGAAAGTGAAGCACATTATATACCACACCTTCGTTATGCCACATGTGTCGTATGGTTTGCTGGTCTGGTCGCAATGTGGTGCGCAAGTAAGAAGTGCAATGCAAAGAGTCAAGAACAAAGCTTTAAAGCATATCCATGGCCTAAAAAGAAACACTAGTACAATAGAATTATATCAGATGACTAACAAACTAAACCTAGAACAAAAGATAATACTAGAAAAGGCGAAGTACATTCACAAGATTATAAATGGGGAAACCAAAACAAATATAAAACTCCAATTGAATAAAGATATCCACAGTTATGGTACGAGAGCCGCTTCTCAACTGAGAAATGCCAATCAAAGAACCAATAGAAATAGAGATGGATTCTTGTACTCGGCGATTGATATTCATAATAGAGTTCCCGACGACATCAAGAGGTTGACAAATGGGAAGTGCTTCGGAAAGCAGATGAAGAGGATATTACTAACCAATGAGTTTTAATAATAATCTGAGATTGTAATTGTGTGCCTTCTAATACCAGCGACCTCGTTGCTGACTGAAGGAAAATATAAGAAAAAAAGAAAGAAAACATCATTTTTTCTAATGGTTTCCTAGTACTGAATGTCTGTGTGTAAAAATATCAAACTCTCTAATCATCAAATCAATCAAAATTAAAACTCCCTTTGAACTCCATTCAGGAGCAAGATGAAGCAATAAGAACTCTCCATTGCACTCAATCTTGCGCAATGATGACTTCCTCCCACACCATATTAACATAGGTTAAAAGTTTTTGATGAAAAAATAAACTCAGACCCAATAAATGCAGCGTGGTATGCAGGTTTTGCTAATGCCAGTAAATAGTCATTCGTATTAAATAACTAAAAAAACGAATTTGAGCTCTGTTGCATAAAACCTGTGACGGGTTCTACTGAGTTTGGATAAACTGAGAAGAACCCACACACCGAAGAAAGTCTGCCGGGAGTCCTCGACTACCAGACAAACAATCCTCTGTGGCCACTCATTTTGGAAGGTGTATCAGTTGGTCTTATCCAACACAAAAATTTTATTTCAGCCTAGCCAAGCTCATTGAAACCAACAAAAAATTATTTCTTTGAAACCTTTACAATTCTATATGTCGCACCTAAGCAACTAGAAATAAAATCATATCTCAATATATACATTTTATAAAGAATACTAGACTTCAAGATTTATTAAAATTTAAATAACATTAATGCGATAAATCCTCTGTTCACTTTAAAAATTTTATCCAACCAATCATAACTTCAAAGTAAACAAGATTGATACAACTTTACAATTATTAATCTAAACATCTATACTTCTCACTGGTAATTCTATAGCATACAATACGAAATACGGATTGACTTAATCCATTATTAAATCAAAATTTAATTCAAATAAATTATATTAGAGAATAGACTTAGTATGTAACATAACTTTTATTCAAGATGAGAGTAATACGGAAACAGGTCAATGGATGAAGTATAGGTCGCGGTTCAAGGTCAGCTAGTTGCTATCATATGAGCGAACGAAAAGAAGATGGTTTACGATGATTGTTTAGGACAAGACAAATTGTATATTTATTACTTAACTCGCATAGACACCGTACGACGAAAACCTCGACAGTTGAACTCTCCAAGAATAGGTGGTTTCCCCAAATGGATGGACTCCCTCAGATATCTCTTAAGACGATCCCTCTCGACCAAATAGACATCTAGGTATAATAATCCTCGTTCCAAAAATAGCGGTACAGATGCCTCAATGTTCAATGTGGAATATGGATAAACGACCCTCAAAATCACACCAGCGCCTCAATGATTAGTTTTAAACCGGAAGGTTAGAACCCGCACTTCTGTAATGATTAAAAAATGCGTTGCAAATTAGAATCTTTGCAAAATACCCACATGAAAATTACAATTGATGGATTTACTAAATTAGACGAAAATTTCTCACCTTCTATTTACAGCGGGTAACGATTTTGTTCAAACTACACACTTAACACACAATTAAATCGTTCTGCTTAATATCAGAAATCACACACGGAGGGAATTCTCTCCCTTCACAAATTCGGAAAGCGGAGTAAAAATTGCAAAAAACATTCTGAGACGATGTACAGAATCTAAAACAGAAGTATTCCTAGCATTATTACAGTACAGAAATACACCTAAAGATAATAATTTACCTTCACCAGCACAATTACTATATTCAAGACAATTACGTTGCAATATTCCAGTATTAACACAGAAATTAAGGCCTAGAGTAGTACGTTTCGAAGATTACAGTAGGGAAATAAAGAAGAAACAGAATAAAATCAAAGAATATTATGATAGGAACAGTACAGAGTTAAATCCATTGAAGGTAGGTGATCCAGTATTGTACAAAAAATCTCCAAATAGTCACTGGTTGCCAGCAACTGTAGTTAGTAAATGTGATAGGTATCCTAGATCATAATATGTTGTAAAATCAAAAGAAGAGGTAGAATATAGGAGAAATAGGATACATCTCAAATATGACAAGTCAAGAGTAATACAGTGTAGTCAGTATGAGAGTGTGTTCTCTAAGGGTGATACACAGCAACCATCGACCTCTCCGTTGCAGTCCTTTGGGGAGGATACTGTGGCTTCATCGTCATGTGCAGGTTTTTATGAGGAACAGAATCAGACAAATAACCCAGATCCAGGATATTGTAATCTTAATAACCAGGTCTGGAAGAGTAGTTAAAGTACCAAAAAGATTCACCTTCTCAGAATTTGACTAGTTTGATTTTATAAAGTTTATTATTTGTGGGTTGGACAGTTTAACATTGTGGTGATCTTGAACTGTCTAATTTACATAAGTTTATGAGTATGTGAAGATGATTTGTGTGATTCGCTGTATTTGAGAGTGACAAATACAGCAGCCCTCTCTTTAACTTATTTAATGGATGCTATTTGATTGTATTAACTCTTATGTGATTCGCTGTATTTGAGAGTGACAAATACAGCAACTACTCTCTGTAACTTGTTTAATAAATTTTGTATGTTAGTATTAACCCTTTATATTCGCTGTATTTGGAAGTGACAAATACAGCTGTTCGATATCTCATGCTTAGAACTGTAAATAGTATATTATTGTAATGTTCTCATGTGTAACTTTTTAAAATTATAAAAGGAGAGATGTTGATAATATAATTATTGTATAAGATGTTTGTCTATGGCCCACAAAAGAGGAAGTGACATTTGTATGTAGAAGCACTTCCCTTGGTGTCGGTCATGGCGTGATGTTCTAAAATATGTGCATCCAATGTAATTAAATAAAATCAGTGTTCAATTATAAACATCATGTTTTATTACTAATTAAATAAAAACGAACTAACATCTTTGTGAACAGAGCGCGCGTAATTTGATTTACATACCATACAAAAACGACCATTACAAACCATAAAACCCATATTATTTATTTCGATACAAAATTCGAGGGGTCAGCTAGTATGCAATAAAAATGAGACATAGGTATATACAAAAATGGATATAGTCATATCCTGGCGCCGACTATATGACAGCAGTATAGCTGTATAAAAATGTGCTGTTAACGTTAAGTGATTACACTAAGCCAGCCTTCGAAATAACATTAGAAGATGGTCGTAAGCTGTAATATATTGTGATAATAGCTAGGGAGCAAACCATTGTATATTATGAATATTCTATAGAGGGCGATTATTTTAATAAACATTAAAATTAAATTATTAAAATGGGAACAATAATCACAAGGAGATGATTATTGTTAAATCAAAGGGATTTATTCTGAGACTATCGATTGGAGATATAAGAGCTTTTTTTGTGACATGTGAATCTTTTGTACTTTCTTATTTAATTAATAATAGAATTATCAAGTGAGAGATATTGTGTTTTCTTTAATATATTTCGGTTGTCGAGAAGAACACCGAAATATTACATGGCGCAGTCGAATTAGAAAGAAACCTACAAATTTGTTAAAAAAGAAGAAGACAAAAGAATTCACAGGGTGAAGCCAACATTAATTATTGGACACCAGCGACGAGGTCTTTCAAGGACAGACCAAGGGTCAGTTTTGTCAAGGACAAGAAGGAGTGCAGCAAAGCAGAGGTCGTCAGAATCAAGGGTCAAGAGGTGCAGTCTAGGAAGTGAAGACGTCGTCTGTATCAAGGGTCAGAAGGTGCAGTCTGCAAGGTCACTAAGAGCAAAAAGAGGGCAGCAAAACAACCAAAGGTCTCCAGAATCAGGGTCAGGTGCAGTCTGCAAGGTCACTGAGGGTCAACCAAGTCAGAGGAACGGTCGGGTTCATCCAGGGGCCGAGCAGGGAATCAACATTGAAGAACAACATTGTTTTAAGATCAGTACCTGTTTTATTATATTATATTTAAAAATTGGTATTTATTTTTGTCATATTGGAAATTTTTTTTGGGGATAAATTGTTACAATTAAATTGAATCAAATAGAATACAATGGCAAAACCAGTAGTTTCAAGTAGTGGTCCATGTATTAGGTTATTCCAGGGGAATACGCCGACTTTTTATCATAAAATAGATAAATGGGACACGTTCTGTACAAGATTCGAACAAAATCTTTTATTATATGATGAGAATACTATCTCAAAGGATCAAAAGCGGGCAATCTTTCTAAATTCTTTACATGAAGAAACATTTTCATTATTGGTAGATCTGTGTATACCAAAGAAGGTCACAGATGTAGAATTAGACGAGTTATTTAAAAAATTAAAGGAGTATTGATACGGAAATTAATATATATGAAGGTAGAAAAAGATTTTACTTATGTAAACAGTTTTTACATGAATCGGTAAAAGAATTTGCAGTTAGATTAAAAAAATTATCAGATCATTGTAAATTTGAAGAGAGGTTAGATGAAACTCTAAAAGACATTTTTATTTTAAATTTAATTAATTTTAAAATACAAGATAAACTAGTTGCTAAACCAGAAGAAATTAAAATGATAAAATTTGAAGAAATAGTTAAAATGGCATCTCTATGTGAAACATTCATAATTGAGCGGGAATCGGGTGAAAACACCACCAATGTAATAAATAAGTCAGCTGCTCAGGGGCAGTCGCATAGTAGATTTTTGAAATCTTCTGTCGATAATAATGTCACAAATAGATTTGACAGTTACAACAATACAGAAAAAAGGTTCAATTCAGACAGAAAGAGTAAATTAAATTTTAAAAATGCAGAAATCATATGTTTTAGGTGTGGCTTGAAGGGACACATAAAAACACAGTGTAGAGTCAATTTAAATAATAGAAAGAAAACAGAAACAGGTGAAATTAAATCCATTTTTACTATGCATGAAAACAATGAGGATTTCAATGTACAGGTTAGGTTAGAAAATAAAATAGTTTCAGCTCTCATAGACTCAGGGGCATCAGTTTGTGTAATGCCAGCGAAAATATACAAACAGTTCTTTAACAGAATTATTTTGCAACAGTATAATTCAGAATTAAAAGGTTATGCAGACACACAATTATCAGTCTTAGGAGCAATAATAGTGGAAGTAGAATATAAAAACACAAAAAAAATTTACAATTTGTAGTGGTAGATCACGGAAGAGAAATTCTATTGGGTCGAGATTTTATGAGGGAATTTGGAATTCTATTCTCAGAATTACAGGTAGCAAGTTTAAGCAATACGTCACATAAAGAACAATTTATAACTACATTGAAAAGTAGATTTCCCGAGGTTTTTGGAGAAGCTATTGGAAGGTTTTCAAAATATGAAGTGGGGTTTGAAATGGTTGAAAATCATCCCATAAAATTTTGTAATCCAAGACCGGTTCCAATCGCGTTGAGAGAAAAAGTTGAGGATGAATTAAATATTATGTTACAGCAAGGCATAATTGAAAAAGTTAAGGTGTCGCAGTATGGTAGCCCTTTAGTAATTATTCCAAAGGCCGATGGGAGAGTACGATTGTGTGCTGATTTTAAGAGAACTATTAATCCTTATGTTATAAATATAAATTATCCGTTGCCAAATGTTAATAACTTATTAGAAAAAGTAAGTAAGGGAAAATTGTTTGCTAAGATAGATCTAAAATCAGCTTATTGTCAAATTGGGTTGAAGGAAGAATGCAGACAATTTACAACTATTTCAACTCACATGGGTTTGTTCAGATATAGGACTCATTTTCGGGTTGAAGGTTTCTCCGGCTTTATTTATGCAAGTTATTGATTCAATAACACAGGGTTTAAAGAACATTGCAGTTTATATCGATGATATTTTAGTTTCAGGAGAAAATGAGGAAGACTTATTTAATAATTTGTTAGCTTTATTTGAAAGGTTAAAGGAATGTGGGTTATCAATAAACGAATCAAAATGCATTTTTTTTTCTAACTCAGTTGATTATTTAGGTCATAGGATTTCGGAAAAGGGTTTAGAACCATTAGTAGATAAAGTGGAAGCGATTAAGAAGGCTAAGATTCCTGAGAATATAACTCAAGTTAGAAGTTTATTGGGTATGGTAAATTATTACCGAAATTTCATTCCTAATATGTCTGAAATTTTATCTCCACTATACCATTTATTAAAAAAGAACACTAAGTGGGAATGGACAGATGAATGTAATAGAGCAGTTTCAAAGGTGAAAGAGAGTTTAACATCAGATCTTATTATTGATCCATTATAATCCAAATTTACCGTTAAAACTCACAACAGATGGGTCATTAGAAGGAATCTCAGGAACATTATCACACGTATTTGAGAATGGATCGGAAAGACCAGTTGCTTTCATTTCGAGAAAGTTAACTGAAACGGAAAAACACTATTCCATATTAGATATTGAGGCTTTGGCGATAGTATATTCTTTGCAGAAATGGTTTCATTACCTCTATGGGAGACATTTCACTTTAGCTGTAGACAACCAAGCGTTATCACGGATATTAAAACAAGACAAAGATATCCCACAATTAGCAGCTAATCGTCTACAACGATATGGGGTGATTCTTTCAGCGTTTGATTACAAGATTGAATATATAAAATCGGAAAATAATTGTTCGGATTTTTTATCAAGATGTCCAGGGGAGGGCATTGAATTGTTAGATGTTTTGGAGTTGAATAACTTTAAGCTTTTAAACTGTATAAATAATTTAAAGGAGGTTTTCGTTTTGGAAGAAAAAGGGGGTAATGTTACATTTGATGAAATTCAAGAGGAATCTAAATCAGACGGGGTAATTACTACGGTTATAAGATTTTTACAGAAGGGTTGGAATGAAAAGATAGACAAAACCTCAGAATTATGGGAATATTTCAAACTAAGGGATAGTTTATCAATTTATAAAGATTGTCTCATACTAAATCATAGAATTGTAGTTCCGTTATCGTTAAGAAAGAAAATTTTAGAAAGTTTACACAATTCCCACCAAGGGATAGTGAAGTTAAAGAACTTAGCTAGAAATTATTATTTTTGGCCAAATTTAAATAAAGATAAATCAAATACAGTGGAAGACTGTGAAATCTGTAGAAAATGTCAGGAAAACCCACATAAATCAATACTGACACCATGGGAAAATCCGGGAATAGTGTGGTATAGAATTCATATAGATTTGTTTCAGTTTGAAGATGTGAATTATTTAGTTGTCGTAGATGCTACATCAAAATGGATTGAGTGTATTGTTTTAAAGAACACATCTTCTTTTCAAATCATTCATGAACTAAAACGACTGTGTAACATATTTGGATTGGATTTCCTGAGATAATAGTTAGTGATAACGCACACAATTTAATTTCACAAGAATGCAGTAAACAATTTCAAAATTGGGGTATTTCTCATATGACATCACCAGTACAACACCAACAATCAAATGGGTTGGCTGAAAATGCAGTAAGAATAATGAAAAACTTCTTAAGAAAGACAGTTCATGGGGGTAAAAATCTTATCGATATTCAGGATAAAGTAGACGGGTTTTTAGTAGATTATCGAAACACCCCTCATTCATCTACAGGCTGTGAACCGGCAGTTTTAATGTTTGGTAGAAAAATAAGAAATAGATTTCAAGTGGCTTTGCCTTCAGACATGTTAAATGAATCAAACACAATTTCAGATAAAGTTAAAGATAAATTAGAGCGAAGCACAGAAAGGCAAAAGCATTATTATGGGGGAAAAAAATTTAAGTCACTGAGGGTAGGGGGGACGGTTTTGGTGAAGGATTTTAGGCCAATAAACCAACGAAATTGGGTCTACGGAACTATAATGAAGGTCATCTCAGATAGAGTATATCTAGTAAAAGTTAGGAATTTAGTGTGGAAAAGACACTTCGACCAGTTGAAATATGTTAAAAAGAATTTAGAAGGCATTGTTGAGGAGAGCCGAGAGATCCATTCTGATAAAAGAGATTTATTAGAAGGGGTCTCATTGGCCGATTTGTCGGACAAATCGACTGATGAACCTTTTTCTTCATTACAGAGACATGACGGCGGATTCTCACCATGGAATAGAAGACTAAGACCACGCCCAACATGATGGAATGAAAGATTTTTTAGTTATATTTTTTTTGTTTTAGTTAAAGGAAAATTTTTTTTTGGTTTCTCTTTAAGTTAATTTTTTTTTTTCTCCTGTTGATTTATGTAAGGAATTGATTATTTAATTGGTTAACCTGAGAGGTTAAGTTTATTTTTTTTATTTAAAGTATTTAACCTGAGAGGTTAAGAGTTTATTTTTTATTTTTGTTTAATGTATTTAACCAGAGAGGTTAAGAGTTCTTTTTTGAGTTTAATTTATTTAGCATAGGATAAAGTTTTTTTTTTCTGTACAAAGTGGGGGATTTTTTTTTAGGAAGGGGAGTGTAATATATTGTGATTATAGCTAGGGAGCAAACCATTGTATATTATGAATATTCTATAGAGGGCGATTATTTTAATAAACATTAAAATTAAATTATTAAAATGGGAACAATAATCACAAGGAGATGATTATTGTTAAATCAAAGGGATTTATTCTGAGACTATCGATTGGAGATATAAGAGCTTTTTTTGTGACATGTGAATCTTTTGTACTTTCTTATTTAATTAATAATAGAATTATCAAGTGAGAGATATTGTGTTTTCTTTAATATATTTCGGTTGTCGAGAAGAACACCGAATTATTACATAAGCCCGTAGTGTTGTGTTCTATTTATAAATGGAACATCAGTAATGAATGGTTAGAGTCATTAGTTGTTACATATTCTGTATAAAAATTAGGTTGCTCTAGTTCTCAAAATAAATTTCAACAAATGGCTCTATATTTCATCAGCTACCCGTTATATACATGTATTATGATTATGAAGGAATTTCCACATGTTGAAATTTCTCATAATATTGGGGAATTTGACCATTACCACCTAATGGCAAACGTTGTTAACATAAAAGTGATCCCACTAAGCCAGCCTTCAAGACGATCATAAGCCCATAGTGGTTTTTTCATACCATTTAAAAATCGAACATTATTAGTCAGTCATCAGTTGTTGATATACTTATATATGAATTTGTCAACTTTTTAATGCTAACATTACGTCTATAGTTTTCCATTTTAAACAGTTAATTTGTATCACTATTGGCAAGGGACTGATTTCTGTTATTTGGAAGGATGACTTGGCATAAAAAAAACAATAAAAAGATTTAGCAGCCTTTGTAATATCGGTAGAAGACAGTCGTAAGCTCATGGTTGTCTGAATTTCATATCTTTAGGGCATGCTCTAAGGTGAAAGGAATAGGTAGAGAGAATAGATCTTCACTGTGTTGGATCCAGACTTCCTTCATTCCCTTCTGCCACTCACATAACATCGGTTATACAAACCCGGAATCAATCCACATCATTATCAGTCAACTAAACCTTTTTTCAGACTCATAAATTTGATTTTTTGATTAGCATTCCCAAACCATCTCAACTTGTTTAGATATGATTAACCTCCACTCTTAACTATCCATGCAAACTTCTCTTACAACCTCTCATATTTCTTTTACTTATGACCTGGCCTTTCTTGATGACAGAATTTTGGGTCATCGTTCTAGGCCGATATTATTCAGTTAGCATCTATTCTTTCTACATGCCCAAACCATCTCCACC
The DNA here is from genome assembly GCA_963576905.1 of Mystacides longicornis. Taxonomy (NCBI): domain Eukaryota; kingdom Metazoa; phylum Arthropoda; class Insecta; order Trichoptera; family Leptoceridae; genus Mystacides; species Mystacides longicornis. The sequence goes on along the minus strand of OY756429.1, from coordinate 31,791,716 downwards.
ACTTTGTGTTAAAATAATATTACGAAATTTGCCGATATCGACAAATAGATACCTATCCGAACATTAATAATAATAATTATTTGTTGTTGAATATAAACAAAAAATATAATTGTACCTACCTATACCAAGGAAAATGTGTCCACTTTGATGGAGGCAGCATTAGTGCTTATGATTCGATCCAGTGATGAATTGGCACCAGGATCGGATGACAGAATTCTTCGCCAAAGCCTGTACTGCAAACTCTGATACGTTTTCATAAATCTTTGGAGGAAATTCCTGTAGAAAGTTACTATAGCCCTGAACATCTTGATTATTTCTGAAATGAACCATTTTTGATAATCATTAAAACATGAAATAGGATTTCATTACAGGACTTTAGAGATTTAAAAAAAAAACTAACATATGGTGTGCCTATGTTGCTATAGGTATCCTTCTCGATAAATGAATACGGAATCAAAAGCTTTGACTATATGCTCTTGATTGGGTAACCTCGAATGCTGCATCTAAAACAGAAATTTAAGTTTTTAGGAATTTGAAGATTCATTGGCTAAGGATGAAATTTACAAGTCGGACTCTTAAGAAGCTTTACTGCATTAAAAAAAAGTACAAAAATGATGGTTATTTTAAAATAAATTTTAATATTTTGACAATGTAGGTGCCTACGCTTTTAAAAAACCCGGGAATAGATAAAAATATAACCTCAAAATATTTGATCTTTCAGCAGTTCAATACCTACATTGCATTCTAATCATCACTAAGCACTTTAATATTATTAATTATTATTATAGTAAGAGTAGGTAGGTACCTCTGTATTTAATATTTCAGATTTTTTTAAATTTATTTATGTAGCCTACTCCACCCCTTGGCTAGTGATTTATTAGAAATATTTATTCAAATACTAATCCAAGATGGATAAGATGGTTCCACCGATATACGCCGGCGCACCCAGGGTGGGCTCATCATCTCTTCTACCATTATGGGGAGAAGATGGACTTGGCTGAGACATGTGTTAATGATGCCGGATGACAATTGGCCGAGAGCGCTGTACGTCCTTCCATCAGGGTCCCGAAGACGAGGAAGACTCTCTCAGAAGTGGTTGATAGTCTAGCGGCTACGACGCCGGCTTTCGTAATGTTTCGTATACATCGGAGGTCGTGGGTTCGATCCCAGGTGCCGACCATCTTTATCTTTCATGACACAAGCATTTAGTAACTTACTTTGAAGGAGTCAAAGAGTGTGTTTGTGTTCAAATTGTAGTGAGCACAGATTCATTAAAAAAAACTGCAATCCGCTCCTTCGAAGCAAAGCTGAGAAATCTAGACATGGTGTAGGAGGCCATAAGCATTGTGCAAGATCGAGCGCAATGGAGAGCCCTTGTAGCCTCCCTATGCTCCTGAGTGGAGTTCAAAGGGAGTTGTGAATTAAAATCGGGTACTGTCAAAAATAAATAAAACATAATCCTCGGTACGATTATTGGGAAAATTGCAATTTCTATGTGTTGTACAAAATTTAGATTAGGTAGGTACCTACCTACTTACCATCACAATCCAAGATGGGCGCACGGTATTGAAATAAAATATCAATTCGACTATTTACTTACTTAAACTTGTGTTCAAAGTTTCAACTGCAAATTATAATGGTTTAAAATGAAGATTAACACACATTACGTCGCAAATAATACCGACGTCCATCACAATTCGAAACTTCTCGCCCACAGAACAATAATAATACCCTATTTGTTCTCGCCGACTGAAGCGACTCTCAGTGACTGAACAACGAACTTACGCAATGCATTCGGGTTGCGGCCGAGGGAAGGGTTTCGTATAGGTTCGTGTGCAAAAGTCATAGCAAGGGTTTTGTTTTGAAGGTCATCATTGAAACACAAAGAAAGCTGATTTATATGACTATACCTACGCTGACTATACCTACATCAGTGCAAGTACTATTATATTATCTATGCATCAGCGTTTCTGTGTTGATACAACAATATCAACTACGCAGGTAGGTAGGTACTCATTTTTAACTGCATATTTTTGACAACCTTCCAAATATTTTCTTATGAATTCAATTAGAACTTCCATTTTTTGACTTTGACAATGTTCGCCAAGGTGGTCAAATCCCCGAAATTACTCGAATTTGACCACCTAATTGGCGGACATACTAATCCAGCCTTCGGAAGAACATTAGAGGACAGTTGTTGTGGGCACTAGTGGTTCAAATTTGAAGAGTTCTTCTTCTTCAGTTCTCTCTGTACCTAGTTATGGAATATTTTGATAACTTCATAGTGGAATTTGAGTAGGTACAAGAGATAGGTACAGGTAGGTACTATAGATACCTAGCCATCGTTTTTTTTTTTAACAAAAATGAAACGGAAATTGTGCAACACGGCAACTCCGGGTAGAACGAAAAAATAAATATCTATCCCTTTCACGCAATCACGCAGCTGGAAGTTGCCCGATATCCTTCTCGCCATCACGCAATCACTAGGTTGCCACGAGGTTTCTTGTTTACTGCCACGACCTCTCACAGTGACCTCGTGATTTTTCGTATTTCCGTTGTTTTTGTTTTTAAATAGTTATTCCTTTTTATACCTACCTCTGTTCTTTATTGGTAGGTACCAAGATGACGCAATGTTTGTCCGTTTGGATTCACATTTTATTCTACCGACTGACTGGTAGAGAATGCTCAAGCATTATAAGTTCCGCCGGCTATACTGACATCTATGTACCTAAGAGTGTCACCTTAGGTAGGTACATAGTATACTTCTTTCCAAATTTTGACGATATTTTAATGTTTTGAAGGAAATGAAGCCAAAAGCATGTTTTTTTGCGACATATTGACTATTATATTCTGAAATGAAAATCAGACGATTGATATGGGATGAGAAACAACAACGTCTTACCTACTACAAGCAAAGAAACTAGTGCATAACGCAATCCTGCTACCATCGATGATGTATATGGTTGTGTGAAACGTGGACAAAAAAAGAAGAATCTAGTTTAAATGCAGTAGAGATGAAATCTCTACAAAGAATATGTGGAAAAACTTTATGGGATATGGAAAGGAATGAAAATATTAGGAAGGAATGTGGTTTGGAAGTAAGTGTTGTGACAAAGATGAAAGTTAACAAGTAGAGATGGTTTGGCCATGTGGAAAGAATGGACGCAGACAGAATTACAAAGAGAATTCATAAGGCTGAGCGGAAAGATGTAAGAAAGCGTGGCCGACCGAGAATGACGTGGATCGAACACATCGATTCCGTCCTCAAGGAAGGCCAGGTAAGAAGTACCTACCTACCTAAGAGAAATAGGAGAGGGTGTATGAGAAATAATGTTATATGTCGATGGAAGAGGCGAAAGAAGTGTGCTTGGATAGAAAAGAGTGGAGGTCCGTTCTCTCTGCCTAGCCCTTACGGGACACGGCGTGATGGGTAAAAAAAAAGAAAAAAAAGTTTTGTAACAAAATTACTCACCATGCACTCGACTAAAATACCTACTCGACCAGAGAGTTACCTACTCTAAATGCATTGCATTCTCCCGTGAGGCCTCCCGCACACCGCAAGCTAGCCCGGAGGAGACCAATCCGCAGCAAACCCGACCCGCACGAAACCAACCCCCTAGTCCGGTCGAAGCAACCAAACCAAAAAGCCGGCCTCACACAAATCAAGCCCGCCGCGGACCTCCCCCCCAAACCGACCCACAATACGGGGGGCCTATAAGCCCCACTAAGGAGCATAGGGAGGCACAAGAGCTCTCCATCGCGCTGGATCATGCACCTTTACAGGGGGGACACCATCTGCCTGAACTCCTCCTGATGCGACCCAGGCTTATTAGTCGTGGGGTGCCGGCTAAGAATAGCACCTCTGCTCTTTTTTGCTGGTTTTTCGAGCATCCTGTAAGAGGCAGGAAATCGAAAAATCAGATCGGGACCGTGAGGTTGACCACCTCACGTCCTTAAACCCCAACAGGTCAGCAAAGGCACAAGAAATAAGCCTAACCTACTCTAAATACTTAATGTATAAATGTTTTTAAGTGCTATAGGTACCTACCTCTAGAACCAGGCAGTCTAAGGTAGGTAGGTATACTCCTTGCACCAGGTGAATGCGTGTAAAAATATTTTGGAGGTCACAAGAATAATATGTCCTTGTTTCCTGTCGCCTAGTAGCTAACTATACAATATTCCTAGATGTAGGTAACTACATAAAACATGACGCAACACACATTCCAAAACTTTCTTCTTCGTTTTATATCGCAGCACCTTTTTTATAACATGAATCTGTGCTCACACAAAGTGAACACAAATACACTCTTTGACTCTTTCACAGTAAGCTACTTAAAGCTTGATGTGTCGTGAAAGAGGAGATGGTCGGCACCTGGGATCGAACCCACGATATCCGTATGAAACAGTGCGAAAGCCGGCGTCGTAACCGCTGGACTACCAACCACTTCTACCTATCTATATTTTATGAATTTAATACCAATGTAGGTAGGTAGGTAGATACCTACATACTTCTTTTTAATAATACATATGTATCGGCATGGCAACTGGCAAGATCAAGATTAGGAAAGCGTCGGCGTTTAGTGTCGAGACGAAATGTAAACTGTTTTACGCGTGTGTGTTGCCCATTCTCCTGTAGATACCTATGGGTGTAGGTACCTAAATCCTGTCACGTAACCAAAGCCCTTAGGCAAAAAACGTCTCCACTTTCGAAACAAAGTGCCTCAGGAGAATTTTGAATACAAGATAGTGCCATGCACCACTGTCATGGCTGGTCATGGCCTACGCCGGCGCACCCTGCGTACAGGCGAGGCCTTCGCGATTTTGTTTTGCTGTCTCTCTTCCGCTATACCAAAAGGGAGACCAAGCGCAAAATCGCGAAGGCCTCGGTACAGGCCCATCACTTCTACCATTATGGAGAGGTGGTGGACTTGACGGGGACATGTGTTAAGGATGCCGAATGACAGTTGGACGAGAGCTGTTCTTCCTCCCATCAAGTTCTCGAAGGCGAGGAAGACCCTCTCATACCGTGTACCTTTCTTTCGAAGTAGTACCTACTGAAGGATTTTGACAAGGTGTGGAAGGAGGTTATTGAAGCCGCGCAATATGCACGGTGGAGGCTCTTGTTGCCTCCCTATGTTCCTATGTGGGGTCAGACAAGGCGTTATGATACTTGACGATATAAGTTGGATTATAATGAATGCAAAATAGGATGTGAAAAGGGTGTAGGTACCTACTTATCCAGTGGCGTGCACTGTTTTTAGAATAACACACAAGTAGGTAGGTACTTACCTACATCAAGGTTGTTGCGAATATCAGCATCCATGCATATTATTATCTTTGTTAGGAAGACCCTCTCACACCATGTAGGTAGGTACCTACCGTTTCTTCAAAGCAGAGCTGAGGAATTTGAACACGGTTTGGGAAGAGGTCATTGAAGCTGCACAAGATCAAGCGCAGTGGAGGGCTCTTGGTGCCTCCTTATACACCTAACTGGGGTCAAAATGGGACTATTGCTTGATGTCTTTTTGTTGGAAAAAATATGTCTTAAAAACACAAAAATATTTGAGTAAGTATCAAAGATAGGTTCCAACATATTATTACACTTCTTCAGATAAAGGGGGTTCCTTTCTTCTCCAAAGTCATTATACCATTGCAATAAAACAGATGAATATTCGGAAATTTGAACATTACGACCTAATGGCGATCGTTGTTAACGTAAAGTGATCACACTTATCCAGCCTTCGAAATAACATTAGAAGACGGTGGTAAGCCCGCTTTTGTTTGTATGTCAATAAACTAAAAAAATCATTTCTATTAGGTAGGTACCTACCTACTTAAATATAAAAAATAATAATATGAAAACAATACCTATATCGATTAATCGCTAAACATTTTTTTATTTAATAGAATCACAAAAATTGCTATTTATTTTTTTGAAGATTTGTGAAGAAAGAAAAGAAAAGATGGATTAAGTATAATAGCAGTGTATTATAAAAATATTTAAAAATAATTTGGAGATAATAATATGCAGATAGTATTACCAATCTATTGTCTAGAGATTAACAATAAAAACAAGGAAAGTTGTAAACAGACGGTCAACAGATAATAAAGATATTAACTCTATACCTGCCCTTATCGGAGATGGAGTTCAACAACATTCACAAAACAATTATTATTTAAACACATTTTAAAAAGGTTTCTTTTAAAAGAATGGCCTCTCACGGGAGCTCTATCATGGACAACATGCACTGTTTTACTTCGTGGTAGGTGGTAGGTAGACAAAATTCGACGCGGGCTTTAGTATAGGAAAAGACGTCTGTCGTTTTACCTTGCCAAATAAAATGAAATCTTTTATAAATATCTAGATTTTTTTTAACTTGTTTTTTTTTTTAACTTTGTTCTGATTGTGATAAAGTATGATGTACCTACCTAGCACATAGGTATAAGTCAAAATGCTGAAAAACGCGACTAACGTCTCTTTACCTTACCTACCACCACAGAATTTATCTTCCCTACAAAAAATCCTTTCTTATTTTCTCTAATATATTTGCCGCATCAATGTGTAGATATCGGTTATCTTTAGGATATACGACGCCATTTTAAAAAGGAGCTTTCTAGTGTTGGATAACGATTTATCTCTGGGATGGCTGTCAAAATAGCGTTCACTGACGCTTAGAAACTCTCGTAACGCCGTGAACGGGAAGAACTTTCGACTTGTTTATCCATAAACCAAATTTCATTATAAATAAAGAGAAAATATACCTACCTAGGTAGGTACATATACATAATAGGTATTATAATAAATTATCATTTTTAAGCTTCGAACAAATCATATTTTTCTTCAATTTCGATCAACAAAAGATACCAATTTGCCGGTTTTCCGAGAAATGATAAAAAATCTATATTATAATCTACGTGTTGTTATATTCTCAAACTTTCTGTTAAATCATTGTACAATTTCAAGTTTTAGAAATAATATGACAAAATTACAATATGCGAATCAAAAAACAACATATAGAAATAAATAGATTGTATATAGAAATCAATAGATTCTATAGAAATCAATAGATTTCAGCATAGCAACACTGTTATATCTTGTATAGATATCCATCTATTGGATAGTTTTCAATTGATACGGTCGTCAGATTCTTTCCATCGCTTTATCCAATAGATAACTTTATCTTATAAATGGCTACCAAGAACATTTATCTAGATATTGATGCGTCGGGGCTAAGTACCTGAGGGGATGCTGGACTGTCCTACCTGATGTCAAATGACATACCTACTGTTCAAGCCTGACTATTCAAATCCACAACTAAAATCAAGATAAATAAAGTACCTACCTACCTACCTACTTCAACCATTCAAACCAGTTTTCTTGCTGCTTTGAGTGAGGTGTCGTTATCTCTTTCACAAGTCCCTCACATTGTGACTACCTAGTCACGTGGTTTCGGCCTGGCACTCCCCCGTACTAACCACTCCCACTCATCTACCTACCTATCTACTATCTTCACGCGCATTTTATCAAATAATATAATACCTATTAGATAATAATAATAATAATAGATATAACACTTTTCTATACAAAGGTGTCAGTATAGCCGGCGGAACTTATTGCCTGAGGCAATTTTTTTCCAGTCAACCGGTCCCGTCCAATCTGAGACAGGCCAACCCCGGGTAGAAATTTCAAGTGAAAAAACACTTAGAAAAACTCTGACCCGACCGGGAATCGAACCCGGGACCCCGGATCTGAAGTCCACGCTAGTACAACTAGGCTACCGAGGTCGGCTAGGTAGATAGGTTGATGTGAGGGATTTATTCAGATGTGTTATTCAAAATATTGTTAAGTCATTATTTGAAAATTTGGGAACGCGATGGTAAAGAGTTTGAAAACCAGTTGCTTCTTTGTTTATGACAGATTAGAAGGTTTGGTATTTTTACATATTGAATGGATGTACGGGGAAACCATTTTTAGAAAAAAATTTGTTAAAGGGATTAGTAGAGAAGGCAAGGCTTCTTTGTTTTGAGATAGTATATTTGGCCCTCGATAGGACAAATAGTTTTTTTGAAGTTTAGTCTAGATCCACGCTCCGATGGGAGACGTTCTTAAATTTTGTGTTGAAGTGTTTGAGTAATTTTTAATATCCTTCGCATATTTCAATTGTACATATTATGTACCTACCGGGGTGTGTCCGAGTGTGTTGTTATTAATACGGGATTTGCGTGCGACTTGATTGATGTGTATCTTTGGAGGTTAAACTATCACATTTGATAAACTCGCGTTTGATAAAACTTAGAATCTTCGGTTTTGGATTAAGCCTTCTGTTTAATTATTATAATATATTATTTATTGTTTGACTGGGCTAACCATAGAGGGAGGTCGCGTGGCGGATCGTTAGATTGGACAGCCCCCGTGATAATTTAACATCCAACTATGAATGTGACGTGTTTTATTTTCATTGGTGCTTTGTGCTTTTATTTTGAAAAAAAATATTTTGAAGGTATGCTGAATTTTGGGTGAGTGACCAGATTTTTTTGATATTAGAATTTGTATGGACACAGAGAGATGTTTTCTTGTGTGGTATTTTATTTGTTGCTTGGTTGCCCCGCCAAGCATGCTTATGAGCAAGTTGCTCGATTGGTTTTAGCTGAGAGATATATGGCCGATGCGTTACGGCATTGTTTTGAATATTTGTGTTCTCTGTGTGCCATTGGGCTTATTGTATTGCAACATGTACCTCCCTGTATTGTTTTCACACGTCACATGTCAAGCACACGTCGCGAATTGTTATCTGTCATTCGCGGGTTACCCCATTTTCCGATACCAGTGGTGTGACCTATCTTTAATGTTTATTTTTGAATCCGGTTAAGAATTTCATATTTAGAACCTTCTAGTAAGCTTAGTGTAGAATTTTCATTTGTAAAAGTAGGTACATTGGTGTGTTTGTTCCCCGTGAGAGTAATTTTATTCAGTCGAGCTATGAATGAGTTTACTAAAAGTTCGCGTCTGTCCGCGCACAGATAGAGTTTGTATTTTAGTTTTCGCCGCCGTGATAAACGTAAAGTTATAAAACCGGTATGTGTAGGAGGGCTGTTGGCGCAAGCTGAAGACCTTCCCCACATGACTGTCTATGAGAATGGGCTGTTGCTGATTTGGACGCTTTTCAGCTCAGTTCATGAGGTTCACTGGCGAAAAGGTCGCGCGCTAAGACCGAAGCAGTTGAGCGATTTGGAATTCCAATGAGGAAGAACTTGCGGTTTAAATGACAGCCCGTACGTAATGTGACTAGAAGGTTGATTGATTTGTTCGGTTATAAAGTAATTGAACGTTTATTTTGATATTGAGATCGATAATAATTAAATGCACGCGAGATAGACATTAAAATTGTTAATAGGCAGGATCGTTTTGACTGCAGCTAGTCGTGGCATAATTTTCGCGTAGTTAAATCCTGTCCTATTTTAAGTCTCTGCCGGAAGTACGTTTAGGTATTTAGAGTCAAGAGTTACATAGTCAAAAGATAGCTTTCAGCCCCTGTAGTCTGTACACCATCAGGAACCTTTTCCGTTTGTCTATATACACTATATCTGATAGCCGAATTTCGGCCCCCTTTTTGGTACCTGTTCGAGGCGTGAGGTCGCATCGAATTGGGCCAGTCTCGGACCTTCGGAGTTTTTTTTTTGCCTGAATTTTGGCAAGAAGGTTCGTTTGACATGGAAGGCCCTCTTTCGGTGACTAATTCCTCCCATAGACCTCGATCATGCTTATCAAGGTACTATTTCTTTAACTGAATCTAAAACTGGTTAAGTAGGTACTTAATTTCATTTAGGTAACTTCATAGAATAGACCATTAACAGCCACGTGGATTTTGACATTAGCCTGGAGGGATAAACATAAACAAAAATTTTAAGAGTTGGTATGAGTGTGTTTATCGGGTCACGGATAGAGCGAATCGACAGATGTTTGAGTCAGTTAGAGTCAAGAATGGCTTAGGACGATCAATGACTGGCACACCAGTGTGCCGCGGCACACTGGTGTGTCGTGGTCTTCAGTTGGTGTGCCGCGAAAAATTGAGACCCAAATATTGTCAGAGGCTCGTTATTTAGATTTGTCTTCTGTGTTCAGAAGAAAAGAATGGGTGGTAAAACTTGTTTATCTGCCGGACACATTCGCTCATTTTAAGCTCGGTAGGTACTCACTTGCGCCGCGAACGTGTATCGTTATCTCAATTTTATTAAAAGGGTGCATGTGTTCCGCTCGCGCTCGCTTTTTCGAATCACCTATACACTTAACCTTTCTATTAAATTGATGCAATGTCACACGTTCGCGGCGCAAGTGAGTACGATGCTTAAATGAGCTCAACAGAAAAATGGAAGGCAAGAATTCTAATATTTTGACGTCTCCTGAACAAAATTGAAAGCTTTCGCGCTAAGAGTGTGTGTGTATATTATCATGTACGCTCTCAATGATGGTATACCTTATGAAATGTTTCAACAAGAAAACATTGCCGGCGTTGATAGGGAGATACTTGGAGCTATTAGCAGAAAAAATGAACTTTTACTTTCCAATGTGGGACCTGATGCAACCAATGGACTGGATCGGGTTTTAAAATTAAAAAAATTTCGAAGAGCTGGCCATAATCCTATATCTCGACTGCATTCAAAGCGTGCTGTTGAAATGCCATCACTATTTTGCCACAACATACTAATGCGAATAGGGATTTTCAACCCTGGACTATTATTAAATCGAAAAAAAAGAATGCATGGCTGAGGACGATCAATGACTGGCTAGCCACATGGGTGTTTAGGGAAAGGAAAGGGGGAGTGGGGGGGGGGGCATATAAAAAATCATTGGTGTAGGTAGGTAGGTACCTCTGAATTTTTTTGATTTGGTAGGTGTGCCTGGAACACAAAAAGTTTGCGGAACACTGAATTAGAGTAGGTATACGATAAATAAATAAATGTCAAAATTTGAGAAAAAATCAATGATATAGGTATATACTATTTACCATATTTACTTTTTATTTTGGCTAATATTTCACAAAATATCATTGCTTAACATAATAAGAAACATAAAAATTCACATTAATTTTAATTATGATAGATAGCAGCTGATTAATAAATTTCCTAATGAATTCTACGCAACAGCAACCCTACACAGAAAAAAAAAATATCTCAGGTCAAGAGGATTTCTCTTAAGTTGAGAAACTACAATTTCATATATAACGAAAAAATTATTTTCTCAGCCTTAGAAAATTTTCATCTTCGTTGAAAAAATTATAATTCTCAGAACAAGATTTTATTTCTCAATTCAAGAGAGATATCATTATATAAGAAAAAAAATTCTCAAAAAGAAGAAAAAAAATTTTAGTTCAAGAAATTAAAACTCTCAAACCAAGTAAACGTAAAATTCTCAATTCAATAATACACATTTCTTTATTGAAGATATGAAATTTCTCAAACTAAGCTACTATTTTTTTAACGTAAGAATACATGCTGTTCATGAAAGAGCATTAATTCTCGGAACAAGTAAAAGATTTTCTCAATCGAAGAATGAAGTTTCTCTGCATGAAATTTAAATATGCTTAAAGTGAGATAGGCATATCTTAATCCAATATGTTAAACCTCTTTATCAAAAACTTTATGTTTCTTCCTAATAATAAATAATTTTTTGATGTACATAAGAGTATTATTTTTTATTTCACTTTTAAAGGTGGCTACATACCATGCAAAGTTATAAATTTTTTTTATTTACAATCTAATAATGAAAATATTGTGAATATTTAAAGATGGTAAGTAAAAAATTCAACAACTATACATGATGTTAATATGTAGTCACATTTAAAAGTGAAATAAAAAATAATATTCTTATGAAAATCAAAAAATTATTTATTATTACGAAGAAACATAAAATTTTTAATAAAGAGATTTAACATACTAATTGGATTAACGTAATATGTGTATCAAGCCTGTAAGGAGTCTGTTAAAAAAAACATTAAATTTTATTTTATTTATTTATTTTTTCAATTTAAGGCGTTAGCCGATTATGTATTCATACATTTTTTTATACAATTCGTTATACAACAATGCTTTGACAGACAGATGGAAGTGTAAAATAGTTATCAGGAATGTAAAATCGCATCGCCAGATGAGTATTCCAGTCGAAAGCGATTCTACATCCATCGTCATTTATATAAAATTTAAAAATAAATAACAATATTAAAGACAATTATACGACAGTAATAAGCCCTCCAATTCTAAACATTCACACAAAAATACATTATTTAATTCATTATGGATATATAATATGGAAATAGTGAAATAATTATTGTCAGATCAAGTGAGAAATTCGATTAACATGTAGATAATATCTATCATTATATTATAATGATGTATATAAAAAAATTAAGAATGTCTAAATATAAGCAGGTCAAGTAAACATAAATTATAATGCAGTAATGACAATGATAGTGATAGTCAGTCAGTTAGTAATTAAATTTAATTTAAATAATTTACTTAATCAAATTATTTCAATTAATAAAGGTAGAAAGTTAGTTATAATTAATTAAAATCAACATTTGCAGTTTCTATAAAATGTAAGTGTACCTACCATCAGTTCTTAAATGATAATCATGCTAAAAAAATACATCTGAATTACATCTACAAAAATATTAATAATTTTAAAAGTTGGAAATTATTACTGAAATATAGGTGTCCTTCTCTGAGTTATACAAGAGTATATAATTTATGATATTTATATTTTATACAATTAACTAAATACCATTCAACATAACTTTTTCTTGACAATTAAACTTTTTTTTAAATCATGGAGCTTCCAAAGAAGATATTCCTTCTTATTCGATGGCGCTACAGCTCAAATCGAGCCTGGGACTCCTGAAGATAGCTCCTCTACTGCGGTCCGCCAATCCGTCACCTGCATAAGCTGTGCCGCACCCTTCCTAATATTGTCTTCGCATCTGAGCCTAGTTCTTCCAACTAATCTTACACTTGGATGACACTCGAGGAACCTCCTGGTGATGTCATTCTCTGCAGATGCCCGGCTCACTTCTTCTCGTTATCTGAAAAACAATATTCCTTTACTATGTATCTCAATAAGATCACGGCCTGCTCACGAAGATAAATGATGAAGATAATATTTTTTACTAGAGTGGCAAGTAGTATAATTGTAATTTTTTTATATTCTTTATAAATTACAATACCATTTATTGTTATTATTGTAATATAGGTAATATATTAACTGTCAGTAACAAAGAAAGAGAAAATTGGAAAATGTCAAGTGTAATGACTTACCAACACATTACTTCTGGGATCCTCCAGTATGGGCCATTGACTCAAAAACGTTGCCTCTGTTTTATCAGTTTATGTTCTTCGAAGTTGAAATATTGATTTCCACTTTCTAAATACTTCATCCCATGGTTCTCTATTAAATTTAAACCATATTAAATCTTCATCGTGGTGCAAATCTAAAAAATAATAAAACATATACAAAATTTGTAGAAATTAGAAGCAAAGCCGTTTATTGGCAAATAAATAAATAATAATTACCTAACCATTGTTTTCTTCGAGAGGTGATAATTATTATTGTTTCTGGATTCGGCAGTCTGATTCAGCTATCTTCACCACACAAGATGTTTCCTACATTGTCTATTAGCTTGCTCTAGACTGCAATGTATTTTCTTCTTATTGCCTCTTTAATTGGTCTTGCGAAGTATGACCTCTCTGCTTCTTTTGGAAATTAATGGTTAGTCCTATGATTTTTGTATTCTATTCATCATTTGTTATACGGCTGAAACGACGAAATAATTATTTAACTTAACATGTCTTATAACATAGAAACCACTATGTCAATGATTGGCTCAAACGGGCTCATACAAATTTTAGGTTAGATTGTCCAAAACCAGTGGTACGGTAATACATACTTGAATGATCTTTTTTGACGGTATAAGACCAGATAATATACAGATATACACTAAAGTAAATCGCAAAAGGTAAAGCTTTAGTTGAGTCACTCCTAACGATTTCGAAGTTATTTTATATACGATCTGAATAGGTTAGGTTGAAGGTTGGTACGTAGTTAAAAAATCGGGTTAGATTAGTTTTACCTAGCAAAAGTACTAAATTATACCATAAATATGTTCATATACATTCTATAAATGAAAAAAAATCGATTACTTAACATATTTTTTTATGGTTGACCATTGAAAAGTTTTAAACATACTTACATAAAAAATGTCATTGTATTCACCGACAAAAATGTTAGTGCTTTCTCTTCCGACACTGAAGACTTTCAATTATTTATTATCATAAAACACTTCGTCATTTGGATTAAACAAATTATCACTCTCCCTTTTACAAAACTTCACACCGAATCGCACAAAAAAAACTAGATTTATAACAAAAAATAATCATACACCATCATAATACTTTCTTGACAATTGAGGTTGACAACACAATATAAACTCGAGAAACGACACGAAGATTGCCGAATGGTCGGAGTATCGTTAAAAGCCGAAGACGCGTCGACGGTGCGCGCGCCGTTCAAAACATAATGGAAATCCCCGTTTATATGGATATAGGACACAAAATAAATTTTCGCTCGGGGCTCGGCTCTTCATTTGAGACTATAATTTCTTGAATCAACAAAACGTTTTCTTCAATGAAAGTTTTGTGTTTTTACTTAATCCAAGATATTCAAATTACTTAGAATGAGATAAAATCTCTTAGAGCAAGAAAACAATGTTTATTAAAATGAGAAAAAAAATTGTTCGATTGGAGATATGTGGTTTACTTAATCCAAGGAAATATTCTTAACTCAAGACAATAAACTCTTGAATTGCCTGAGACAGTTTAAATTCTTGGATTGAGAGAATAAAATCCAGTTGTTTTTTCTGTGTAGTATAAGTTTTCGATGATCGAATATCGAAACGATCATCGAACGAGTTTCGAAAAATTTTCATACTAAAATGATCGAATGATTCGATCGTTTGATTTAAGAACACTATTTGCACGCCAATAAGCGGTTATTTGCGTGCAATTAGCTTTCGATAAAACTCGTACTAGCCCCACAGCAACGTTGCTTTTACAAAACATATAGTTAAGTATCCTAAGTAAATAACTAGTATAATATAAAATATATATATATAGATCAAATGGAACAGTTAGACACAAAAATCAATTTTCAGATGACAAAAAATATGGGTTTGATAAATAAATTTATAAAAAATAATTATTATGACCGAGAAGAATCATTGATAATCTTATAATGGATTTTTTTTTAATGTGTTGTTACTTAATTATAAGATATTAATAATTAATACGAACAATACAAAATTTCTGTATTTTACAATAAAAATAATATATAATACCTAGTGTTTTATTCCTGGAAAGTGTCACAAAACTGACTAAAAGTGAACCAGACAATCGATTCCGATCACTATTGGGGGGATTCGGGCAGTTCGGGTCGCTATGCAAAATAATTACCCATCACTATGGTTTATGGATGTGTGGTGTGGTGTGTGTGTGTCGCCATGGCAGCCGTTGTCCCTCCAACCAATGTCAGATGACGTCATCCTTTAATGGTCTATATCAGCTAGACCTCTAGAACTGGAAATAGGTACGATTCATCAGCCTTCTTCACTGAGTATCTATAAGATTAGAAGCTTTTGATTGGGAGTAGGTATAGGTATAATGTAGGTAGGTACCTACCGTGATTCTATTAGGTGTGAGTCACTGATTCTGGATCCAACCGAAGAAAGTGTTTCGGTGAAGGTCATTTTCATCAGATATTTTACAGATGGATCGAGTATAACCCACATTAAGAGGCACATTACAGGGCACAGGCACAGGTATTATACATTAAGGCCCGATCAATATGTAGATAAATGTTCTTGGTAGCCATCTATAAGATAAATTTATGTAGTGGATAAAGTGATGGAAAGAATCTGACGGCCACATCAATTGAAAACTATCCAATAGATGGATATCTAGAAGATAACAGTGTTGCTATGCTGAAATCTATTGATTTCTATGGAAATTTCTATGTATTTGCTTTTTTGCGCCAGATTTCATGTCTGATGAAGTCTTGTTTTGACAATCAATGCGTTTTGAATCAAATATTTAAGTTAGGTTCTAATGTTGTTTGGGGGCGTTCAAGTATTACGTAACGCAATTTTTGAAGATTTTTTACCCCCCCTCCCCCCATGTAACGCGCCGTAACGTTTTTCTGTACCCCCCCCCCTCCCCCCCCTAAATGTTACGTAACACTCTGGAAGTGACTATTTTTTACTGAACTCTCGTATAATACCTACTATTTATTATGTTCCATAAATTTTTCTTTATTTTTTCTTTTGATGTTTTTCAAATTTCATTGGTATTTTTTTGACATAGATGCGTTGGAAAGTCAGCATGAGAGCCTTTATAGGCCAAGAACAGTTGATTATGTAAATCCCCCGCTTTTGTGGACATTATAGTACCTATCTACAAACTCACTAACAACACTCACTACAAGCAATTTGTGTTTATGCGTACTGCGTGTTTAAAGCACTAACGAATACTAACAACGAAAATAAAATAAAAATGACGTAAGTATTATTATACTTATTATTATTATTAAGTATTATTATTATACTGTATTACAGTCGAGGGATTCCCCGTAAAAAATAAAAGAAAGGGTTTGCTAACTTAGGAGAGCGAAATGAAAATTTCGACATACAATGCAGTCGAGGGACTCCCCGTAAGACGTAATCGAAAAAGGTTGCTTTATACGCAGAGCAATAAAATTACATACAGTAGAATTGAGGGACTCCCCGCATTACATAAACGAAAAATCGAGGGACTTCCCGTAAAACATTGTCCAAAAGGGTTGCTAACTTCGGAGAACAAAAAATGATGTACATTACAATCGAGGGACTTCCCGTAAAACATAAACGAAAAGGTCCAACTTGGAAGATTTATTTCACAATTTTTTTTTATTTAAGAAAAAAAAACGTTACGTGACGCATTGTTCGAACCCCCCCTCCCCCCCTTGTAACACACAGTAACGTTTTGCAAGACCCCCCCTCCCCCCCAAATTGCGTTACGTAATACTTGAACGCCCCCTTTTTTGTTTCGAGTAGGTAGGTACCTACATACAAAATTAGTCATTTGTAAATAATTAATCTAGTCGACGCAAAATAAGACATAGGTAAGTGCAAATTTCATGAAAATCGAGTGTGATTCACAAAACTGTGTCTAGCTTTTCTCTTTTTCGTCTGTTAGGACTATGTCCTGTCTTCCATAGAATTTATTAGATTTCTATATAAAATTCTAGTAGATAGGTAGGTACTATTCCAGTATTTCTAAAATAAAATAAAAAATAAAAGTATTATCTCGGCAATAAAGGCGTCTGCCTAGTGAGATAATAAATCCCAAAATAAATATAATATATAGATTGTAAGTGTGCCGTGAGGTTGCCGGCTAAGAATAGCACCTCTGTTCTTTTCGCTGGTTTTTCGAGCATCCTGTAAGAGGCAGGTAATCGAAAAATCAGATCGGGACCGTGAGGTTGACCACCTCACGTCCTTAAATCTCAAGTGGTCAGAAAAGGCACAATGAGCCTCGGACGCCTTCGAGCGCAATGGAGAGCTCTTGTTGCCTCCCTGTGCTCCTGAGTGGGGTTTAGGCCTCCCGCATTGTGGGTTGGTCTGGGGGATCCGCGGCGGACTTGGTTTGTGTGGGGCCGGCTTTTCGGTTTGATTACTTCGATCAAGCTGGAGGGTTGGTTCCGTGTGGATTGGTCATCTCCGGGCTGTCTTGCGTTGTGCGGGGGGGCTTAAAGGGAGTCGGATAGATTGTAAGTACTTGTACTTATTATTGTACTCATGTTATTGGTATGGGAAATAAAATAAATAAAAAAAAAAAAACACAATAAAAATAAGATGACGAACGGCAAAAAAAGTTTTTTTCGCGCAACGGACGCATCCACACTCGTAGGACTACAGAATTCTACTGAGTAGGTAGTGAGGTTATCTTGCATGTTGTTTTGAAACTTATTTCACTTCGCTAGGTTGTTCCATTTGGAAATAAAATGTGGTGTGCTATATTGGCAGACTGTGCCATTATACCCGAACTTACTCTAGGTATAAGCCTACCTAAGTAGGTACATATGCATATATGTAATGTAGCAAATACGTTTGGAGGGGGCAGGCAGGATTATTTTTTGTTGGGGATAATTTAGTAGGTAGGGTCGGTATCCTGTAGGTATCTATATAAATTGGCATCTTGCTCCTCTCAAACCCGCTCCCTGCGGGAATCCCTTTTGTGATTGGTTCTGCCCCTAACTGGCTCATATACTTCTTCCGCAGGTACTCTCTGCCTACTTGATGCACTATGTACCTACCTATACCCGATGAGAATAAATTTAGATATAGGTATGTGTACAAAGACATGGTGATGAAAAAAGACAGAACCTAAGGTATCTAGTATCTACCTATCTAGGTATATATTTGGGCAGACTCATACGGAGCTGTCAAACGCTTGACAAATGTAGGTAGGTATGTCCGCCATTTTCAAACGTCGTACCTACTCGTAAAAAGAGTAGGAAAGTGTATTCCATTGGAACAATTTGGGACCACAAAATTAATCAAAATATTCCTGTGATTAAAACAAATCATTCAGATTATGTACCTATCTACCTATCCTTAAAATACATTAAAAAGTATATTCGTAATATTAAAACCAATAAATAGCCATGCAATACAATAATGAGATTTAACAGCATGCCATAAAACTATACAGCATCAAAAAATAATATTAATTAAGCTTTTACGCGACGATACCCATGTAAAACAAGATGTTAAAATTTCATAAAAAACAATCAAAGAACTTGTGGGGAAAAGTTAAAAGTGTAGTAAGTAGTAAAAAGTAGACGAAATAAGTTTGAACATTTTCACAAAGTTTGGAAATGTTCAAACTTATTTCGTCTACTTTTTACCGTGTTCTTGTAAACACAAGTTGCAATATTTCGACTACACCAAACTCACACAATCAAAAGCAAGCTCCGTGTAGTTGTGAAGGCGGAAACTTACAGTCCTAGGTTAGAACAGCAGCACCCGTATACATGCATATCAATTTGTTGAAGAGAGATGACAATACGTTTGATATTTCGCAGCCAACACACTGTTGGTATTGCGAAACAAGAGTTGGTACCGGGTGACTAAAAACATATTGACGTTTATTTTAGTCATTTTTCAATTTTTGTAGAAATTAATACTCAATGTATACAAGATGGGGGAGATGGCCATAGTAACTTTGAGAGTCTATAGTGAAGAATGTATGATGAATAAAACATTGAATTTTGTACACAACAAAACTTTCATTATCCCTCTATACAAATATCAAGGATTAATAACAAAAAAAGTGTGTTATATTAATCCTTAAAAAAAAATCTAGCACTGGCCATCTCTCCCGGGGTGTCCGGGGGAGATGGCCATAGTGGTCGGGGAGAGGTAGCCATCAGTACTTTTCTTGCCTTTGTCTTTGCCCTAATGATTTTGCAACTGCTTCCTTTTATTATTGCCGCAGTATGAGCACATTTCTTCGAACTCTGTGAAATTTTCATACACCCAGAGTCATATTTTCATATTGGATTGTATCCAGTCTTCAGTTAGCAGTGTTGAATAATAATTATTATCCCCACAACCTCTGCACTTACCTATCTTTTTCTCTATCATCAGCTTCACTTTCAGAGATGTCATTAAAAATTATGGGAATTACTTCAGTGTTTAACTCCTAATTGTTGAGCGCGCTTGAAAGCAACTTTGAGATATTAACGGTTAATGTATCGTTGGCGCCTCTCAGGCGCTTGGGATACTTTAATGGTCAATTTCGGTATCTATTTTTTAAAATATGTCGCCTTCCTTCTCAGTACTCCTCCAATACTGTGTTTTGATTAAGAATTCGGAGAATTCATAAAAATAGTCCATGAACGTAGTGAATAAATTAACATTTTATTAAAATTGTCAGTCAAACTCTCCTCAGTGCCTCAGCGGTCCAGTATGAACTCAATACTAATTTGGTATTTGCACGTGTGTTTTTGTTAAATAAAATATGGCAACCGTAATTTTAAACGATATATAAATTATAAATATCATAATTATGATGGAGATACGGACGAGGAGTCTGGTCATTTGAGTGTTAATGATAATTACATTGATAATGTTAGTGAAGATGAAACCGTGGATGAAGAACGTGATAATAGTGATAGTACCTAACAGAGAAGCTCATCCTGTTACTTAAGGCGTAAGTATTTGGTATCCAGCTTCCAGCTTCTCAACTATCTGGAAGGATACCGGCTCACAACATAATAAGTGGATCGGCAAAAAAAGTCATATTGCGTCCAAGTTAGATACTTGAAATTCCAATACAATTATTTCAATTAATATTTACTGCTGAAGCAATATTATCTGTTTTCACAAATTTTACCAATGTGAGAGTTAAAAGAGTGTTTAAAGGAAAAAACGATTGGAAAATTTACGAGAAAAAAGATTTTGAAAAAGAGGAATGTTACATGTTATATTTTTTTACAACTTAACAACTGACATTGTTCTTCCAAGTGTTCTGGCCTCATTTTGATAGTATCAATGGGAAAAAAATAAGCGATATATTAAAAAAATGCTTCGATTTCTTCAAAACATTCTCATTAGTTTCTTAAGTTCCAAAAAAGAAAAGGCAACTTTTTTCTATTCTCATCTATGCACCATGACTCTGTTATGTCGGGAAATTAACGAAAAATAGAAATAAGTATTGATTACCTACTATAATTCAAAATGAGGAACTGATCTTACGGATCAAATTCTTGCCACTTATAAATGCAATATAAAATGTAGCACATGGTCAATGTCATTTTTTATGAACCTTGTATATATGTACTTATAGAAGTGAATACTGAGATAGTAATTGCGTGGATCCCGTCGCATGTGGGAATAACAGGCAATGAATATGTCGACGGCCTGGCAAGGGCTGCTATAAATGAATCGAATAACAAATATACCGAACATATCAACAAACCAGTTACTGACTATTTTACAAACATATTCGAAAGTATTAGAAATGAATGGAATGAATTGTGGTCGAAGTCCACTAAGGGACTTCACTACAAGAACATTCAGCCAAACATTCCAAAAAATCCATGGTACAATAAGAAACCTTTTTCTAAATTCACTGTTTCCTCAATTTTTAGAATAAGATCCGGGCACTGTATAGTAAATTCTCACCTTAACAAAATTAACGTCCTTGATTCTCCTGAATGTAAATGTTGAGCAGAGGAAGAGACATTAGACCATGTGTTTTTCTCATGCCCACTTTTTGACTCCGAAATTTTCCTACTCAACATTAAACAAATAACACTTACCTACCCACTGTCCATAAGTTTCTTACTCGCCCAGGGTTGTGACAGAATTAACGCCGCAATAATGAGGTGCATCCAGTTGAACGAGATAAACTTTTGATTGGATGAATCTTACTTTGTTATATTTTATTTTATTTATTATTGTAATTATTATAGTATATCGTCACACATTAGGTTTAAAAAAAAAAAGAATTCTATATGCTAAAACACCACCTATGTATAATAAGGTATCTTTAGTTGTGTAAAATGTATTGATATATAATATTATACTATTGTAATCTATTATAAATCTGTATTTAGGCACATATCACTCTTACAGGGTGAGTTGCCGTAAAAAAAAAAAAAAAGAAGTGAATACCTGAATAAAACTCTCTCTGTGACCCTATTTAGTGGAAAAGGGAGACTACCAGAGGCCTCCATCGCACTCGATCCTGCCCGGGGGTATCAGCTGGTTATACAATTTATACAATCATTTACTGACACTCCGGACACCCCGTGAGAGATGGCCAGTGCTAGATTTTTTGAAGCATAAAAATGACATATTTTTTGTTCTTTTTTGGTTATTAATCCTTGATATTTGCATAGAGGGATAATGAAAGTTTCGTTTTGTATAAAATTCAATGTTTTATTGATCATAATTTCTTCACTATAGACTCTCAAAGTTACTATGGCCATCTCCCCCGGACTTACCCTACCTACTGCTTACCTACCCTAAAAGTTGGAAATTATTGAGAACAAGAGAGCAACCAAATTTAAAGACTGCAATGCTGTCGTGTATTTGGCGCCAGGATATAAATATATCCATTTTTGTTAATGTCTCATCTTTATCGGCTTTGTTGGTGCACAACGTTCTAAATTCTAATTGTCTAGATTCTTGTGACCATTTTTCAGGACTAGATCTTAACGAATATGTAACAACTAAAACTCTAACAATTCATTACCTACTGAAAAAAATTAAAAGGTTGGGTAGGTACCTACTTTCGACTTACAAGTAGAGTCGAGTGTGATCGATGTTCGTTCGATTTTCAAATTCTTAAACCAAAACGCTTGTCATCAATATTATTATGTAGATTATACTTAATTACCTACTCTCTTTTTAAATATTTTTAATAAAAATAAACTTGTTTTATAATTATTTGGTTAAAAAAACTTTTATCATAAAAATATCATCAGATTTCTTTTTAGTCGCATAAAATTAGGTGTGAACTAAAATTAGGAACGTTTTGACAGATAAACGCACTAAAATTGACTTAAGGGGCCTTTCCCCGAAAACACCCGTTTTTGGCAGTTTTACCAAATTGATTACGTACTCTGCAAGTCCGTAATATACAAAGCTGAAAGTTACGATTTATTGTAGAATGAACTTTAATTTAAAAAGTTATGCTGGCAGATTTTTTAATAAAAGCATGCTTTTCGAGTAATTTTCATTTTACTGGAACATCTCGCAAATTTTTCTCGATCGATAACTCAAAAAATACAATACTTATAGATACGCAAGTTCCTGGATATTTTAACGATTAAGCCAACTCAATAAATTAGCGTGTAACTTTTTTAAATTTCGTCTTTGTTTTCCTGGAAAATCAAAAAAACTTAAATTCTCATTAAAATCTAATCAAAATCTTGTTAAATTATTTTCTAGTTAGATTTTATTAGAGGGGTAGTTGTACAATGGAATTTTTCTGGCCCAACCCACAAAATAATGCTATTATGTGTTCCTTGATTTGATTGGCTTGATACTCTCTGAATCACTTTTATGATCTTTTGAAAAGTATTGTATTTATCTACAGATTTCACACAAACATGATTTTCTTGTTTCCGGGTTTGCGTGTCAGTTTTACAGCCAAATAATAATAATAAATGTCGCGTACAAAATTCAATACTTTTTAGGTGCAGTTCAGGGCACTTTCATAGTAATTGTGACGAATTACTTTATGCTGCATTTCTCAACACCTAGATAATGTAGTAGCTTTCATCCTTCATTTTTTATGGTCGACTGCCGGCCGATCGGATTAATTATAAGAAATTGCAACATTGTCAAACATCTCCACAATACCTACCTAATTTTATTGTTCACTATCGGTAGCCTAGTGGTAAAAGTACTTTTTAATTTCTGATCAAGAGGTTCCGGGTTCAAATCCCGGTCGGGTCCGAAATTTGTACATTTTTTTCATATAGATATGTATGCCAATTTATTTATTATTTTTCACATAATGTGTCTTTCAAATATGTCATTGAAGCTGTAAAAATAATAATAAACAGGACAATAAAACGCGCTGTTTTGTGCATATTACTACCACCTCATTAGGCTACTATAAAAGCTTGTGCCGTGAAAGAGGAAGGTGGTCGGCAACTGAAACCCAACCCACGACTTTCAGTTACAAAGTTGGCGACGGAACCTCGTACGTAGAGCGTATTGGAGGTCGTGGGTTCGAATCCCGGTGCCGACCATTTCCACTTTAAAAACACAAGCTTTGCTTTGTGTGAAAGATGTCAAAAGTACCTACCTATATTTGTGTTCACTTTGAGTGAGCCCAGATTCATTAAAAAAAATATCGATCGATATTGTACCTTATATACCTATAGGTATTGTAACAATAATAAATTGAATAGGAACCTACGTATAATATGACTATACTATAAAAAAAAAATGTTTTATGCGGATCTAGGTAGGCTGTAAATGAAAAATTTTATCGAATCCAACCTGCAGCAAAACCTGTCTGACGACCGCCATAGGAAAGTTTGATAAATTGATTGTTCCATTTGACGACTTCTCATTGTAAGAGTTGCATGTAGGAACAATATTTCCCGTCGCGGACATTTTTTATTGTTGTCATAGAAACTATCGGCTTTCAGATAAATAATATACCTAGGTACCTAAGTATGAAAAATATTTCCGTAGTTGGATTGTATAGATACCTATATAGTTCGCGTGGAACTGTTTCAAAGAATTTTACAACAACACTTTTGATGGTTGAAGTTTGTTTGAATTGTGCTCTCGTTATAAAGTTATTTATTTTATGAATAATAGTTTGTTTTGTGGAGAGATTTGTATCTCTTTATTCTTTAATGAATTACGCATCTTTTAAATGTACGTGTGTGAAGTGACATAATTAATCTAAGGAGATATTTAATTGTTTCATCACCAATCTGACAGACAATATTATTGTCACCAGTATCAGCTGTATGCAATAACCACTGACTACTATCTAACAGTGACACTTTAGTGAGTGCAATCTTCAATAAGACTTGAAATCTATTGCATATCTCCTGCAGTATCCATAAATATTATTACAATGAACAAAATTCAGTGCAGGAAGTGCGGTGACACCATTGTGAACGAGGACAGGTTGGATTGCAGCTCATGTGCGCAGTCCTTTCATTTCTCTTGCTGCGGCATGAGCGAAAAGAGTTTCAGACGCATAGGCACAAGAAGTCAGTCATTGTTGTGTGGGGAGTGCAGGCAAATACGTAACAGCGTTGCAACTAGAGTAGACTCGGTGTCATCGATTGAGCCAGTTCCAGTGATACCGGCTGACGCTGGTGGGAGTGCGTCGGCTCCTCAGGTGGGCATTTTGGGAGGCGAGAGGGCCAGCACAGCGTCGTAAGAAGAGAGCGACATAACCATGACTGACAATATGATGCATAAAATCTGTTCCAAGGTCATATATGGTTTATCTAGAAACATGAAAATCATGATTGCGGAGGAGTTCTCGCTATTGAGGAGCGAGATGAGTGATATAAGGAATTCTATCTCTTTTCTGTCGAGTGAGTATGACACGTTGAGGGAGCGGATTTCAGTATTGGAGGGTCTGAACAATGAGAATGGTCTTCTCAAAGATAAAATTGGTGATTTGGAATGCAAAATTTCAGAGTTCGAGGCTGATGTGGAAAGGCTTCAACAGGAGAATAACGACAGGGAGCAGTATAATAGACTGGATAACATCGAAATTACTGGTGTGCCACAAGTCAAAGATGAGAATGTCAGATCCCTGGTACACAGGATTTCGGAGAAGATTGATGTAAAATTGAATGATGCTGATATCATGTTTTGCAGAAGGGTCTCTCCTTGGACTGCCAGAGGGAGCGCCCCTCAGAAGTTGATTGTTAAATTTACAAGAAGAGCTATCGTGGATGATATGCTTTCGGCAGTGAAAAAGAGAAAGGGCATATCGGCGAACGACATAGGTTTTGAAAACAGTGCTTCTCGAATATATTTGAATTCCCATTTGACCCCAACAAATAAGCGACTGCTCAGGGAGGTCAAACTGAGGGCAAAGACCAAGGAATACCAGTTTTGCTGGGTTAAGCATTGCATGATATATGTGAGGAAGGATTCGAAATCTCCCGCGTTGCTGATTCAGAAGAGCTCTGACATGAGAAAAATGATATGACTGGTTTCTGTTCATCCTGCCTCGATCGAGGCTGCCCCTTTGGGGCCGATATTGTTAAGCTTTTACTTTATATTGATGTTTTTTCATACGCGTGTGCATTCTAGTTTTAAATCATTTTATATATTCACAAAGCTCAGATACTTCCAATCACACCCTCTTCCCTACCACCTATGTCTGTTTCTGCACCATGGTAACACTGGTACTGTATGCTTAATGTTGTTTTTGCCCCTCAAATGGAGTTATCCCTATACTACCAAAATGTGAGGTGTCTTCGAACCAAGACCCACAATTTTTACCATAATTTGTCGCAAAACGAGTTCGATATCGAACCACGGAGACGTGGTTGAACTCAAGCATTTTGGACCATGAGTTATTCGACTCGAGATATAATGTCTTCAGGAGAGATAGAGATTACAGTTCCACTGGCCAGATTTTGGGGGGCGGAGTCCTCATAGCAGTTAATTCGGAGTTGCCTGCCACCGTCAAACCAGATTGGTCGACGGGTGCTGAGGATGTCTGGATAACTATCGATCATCCGGACTCTAAGACCAAGGTAAGTATATGCTGTGTCTATATACCCCCTGGTGCAAATTTCAACAATGCACTAGACATGTGTTTTGAAAATATATCAACTCGGATACTAAATGAACCCGATAATAAGTTTATCATTGTGGGAGATTTCAATGTCCCGAATATCACCTGGATGTGTTCAGCTGATTCTGACTCATTCTCTCCGACTAACTTTTCTGATTCCACTAGTACAACCATTGTTGACAGTATCTCGTTCTCTAACTTGAAACAGTATAATGGAGTTCAGAACATCAATAACAGAATTCTGGACTTAGTGTTAGGATATGACCTTAATAATTGTAAGGTTGTAGAACATATGAATCCTCTGATAGACCCTGACCCCCATCATAAGCCACTCTTGGTCACATTCTCACTCGCCATTTCTTTGTATATAAAAGCTCCTACCAGAGTAATCAGACTCTTTCATACAGCAGATTACACAAAAATAAATCAACGTCTTTCTCAGTTGAATTGGTCAGATGAATTTTCTGGTCTTGGTATTAATGATTCCACAGAGAAGTTTTACTATGTATTAAACAGATGCATACAAGATTTTGTACCTGAAAAGGTTACGCGTAATAATCAAAGACATCACTGTTGGTATTCCAGGCCATTAATCTTATGCATACGTGAAAAATTGAGGGCTCACAGGAGATGGAAAAGATCAGGTCTTATAGGCGACTACAATGAGTTCTCTTTACTGAGGGCTAGGCAAAAACATCTCCAAAAACAATGCTACGACGTTTACATAAACGAAACTGAGAGTGCTATACTCTCGGACCCCAAAGCACTGCATACATTTGTAAAATCAACCAAACCAACATCCGAATACCCTCAAAAAATGTTCTTCGGTGACGTGACCGCAAACGGCTCGCAGGAGATCTGTGAATTGTTTTCCTCTTTTTTTCAATCAACTTGCATAGATAAAAAATCTGATATGCCAGAAGTAACATGTTCTGGTGATCTTAACGTTGGTAGAATTTACTTTGAAAAAAATACTGTTTTGGAAAAATTGAAGGGCATTGATTTGAATAAAGGTCCAGGACCTGATGGTGTACCACCAATTTTTATTAAAAAATGCGCAGAGTCTCTTGTAATTCCTCTATGTTACCTTTATAATCAGTCTATGAGAGAGGGAGTGTACCCAGTCCTATGGAAAAAATCTTACATAAGCCCTATTCATAAATCCGGAAACAAGCATGATGTGCAAAATTACAGGCCCATATCTAAACTGTCACTGTTTGGTAAGTTGATGGAGAGGATCATCGTTGAACAGTTGACACCCGAAATAAAGTCTTTTATAATGCCCAACCAACATGGATTCTTTCCGGGAAGGTCGGTGGAGTCGAACCTGGTTCAGTACACTGAGTTCATTCTGAACTCAATGTGCAATGGGGGACAAACGGACTCAGTTTATACCGACTTTTCAAAGGCTTTTGACAAAATTAATCACAACATACTGACTTACAAACTACAGACTTACGGTATACACGGTGACCTACTTAGATGGCTGGATTCATATGTTAGGGGCAGATTACAATCAGTGGCGATAAACAACTGTGTATCTGATTATAGATCTTGCGAATCGGGAGTGCCACAGGGATCCCATCTTGGCCCTGTTCTTTTTATCCTATACATAATGACATAGGTGCATGCTTTAAATCATCAAATTATCTGGTATATGCTGACGACATTAAAATTTATAAAAAAATATCTACTGTTTCTGATGGCCTCGATCTTCAATCGGATTTGTCACGCTTACAAAATTACTGCACAAATAATCAACTCTTCTTAAACATAAAAAAATGTAACATAATTTCATTTACCAGAAGTAAAAATCCTATTAGACACAACTATTTGATTGACATGGAGACGGTTGGTAGATGTTCAAATGTGAGGGACCTTGGTGTCGTGCTGGTCAGTAAGATGACATTCAAGACTCATATAGATAACATTGTCGATAGGGCTTTTAGGAAGTTAAATTTTATAATCAGAATATCAAAACCTTTCAAATCAACAAAAACAATCAAAATTTTATACTTTACATATATACGTAGCATCTTGGATTTTGCCACTGTTGTATGGAACCCCCAATACGTTACTAACATCAACAGGATCGAACGAGTACAGAACAAACTATTAAAACATCTTAACTTGAGATCAAAAATTAATTTTAATTCTTATCCACAGTCTGCACGTTATCATAACATACTGACTCTAGAAAACAGACGAACTGTAATAGACCTGGTGTATTTATTCAAGATTGTAAACGGATTTGTCGACTCCAGCGATCTTCTTGGGGGAATAAGTTTTAATTGTCCTTCTAGATCCACAAGATCGCCACCAATATTCAGAATGCCTAGATGTAGTACAAACTATGCTCAAAGCTCTTTCTTTCAAAGATCTTGCACAAATTTTAATGCTTTTTTCAAGGACGTCAACCTGTACAATTCTTCCCAGCAGGTTTTTAAGAGGTCTGTGATTGAACATTTGCGATCGCATTAAGAGTCCGACCAGTGCGGGCAAACTTATGTGAAATTGCTCCTACTCTTTCTCAAAACAAGCAGAAACAATACATTACCTTTACCCTGTCCTCTTTTCCCCTTTTCCCTTTCCCAGTATCTGAGCCGAGTAGGTACTTAAAATTTAGGTACTTTGTATTTTTACATTTAATGTGTATACTTCATTGGTGTATAAGTTTAAATGTATACCTATATACTTAACTGGTGTGTGTTTTGTAATTGTTTATGTACTGTCTTATTTTTTATCAATTTCACTGTCTGTATATTAATGTTAAAATAAAAATAAAAAATAAAAATAAAGAAAATACCGAGTTACGAACGAATAAAATCCGAGATTGCAAATAAAGTCAGAGACGCCTAAACAATAGGAAGGGTTTGCTTTTGTTAAAAAAATCACCGCCACTTCTACCTACCTGCTATTATGTAGATAAAGTACCTACCCAACCAATGGCTTAAAACACTGCGAATGTTCTCGAAGAAAAGAGTCTTTTTCACTCTTTTACATTCCTTCGAAGCAGAGGTGAGCGATTTCGGGGCGTAAGAGTTGTACGTAGGAACAAAGGAACAATACTGTGGTGATGTGAGTTCCTATGTTTCAACATAATATTATATTTCCTGCCACGGACATCTGTTTATTTTTGTCAAAGAAACTACTTTCAGACGAATAATATAAATATTTTTTTTAAATTTAAAATGATTTAAAGTATACATTCCCGTAGTTAGATTGTTTTTGTCATATTATCTACGAAAAATATTTTGCGTGAAAGTGATTCAACGAAAATACCGGGTTACGAACGAACTTAACCAAGACGCAGAGCCTTACAGAAGGTATGGCTGACAACTGCTAGCAAGAATGAGCTCTCAATAATGGAACATGTAAGGGATCAGTACTATCCCTTAAGGCCCCCTGGAAACAGGGAGCACAGTACCAGATTCTGGGATAAGACATCCAGGACGAATGGACAACCACTACAGACCTGAACACTGTCATGCCCGTCACAAACCATACATCTCAACAGCCTGGTTTCCACCTATCACGCAGTCAGTGGACCACACTCAATAGGCTTAGGACGGGACATAGCTTCTGTGGCGACATGCTCCACTAGTGCCCTCACTATAAGCGATAACCCAGAATGTGACTGTGGACACTCGAAACAGACTGTAAATCACATATTGCACGACTGCCCCATTCGCGCTTACCCTGGTACCATCGAGAGTGCCGCCAGTCTGTTCCCAGAATTTCTTGACTGGATGTCAGACTTCAGCGCTGTGACAAAAATTCGACAACTTGCCAAATGATAAATAAATTAGGGGTTTTCACCACTAAAAATGGAGTTTAATATAGAAATAACTTCAGTGGTGAAAAGAGCCAAGTCACTTCTTGAATCCTTTCACCAGTCAGAACAGTGCACTTATGTATGCACATTGCCAGTGGTGAAAGAGAAGAGCCAAGCCACTTGAATCTTTTCACCATTCAGAACAGTGCACTTATTATGTACGCTAATTGCCAGTGGTGAAATGATTCAAGTCAAATATTTCATTTTAATTAAATTGTGATAATTATTGACTACTGTTGATTACTTCTCTGTAATCAGTGTAAAATTTCTCACAAAATGTGTATTCATAATCTTGTGTGCATAAAAAATCAACTAAAATATAAGCAAAATACTGCACTGCTGACAAACAACAAATCTTTAACAGTCATTATCTCAAAACAATGTGTGTGTGGCTTGACTCTCTTCACCACCACGGCAACGATATTATTTATGACATGGGTGGACCTACAAAAATTAGGCGTTATTGGAATTTTGCTCAAATACCTAAATATGAAATTTTGCGAGTGTTACATGGGGCCTTAAATACGAAATCCGAATACCAAAATGAACTAATTTCAAACTGAAGTCTAATTAGGAACAAATAGGAACGTTTTAAAATTTCTCGAATACCATCAATCCGGCTAATTAAAATTGAAACGTTCTTATTTTAGTTTAGTGCGCACTTAATTTGAACTGGAATAGGGGGTATTGTTTATCGTGATATTTTTGTTTCATCGCAGCTGTAAGCCATTTTTAAATGACTGTTTTAATGTTTTTTAAATGAGAGGTTTATTATGTTTTGTATTTTTTTACATTGATAGGTAAATAAAATAAAAATAGAAGACAATGTATATAGGTAAAGATCATTATGCCCTCGAATGAAGCAATAAATATTTGTCTGGATTGGAAATAAAAGAAGTCCGTCCGTAGTCCCTGCTCGTCCCTGCTGGGAAACGGAGGGATGGGTAATGATAACACTTTTTTAAAAAGTAAAGCTTATTTTGGTTCACCCGATATATTCCTCTCGCTCCGTAGGCGGGCGCGGGGTTATTTCAACATTTCACCCTTTACTCTGGCTGTTGCCTCAATCCTCGCTAGTGATGTTCATGTAAAAAATATATCGATATTTTTTCCGATATAATTAATCGAAATGTTGTATCGATATTTTGCGATATATCGTATAAAAATATCGATATTTTCGATATATCGTATTAAATTTGTATTTAATTACTCAACCCTAAATTTTAAATGGAAATTCACATTTATTTACTCTTACAATGTTCCGTTTTATACAATTTTTGATATAAATACTATAAACAAATTACTAGGTACACGTGCACAGCTTTGTGGCCGGTCATATCGCTTTGTCATGCTCTGAATGACAATAATACAAGGAATACCTATTATTTTCAAAAATGCCAGTTTTACAATCAGCCAACGTGATCGTGAACATTTTAATTTACGTCGCATATTTCATTGATCTAGGTTTGTTTTAAACTACCTGGCGCGCTACCACGTGACCAACAGTCACAGCTTCCATCCATGTACCAAATGAACTTACATGTCACATTCCATTGTTATTTTTTTTAACATGAAAACTTCAAAATAAAGACTGCAGGTGTTCAGCATGCTCTGCCAATGTGGCTGTTAAAAAACAAATAGGTACATGCCTCTTTTCATGTTAGGTTATTGTATACAAGCTCGTACATACTCAATAATTATTTGAAACATGACCTAATAGCCACCAGCAAAGCCAGCGTGAGCGTGCACACAAAACTCCTAGCTTAAATCCTTTAAAAATAAGATTATTTCCATATTTACGGACACATTTCGGTCAAATAGGAATCTTTGATATTTTATATATCGAAAAAGACATATCGATATTTATATCGATATCGAATGATTCGATTATATCGTATTGATTCGATATATCGAGAGCAAGTATCGAAATTTTTCTGAATATCGATACATATCGAGCAACACTACTGCCTACCCCCTTCGGGAAACGGCGTAATGGGTAAAAAAAAAAAAAAGATTTGATAATAGGCAAATAAACCATTATAAGAAATTAAAAACAATACCACAACATACAACAATTAAAAAAGCCAACAAACAGGACAAATTATGCAACTTACTTAGCAGTGTGTCCTCGTTTTGTATAAAACGTGGTATGGTTGTGATATTTTCAACAACCTTGGATGGATCATGGATCACTTGAGCTCTTTTAGTTACTAACTAAATAATTCGCTATTAAGACATTAAACTAACATCTTTGTATAAACATATAGAGAGCCAGGTTGAAATGCACTTTAGATATCTACTCGTACTTTGACATTACTACCAATTCATTAAAAAAATTAGGTTTGTTAGCCTATTTTCATGTCTAACAGTCATGAAAAAAGGTTAGGTTAGAACATAATTATTTAGAGGGGTTTGGGGGGGCGGAGCCCCCCATACCTCTTCACATGTACCCCCGAATCAATTTTACCCTCTGCTGCAAACCGAACATATTTGAATTTTTGGCTTGAGTAGATCTCTAAAGTACATTTTTACCGAGAGCCATCTATTAAAATTGCTGGTTAGCATATTACAATACTGTAAAATAGATGGCGCAAATGAAATTGTTTGTGTTTAAAAAGAAACCTTCTCAGCTAAGAGATAACAAGAAAGATTCCCAAATGAAGATGTAAGTAATTTCATATAGTTTGATTGAAACAGCGTGACATTATGGTC
The DNA here is from genome assembly GCA_963576905.1 of Mystacides longicornis. Lineage (NCBI taxonomy): Eukaryota > Metazoa > Arthropoda > Insecta > Trichoptera > Leptoceridae > Mystacides > Mystacides longicornis. The sequence continues at coordinate 31,758,781 of OY756429.1, read as the reverse complement.
ATAATTAGAGGTGGGAATAACGGCTTAAATTAAAAAACGTTGTAGCAGTTTCGTTAATTTTAAATAACGTTATTTTTAAAAGCTTAAAACCTAAAAGGCTTATTTATTTCGTAGCGTATATTAAATATACCGATATAGTTGTAAAAAATTAACAACTTACCCCCCCGAAGATAAACAATCACACGATCTATTAATTAAGACTCAATTTTAGGTCAAATAATTATAAAGCATTTTTAATAGAAAAAAAACGAATTTTGTATGCGAGAATAAAATAATCAGAGAAAAGCAACGACGAACAACGAACCAAACCTATACGCGCTACAAACGATACTAAAAAAATAAACAAAAGTTCTCAAAAATAAGTTAATAATAATAACAATAATTTCATAATGTTCATTCAATGGGACATTCACGCGCCTTTCGTCTCTAACAAGGTCAACCTATTTTGTAAACCTCGCACATCCCGATTTTGTCGAAAACGGGTTTTTGGTGCAGTTTTAACGTACCTCGTATCCCTCACCACTAGGTGAAACTCTCACCACTAGATGAAACTCTCAAATCAATATCACTTTTTCTTAATTTTTTCATATTCTTAAATAATTATCTAACAACTAATATGACTCTAAAAATTCATTACTGATTCTCGATTTTTGAATGGAACAAACCACCACGGGCTTACGACCGTCTTCTACTGTTGTTTCGAAGGCTGGCTTAGTGTGATCACTTTACATTAACAACGTTCGCCATTGGGTGGTAATGTTTGAGTCTCCGAAACTCCTAACAATGAAAAACTCGCTAAAATATTCATATTCACCAAAATGAAAAACTCGCTAAAATAAATAGGTATAAGTGCGTCATTTATGAAAAATTATCCCGGCCCAGAGAAAAAAGTAATCGATTCATCCATAAATTACAATCTACTGTTAAAGATATTTGGAAAATCAAATTTTCTCAATCCTTTAGAAGCACTTTATCACTGCGAACAATCCGTATTTTAATTTTAAGGAGAAATTACCAAGATTTGCAGGAGGTGAAAAAGACCACACCGAATCCTAGCCTATGATACTTTTTATTTTATTTTATCAAAATAATAATCCGGCACAAAGTGCCTTTGACAACAGTTCAAAAGAACAATAAAAGCAGCAAACAAGAATAATAACAATAATTTATATATTATGTGATAGGAACAATATTTACATAAAATTATCAACCGTACAATTTTTCCATTTTAATTTTTTATTACTTTTTAATATTATTGTTGTATAGAGAAAGTTCATAAATCCTGGTTCAGTACTGCACAACTAATAGTGAAAAACTCAATATGTATGATGAATAATAAAATAAAATAAATATTTTCAAATGTTGGTTTAGTCGTCAAAATAGTTATACTTTATATTGAAAATAAACAAACGTTTTAACCTCATGCAAAAAAATGGACTTAGGAGAGTTACAATTAATTGCTACAAGAATATACAACACTCTATAATAGTCTATAGTAAATCAAGGCATACACACATAGGTACCTACCTACCTACCCATACACTTTCTTTTGTACCCGGGAAGTTGCAAGGGCACGGCAGAGTGGCGGTGATATACGCCTATTATTAATAACGTAAAGGTGCAAAATAATAGTTTGAATATTTTAGACGGCCACGTTAGAAATCAGACGAATAACGTAAAGGCGGAAAATAATAGTGGATTATTTTTAATAGGCGGATATCTAGAGGTGCAAAATAATAGTTTGAATATTTTAGACGGCCACGTTAGAAATCAGACGAATAACGTAAAGGCGGAAAATAATAGTGGATTATTTTTAATAGGCGGATATCTAGAGGTGCAAAATAATAGTGGATTATTTTTAATCTTAAAATGTAAACTTTTTTTTGGAGACATTATTTTTGTTAGGCTTATTTTCACAGCTTACGAATAACGAATAAGGTTTAATATGAATAACGTTAGAGAGGTTATTTTTTTTTATCAGCTTTCGTTATAATGCCCACCTCTAGTCATAATATATTAATTATGTAGGTATTTAATATTTTTAATTGTATACCTTAGAGATCCTTCAATAATTCTTGAGAATTTCTTTTTTGATTGCTTAAACTTTTATTTGAGGATTGTTTGATAAATTTGACAGTTCAATGACAGCAGCCTGCAATCATAGATAACACAGAACTCAAAAATGGTAAATCAGAAAACTAACAATTTCGCCATAATAAAAATAAATATCATATTTAAACAAAAATAACTTTACAGCACTTCCACAAATTTAATTTATTTGTTTCAAAGGGACACGTCTTTTATTTCAATACTTCCACCACGAAAATGCATGTTCAACAACTTATTTTTTTTTATATCTATGTAAGTAAATACCTAAAAGTTAAAATTATTTTTAATGAAAATGAATAAGGTACTTTTCGGCACGTAACTCATTACGAAGTCTAAATTGAGACCCCATACGACATATGCCTTGCCCTTCCTTGATATAGAATCTGGCAAGCAGATGGAGATGGTCCTTCACTTGTGTTTTTGAGATGAACTTATTTAATTCATAATCTCAGACAACAATAAGACATTAAACATGACAAAGTATAAATATATAGAGAGCCATCTGTTGAAAATATTGTTGAGCATAATATTACAACACTGTAAAATAGATGGCGCTAAATTATTTTTTTCATAGGAACATTGTAGGCATTGTTGGATGCATTTGCCCCACAGGCGATTGAAATATAACAGGTGTTCTATATACTGAAATTAACTTTTTGTAGGGAAGAAAACTACTGTGAATAAAAAGTTAAAATCTTCAGATGTCCTAACCTCTTCATACTTACAATAGTGAGGATCTTTTCGTGCATAAAATAACAAAAAAAAAGGATTTTAATGGTTGCATACTGTAGAGTGTAGTTGATCACTAAATTGTTTGTCTTTAAAAATAAACCATTTCGGCTAAGAGAGTACAAGAAAGGTTCCCAGATGAAAATGCAAGTCATTTTGCTATACCCGTCAGCTATGTTCACACAATTTCATCATGTATTTAATATTAAATCAAATTGCATACCTTTGAGATTCTTCAATAGATTGTTGAGTTATTCTTGATAATTTCTTTTTGAATTGCTTAAATTTATTTCAACTCCTGCAAACAGCAGCCTGCAATCATAGATAACACAGAACTCAAAAATGGTATAACAGACAAAAAATAGAGTTACATTAGCGTACTTTCTGGACGTTGAATAAAACAGAAGAACGTTGTGCACCAACAAAGCCAATAGGCAATAAATATGAGACATTAACAAAAATGGATATAGTCATATCCTGGCGCCAAATACATGACAGCAGTCGCAGTCTTTAAATTTGGTTGCCCTCTTGTTCTCAACAATTTACAACTTTTATCTCCATTTTTAATTTTATTATTAAATTTCTACTTGTTGCATACATGGCATTTTTCGACATGTTGAGAATTCTCATGATTAGGAGTTTCGGAGACAAACATTACCACCTAATGGCGAACGTTGTTAACTTAAAGTGATCACACTAAGCCAGCCTTCGAAATAACAGTAGTGGCTTGTTCCATTTAAAAATCGAACATTAGTAATGAATTGTTAGTCATTAGTTGTTATTTTTTCTTTAAAACAGAAGAAGCTGAACTCCTTTTTTTAAACTTACAGTGAATTTTTACTCACAAAATTACGAAACTCTTAAGTTATTCACACAATTTCAAGCTTCTGAAGATTTATAATTACGTTTATAAACGTTTATTCAATGTGTAGCCAAATTAACATAGATTAATAAAGCTTTATAAATCACATGAAAGTAATAAAATTGTTATATTAAGATAGGTGTTCGGCAACATTTCGTCCACTTAGCACATTTTTACCATCCGCATATGACAATTTCCATATCTTTACAAATGAGTATGTCAATAAATAATATTGTCAATTTTGGGATGATACACATCCACATGAGACCCAAAAGCTTCCAATGCATCCTGATAAATCAATTTCATTATATTTCAAACATATACAAATGTATGTAGGTAATCTTCAAAGTAGTCTGAAACCATATGAATTCCATCAGATACTTACAATGTTGTTGAATTATGCAATTTACTTAGCAGTGTGTCCTCGTTTTGTGTAAAACTTGGTATGGTTGTGATATTTTCGACAACCTTGGATGGATCACGGATCACTTGAGCTCTTTTAGTTACTAAATAATTCGCTATTAAGATATTAAACTAACATCTTTGTATAAACATATAGAGAGCCATCTATTGAAATTGCTGGTTAGCATATTACAATACTGTAAAATAGATGGCGCTTTATTAATTTATTCATAGGAATATTGTAGGCATTGTTGGATGCATTTGCCCCACAGGCGATTGGAATATAACAGGCGTTCTATATACTGAACTTAACTTTTTGTAGGGAAGAAAACTACTTGTAATAAAAAGGTAAAATCTTCAGATGTCCTAACCTCTTCGTACTTACAATAGTGAAGGATCTTTTCGTGCATAAAATAACAAAAAAAGGATTTTAATGGTTGCATACTGTAGAGTGTAGTTGATCACTAAATTGTTTGTCTTTAAAAATAAACCATTTCGGCTAAGAGAGTACAAGAAAGGTTCCCAGATGAAAATGCAAGTCATTTTGCTATTGCCCGTCAGCTATGTTCACACAATTTCATCATGTATTTAATATTAAATCAAATTGCATACCTTTGAGATTCTTCAATAGATTGTTGAGTTATTCTTAATAATTTCTTTTTGAATTGCTTAAATTTATTTCAACTCCTGCAAACAGCAGCCTGCAATCATAGATAACACAGAACTCAAAAATGGTATAACAGACAAAAAATAAAGATACATTAGCGTACTTTCTGGACGTTGAATAAAACAGAAGAACGTTGTGCACCAAAAAAGCCTATAGGCAATAAATATGAGACATTAACAAAAATGGATATAGTCATATCCTGGCGCCAAATACATGACAGCAGTCGCAGTCTTTAAATTTGGTTGCTCTCTTGTTCTCAACAATTTACAACTTTTATCTCCATTTTTAATTTTATTATTAAATTTCTACTTGTTGTATACATGGCATTTTTCGACATGTTGAACATGTTGAGAATTCTTATGATTAGGAGTTTCGGAGACAAACATTACCACCTAATGGCGAACGTTGTTAACTTAAAGTGATCACACTAAGCCAGCCTTCGAAATAACAGTAGTGGCTTGTTCCATTTAAAAATCGAACATTAGTAATGAATTGTTAGTCATTAGTTGTTATTTTTTCTTTAAAACAGAAGAAGCTGAACTCCTTTTTTTAAACTCACAGTGAATTTTTACTCACAAAATTACGAAACTCTTAAGTTATTCACACAATTTCAAGCTTCTGAAGATTTATAATTACGTTTATAAACGTTTATTCAATGTGTAGCCAAATTAACATAGATTAATAAAGCTTTATAAATCACATGAAAGTAATAAAATTGTTATATCAAGATAGGTGTTCGCCAACTTAGCACATTTTTACCATCCGCATATGATAATTTCCATATACATATTTACAAATGAGTAAGTCAATAAATAAAAATTTTAATTTTGGGATGATACACATCCACATGAGACCCAAAAGCTTCCAATGCATCCTGATAAATCAATTTCATTATATTTCAAACATTGATAAATTAATTTCATTATATTTCAAACATATACAAATGTATGTAGGTAATCTTCAAAGTAGTCTGAAACCATATGAATTCCATCAGATACTTACAATGTTGTTGAATTATGCAATTTACTTAGCAGTGTGTCCTCGTTTTGTATAAAACGTGGTATGGTTGTGATATTTTCAACAACCTTGGATGGATCATGGATCACTTGAGCTCTTTTAGTTACTAACTAAATAATTCGCTATTAAGACATTAAACTAACATCTTTGTATAAACATATAGAGAGCCAGGTTGAAATGCACTTTAGATATCTACTTGTACTTTGACATTACTACCAATTCATTAAAAAAATTAGGTTTGTTAGCCTATTTTCATGTCTAACAGTCATGAAAATAGGTTAGGTTAGAACATAATTATTTAGAGGGGTTTGGGGGGGGGCGGAGCCCCCCATACCTCTTCACATGTACCACCGAATCAATTTTACCCTCTGCTGCAAACCGAACATATTTGAATTTTTGGCTTGAGTAGATCTCTAAAGTACATTTTTACCGAGAGCCATCTATTGAAATTGCTGGTTAGCATATTACAATACTGTAAAATAGATGGCGCTAAATTATTTTTTTCATAGGAACATTGTAGGCATTGTTGGATGCATTTGCCCCACAGGCGATTGAAATATAACAGGTGTTCTATATACTGAAATTAACTTTTTGTAGGGAAGAAAACTACTGTGAATAAAAAGTTAAAATCTTCAGATGTCCTAACCTCTTCGTACTTACAATAGTGAAGGATCTTTTCGTGCATAAAATAAAAAAAAGGATTGGTTGCATACTGTAGAGTGTAGTTGATCGCTAAATTGTTTGTCTTTAACCCTAGAAAGATAGTCTGCGTAAAATTTACGCATGCGATTGCGAATTATTGCTCTCTTTTTCTAAGTAGCGCAAATCCAGATCCGTGCGTTTAGGTAATCTCCTTTGTCCCTGGGAACTACCGTATGGTGTAGGTGTACACTAGGTAAGTGTCACCGATTTCGAAATATTACGAACGTGTGAGTCAAAATTACGCATGATTATCTTTTAAGTGACTTTTATGATTTTGACTTAAGTGATAATTTTATTAGTTTATGTACTTATCTGTTTTAATTTTAAGTTTTTAATATTAAACATATATTGTAATTTTCTTTTTATGTAAAAATATTATACGATGGGGAATAAAAACTTAGACGAAGACCATATTATCCTGGCCTCTTTCATGGAGGACGATGACGAGCTACTGGGCGAGGATACAGACAGTGAAGATAACGTCCAGAGCGACAAAAAAGAAGCTAGATGAAGAAAGAAGATGAGTCAGTAGCAAAAAAACGTATTTATTGTTCGTTTTGCCCTTCGAAAATAAGGCGAAAGGCAAAAGGGTCCTACAAAAAATGTTAAAAAATTATATTATGTCGTTGAAATGTTCCAAAGCTGTTTGTAACAGATATTTTATAACTATATTTTCCTAATATTCGTAAGATATGCTAATTGTTGCATTTGTGTTGAAAAAAGTTGATTATTGTATTAAAAAAATCAGTTTATGTATGAAAGAGTAAGTGTTAAAAAATTTCGATGATTTCTAGAAGAAGTTTAAGTTTTTGATTTTTTTTTTAATAAATAAAAGTGCATAAGTAAATTTTATTTTGTATTATTATCTTTATATATGTGTTAATAAATAATCACAAAAAATGTAGAAAAATAATTAATAAACCTCGACGTGCAGCTAATTAAAAAACATACGTCAATTTTACGCATGAATATCTTTTCCGTACTACACAATATGATTATCTTTCTAGGGTTAAAAATAAACCATTTCGGCTAAGAGAGTATACAAGAAAGGTTCCCATATGAATATGCAAGTCATTTTGCTATTGCCCGTCAGCTATGTTCACACAATTTCATCATGTATTTAATATTAGGTAAATCAAATTGCATACCTTTGAGATTCTTCAAAAATTCTTGACAATTTCTTTTTTAACTGCTTAAATATATTTTGAGTCCAGTCAGTAGCGAGAACGCAAAGAGAATGAGAATGCAATCCAATATCCGAAGGGTATAGCGATCTAGGGATGGGCAAAAAATATCGATATTTTTTTTAGAAAATAATCGATATTTTTAATCTGGAAATATCGATGTTCGATTTTTATTTCTAAATATCGCAATCGATTTTTTTAAGCGCTTTAACAAATTTTGTACAAAAATTCTAATTTTACATTTATTTATTTTAAGTTGTAATGAGTTTTAGCAATAAACCTTTAAAATACTTTTATATTGCCGCTTCTAAATCTCAAGTATAGCAATAAACAATGGTAGTTGAACCTGAAACTTGTAAAAAATACTGCACAAAATTTTAATATCGCCGACCTGTGGGTGCGTTGAGCCTTGTAAAACAAACTTCTTGGCACAATAATTATATTAAGCGGGACTAAAAATCGATTTTCCCAGGTAAGATAATTATGTACATGCTTAATTTAATTTCTTGCTTTAGTCATATTTCAAAATCGTTTTCATTAACGGTTTGATTACAAGTTTTTTGCAGTTTACGTTTGGCCTAAGAAATTTGCCAGCATCTATATTTTTTTTCATTTTATATACGAATAATAAAGTCAATAAAACTATGTACCAAATATGTGCTGTTTTTCTTTTCATTTTTAAATAATTTGATAATTAATATAGGTATTTAGGCTTTGGACTAAAAATATCGAAATATCGATATTTTTTCCTCTTCATACATCGATACTTTTTAAAACTATCGATACGATATATATCGATATATTTTTTTTTCATTTGCCCATCCCTAATACACAGGCACTACGTGTGCCTAGCAACCCTTGTGATGACGAGTGTACAGCGTTTCAGAAATTTGTGAAATATTTGCGATATGTGATGTAATGCAGGCCCGCATAGTTACTGTATTATTTTGGAGCCTATAAATACGGCTGCTTGTAGGTATTGATCTCTTCTTTTACATTAAACTCTGGTAGAGGACACAGCTCCTTACCAAGCCACCAGCAGAAGTGTTTCAGTGCTCAACCTCAGTCTACATACCTATCTACATACAGTCCACTAACAAGGGGTTCTTCTAAGAAGGACATCACACCCTATCATCATAACCAGCAAGCCATTGCAACACACTACATTTTTTGGTCACTTCGCCCGGATTGGAGTCACATCACGATACTTCAACCTGGATCAAAGCATCGAAGACCAACTGAGGGCAGACAGAGCGCAGATACTTCTCGGTGAGTTTCCTTTATCATTCCTTAATTCTTTCCCCATCTTTTCATTATCATTAATTATTTCCCCATAACATGGCTCAATCTGAAGCGTCCAAGCTAAGCTTGACGATCTTAACAAAGAAGAGGAGCATAATCAAACGTAAACTTACAAATTTCATGAAATTCGTGCAAGGAGCCAACCAAGAAAATTATACACAGCTATCCTACAGAAAGGAGGCAGCTCAACAAGTGTACGATGATTATTGCAAAATCCAAGATGAGATTGAGGAGATCGAGGATACAGAGAAGCAACAAGAGGACCGTGAACAAGTGGAAAACCTTTTCTTCAAGTCGGTGGCGATGGTGGAAAAAATTAAAATCAAATTTTCAAGCCATCAATCTGAATCAGGCTTCCAACAATCGATCTTCCAACATTTGACGGCAATGTGAGATGTTGGAGCGAATTTAAAGAAAATTTCAATTCTTTGATTGACGCGAACGGGGGATTGAACACAATCCAAAAGTTTCAATACTTAAAGTCTTCATTAAAAAACGAAGCTTCAAAAATTATAGATGCACTTACTATAACGACATCAAATTATAAGGTAGCGTGGAACTTATTAAGTGACAGGTACGAATAATAATAAATACATTATTAGATGATATTTTTAACGTTAAATTTATATCCGATGACACAAACATGCTCAGAAAATTCATTGATACTTTAAATAAAAATTTAATGGTTTTAAAAAATATGGAACTTCCCGTTGAACAGTGGGATATGCTTATCGCTTATTTTATAACTACAAGGTTTGTAAATAAGCTGAGATACCAATATGAATCGTCTCTATCAAAAACGGAACAGCCTTCAATCAAAAATATCACAGATTTCCTACAACATAAATGTAACGTACAAGAAACACTTCATATCGCGAAAAAACAAAACTACAACATATAAATACTGTTATTGCGCAACACAACGTAACGAAGTGCGTCGTCTGCTCTGGAACTCGTAACATCGCGAGTTGTGATAAATTCAAAACACTTGACAATAAAGAGAAATGGGAAATTGTTAAAAAATTCAAATTTTGTTCCAATTGCTTACATCAGGGTCATTTCTACAAAATTTGTAAAAGTGGGACGTGTAAAAAATGTCATAAAAAACATAACACACTTTTGCATATCGAAAATAATGCCACATCTTTATCAATTTTGAAAAACGAACAAAATATTGCTGTGTTATCTACCGCTACAATATATCTGCAAAACAAACACGGACATCAAATTGAGGTGCGCGCGCTACTAGACAGCGGATCACAGTTAAATATAATTTCTAAAAAATTATGTAATGAATTGAATCTTGAATTATTTTCTCATAAAACATCGATTAGCGTTGCAGGAGCTTCTACATTTAATTCATTTAGCGCTACAAAGGCATTAATACAATCGAGATACACTCAGGGCCGTCGCGTGGGTGGGGCGACCGAGGCGGTCGCCTAGGGCGCCGCGATACGAGGGGCGCCACCGTGGGTAAAACAAATTCTATTTTATTTGTCGTACAGTCCAGGGATTCACATGCGAACTCATAGCTGAGAAAAGCCAAAGGAATGCAATATTAGCAATAAAAAGATTAATCAATTTTTAAATTTAAATCTAAAAAAACTCACTAAATTTTATTTTCATTTCATCCTTGGTTTTCATTGCAACCGAGCGAGCAACAGGAAATTTTGGCTAAACAGGGGTTCCGAAAGTGTGCGCCACGGCGCCCTGATGCGCCGTAAATAGTGAAGAGGGGCGCCGTGAGTAGATTTTCTGTCATTATCCGAAACCACCGATCTTCATCGGAAACCACAAATATTAGCGTTGCAAATTAGTTGGAAGGAGATTAATCGGCGGCGGCAGACTTAATTTTGTTTTTTTTTTTTAAGTTTGCAACAAAAGACGTTTTTACAGGTGAACTAAAAGAGTAAAACCTTAGAAAATAAAAAACAGTTTTCTAATTTCATATTCACAGTTTTCTACAGTTTTTTTTTCAAGCATATCTACAGTTTAACTCTGTGATGGGGTTGGCAACACTGCATCTCACACTCCTCGCGTCTTGCGTCCCTCCGCCTTTACTACACAACTCAATCGTAATCGTAATATTACGGTATGAAAATGTTTGGAAAACATTGTCGTTTGATATAAAATACAAATAAATGTAGTTCAAATCTTATAATACTTGAACTAACAAAAATTTGAATGAACAAAACTACAAGTTTTATAGGAGGGGGGGGGGGGGGGGCGCTGATTAAAGCCTCGCCTTGGGCGCCTAAAAACCACGCGACGGCCCTGGATACACTTCATATAAGAAAAATATAGACTTTATTGTGCTTGATAAAGTTACAAATAGTTTACAAAGTACTTCGCGGCTACCGGCGTTGCATAATTTCAGTCAAAATTATCAATTAGCTGACAGTAGCATACATAGAGGCGGAAATATCGACATTATTCTCGGTGTTGGTACATTTTGGGATATTTTGCTTGCAAAAAAAGTACAGATTGATAAACGTTTTTCTTTACGAGAAACTGAATTTGGATGGATTATTTGTGATTCATTCAGCTGTAATTTAAATAAATATTCAAATAGTTTGAATGTCAATGTAGATGAATTTAATGATATCAATCTGCAAGTTACAAAAGTTTTGGTCATTAGATAATATGCCGATCAAACGTGCCTACACAAAAGAAGAACGTCAATGTGAAAATCACTTTCTCAAAAATTACACAAGGAATACAGACGGACGATTTGTCGTGAGGCTACCTTTTAAGGAAGATCCTAACAAATTAGGAGACTCCCAAGGTACCGCAAAAATTAGATACAATGTTTTAACCACCAAATTTAAAAATAATCCAATTTTATACAACGAATACTCGAAATTTATGCAAGAATACGAGGATCTTGGTCATATGTCAGTACAAGAGCATAAACATGGATATTTCATTCCTCATTTAGATGTTTTTAAGGATAGCCCTACGACAAAAATAAGGGTTGTTTTCGACGCGTCAAGCCAAACCTCCTCAGGGGTGTCCTTGAACGACCTACTGATGGTCGGACCTGTCATACAACAGGATATTCTTTCCATAGTCTTGAGATTTAGAACATATGCATTTGCATTTTCGGCAGATATAACTAAAATGTATCGCCAGGTATTTGTCCACCCCGATGATTGGAAATATCAGCAAATTCTGTGGAATAAAAATATTGACTCTGACGCCCATACAGCACCAAAGCTTCCAGAAACGTTATGATATTTCATGTTTCAATGTAACATTGCAGGAACATTTGAGAGACATATCAATTGTAATATTTCACTAAGATGTTCCTGTAATATTGCATATTATACGTTTCGCGTATACATACAAATCGGTCGGTGGGTGAGGGGGATAAACCCCGCACTGGATTTTATCGCGCTAGCCCCAGTATTGCCACCTTAATGGATTTTTCACTAAATCTGGCGGTTTGGACTTCCAGTCCCGGTTTAGCGAAGGAAAATTGTGTTTAGTGGTTTTTATATTTTAAATAAATGTTAATTTAAATAATAAATAAGCATTAATTTTTTAGAGCAGACTATTTTTTATGTGGTTTTGGAAGTCGAATCTGGTAGGAAGTTTGTTTAACCGTTGGCAACACAATGGCGATGGTCAATGTAATGTCAATAATTGTCATTTTCATTTGTTTCTTGTGATATTTTACAACATTTTTGGGTAAATTTACTTTTTCTCATCTTAATTAATTGTAGTGATAATCGGATTTAGCTGACGTAGTTTTAGTTAGCGAAATATGCGTCAAATTTTTGATAAAAGTGCATTTCCACGTTGTTGTATAACCTATACTTGTGACATGACCGAAATGATTTTGATTGCAAATTGTTGGAGAAATTTGTATATGCATGAATATATTATTCATCGTTCTCGGCACTATTTATCACTGCAATAGTAAAGCAACAATATTTCACACAAACATCGGCTCTTAACTTTTCTGTGTAATTAATACTAAACAAACTCTGTCATACGTATAGGTTAGGTCAGTAATGTAAAAATTTCTCGAAAATCCGATAATCACCTCATTATTTGTTACCAGTTACCACACATTAGTATAATTACCAATTTTTTTTTTCAGCGTTACATTCATTTGTGTAATATAAATTTATTTTCTTAAAACTATGCATATTTCCAAACGTCATGCTAGGCGATTTGTTGCAAATGAAACTGCGATAGATATTGCAGGTTCTTCCATACAAGACAGAGAGTTTTCAAATTCTGTTAATACTTCTGTAGAAATAATTCATTTCAAACCATTTTTATCGAAATTCTTTATATACACAAATGCAATGTTTTTTTTGACACTAGAAGAATAAATAATTGTGGATATGTCATTGTGGAGTTCACTGATGGGCTACAATTAATACCATCAGTATGGTATAATGCAGACAATAAATCATGTATTTGGCCCAGTCATTACAAAACCAAACTGCGTATTAATTCTGCAATAATAAGACAAGAAATACCAAATAATGAATCGGATTGGGAAGAATTACCTGTGATCAGGTTTTTTTGGTGTAGCAGGTAAATAAATAATATTTTTTATTATTATTTGTATATGTGTGTATTTTATATATTATATTTTTTGTTTTTAATAAAGATACTTATGAAAAGGGACTTAAAAAATTTGTCACTGCGCAAGACACATCAAATATAGAGGCTGAAACTTCACCAAATGAATTGACAGAAAGAATAAAACTAAAACGACGCATGAACGCCAGAAGACACTTATCATCCTCTTCAGACAAAGAGTATGAAGAAAATAGACAAAGCCAAAAGAAAAATCAATTACCTTCTTGTCCACAATTGCAGGATTTTATGTTAAGTGCACCAATGGAAAATTTTGAGACATCACATAATTTGAATAGTATAAATAACAATAGTAAGAATTTATAAACTGTATTTAGGCTAGTTTTAGACTCTTGTTGATCATTGGCGCTGACTGCTTGAAATGTATGAACTTGTAAGAAGCTCTTTAGAATAACGTGTAGCTATCAGCGTGGACGGATCATAAATTTTGCTGTCTGCGCCGACAGTCAACCTGAGTCTAAAACCAGCCTTTCTGTTTATTATTTGTAAATAATCTGTACTAACATATCTTTTTTTTTCTTTTGTATATAGGTGTGCACAAACAAAGTGTTCCGAGCTGTTCCAGATATTCTGCCGAAAAAGTAATTAATGAGGGAAATAATATTTCTCGCGGTACATGTCTTATTAACCTTGATTGAATCTGTTAATTTTACCTTTTTTATGTTTCTATTCTATTGTTAGACCATAGGGTGAAAACACATAGAACTTCGATTCCGACCAGAGCCAAACGGCACAAAGAATGTTGTCTATAGTTTCAATGCATTTTAATGGGCATGCCAGAAAGCAAAGCGGGTTCCTGCTTTTGCTGTGCATATCCCCATTCAAATACATACTTACATTCTCTGCACCGGTCGGCGCAGGTCAGAATCTGCGTTCTACGTGTTTTCACTAGTTTACAGTTGATCAGGATTTTTTTTGTTTTTGTAAAAACAATGTAGACAAAAATATATTTTAAGTACAATATTTTAAAACTTATAGGTACATATAAAATAAAATAAATAAAAAAATATATATAAATAGTACAAAGTACCAAAACACTACAATCACAAATTATATTAATTAATGAAATCTTTTTACAGAGTTTCAGAAACAAGTTTTATATAAAATAAATAAAGTATTATATAACCTAGACATAATGGAAAATAACATTAATATGCTTGAAGAAAAAATATCACAGCCAATAAATACAGAAGATTTTAATATTCAGTTACCAATATTGAAACTAGAGGATTTACAATTATTTGAAAAGCAGTTGGACGAAGAAGGATTTAAGAACCAAGTGGTAATATATTGAATTTCTACTACTTTTTGTACTATTATTAGTTTACCCAGATAGATTTGATTTTTGAGCTTTTTCTATATTACTAGTACCTACTAAAGTGTCTCATATTTTTGCATTACAGAAGCTGTTCGTACAGTATTTCGACAAGCAACTGATGTCCAAATGATTGACTCGATATCAAAATGGCTTGTACCAGTGACCCTGAGTTCAGAAAGACACAAAACAGATTCAAATAAAAATTAATAGTGCATAAGAACCAATCATTGACTACATTTTATCTCTATTAAACTTAATTTATGGCACTGGGATCATTCCTAATGACTGGCTTGAGTCAATTTTCATCACATTGCCAAAGAAAAATCATATAAAAAATATAGTGATTATCGACTAATCCGTCTCATGAGCCACATGCTGAAGCTCCAAGCCTATGCCAAGGTGATAGCCGACATCGGGGTGACATGATATGGCATTAAAGAAGAAACAAACAAGATCTTCGCAGATTTTTAACAACTATTTTTAATAAAATTAACGAATTGAATGTGCATTCTTGGTGGAATTATTTAAAAACGGTGATTTAAATAAAACAATTTATTTGTTATTTCACAAGTTTAATAACCTGATTAGTTTCGCAGGCACAGGTCCTGCATGGTCACAGGTGACTTAGAAACTAAAGTGGTCTCGTGATCTTGTAAATTAAAAAATTTTATTATTAAAATTTAAAAATTTCAATTTTAGTGAATTCAAACAATTAGATATTGTCATTGCTAATCTATTCTTGATTTCTGTAACTATTTTTAAGCCTAATAAATTGTAATGTTTTTTTATTCTTAGATAATAAAAATGTATGTTTTGTAGTTCTTTTTTTATTTTATATTGAAACTTCCAACACCCTCATGGCCCACCTGAGGGCCAACCCGAATATTTGCAAGTTTATCACTCTCACTCAAATTGGCAGGGCCACGCAAAATTAGCAACGCCATCTAGCGAGATTTTTGGGATAAGCTTGTCCAACGTGACCCATGTCCGTCAAATTAGGACAAGCTTATCTCAAAAATCTCACTAGTAGGCGTTGTTTATTTTACGTAATTCTGCCAATATGGGTGAGAGTGATAACTTGCGGAAGTTATGCTGTATAAACAAATACATTTCACCGAAACGTCTCTGTAACATATCACCGAGACGTTTCTGTAACATATCACCGAAACGTTTCTGTAACATATCACCGAAACGTTTCTGTAACATATCACCACAACGTTTCTGCAACATATCACCACAACGTTTCTGCAACATACCACTGTAATATTTCTAAAGGAGGACATTTCAATGTTGCTGCAAGCTTGCAGTAACATTGCAGAGGCTATACACAGCGGTAGTAAGACCGTCGATAACATATGCCTCTGTCGTTTGGTACAGAAAGACTGAGCAAAGAACGGCCATGGAAAAGCTAGACAGCCTACAAAGGACTGCATGCATCCTGGCCACGGGTGCCATGTCAACTACACCTGGAGCAGCACTCAATGCTATGCTGGGCCTGTTGCCGCTACACCTGCATGTGCGCATGCTAGCTGAATCGGCGATGTTAAGGCTAAATGCAACAGGTAAATACAACTGGATGTCCAGGACCTTGAGATCGACACAGGACTCAATAAATGAACATCCAATTCTAAACATGATATCAGATGTTATGACAACCAGTCATGACTTCAAGATGTACTATCAGGTCGAATTACCAGAAAGAAGCGACTGGCTAGAGGATAAGATTATCTTTGAAGGCCACTCGCTGATATGGTATACTGACGGATCCAAAAACAACCTCAGAGCAGGTAGTGGTATTTACGGAGAGAAGCCACGATACCAGGCGGCAATAAGCCTCGGTAGGCATCCCTCTGTCTTTCAAGCTGAGGTTTATGCCATACAAATATGCGCAATGATAAACCTTCAGAAAAACTATTCAGGACAAATAATCTACATCAACTCGGATAGTAAGGCCTCCCTAATGTCCTTGACATCGGCCTCAACCAATTCGAGGCTAGTGCAAAGCTGTAAAGATGTACTAAACACCTTAGGTAACAGAAATAAGGTAATATTGCGTTGGGTACCGGGACACGAAGGCATCGCAGGCAACGAAAAGGCCGACGAGCTAGCGAGGGCCGGAGCTGAGAGGAATTTTTATGGGCCTGAACCATTCTTTGGTATTCCTCATAGCACAAAACGCAAAACTCTAGCGGACATTTACAATGAACGCTCTTTTAAACTCTGGACTGAAACCCAGGGACAAAAACATTCCAAGGCGTTAATTAATGCCTACAATCAAAAATCCGTAAGGGACCTATTATCCCTTAGCAGGAACAATCTATGCATCATCACAAGGTCCCTAACTGGTCACTGCAGGCTGAATAAGCATATGTGTACCATAGGGATACTGGACTCAGGCGTGTGCAGGATGTGCGGGGAATCACTCGAGACCCCAATGCACCTCCTATGCGAATGCCTACCAATGATGCATAACAGACACAGAAATCTGGGCAAATTCCTAATGTGCCCAGATGACATCAAAGAGTTGAACGCCAACAAAATCCTGCGCTTCCTCCTGGAGGCCGGGTTGAGCGATGAACTCTAGATACAGGGCCAGTCACAAAAGTTCCATTATGGGACGCAGTGACGGCAGCCTCCATGGAGGCTGCAGGCTAGTATTCAAATAATAATAAACATTGCAGAGATGTTTCACAACTTCCATGCAATGTTTCGATGTAAGGTTTATGTAATGTTTCTATAATCTTTCGGTGCTGTATGGGCGCTATGATATACGCCTTGAAAACTGGAACTTATGGCACATCTCCAGCTTCTTTCTTAGCCATAAGATCTTTGCAGCAACTGGCAAAGGACGAATGCAAAGAATACCCTCAGGCTTCCTGGAGTATTATGGAAGATTTTTATGTCGATGACCTTTTGACGGGGTCAAATACACTATACGATGCTGTGAATTTGCGAAACGATATTGTACTAAAGAAGGGAGGATTCTCACTGTCAAAATGGGCAGCAAACTCAAACGCATTATTGCCTTCAATAGCTGAATCACCTGAAGTATTAAAAACGCTTGGTATTCACTGGGATCCTAACAAGGACATGTTTCACTTCAATTTCAAAAATCTTTCATTTGAAATTGAAAATACATCGAAAAGACAAATATTATCTAAAATTGCAACACTGTATGATCCTTTGGGTCTCATCGGACCAGTTATAATGAAATGTAAAATTATCATGCAGAAGTTGTGGAAAAGTGGATGTAACTGGGACGAAGCTATTCCTTCAGATATAAAGAACGAATGGAATCAATTAAAAACAACATTGCATCACATTAATGAAATGAATATTCCCAGATACGTTTTGAATACAGCCACTACATTCTATCAACTTCATATTTTTTGTGACGCATCTGAACTTGGATATGGGAGCTGCGCATACATAAAAAGTTACACAAATTCAAAATCAAGAGTTGAACTGATATGCTCAAAGTCTAGAGTGGCACCATTAAAAACAATTTCGCTACCACGTTTGGAATTATGCGGAGCTTTGATGGCAGCCAAGCTATATCAAAAAATTATAGAATCTTTGAACATAACTTTCAAGGACGTGTATTGTTGGACAGACTCAACTATTGTGTTGGCGTGGATAGCCTCTCCACCTTCCCAATGGACCACGTTTGTGGCGAACAGAGTCACCGAAATGCAAGAAAAAACAGAAAATGTTATTTGGGGTCATATAACTTCTGAACACAATCCCGCTGACTTGCTGTCCAGGGGATTGGAACCCAGGAATATTATTCGGAACGAATTATGGCTACATGCCTCACCATGGTTAACTAGAGAACCGCACATGTGGCCTAGCACAACAATTAAAAGACCTTCAGAAATACCTGAACGCAAAAAGCAAAAAATCATTTCCCTACATGTGAGTGAAGTAATTTCAATAATAGACAGGTATTCGAGTCTCACAAAGTTACTTAGAATAATTGTCGCCTATTGTTGTTAAATAAAGAGTTTTAAGTTTTGTCTAAACACACAGTTTATTATAGATCCACCATTTTAACAAATGTAATTGACCATAGATCTAAGTATATCATATATTATATATTGTAAGTACAGTGTTGCAAGTTAAAATTAAAAACATTATTCTTATATTGCTACCAACACCCCCTCTCAATATTAGAATCCTACAAGTTATACAAAACAAAATATATTATTATATATTATCAAAAAATAAATGTAACTTAAAATATTATGTGATTTCACTTCAATCCTAATTTTTCACCAAGATACTTCAGTCTGTCTCCACCTAGAGGCTTCGTCAACAAGTCTGCCAGTTGCTCCTTCGTTGGACAATACTCAATGTCAATATTCTTCTTATCTACATGATCTCGTACGAAATGGTATCTAATATCTATATGCTTGAGTCTTTTATGAAATTCTGGATTTTCAGTTACTCTTATTGCTGATTGATTATCTTCCATTATTTTAATTGGAGGCCAGGATTTCCAAACCGCCAAATCAATTAAAATTTTTTTGATCCAAATTGCTTCACTTATACAATGACTAAGAGCGACATACTCTGCCTCAGTAGAAGATAACGCTACACAATCTTGTTTCTTCGAAGACCAATTGACCAAACTATTAAATAATTTAAACACATAACCCGACATGCTTTTTCTTCCAGATATATCTCTTCCCCAATCTGCATCGCAATATCCAATTAATTTTTGTTTATTTTCATGATCTTCAAAAAATAATTTTACATCTAATGTTCCTTTTAAATATCGAAGTACTCTTTTCATTGCAATATATAATACTGAAGATGGCTTATTCTGATATCTGCTCAATATGGAAACTGTAGTGGTAATATCAGGTCTTGTACCTTGGGAGATATATAGTAAATGTCCTATAAGTTGTCTACATTTTGTTTCCAAGTTTCCATCTATCTCTGCATTTTCAAATAATTGTAAATCCATATTTTGATCCATTGGAGTTTTAGTTGGTCGACAATTTTCCATTCCATATTTCCTTATTATTTCCGTTATATAAGATTTTTGATCCAGTGTAATTGTTTTATTCTGTATATTCTGAGTAATGTGTATACCAAGATATGTTGAAATCCTTCCAATATCTTTCATCTTAAAAACATTATTTAAGTGTTTCTTCATTTGTGCAATTTCAGCTGTATCATTACACATAAGCAGTATATCATCCACATATATAAGAATGTAAAATTTTAAATCACCATTCGTTTTTGTGTATAAACAGTAGTCATTTTTAGATCTAATAAAACCTTGCTGTACCAATACATTGTTGAGCATTTCATTCCAGTTTTTTGCAGATGTCTTCAGTCCGTAAATACATTTTTTTAATTTAAGAAATTTTCCATCTATGTTCATTCCTTTTGGCTTCTTCAAATATATATCCTCCTTAATATGACTGCTTAAAAATGCATTGCATACATCCATTTGATGAATTTCCATATTAAAATGGTTAGCAACAGATAACAATATTCTGAATGTAGGAAGTTTAGCGACTGGTGCATAAATATCTTTCAAATTAATGTCTGATTTTTGTTGAAATCCACGTGCAACTAATCTGGCTTTATACTGAATTGGGATTCCATTTTCATCCTTTTTAATTTTAAATATCCATTTTGTATCAATAATTTCACTATCTTTTGGTGGAATTTTTTCTTCCCATGTATCATTATCTATTAAAGCTTTTAATTCTGAGTTCATGGCATTTATCCATTTTTCTGAATCTTCTCTTTTTACGGCTTCTTCATAAGTTATTGGTTCTCTCAGAATATTTTCTATATTTAAATAAGATTCATAATCTTCGAATCTTTTAGGTTTCACAATATTATTTCTGTTTCTTAAAAAATACAAGTTATTTTCTTCAACAGTATTTTCCGAATTTTCATCATCATTTTCGATACTTTCATCAGTGTTTTCCAAATTTTCATTATTTACACTCTTTGGGCTAGTACTCTGTTCATCAAAATTAAGGCTGTCACCAAGACTGTTATCTTCATTATTCTGAATTTCATTGTGTTGATCAGATAATTGTTTTTCTTCTTCATTTGTAGGACTTCTACGATTTTCAATACATTGTTCGCTAGTAATTTCATCAATTATCACATCTCGATAAAATGACTGTTTTTCTTCTTTATCATTGAATCTTATTCCAGAATCTTGATTATATTGTTCATTAATTATCACATCTCGTCCAATAATAATTTTTCTTTTGATAGGATCCCACAGACGATATCCCACTGGTGCATATCCAACTAGTATAAATTTTTTGCATCTCTCATCTAATTTTTTTAAGGGTTGTAAAGTTTTTAAGTAAGTGTCACTTCCAAACTGCTTGATATTGCTTAGGTTTGGTTTTCTCTTGTACCATAATTCGGCAGGTGTACAATCCATTTTTTCTGTAGGTGATCTATTTATAAGGTATGTTGCAGTTAACATTGCTTCGCCCCACATTTCTTTTTTCATTTTAGAATCAAATATCAATGCTCTGGCCTTTTCCATTAAAGTTCTGTTTAATCGTTCTGCTTTGCCATTTAATTGTGGAGAATGTGAAACAGTATAATCTATAATGATGCCTTTTTCTTTACACCAATTCTGAAAATTGTAACTTTTATATTCTCCTCCGTTATCACATCTTATCTTTGATATTTTTAAATTATGCATGTTTTCAACTTCATTAACAAAATATTTTATATTATTGAATGCTTCACTTTTATACTTCATTAAATATATTTTGGTAAAATGTGTGTAATCATCAAGAAGTGTCAAAACATAGCTATATCCGTCCCATGTCTTTGGAGAAATTGGTCCCATGATATCAGTATGGATAATTTGTAGTGGTCTACTTGCTCTTTCTCTTTCTGTTTTAAAGGGTAGTCTGGTTTGTTTTGCTTTCGCACATATTTCACAAAAATATTCCTTTTCATCTTTTTTAATATAAATTCCTGTAGCCATTTTCTCAAGTTTTCTTAAGTTATTAAAACCAATATGTCCCATTTTTCTATGCCAATCAACTAAATAAGCTTCATTTTTATTTTGGTTGACATTAATTGTATATAAACCTCTATCATTTCTATTTCCTTTTATTATTTCTCTATTGTCCTTTTGAATAATAACATTATGTTTATCAAATATTACTTTACCATTATTATCAGCTATGGCACGAACTGACAGTAAGTTTTTAGATAAATTTGGAACTAACAATACGTTGTTTAATGTATAATTTTCTTGAATTATCTTTCCTTCTCCGATTGCATTCATAGATTCATTTTCTTTAGCTACATAAATTGTACAATTTTTGTTCTTGATATCTGTTAATAACATTTTGTTGTTTACCATGTGACTTGTGCACCCACTATCCACTATCATCTCAAAGTCATTCCGATTAGCATATTGATAACTCATAAATGATACATGATCTTTCTTGGTACTATTGTATTTTATATTAGAGCTATTTTTAAAAAAACATTTTTCTTCCGGATGGTTATATTTCTTACAATATCTGCATTGCTTGTGATTTTGTCTGCAATTTTTTGCTATATGTCCAGGTTTCTTACATATGTAACATTTTCTATTTTTACTGACCGTTTTGAAAGCTATTTCCTTTGATTCATTATTCATCTTCATCTCTTCTATTAGTAGCCTAGATATGAGGTTCTCGATTTTCCTTTCACTTAAGGAAGTAAGTTCCCACGCAGTAATGAATGTTCTAAATTCATTTGGTAAGCTCGTCAATATTTTTACAATGAGCATTCCTTCGTCAATTGTTGATTTTAGTGAGTTCAGTTTATTTACTATTACCTTCAACGTGCTTATATTTTCCATGATATCTTTAGATTTGTTGAACTTAAAGTTATAAAATTCTTGTAGTAACACATGCTTGTTATGATCTGTATCTCGTTCAAATATTTTAATAATCTTCTCGTACATTTCTTTTGCGGTTCCAGTATCCATCACATGTATAAGCAAGCTTTTGTCAATATTTGTTATAATTATTTTTTGTGCTTTTGCATCCATGAGCTTCCATTCATTTATTTTGTTTTCTTTTTCAGCATCTTCCGATTTAAATGTCCCATCTATTAGTTTTTGATATCCAGCAGCCTTCAAAAATACATTTAATTGAAACTTCCATATTGGAAATGTTTGACTATCACTTAATTTTATTATTGACTCATATTCATTTATGGTGGACATGTTTTTTTTATGTTTTATTTTTAATCTCAAAATCCTATAACAATCACTTTTTCTTTTTAAGATTTTTTTATATTTTCTTGAAGAGATGCACACAGCATTTAATCTTTTAATATTATTTTTTACTTATTAATGGACACGTTTTTACTTTTAATCTTTTAATATTTTTTCAATCACTAAGTCTTTCAAATAAATTTTTACTTTTTTTATTTCACACAGCATCAACTTTTATTACTATTTTTATATTTTTTAACCACGGAGCTCTGCTATCATGTTAAATAAAGAGTTTTAAGTTTTGTCTAAACACACAGTTTATTATAGATCCACCATTTTAACAAATGTAATTGACCATAGATCTAAGTATATCATATATTATATAGTGTAAGTACAGTGTTGCAAGTTAAAATTAAAAACATTATTCTTATATTGCTACCAACAATTGTAACAGGTTTATTAATAATTGCAAGATGAAATGTAAACATACAAAATCTCTAACACCAAAAGAAATAGATTCAGCTTTGTATATGCTTATAAAATTAACACAAATGCAAGTTTTTACCAATGAATATAATGATTTAATGAACAAGAAACATGTACACCGCAAAAGTTCAATTTTATCTTTGAGTCCATTTATGGATAACAATGGAATTATACGTGTGGGTGGTAGACTCCAAGCCTCATGCTTGAATTATGAGCAACGTCATCCAATACTACTCCCCAAAAATCATACACTTACAAGACTTATCATTACCTATACTCACCAACAACAATTGCATGCTGGTCCACTTCTGACATTGGCAGTTCTCAGGAAGAGATATTGGATAATTTCAGCGAAAAGTGAAATAAGGCAGATTATCAGAAAATGTATATCTTGTTTCAAGAACAGACCTTCAGATGTTCAACCCTTCATGGGTAACTTACCAGCTCCTCGTGCAACACCTTCTAAACCATTTACGTATACGGCAGTAGATTACGCAGGGCCCGTACTAGTACGGGAACGAAAAGGCAGAGGAAAAACGCCGATAAAAACGTATGTTGCAGTGTTCGTATGCCTAGCTACGAAAGCTGTTCACATAGAAGTAGCGAACGACTTAACAGCCGAAGCGTTTATTGGATGTCTCAGAAGATTCATTGCAAGAAGAGGAAAATGTTTGCATATTTATTCGGATAATGCAACATGTTTTGTAGCAGCAGACAAAGAATTGAAGCAACTTCATAAATTATTTCATGCTCAAGTTCGTGAAAAACAAGTTGAAAATCTCGTCGCTTCACAGAGCATAACATGGCATTATGCTCCCCCAAGATCACCACATTTTAATGGATTAGCTGAAGCTGGGATAAAGTCATTCAAGCATCACTTCAGAAGAATGGTTGGAAATTCATCATTGACCCTGGAAGAATTATACACACTCTGCGCTCAGATTGAGTCATGTTTAAATTCCAGGCCCTTAATTCCCTTATCTTCAAATCCCGATGAATATTCCTACCTTTCTCCTTCTCATTTTCTCATCGGAGAAGTATCTACAGGTTTATGTGAACCAAATCTTGAGATAAAAGTATCACATTTATCTCGTTGGCAATATATACAAAAAATAAGCCAACAATTTTGGAAGCAATGGTCGAGAGAATACTTGCAGCAGCTACACCAGCGTACCAAATGGCAGTTCAATTGTACCGAAAACATACAACCTGGTACAGTGGTCATCATCAGAGACGAGAACCTACCCATGTTGCAGTGGAAGCTAGGACGTGTCGCAGAGGTCCATCCTGGAGAAGATGGCATCGTTCGTGTGGTAACACTCAAGACTCAGAACGGCATCATCAAACGTGGTGTAGTGAAGCTAAGTGTCTTACCAAATCAGTGAAATTCTCATTTAAAAATTAACTAAATAAAAAAATATGTGATTTAATGTACATTTTGTACATAACAAATATTGTGAAATTTCATAAACTTGAAAATTAATGCTTAATATTCATATATATATAAAAAAAAAAAACATTATATATAAGTTTTGTACTGTATTTTACAAAAAGATAAGCTAAATAATAATTTAAATAAATATTATTTTGATGATAAATTGTCATAATATTGTATTGATATTATAGTTCATAATATTTTCTTGTTAAATATTCAAGTAGTTACATTCATATTTCATATTACAGTATTTTCAATACATATTATTTCATGTTAAATGTTCAAATGTTATATTGATATTGTATAGTTGAACAGATATTAATTTTTACTGAATCCTTGTACACTCCATCTAATTTTTACTAATAATTGTGGTTGGTACAGCTACCTGTTACTCATCAACATTTTTTGTTACGATATTGAAGGAAGTTTGGTTCCTTCAAAGGGGGCGGTATGTTCAGGGTGATGTATACAATATACAAACTCACGCCTAGCTACCTACCTAGTTTTGTTATTATACACAGGCACTACGTGTGCCTAGCAACCCCTGTGATGACGAGTGTACAGCGTTTCAGAAATTTGTGAAATATTTGCAATATGTGATGTAATGCAGGCCCGCATAGTTACTGTATTATTTTGGAGCCTATAAATACGGCTGCTTGTAGTTATTGATCTCTTCTTTTACATTAAACTCTGGTAGAGGACACAGCTCCTTACCAAGCCACCAGCAGAAGTGTTTCAGTGCTCAACCTCAGTCTACATACCTATCTACATACAGTCCACTAACAAGGGGTTCTTCTAAGAAGGACATCACACCCTATCATCATAACCAGCAAGCCATTGCAACACACTACATTAAGATATTAGAAAAATGTATTTATTGTTCCCAAAATGAAGTATTTTTTCACAATTTTCAGGTAAAGAGGTGGAAAATTAAAAGAAAAACTAAAAAGTTAAAAAACTTGAAAACCACTGGCATTTGTTCCCTGGTTAATGGGAACAAAAATGTTGCAAATTTGCTCCTGTATAACCCCTTTCAAGGAATGTATCGAATTACCAGTCACTCTGTATATAATCAAGCAACTGCTAAGTACAGCTGCTTCTTCCGCTGGGGTTGTAAGAATATTTTCAGCATTCAATTTGGTGCACAGCAAAATACAGAATATATTAGGCACCGAGACGGAAGCCAAATTAGTCTTCCTTCTGAAAGAACTAAAAAGTGACTCGAACAGTTCTATGTTCATTTGTTAATTTTGTCTTTTTTTATTTTAATTAGGTACAATTTTTTGTTAAATATTACAAAAAATGGTAGTGTTTTTTTTATTACCTTTAGAAGAATAATATGTTTGTTGATTTTCATTAATGTCATTTTATAATTTAATTAAATATTTTTTGTTAAATAGGCAAATAAATAATATGCTACATAGTTTTTTTTAATAAATAACTGACTTTCATACTGAAAGCGATCAGATAATTAAAAAAATCTGATTAAAATCAAGAGAATCAGATTTAAATCATATTAATATGATTTTTTTAATATTTAAACAACATGATATGTCTACAACAGCAGGCCAACGAGGTCAATAGCCCAATCACATGTTGTTTCGTGGATTATGAGAAGGCCTTCAATAACCCCCACTTCATTGAATTCAATATACTAACCTGAAATTAACACACAAAAGAACACTTATCCTGAAAACTCTCTTCCAGCCAACCCAAAAACCATCTCAAATTATTAATTTTCATCTTTGTAACAACATTATAACTTACTAATATTCTCATTCCATCCCATCTCTCATAGTCTCTCCATATGCTTTTATATCTACTAAAGAAAAATGTAGTATAAGTAGTGCAGAAATACATAATATATATAAATTTACACTTACATCTACAAAGGTGTCAGTATAGCGGCAGAACTTATTGCCTGAGGCAATTTTTCCAGTCAACCGGTCCCGTCCAATCAAAATTACAAGTCAACCCCAAGAAGTGGAATAAAACTGACACTCCTCTTTACTGACATCGAATAAATAATTGTATGTACTTGTAAACTTCTGTAACGTACCTCTTAGCTTATATTGATAGATTGTAGTCACAAAAAAAACAACCATGTTTATGCGAATGAGATTGTTTTCCAACCCAACAATTATTCTTAATATTATGAAAATTTATTTGGAGCTTTTTTTTGCAGAGAAATTTGATGCTATGAAATATGGTTCAGCCGAACAAGCCAGGGTTCATTTTTTAACGCACGAGACACTTCTAGCAACACCACATATTATATAAGAAGGCCTTAGCGCTGGCGGCCATTTTTCCTCTCGCGTCACCAGGCCGCCGCCCGGTGTGTATACAGATATCATAGCGTATAGGTAAGTACATAGATATAGGCAAGTGAATGCTGGGCCTCACGCTGTGACGTAGCGCTAAGGCCTTCTTAGGTGGTGTTGCTTCTAGAGAATGAAGGTGATCAAGTGCTGGGATTCACTCACATTCTACCAATAACCAAACCATAGATTATAAAGAATCACAGCTCCTACTTATAGCCTTTTATACTTTATACATACATACATACATACTCCCTTTATGGCCCCCGCACAACGCAAGCCAGCCCGGAGAAGACCAACCCACAGCAAACCCAACCCGCACGAAACCGACCCCCCAGTTCAATCAAAGCAATCAAACTGAAAAGCCGGCCCCACACAAATCAAGCCCGCCGCGGATCCTCCCCAAACCAATGCGGGAGGCCCAAGCCCCACTCAGGAGCATAGGGAGGCATCAAGAGCTCACCATTGCGCTCGAAGGCGTCCGAGGCTCATTGTGCCTTTTCTGACCGGTTGAGGTTTAAGGACGTGAGGTGGTCAACCTCACGGTCCCGATCTGATTTTTCGATTTCCTGCCTCTTACAGGATGCTCGAAAAACCAGCAAAAAGAACAGAGGTGCTATTCTTAGCCGGCGACCCCACGGCACTTTATACCTTGGAGAAATTATAACCATAGAAGCATCCAAGCTGGATCACAACTAACTTTAACCTTCTTCACACATCCTTCGTCTCAGAACTACCCTCACTCTTCTTATTCCTCTCTTCACACATGTACACACATGAATCATAGAAATTTCTAACATAAGATTTGAAAAACATTTATTTGTATGGCAAATCAATCTTCAATCATTTTATTACATTTGCATATTATGCAGTAAATTGTATTTAAGAACGATCTGAGGATTTTTTTTTCTGCGAAAATAGAGCAGCACATCCTGGGTTTTCCTTAGCTCCCATTAAGAATAAAGTCACAATTCCCACCTGAATGAATCAAGTTCTCTCTGTGTATTATTATAATCCAAATATATGCAGGTATGTCCAAATTTATTGTTGAAAACATAATAATATAAAAATTAACTGTAGGTACATATAAATCTTACTTTGAAAAACTGTTTTTTTAATTAGCTTTTCTCAATAGGTGTTAATATTCTGAGATTTAGAGGCCAGATCAAATTAAAGAAATAAAAGTACAGTCGACGAGGTAGACATTAACACTTTATTATAAGCAGAAAATTGTGAGAACAAAATCATGAAATAGAACAACATATAAATTCAAATGTGTATGATTATACTAAGGTAGGTACTATCTCAACAATAGGTAATAATTTTATTTATAAATTGGTATTTTCCCAATAGTCCTGCACACACCCATTCTACTTCACTTACTTAATTTGTAATTTATTTACATGTTTATGATTATTATTCTTACTTGAATTCTTTTTCCTCTTTATCAATTGTGATATTTGTATTGTCAAACTGTTGGTTATATTTACTTGCTTTGTCAATGTTGTCTGTCTCTCATATTTTCTATAGCTTTGAAGTTGTGTTTTTCCTTGATGCTTTGGTTTTTTTTTTATATAAGCATTCATTGTTTAAAATCAACTTGTCAATGGCAGTAGATACTCTCGTTGAATCAAAAATGAATGCCAAAATAAAGATTTGGTGAACGCCAAAATAAAAATAAGATTTTTCAAGGTATTTGTAAAGCTTAATTAAACAACTCTAATAGATACTAAAAGATTATGAATGAGATCTAGAATAATAATGGATACCTACTTATGGTTGTTGGTGTGAAAATATACAACATTTATTACAAACACCGTTTATTTACCGATGATAACAAAACAATAAATTCAATTCAAAATAAACAACTATTATAAGGCGAGAAGTTCAGGCATCCGTATAATTATAACATTCAGCCTTGGAGCACATGGAAGCTTAAATTCATCGGCGGATTATTATCGGTGAGTTACAACATACGAATCACACGAAAGAGTACCCCATGCACACCGATTCTATATTGCCTGCTTAAGTTAAGCTCCCTTGCGCGCCTTACCTGATACTATTTAAAATAATAATCTTTATTACAATAATTTATTAATCTGTTGCAGTAATGTGGCCACAGGCCATAAAATAATTATTATAAATGCAAAAGATCATCACAGACATGTTAAAATAATCACAGGTATAAACCACATTGTAAATAGTTACAAATATTAAAATAAAACATCCAGATAAAAATAGGTAAATATAATCTTTACAAATGTGGAAACAAGCTTATATAACTAGTAACCAAAAAATTACAATAATTATTGCTTCCTCTCTCACAAATCACATATTTTGTCAATTTAAAAGTTTTTTTCCATAACAGTCAATTCAAGGATGGAAGAAAATCACACATTGAGATAATAATAAAACTATTTGCATTAGCTATATTTTTCTAAGAACAAACATGAAACAATTTTAGATGAATGAAAATAATTAAATATAAAATAAGAATATAATAGGTACTTACTGTATTATATGTATTGTGGTATATTTTTTGTAGGTATACGGATAAGGTCTATATTAAATACTATGTCCAGAAATAGATGTTTCTTTTTTAATAACAATATTAATCTGGGCTCACCCAAAGAGAACACAAATATTATACTATCAATACAGAAAACATAATTATTGATGTAAAAAGGCAGATGGTCAGGACCAGGGATTGAACCCACGACCTTCAGAGCAAAATTCAGCCACTGAACAACTCTGACCAATTCATATAGGTAATACCCAATTGTAATAATTTATACAAGTCGATCCATCCAATGTGTTTGGAGGCATTCTGTAAGTATAGATATAAGGTCAGAGGTAATTAAGGACAGAATAAGCAAACTCTGCTAACGAATTTATCATATTAACCCAAATGTGACAAAGTTTTTAGGGGATCTCTTGAAACAGAATATGTTGGTTTTGAAAAAAAAAATCTGTAACCTCTGAAAAAATGACCGCCCCATTTTTGGGGCGATGGGCATCGGAGGCTACATGGAAATTTTCATACAAATAATATATAATCATTATTTTTCATCATCGACAAAATTATTGTTTTGAAACTTGAATTATAAGACAAAACCTTAATCATTTGCATTTGTTTAAGTAAGACATAGCCTATACGCATGGAACTTCACAAAAAAATTGAATGAAAACCAAAATTTCACTGTAAATTGTCGCATTATGAGCCTCATGGTGCATGACTGTTTCATTCAAGGCGTTTTCTATATGTTTTTTAACCTTATTGTTGGTGCATTTTGATGTTCTCAATTTTTAAAAAAGGCTGAGAAAAATTTAAGAGAGGAATAAAATTGTTCATATCTCTATGCATATGTAGCCTGAAGAACCATTTGACCACTTTGATATCAAGTTTCTCTCAATAAACTCTAACTCCCGAATCTGGCTTTCTAAACCTTGTTTTTTTTACATGGTTCAACATGTCTTAAAATTCGATTCTCCCGATGGGAATCATATCCATGTACTTAGTCGTCGCAAACAAAGAGCCTATAGCCACTGGGCATAAAGTGACAAAACTGATGTAGAAAGATGTCTTTGATCTTCAACCGATTTAAAATAAAATGGATACACTTTGAAAAGAAATCCCCTAAATCAATACTATTCAAGTGTAACCAAACTCACCCAGACTGCACAGAGCAAAACAACTCGTTAACAATGAATTCCGAAACTTCCAGCTGCCAGATGATGGTAAAGAAAATGATATTCTTGCAGTCAGACACCTTTACTGCAGAGAAATCACATAAAGCCATATGTGCAATCAGTGAGAAATGCAAGACTCAAAATTTAGAACGAATTCAGATGCTAGAAGAAAACAGCGTTAAAAAAAGTAAAATCTGCGAAATTCAATAGGAAGAAAGACTTCTGGAGCTTAAAGCATACACGGACTCTGTTCTTGAAAATGAGAAACAGAAATGGCGCAATAATCTCCTCAAACATCAAGTGAGTTTGAAGAGCATATAAAAAAGTCTTGCAATGTTAAATCTTTAAAAACTAGAAAACGATAAAAGTGAGTAATAAAAGTGTGTTGTGTTTTCTACATTCCGGATATTGGATATTCCACTATTATAGACCAGGAATCCATGAAGCCTAATATCGAATTAATATTTTTTTTGTAAATCAAAAAGATTTATAGATAAACCAGTGAGCACCACCTCCATTAATGAAAAATCTGCAGAGAGCAAAATAGGTAATTTGTCGACTCCCCAAGCTCACACAGGCTGACTTGCAAACATTGGCTTGGAAAATGCCTGTTAGATATTTCCAATAGTTTCAAATGCAAAAGTATGTGAGGTTGTGTGTGTGTGTATGATAGATGTTTCCAGATGCCAAGGATTTTGAATGCTGTGCTGAGTATGAGTGCAAGGGAGCATCCAGGTAAGAGAATGTGTGAAAGAGATGGCTGTAGGGGGGGTATGGCTGAGTTAAGGGTGTGTGTGTGAGTAGTATGCATGAGAAGGATGGCGCCCGAAAGACGGAATGCAAGGATGGCCGAGAAATGCGGAGGAATGAAAGGCAGTCGTGAAAGGTAATCCTAGCGTGCAAGTCGAGCAAGTTAGTGATAGGCGTCCTGGGCTATTTATTTTACCTTGTATTTTTGTAACTGTGATTTTTGTCTTGGATTGCAATAAATCTGTAAAGTGTGAAAAGTCTTTTACATGTATCAAGCCCATCAAGTTTTAAGGAACTATTTAGACAACAATTGGAGAAATTAGCAGGAGATAACATGCCTAATCTTGGACCCGAACTTCCCAGTTATGAAATCAAAAAGATTTATAGATAAACCAGTGAGCACCATCTCCATTAATGAAAAATGGGTGCGGAATCAGGTAGGGTGTTCATCCTGCAAAAAAGAACACTCAAATCATTATTGGGTATGTGTTCTAGGGACTCTTGAAAGCCTGTATTTAAAGAGGAGGACGTATTAACTTTTCCTTGTGCGTATGCTCTTGAGTGCTTATTATATGCACATAGAAACGTCGCCAAAACCCCATTAAACTCAGACTTTCACAATTACATCACCAGAGCGGAAATCTGATACACCCTCCTGAGCGCAGGTTAACAAGGGTGTCCAAAAGCTTTGTTTGCACTAGCGTTATAGTTTATATAATCACCTTCCACGATGTCTCAAGTCCCTCGATACTCTGTGTTTCAAGAGAGAGGTGAAAAAGTATCTAGTTGGCAACGCTTTTTATTCTATTGACGAAATATTGGCCGTTCAACTATCTCATAACTGACCTCAACTTTATTTTTTATCAACATAGGGTAGCTCAGTACAAGAGTGCGCAGTGTACAAGAGTACGCACTGCATATCTCTGGATCATTAGTAATGTTTGCTGCTAAGTTCAGTGTGTATTTTATTCTAGAAGTGGAGCGTTTGTCGGTGGCCATTTTTTGCGAATTTTGATTCATTATTAAAGACTCCAGGTAGGAATATCGTTTTTTCATCCATTTGTTAAAAATTTTAAGCTTTTTGGAGTCCGTGTCAAATAAAATCTATTTATATCAAAACACATTTATTTAATTATTTCGATTTATTTGTCATCTACAATTGAACACTAGCATGCTGAGTGACGCCGTCATGACATGTTGGCAGGAACTTTATAATATATTTGTAATGTCCACTGCGTGCAAGAGTGCGCACTAGAATTTTGTACAAAAGTGCGCGCGCACTCTTGTACTATGCCTAAAATACGTATTCTTTTTTATATATTCTTGATAATTTGTTTATAATTAATTTTTGGTAAATGTTGGAAAGTTACATAGACATTTATTGCTTATTTGAATGTAATATTTTTTTTATATAATTTATTAAATTAACAATTTAAAAACCAATTAAAAATTCACTTCTGTGTTTTTCATGTATGAATATTAAATATTTTAAGGATGACAAAGACGCCAACGTAGAACGTGGATTATTAATTAATCGAACATGCCAGAAATCTGCTGAAAGAAAGAAAAAGTCAACGAAGACTGGCCAGTATTTTAGAAATAGCTGAATCCACTTGACTTTTAATAAATTGTAATATTTTAACTACTTATTTTAATTAGCTGTACCTATGAATATTTCAATAAAGTTTGTTTTGATAATAAAACAGATTCTTTATTTATTTTTTCATAAATTACATCATATTGAACTGATAACACATGCGCACTCTTGTACACTTTCTTGCGCACTCTTGCACACACCTATGGTGTAAGAGTGCGCGTTTGAGGGTGTTTTTGTTTTTATTATTTTTTGTATTAAATACTTCCTTGGGATATTCTTCTGTGAACATCTAAGAGACAACATACCAAACTACTTAAATATATTATTAAGCTGGTAATTTTTCTAAAATTATCTGTAAAAAATCAATTAATGTCGTAAAATTATCTGTAAAAATCAATTAAGTGCGCACTCTTGTACCGACCTACCCTACCCTAATTCTAGTTGTTCGTGTAGTTAGTCTCGACACGTTCTTGTTGCCATCTGCCTCTTACTCTTGACATGGTACTAGGAAGACCCTTTACATCTTTCTAGTACTGAAAAACAAAATTTCTTGTTTTCATTGTTTGTCTTTTCTTTCGGTGATTCGGTGACCTCTCATATTGTTTGTTGTTTATGTTTTATGTATTAAAAATTATAAAAATATATGTATGATGATCCCAAGTGTCCTGCAAGGGACCTACGGGTTGATGACGTATAAATAAATAAATGAATGGTTTGGCTGATGTCCACAAGTGGCCAGAAAAATTCAAGTTGGAGGCAGCCAAGATGCGACTTGTGGGGGCAGCAAAGTTTTGGCTCAGAGGGCGTACATTCCGAAGTTGGAGTAAGTTCGAGGCGGAATTCAGAACGGCATTTATAAAGCAGCGAAGCAGAATAGATAAATGGGAGGTGTCCATTGAAAAAATCCAGCAAGAAAAAGAAGATACGGCGGAATACTTCCACGAAAAGTCTTATCTGTAAGTGCAGATTGACCTCGCTGATTTTAAAAAGTTACTAGTGGAAGAGCTATGGTACCATCTTCTTGCACACCAACATACGAGCGAGAATCGAGAGCGAGGAGTATTTTCAGACATAAAGTCAGTATGTTTGCTAATCAATCTTCTACATTGTAGATTTTTTCTTGTTTATTACAAGGTGCATTTCTTAAGTTATAGTTACTAAATAAATCAATTAGTTATCCAAACATGTCTTTTTTACTATCCGGTATCCGGCCGGATAGGTGCTAATTATCCGGTGTTCGGCCGGATAGACTTTACGCCGCCTGATAGACCGGATACCGGATGGTTTCCGGATATCCGTTTCATCACTGGTATTTACATAGTTAGCATCCACGCAAGATAGGAAATAATAATAATATTAGTAGGCAGGTTGTTTATTTTACTGTAGCGGTCCATGGTAAAATTATGTAAGGAACATCCTGTAAATTAAAATAAGTGCATAATTATTAGATTCTTCTCATCATTATCGAAATGTTTTGAGCAGTTCGGTGACTCCAACAAATGATGGCTGGAAACACAAAAAGAATCAAACAGACAAATAACTAGAAGTAGTAGCAACGGAGAAAAAGAGAGTTTCAAATCATGCAGAGTCAAAAGTCACGGCGCGGGGACATGTGAACGCTTGAATGCTCCCCCGAACTAATCCAACGCACAACATCATTGGGTATGTGAAGAAACTTGATCACTTTAAAATAATGACCTTTTCCATATTTGTATCCTTTACTGTTGCTCCAAAGCCTGTTGGAGTGTTACGTCATGCAATTTTTTCATTATCGTTATTGAAATGTTTCGAGTAGTTCGGCGACTCCAACAAATGATGGCTGGAAACACAATAAGAATCAAAGAGACAAAACACTAGAAGTTGTAGCAACGGAGAAAAAGAGAGTTTCAAATCATGCAGAGTCAAAGGTCACGGCGCTGGGGCATTTGAAAGTGTTGGTAACATCGCTTGAATGCTCCCTCGAACTAATCCAACGCACAACATCGTTGGGTAAGTAAAGAAACTTGATAACTTTAAAATAATGACCTATTCCATATTTGTATCCTTTACTGTTGCTCCTAAGCCTGTTGGAGTGTTACGTCATGCATTTTTTTAGATTACGACTCCTCCCCCCCCCCCCCCCCGTCATGAAACGCGCCATAAAGTTTTTTGGTTCACCACCCTTTTTTAGGTATACTTATGTATAAATCACAATTATTATGTAATTTGCGCTAGTCACTTAAATTCCTTTGTTTGACATCCTCTTCCTGCCCCGGTTGTACACAGTAACGTTTATTAACAGTTATTAACCCCCAAATTGTCATATGTAATGAGGTACGAAATTTTTATTTATATATCGCATAGTTTATTTGTTTGCTAATGTCCAAACACATTATTTATCCTTTGGTAGAAATACTTGTGCATGGTATAGATATCTACGCATAATTTTGCTCGCACCCATTATCTGCCGGGGAGGTACAACGAACTAGCAGACAGTTTGTCCAGGACCAACCGTCTACCTCCAGAGTGGCATCTCTTAAACCCGATGTTGGAAAAGATATTTCACACTTGGGGCATACCAGAAATAGAATTATTCGCATCGGAAACAGCACATGTAGTAAGCCAAGACACCTTTTATAGAGTCTCTCGGGATGTTGTTGAAGGATAACAGTGAATCCAGAGATGTGGTCCTGATTGGTGATCGATTCCAGTGGCTGTAGATACATGTTTATGCTCAATGAGCTGGGATATAATTCAGCCATAAATGTCGTGACGAGACACGCCTCACAGAATTGCCTCGACCACGTAATGATTCGCTCTAGGTGCCATGTTGAGGCATTGTTTATCAGTCCTCAATAACAGATCACTATATGACAATGATTGGCCTGGAGGGACGACCAATCCAAAGGGGAACTGGAGGTAAGCGTTTCAATCTGGCGAATAAATTGGACATGAGCCTTTTGGAGGGCAGGTTGGAGGCAGAACAGTGGATGGGCATCCTGGACGAGGTGGATCCCGAGGTGTCACTGACCAGATTTACGGAACGATTGAACGAACATCTGAAACACCTCGAACTCCTCTATGAGAGTTCGAGGTGTTTCAGATTCCAAAATGCTTAAGCCTTGGATGACTCCTGTATTGATTCGTTGCATCAGGAATAGGAATCAGCTTCACCAGCTCTCAAATAGATCCTATCTGCATGCCATACAGACAGTCTTACAAAAATGTCGTTCATAAACTAGTTCGTAGTGCCAGAAACAATTATTATAGGGAGAAGATAGCTGAAGCTGGCAAGGATACAAAGAGGTTATGGCGGGTGATACAGAAGTGCTCCAGTGCGAATACAGAGAGGGTGGAAGTGAAAGAGGTCAGGATTGATGGTAATTTGGTGAGTATTGATGATGACCCCCTAAGAGTTTCTGACCACTTCAATGACTTCTTCTCTCAGATTGGCATAATGACCGGGGAGGAGCTGGCGGAACAATTGATAAATGAAAATAGGTCTGGTCACGCTGGCTCAATCTTTTTCACCCCTATAAATCACTTCAAAGTGGAAATGCTGAGAGGAACATTAAAGGCAAGCTCATCAACTGGAACAGATGGAATTTCTAGTAATGTTTTAAAAGCATATAGGTAGGAGACATATTTCGGCTCCTCTTGCCCACATCTTTAACGCTTGCCTGACCTGTAGGTTTTTTTTCCGGAGCAGTTTAAATAGGCTATTGTATTTCCTAATCATAAGGGAGAGGACCGCTGTAGTGCTGGAACTTACCGACCTATTTCTCTGCTCAGCAACCTTTACAAGATACTGGAAAAGGCTGTTGAGAATCGTCTTGTTAGCGACCTTGATAGCACCTGCTTTTTCTCCGAAAATCAATATGGATTTAGAAAAGGGATGGGAACTCAGGATGCTCTTGATGCTTTCGTCGGCGGCGTTACCCAGAGCTTGGATGATGGAGATAATTGTCTGATGGCTGTCTTCCTGGACTTGTCTAAGGCTTTCGACACGGTGTCGTACGCGATCCTTCTGAGGAAGCTGGAGCTTGCTGGGATCAGGGGTTTGCCTCATCAATTTTTTGTTAGTTATTTGCGAAACAGGTCCCAGAGAACTAAGATTGGGGATCATATAAGTGATTTCCTCGAAGTCACGTGTGGTGTCCCCCAAGGTTCCACGTTTGGGCCGCTGCTGTTCCTGGTCTTCATAAATAACTTTTGCAATTTGGCAATAAGGGGAAGAGTCATTGTATTTGCTGATGACATGGTTCTGTTGTTTCGTGAGAAGTCATGGTCGGAGGACTACGGGATTGCGGAATTGGAATTCAATAGGCGTTATTTACTAACCCTAATGGAAAAAAAATGGAACTCCGAATTTTTCCAGAATTTTAAAACTATTTAAAAAAAATTAATTTAGTTTAGGGGTTGCTACATAATTAATGGTCTTACATCTAGACTTGGTCGTCTGGTACACGTGATGAGACGAATTAGGGATGTGCTGGACGGGACGGTGTTGAGGATGGTTTAATCTGCTCTCTGTGAATCCATCATATCATACGGTATTGAGTGTTGGGTTGCAGCAGCCGATTCTCATTTATATTCAGTAAACGTGGCACAAACATGACTTATAAAAGTCATGAACCGTATGGGGTTCCTTAGTCAGACCGAGTCAGTCTTCATTGAAAATGGTATACTTGAGGTTAGAAAGATATTTGTTTTGAGGGTGTTATGTAGACTGAATGGGGGGGACCTCGGGAAGAAATCAGGGGAGACCAAAAGGGAGGAGCCAATCCGGAAGCGCAGTTCTAATCTAAATCGAGGGATTCTTCCAAAAGTGAATCAAAGACGTCGAGCAGTGGGACGGATCATACCTTCCATAAACATCATTCTAAAAAGCACTCGTCCTCATCAGATTCTTCACGCCACCGTCATAAGAGTCGGGACGACAGGCACAGGAGTGACGGGCATCACAAGTCTTCAAGCAGCAAACATTCAGACAATCGGGACAGCGATAAAAAGTCATCATCGCGCGAAGATTCCGGCAAACATTTGAGGCACGGGGATGAGTCTAGAAGGGAGAAGAGCCCAAAGAAGGTCCCGGCTGTCAGCAGCAAGTCCTAGGGAGGGTGTGAGGCCTGGTGGCGTGCCTTACCGGAGTGGCTGAGTGCCCCCACCCACCCATTGGACCATTCCTACATTTCGAAGTTGGCCCACAAGTTACACAAAGAATCTATTGTACATAGGGACCTGTGTATATACTTTGTATCTGTATAATATTTATTGTTTTGTTTTGTAATGGCTAATTATATTGTTGTAAAGCTGCCCTTTTATATATTTATATAAATATGTAAGGTAGGGTGGGTCCGTGGGGTTGCCGGCTTAGAATGGCACCTCTGCTCTTTTTGCTGGTTTTTTGAGCATGCTGTAAGAGGCAGGAAATCGAAAAACAGATCGGGACCGTGGGGTTGACCACCTCACGTCCTTAAATCTTAACTGGTCGAAAAGGCACAATGAGCCTCTGACGCCTTCAAGCGCAATGGAGAGCTCTTGATGCCTCCCTATGCTCCCGAGAGAGTAATTCGCGGTAAATGGTACACTACAGCTTTACCCTTATACCAGAAAAAAAAATCTGATTGGGACATGCCTTGTGTTACTTAAATGATTTTTTTAATGGAATAATATGTACTAATATGTGTGTGTAAATATTATATACTTGTATTCAATCACTAGTAAGTGTAAATTTGAATTTTATTCTTAAGTTTTTTTTTTCGTTTGTGTGATGGTCATCCTGTAACGTAAAACAGCTGGCTGTTTCAGTGTTGTGTACATTTTCTTTGATAGTCTAATGACCTTTAACAAAATTTTAAAGACCATCATAGAAGCAGTGTACAAATTTTTAACTCATTAATTGAGGTTTAAATTGAATTTGACTTTAGTTACAAAGTGTAATAAATGTAAATATGAAATGTCCCTCTTATATTACCGGAATGATTATATTTTAAATTCATTTAGAATTATTATCTTGATATTAAAATTATAATACTATAAAATATGGTAAATGCTTTCAAGAACAGATTGGACGAATTTCTCAAAGCGAC
Source organism: Mystacides longicornis (assembly GCA_963576905.1). NCBI lineage: Eukaryota > Metazoa > Arthropoda > Insecta > Trichoptera > Leptoceridae > Mystacides > Mystacides longicornis. The sequence continues at coordinate 31,719,310 of OY756429.1, read as the reverse complement.
AGACGGCACAGACATTGATTTGGGCCCATCAGCCTAGGCTGCTTGCCCAAAACTAATAATAATAATACCTCTGGCAATTTATGTATAATATCGGGACAGAGTTTGGAGAATGCGGAAATAGTCATAGACAATCATGTTGGATGAGAACGATGAACCCAGTAAAGTTATGGAATTGAATGGCTACTTCACGAAACTAGTCACATTGAATAATGCGAAGGATGTGGGTGAAATAAAGTTCATCAAAGTGCAGAGTGACGCGGTCAGTAAACAAGAAGACCAGTTGCAACTGACCAGCGACTATTTGAATGAATTGTACGGATCAAATGTGGTCATTGACATGACCATTGACGTCAACTCGGACAAATGGATGTAATCTAAATAATGTTTAGTAAAATGGGTCCAAGTGGGATCAGCTGCGGCAATCCTTCACTAATTTTCTTCTAGAGTACCCAATACCAACTCACCCAATAGATAATGCATCTATGTTCTATGAAGTTCAAGTCGAAAGTGGAAAGGACAATCTGTGATAAACGCTAATTGTCTAGAATATTATGTTTATATTCTCACCAGTATGCGAATCTACTTCAACTACCTTGGTGCCCACATAATTGGCTCAACTAACATCCAGGAGGCAATCATAGACGCAGTAAACAATTAACCCATATATCGCCAAGTTTTTTCCTTAAAGATATTTTCGTTATTTTTGGGGTTTTTAGATCTAAGGGGACCTCTGGAAACAGAATATGTTGGTTTTGAAAAAAAAAAGTTCCTTTAGTGACCGCTTGAAAAATGGGGCGATGGGCGTATATTAGGGTGCTTCTTAAAATTTGAATTTTAAAATGTCAACTGGTCACCCTGTCATTCAGTTCTACTATGTAAAAAATGGAACTCCGAATTTTTCCAGAATTTTAAAACTATTTAAAAAAAATTAATTTAGTTTAGGGGTTGCTACATAATTAATGGTCTTACATCTAGACTTGGTCGTCTGGTACACGTGATGAGACGAATTAGGGATGTGCTGGACGGGACGGTGTTGAGGATGGTTTACTCTGCTCTCTGTGAATCCATCATATCATACGGTATTGAGTGTTGGGGTGCAGCAGCCGATTCTCATTTATATTCAGTAAACGTGGCACAAACATGACTTATAAAAGTCATGAACCGTATGGGGTTCCTTAGTCAGACCGAGTCAGTCTTCATTGAAAATGGTATACTTGAGGTTAGAAAGATATTTGTTTTGAGGGTGTTATGTAGACTGAATGGGGGGGACCTCGGGAAGAAATCAGGGGAGACCAAAAGGGAGGAGCCAATCCGGAAGCGCAGTTCTAATCTAAATCGAGGGATTCTTCCAAAAGTGAATCAAAGACGTCGAGCAGTGGGACGGATCATACCTTCCATAAACATCATTCTAAAAAGCACTCGTCCTCATCAGATTCTTCACGCCACCGTCATAAGAGTCGGGACGACAGGCACAGGAGTGACGGGCATCACAAGTCTTCAAGCAGCAAACATTCAGACAATCGGGACAGCGATAAAAAGTCATCATCGCGCGAAGATTCCGGCAAACATTTGAGGCACGGGGATGAGTCTAGAAGGGAGAAGAGCCCAAAGAAGGTCCCGGCTGTCAGCAGCAAGTCCTAGGGAGGGTGTGAGGCCTGGTGGCGTGCCTTACCGGAGTGGCTGAGTGCCCCCACCCACCCATTGGACCATTCCTACATTTCGAAGTTGGCCCACAAGTTACACAAAGAATCTATTGTACATAGGGACCTGTGTATATACTTTGTATCTGTATAATATTTATTGTTTTGTTTTGTAATGGCTAATTATATTGTTGTAAAGCTGCCCTTTTATATATTTATATAAATATGTAAGGTAGGGTGGGTCCGTGGGGTTGCCGGCTTAGAATGGCACCTCTGCTCTTTTTGCTGGTTTTTTGAGCATGCTGTAAGAGGCAGGAAATCGAAAAACAGATCGGGACCGTGGGGTTGACCACCTCACGTCCTTAAATCTTAACTGGTCGAAAAGGCACAATGAGCCTCTGACGCCTTCAAGCGCAATGGAGAGCTCTTGATGCCTCCCTATGCTCCCGAGAGAGTAATTCGCGGTAAATGGTACACTACAGCTTTACCCTTATACCAGAAAAAAAAATCTGATTGGGACATGCCTTGTGTTACTTAAATGATTTTTTTAATGGAATAATATGTACTAATATGTGTGTGTAAATATTATATACTTGTATTCAATCACTAGTAAGTGTAAATTTGAATTTTATTCTTAAGTTTTTTTTTTCGTTTGTGTGATGGTCATCCTGTAACGTAAAACAGCTGGCTGTTTCAGTGTTGTGTACATTTTCTTTGATAGTCTAATGACCTTTAACAAAATTTTAAAGACCATCATAGAAGCAGTGTACAAATTTTTAACTCATTAATTGAGGTTTAAATTGAATTTGACTTTAGTTACAAAGTGTAATAAATGTAAATATGAAATGTCCCTCTTATATTACCGGAATGATTATATTTTAAATTCATTTAGAATTATTATCTTGATATTAAAATTATAATACTATAAAATATGGTAAATGCTTTCAAGAACAGATTGGACGAATTTCTCAAAGCGACAGACGGCACAGACATTGATTTGGGCCCATCAGCCTAGGCTGCTTGCCCAAAACTAATAATAATAATACCTCTGGCAATTTATGTATAATATCGGGACAGAGTTTGGAGAATGCGGAAATAGTCATAGACAATCATGTTGGATGAGAACGATGAACCCAGTAAAGTTATGGAATTGAATGGCTACTTCACGAAACTAGTCACATTGAATAATGCGAAGGATGTGGGTGAAATAAAGTTCATCAAAGTGCAGAGTGACGCGGTCAGTAAACAAGAAGACCAGTTGCAACTGACCAGCGACTATTTGAATGAATTGTACGGATCAAATGTGGTCATTGACATGACCATTGACGTCAACTCGGACAAATGGATGTAATCTAAATAATGTTTAGTAAAATGGGTCCAAGTGGGATCAGCTGCGGCAATCCTTCACTAATTTTCTTCTAGAGTACCCAATACCAACTCACCCAATAGATAATGCATCTATGTTCTATGAAGTTCAAGTCGAAAGTGGAAAGGACAATCTGTGATAAACGCTAATTGTCTAGAATATTATGTTTATATTCTCACCAGTATGCGAATCTACTTCAACTACCTTGGTGCCCACATAATTGGCTCAACTAACATCCAGGAGGCAATCATAGACGCAGTAAACAATTAACCCATATATCGCCAAGTTTTTTCCTTAAAGATATTTTCGTTATTTTTGGGGTTTTTAGATCTAAGGGGACCTCTGGAAACAGAATATGTTGGTTTTGAAAAAAAAAAGTTCCTTTAGTGACCGCTTGAAAAATGGGGCGATGGGCGTATATTAGGGTGCTTCTTAAAATTTGAATTTTAAAATGTCAACTGGTCACCCTGTCATTCAGTTCTACTATGTAAAAAATGGAACTCCGAATTTTTCCAGAATTTTAAAACTATTTAAAAAAAATTAATTTAGTTTAGGGGTTGCTACATAATTAATGGTCTTACATCTAGACTTGGTCGTCTGGTACACGTGATGAGACGAATTAGGGATGTGCTGGACGGGACGGTGTTGAGGATGGTTTACTCTGCTCTCTGTGAATCCATCATATCATACGGTATTGAGTGTTGGGGTGCAGCAGCCGATTCTCATTTATATTCAGTAAACGTGGCACAAACATGACTTATAAAAGTCATGAACCGTATGGGGTTCCTTAGTCAGACCGAGTCAGTCTTCATTGAAAATGGTATACTTGAGGTTAGAAAGATATTTGTTTTGAGGGTGTTATGTAGACTGAATGGGGGGGACCTCGGGAAGAAATCAGGGGAGACCAAAAGGGAGGAGCCAATCCGGAAGCGCAGTTCTAATCTAAATCGAGGGATTCTTCCAAAAGTGAATCAAAGACGTCGAGCAGTGGGACGGATCATACCTTCCATAAACATCATTCTAAAAAGCACTCGTCCTCATCAGATTCTTCACGCCACCGTCATAAGAGTCGGGACGACAGGCACAGGAGTGACGGGCATCACAAGTCTTCAAGCAGCAAACATTCAGACAATCGGGACAGCGATAAAAAGTCATCATCGCGCGAAGATTCCGGCAAACATTTGAGGCACGGGGATGAGTCTAGAAGGGAGAAGAGCCCAAAGAAGGTCCCGGCTGTCAGCAGCAAGTCCTAGGGAGGGTGTGAGGCCTGGTGGCGTGCCTTACCGGAGTGGCTGAGTGCCCCCACCCACCCATTGGACCATTCCTACATTTCGAAGTTGGCCCACAAGTTACACAAAGAATCTATTGTACATAGGGACCTGTGTATATACTTTGTATCTGTATAATATTTATTGTTTTGTTTTGTAATGGCTAATTATATTGTTGTAAAGCTGCCCTTTTATATATTTATATAAATATGTAAGGTAGGGTGGGTCCGTGGGGTTGCCGGCTTAGAATGGCACCTCTGCTCTTTTTGCTGGTTTTTTGAGCATGCTGTAAGAGGCAGGAAATCGAAAAACAGATCGGGACCGTGGGGTTGACCACCTCACGTCCTTAAATCTTAACTGGTCGAAAAGGCACAATGAGCCTCTGACGCCTTCAAGCGCAATGGAGAGCTCTTGATGCCTCCCTATGCTCCCGAGAGAGTAATTCGCGGTAAATGGTACACTACAGCTTTACCCTTATACCAGAAAAAAAAATCTGATTGGGACATGCCTTGTGTTACTTAAATGATTTTTTTAATGGAATAATATGTACTAATATGTGTGTGTAAATATTATATACTTGTATTCAATCACTAGTAAGTGTAAATTTGAATTTTATTCTTAAGTTTTTTTTTTCGTTTGTGTGATGGTCATCCTGTAACGTAAAACAGCTGGCTGTTTCAGTGTTGTGTACATTTTCTTTGATAGTCTAATGACCTTTAACAAAATTTTAAAGACCATCATAGAAGCAGTGTACAAATTTTTAACTCATTAATTGAGGTTTAAATTGAATTTGACTTTAGTTACAAAGTGTAATAAATGTAAATATGAAATGTCCCTCTTATATTACCGGAATGATTATATTTTAAATTCATTTAGAATTATTATCTTGATATTAAAATTATAATACTATAAAATATGGTAAATGCTTTCAAGAACAGATTGGACGAATTTCTCAAAGCGACAGACGGCACAGACATTGATTTGGGCCCATCAGCCTAGGCTGCTTGCCCAAAACTAATAATAATAATACCTCTGGCAATTTATGTATAATATCGGGACAGAGTTTGGAGAATGCGGAAATAGTCATAGACAATCATGTTGGATGAGAACGATGAACCCAGTAAAGTTATGGAATTGAATGGCTACTTCACGAAACTAGTCACATTGAATAATGCGAAGGATGTGGGTGAAATAAAGTTCATCAAAGTGCAGAGTGACGCGGTCAGTAAACAAGAAGACCAGTTGCAACTGACCAGCGACTATTTGAATGAATTGTACGGATCAAATGTGGTCATTGACATGACCATTGACGTCAACTCGGACAAATGGATGTAATCTAAATAATGTTTAGTAAAATGGGTCCAAGTGGGATCAGCTGCGGCAATCCTTCACTAATTTTCTTCTAGAGTACCCAATACCAACTCACCCAATAGATAATGCATCTATGTTCTATGAAGTTCAAGTCGAAAGTGGAAAGGACAATCTGTGATAAACGCTAATTGTCTAGAATATTATGTTTATATTCTCACCAGTATGCGAATCTACTTCAACTACCTTGGTGCCCACATAATTGGCTCAACTAACATCCAGGAGGCAATCATAGACGCAGTAAACAATTAACCCATATATCGCCAAGTTTTTTCCTTAAAGATATTTTCGTTATTTTTGGGGTTTTTAGATCTAAGGGGACCTCTGGAAACAGAATATGTTGGTTTTGAAAAAAAAAAGTTCCTTTAGTGACCGCTTGAAAAATGGGGCGATGGGCGTATATTAGGGTGCTTCTTAAAATTTGAATTTTAAAATGTCAACTGGTCACCCTGTCATTCAGTTCTACTATGTAAAAAATGGAACTCCGAATTTTTCCAGAATTTTAAAACTATTTAAAAAAAATTAATTTAGTTTAGGGGTTGCTACATAATTAATGGTCTTACATCTAGACTTGGTCGTCTGGTACACGTGATGAGACGAATTAGGGATGTGCTGGACGGGACGGTGTTGAGGATGGTTTACTCTGCTCTCTGTGAATCCATCATATCATACGGTATTGAGTGTTGGGGTGCAGCAGCCGATTCTCATTTATATTCAGTAAACGTGGCACAAACATGACTTATAAAAGTCATGAACCGTATGGGGTTCCTTAGTCAGACCGAGTCAGTCTTCATTGAAAATGGTATACTTGAGGTTAGAAAGATATTTGTTTTGAGGGTGTTATGTAGACTGAATGGGGGGGACCTCGGGAAGAAATCAGGGGAGACCAAAAGGGAGGAGCCAATCCGGAAGCGCAGTTCTAATCTAAATCGAGGGATTCTTCCAAAAGTGAATCAAAGACGTCGAGCAGTGGGACGGATCATACCTTCCATAAACATCATTCTAAAAAGCACTCGTCCTCATCAGATTCTTCACGCCACCGTCATAAGAGTCGGGACGACAGGCACAGGAGTGACGGGCATCACAAGTCTTCAAGCAGCAAACATTCAGACAATCGGGACAGCGATAAAAAGTCATCATCGCGCGAAGATTCCGGCAAACATTTGAGGCACGGGGATGAGTCTAGAAGGGAGAAGAGCCCAAAGAAGGTCCCGGCTGTCAGCAGCAAGTCCTAGGGAGGGTGTGAGGCCTGGTGGCGTGCCTTACCGGAGTGGCTGAGTGCCCCCACCCACCCATTGGACCATTCCTACATTTCGAAGTTGGCCCACAAGTTACACAAAGAATCTATTGTACATAGGGACCTGTGTATATACTTTGTATCTGTATAATATTTATTGTTTTGTTTTGTAATGGCTAATTATATTGTTGTAAAGCTGCCCTTTTATATATTTATATAAATATGTAAGGTAGGGTGGGTCCGTGGGGTTGCCGGCTTAGAATGGCACCTCTGCTCTTTTTGCTGGTTTTTTGAGCATGCTGTAAGAGGCAGGAAATCGAAAAACAGATCGGGACCGTGGGGTTGACCACCTCACGTCCTTAAATCTTAACTGGTCGAAAAGGCACAATGAGCCTCTGACGCCTTCAAGCGCAATGGAGAGCTCTTGATGCCTCCCTATGCTCCCGAGAGAGTAATTCGCGGTAAATGGTACACTACAGCTTTACCCTTATACCAGAAAAAAAAATCTGATTGGGACATGCCTTGTGTTACTTAAATGATTTTTTTAATGGAATAATATGTACTAATATGTGTGTGTAAATATTATATACTTGTATTCAATCACTAGTAAGTGTAAATTTGAATTTTATTCTTAAGTTTTTTTTTTCGTTTGTGTGATGGTCATCCTGTAACGTAAAACAGCTGGCTGTTTCAGTGTTGTGTACATTTTCTTTGATAGTCTAATGACCTTTAACAAAATTTTAAAGACCATCATAGAAGCAGTGTACAAATTTTTAACTCATTAATTGAGGTTTAAATTGAATTTGACTTTAGTTACAAAGTGTAATAAATGTAAATATGAAATGTCCCTCTTATATTACCGGAATGATTATATTTTAAATTCATTTAGAATTATTATCTTGATATTAAAATTATAATACTATAAAATATGGTAAATGCTTTCAAGAACAGATTGGACGAATTTCTCAAAGCGACAGACGGCACAGACATTGATTTGGGCCCATCAGCCTAGGCTGCTTGCCCAAAACTAATAATAATAATACCTCTGGCAATTTATGTATAATATCGGGACAGAGTTTGGAGAATGCGGAAATAGTCATAGACAATCATGTTGGATGAGAACGATGAACCCAGTAAAGTTATGGAATTGAATGGCTACTTCACGAAACTAGTCACATTGAATAATGCGAAGGATGTGGGTGAAATAAAGTTCATCAAAGTGCAGAGTGACGCGGTCAGTAAACAAGAAGACCAGTTGCAACTGACCAGCGACTATTTGAATGAATTGTACGGATCAAATGTGGTCATTGACATGACCATTGACGTCAACTCGGACAAATGGATGTAATCTAAATAATGTTTAGTAAAATGGGTCCAAGTGGGATCAGCTGCGGCAATCCTTCACTAATTTTCTTCTAGAGTACCCAATACCAACTCACCCAATAGATAATGCATCTATGTTCTATGAAGTTCAAGTCGAAAGTGGAAAGGACAATCTGTGATAAACGCTAATTGTCTAGAATATTATGTTTATATTCTCACCAGTATGCGAATCTACTTCAACTACCTTGGTGCCCACATAATTGGCTCAACTAACATCCAGGAGGCAATCATAGACGCAGTAAACAATTAACCCATATATCGCCAAGTTTTTTCCTTAAAGATATTTTCGTTATTTTTGGGGTTTTTAGATCTAAGGGGACCTCTGGAAACAGAATATGTTGGTTTTGAAAAAAAAAAGTTCCTTTAGTGACCGCTTGAAAAATGGGGCGATGGGCGTATATTAGGGTGCTTCTTAAAATTTGAATTTTAAAATGTCAACTGGTCACCCTGTCATTCAGTTCTACTATGTAAAAAATGGAACTCCGAATTTTTCCAGAATTTTAAAACTATTTAAAAAAAATTAATTTAGTTTAGGGGTTGCTACATAATTAATGGTCTTACATCTAGACTTGGTCGTCTGGTACACGTGATGAGACGAATTAGGGATGTGCTGGACGGGACGGTGTTGAGGATGGTTTACTCTGCTCTCTGTGAATCCATCATATCATACGGTATTGAGTGTTGGGGTGCAGCAGCCGATTCTCATTTATATTCAGTAAACGTGGCACAAACATGACTTATAAAAGTCATGAACCGTATGGGGTTCCTTAGTCAGACCGAGTCAGTCTTCATTGAAAATGGTATACTTGAGGTTAGAAAGATATTTGTTTTGAGGGTGTTATGTAGACTGAATGGGGGGGACCTCGGGAAGAAATCAGGGGAGACCAAAAGGGAGGAGCCAATCCGGAAGCGCAGTTCTAATCTAAATCGAGGGATTCTTCCAAAAGTGAATCAAAGACGTCGAGCAGTGGGACGGATCATACCTTCCATAAACATCATTCTAAAAAGCACTCGTCCTCATCAGATTCTTCACGCCACCGTCATAAGAGTCGGGACGACAGGCACAGGAGTGACGGGCATCACAAGTCTTCAAGCAGCAAACATTCAGACAATCGGGACAGCGATAAAAAGTCATCATCGCGCGAAGATTCCGGCAAACATTTGAGGCACGGGGATGAGTCTAGAAGGGAGAAGAGCCCAAAGAAGGTCCCGGCTGTCAGCAGCAAGTCCTAGGGAGGGTGTGAGGCCTGGTGGCGTGCCTTACCGGAGTGGCTGAGTGCCCCCACCCACCCATTGGACCATTCCTACATTTCGAAGTTGGCCCACAAGTTACACAAAGAATCTATTGTACATAGGGACCTGTGTATATACTTTGTATCTGTATAATATTTATTGTTTTGTTTTGTAATGGCTAATTATATTGTTGTAAAGCTGCCCTTTTATATATTTATATAAATATGTAAGGTAGGGTGGGTCCGTGGGGTTGCCGGCTTAGAATGGCACCTCTGCTCTTTTTGCTGGTTTTTTGAGCATGCTGTAAGAGGCAGGAAATCGAAAAACAGATCGGGACCGTGGGGTTGACCACCTCACGTCCTTAAATCTTAACTGGTCGAAAAGGCACAATGAGCCTCTGACGCCTTCAAGCGCAATGGAGAGCTCTTGATGCCTCCCTATGCTCCCGAGAGAGTAATTCGCGGTAAATGGTACACTACAGCTTTACCCTTATACCAGAAAAAAAAATCTGATTGGGACATGCCTTGTGTTACTTAAATGATTTTTTTAATGGAATAATATGTACTAATATGTGTGTGTAAATATTATATACTTGTATTCAATCACTAGTAAGTGTAAATTTGAATTTTATTCTTAAGTTTTTTTTTTCGTTTGTGTGATGGTCATCCTGTAACGTAAAACAGCTGGCTGTTTCAGTGTTGTGTACATTTTCTTTGATAGTCTAATGACCTTTAACAAAATTTTAAAGACCATCATAGAAGCAGTGTACAAATTTTTAACTCATTAATTGAGGTTTAAATTGAATTTGACTTTAGTTACAAAGTGTAATAAATGTAAATATGAAATGTCCCTCTTATATTACCGGAATGATTATATTTTAAATTCATTTAGAATTATTATCTTGATATTAAAATTATAATACTATAAAATATGGTAAATGCTTTCAAGAACAGATTGGACGAATTTCTCAAAGCGACAGACGGCACAGACATTGATTTGGGCCCATCAGCCTAGGCTGCTTGCCCAAAACTAATAATAATAATACCTCTGGCAATTTATGTATAATATCGGGACAGAGTTTGGAGAATGCGGAAATAGTCATAGACAATCATGTTGGATGAGAACGATGAACCCAGTAAAGTTATGGAATTGAATGGCTACTTCACGAAACTAGTCACATTGAATAATGCGAAGGATGTGGGTGAAATAAAGTTCATCAAAGTGCAGAGTGACGCGGTCAGTAAACAAGAAGACCAGTTGCAACTGACCAGCGACTATTTGAATGAATTGTACGGATCAAATGTGGTCATTGACATGACCATTGACGTCAACTCGGACAAATGGATGTAATCTAAATAATGTTTAGTAAAATGGGTCCAAGTGGGATCAGCTGCGGCAATCCTTCACTAATTTTCTTCTAGAGTACCCAATACCAACTCACCCAATAGATAATGCATCTATGTTCTATGAAGTTCAAGTCGAAAGTGGAAAGGACAATCTGTGATAAACGCTAATTGTCTAGAATATTATGTTTATATTCTCACCAGTATGCGAATCTACTTCAACTACCTTGGTGCCCACATAATTGGCTCAACTAACATCCAGGAGGCAATCATAGACGCAGTAAACAATTAACCCATATATCGCCAAGTTTTTTCCTTAAAGATATTTTCGTTATTTTTGGGGTTTTTAGATCTAAGGGGACCTCTGGAAACAGAATATGTTGGTTTTGAAAAAAAAAAGTTCCTTTAGTGACCGCTTGAAAAATGGGGCGATGGGCGTATATTAGGGTGCTTCTTAAAATTTGAATTTTAAAATGTCAACTGGTCACCCTGTCATTCAGTTCTACTATGTAAAAAATGGAACTCCGAATTTTTCCAGAATTTTAAAACTATTTAAAAAAAATTAATTTAGTTTAGGGGTTGCTACATAATTAATGGTCTTACATCTAGACTTGGTCGTCTGGTACACGTGATGAGACGAATTAGGGATGTGCTGGACGGGACGGTGTTGAGGATGGTTTACTCTGCTCTCTGTGAATCCATCATATCATACGGTATTGAGTGTTGGGGTGCAGCAGCCGATTCTCATTTATATTCAGTAAACGTGGCACAAACATGACTTATAAAAGTCATGAACCGTATGGGGTTCCTTAGTCAGACCGAGTCAGTCTTCATTGAAAATGGTATACTTGAGGTTAGAAAGATATTTGTTTTGAGGGTGTTATGTAGACTGAATGGGGGGGACCTCGGGAAGAAATCAGGGGAGACCAAAAGGGAGGAGCCAATCCGGAAGCGCAGTTCTAATCTAAATCGAGGGATTCTTCCAAAAGTGAATCAAAGACGTCGAGCAGTGGGACGGATCATACCTTCCATAAACATCATTCTAAAAAGCACTCGTCCTCATCAGATTCTTCACGCCACCGTCATAAGAGTCGGGACGACAGGCACAGGAGTGACGGGCATCACAAGTCTTCAAGCAGCAAACATTCAGACAATCGGGACAGCGATAAAAAGTCATCATCGCGCGAAGATTCCGGCAAACATTTGAGGCACGGGGATGAGTCTAGAAGGGAGAAGAGCCCAAAGAAGGTCCCGGCTGTCAGCAGCAAGTCCTAGGGAGGGTGTGAGGCCTGGTGGCGTGCCTTACCGGAGTGGCTGAGTGCCCCCACCCACCCATTGGACCATTCCTACATTTCGAAGTTGGCCCACAAGTTACACAAAGAATCTATTGTACATAGGGACCTGTGTATATACTTTGTATCTGTATAATATTTATTGTTTTGTTTTGTAATGGCTAATTATATTGTTGTAAAGCTGCCCTTTTATATATTTATATAAATATGTAAGGTAGGGTGGGTCCGTGGGGTTGCCGGCTTAGAATGGCACCTCTGCTCTTTTTGCTGGTTTTTTGAGCATGCTGTAAGAGGCAGGAAATCGAAAAACAGATCGGGACCGTGGGGTTGACCACCTCACGTCCTTAAATCTTAACTGGTCGAAAAGGCACAATGAGCCTCTGACGCCTTCAAGCGCAATGGAGAGCTCTTGATGCCTCCCTATGCTCCCGAGAGAGTAATTCGCGGTAAATGGTACACTACAGCTTTACCCTTATACCAGAAAAAAAAATCTGATTGGGACATGCCTTGTGTTACTTAAATGATTTTTTTAATGTAATAATATGTACTAATATGTGTGTGTAAATATTATATATTTGTATTCAATCACTAGTAAGTGTAAATTTGAATTTTATTCTTAAGTTTTTTTTTCGTTTGTGTGATGGTCATCCTGTAACGTAAAACAGCTGGCTGTTTCAGTGTTGTGTACATTTCTTTGATAGTCTAATGACCTTTAACAAAATTTTAAAGACCATCATAGAAGCAGTGTACAAATTTTTAACTCATGGGACGGATTGAGGTTTAAATTGAATTTGACTTTAGTTAATTAAAACCTTTAGTGAATTTATTCAAACAGACTATCAAAACCTTCGTGTCTCAAAATGCCGAAACATTTCCGGCCAACTTCAACAAACTGAAAAAGAACATGGATAAAATAAAAGCTATTGATTTGAGATTTATGAAGATGATAAAATCAACATGTCATTGTGTATTTTCATTTTGAACCCCCAGTTTACTATGCCCTTGCACGATCATCCCCGCATGCATGGTCTTTTGAAAATGGTGTGGGGTAATGCATTAGTAAAAACTTATACGGAAATTAATGATAAAACTCAAATTGAAAGGTTGCGTAGTGGACTGACACCGACTTGGAGGAACCCGCGCTTTGATCGCAGCATCTTCATGAGGCTCATGGAGGAGAAGTTGTGTGATGAGAACAGTGAATCTTGTGTGCTGACTCCCCAACAATCTAACTATCACGAAATCACCTCTGTGGGGGGCTATGCGGCTTTCTTAGACGTCCTCTCTCCACCGTATTCCTCCCACAACTCTGATGATGTAGAGATAAATGAAGATGAACTGAGAGATTGTCATTATTACGAGATTGATCATAATTTTGGTGACCGTATCTTCTATTTCTCGGAGACTCCGCCTCCTCCAGATTTTTACTGTTTCCAGGGGCCCTACACGGGACCTGAACTATCATAAACTATTCAATTAATTATCAATTAATTATTTTTAATTCATTGGTACCTTGTTAAATATTCGTATTCTGAATAAGTTTTTTCTTTGGAATAAATGAAAAAAAATGCATTTGAAATTAATCTTAAGTTTCAATTTATTTGATTTGGTTATAACTAGGTAACTTTATTTTTGTGTTAAATAAATATTGAATATATTAATATATAATATATTTATATATAGTTGCTGTGCAACTTTATGTAAAAATTTTGTTGGTTTACTATAATTTTGGACAACACTGAAAAGTATGCTAATTACTTTAGATGTATAAATGTACCTTTGAACCATGCAGTAGTGTAAATACTGAACAAGTTAATTTATATTCAATTGTTGTGATATTTTCTAACCAATAATATTCAGTAGGAAGTGATAACAGTCAGTGTTTAATGTGTTCTGATGAGAACTTATTATAAAGGATTAAATATTTCTTTATAAAACAATTGTTAGGATGTAGCCAATCTATTAGTCTTTTATTACAACTCCTTATTGCCTTTTGTAATATTTTTATTTGTTTAAAAATTCTAAAAAAAAAATCTGTAGCAATAAATTATAGCATAGAATAAAATACAGGGATGACCCCTAAAAAAATAGAAAGAATTTTTTTTCGACCATATAAGAAGCACCCTAGCGTATATGGGTTAAAAGGCTCTACGAAGCTGACCTTCGGGGCGTTAGTGTTGACTGGGGTGCGGCTGCTGGAATCGCGGGAGACAGGACCGCATGGCGAGGACTTGTGGAGTCCATATGCTCCAACTAGAGAGCAGACACGGATAAAGAAGAAGAAGAATGCGAAATTATATTTTTATAAATAAATTTTACCAGTAGATTGCGAAAATACTAGCTAATAGTAGATAGCAAACTGTGAATTTTCCAATCCTGTGTCAGGCCAATAAAGACCTACTGACAAAACTAAGTCACCAAAAAAACAGAAAAAAAAAAATAAGTCACCAGACCTATTTAAAAGGAAAGAAGAAATTTTAAACTGTTGTCTCTTAGTTACCCTAGCCAAAAACTTGTTTTTATATTCTTTTATGAATCAAATCATGTCCATAAAGTAAGCCTCGGTGGTTTGTAAGTATTAAGATGCTGCATAAATTCCTTCAATTAAAAAAACAATACTAATGATATGCTTATCCCATCAGGTCCTCAAATAAATTCCTCTTTCTTCGTAGCGAAGATGAAATAAAAATGGAGCCTGAAGAAGGGAAGTTTTTTGGTGACAATACACTTTATGAAGATGTAATTGGTCTTTCAATATAGTTTTTATATATTTCAAATTCTGCTTACAATTTTCAGTCAACAAAGAAGAATTTAAATTGATTTTTTTTAAGAATTTGACGAATTGTAAATATGCTGGCTGAAAGAATAAATGTAAAACTATTTTTCTTAGTTTGTAAAATTAATGATTGATTCAAATGCATAGAACATTCTTTGCGGGATTTAAAAATATTTTAATTTTAATAATTTAAATCGTTTAAAACTTGTCTTCATTTATCTATTCATGTCATTTAATCAATATTTAGTGACACCAACAATTTTCTTGTGCTGCTTTTAAAAATAGACAGTGTTTGAAAAGTGATATGGACACTATGAAAATTGCGTACCTACTCGATGATTCTGTGAAAGAAAATATTATATTTGTAAATATTTAATGGAGTGAGAGAAGCACACAAAAAAACAGAAGTAAGAACCTTGTCTGGAGGAAGATCCCGATCCACCAGAAGCCAGCGATGTTCTCTGTGTTTTGACATTGACATGGAAACTTGCGGACCTATCCAGCTAAGACAATCATTTTTTTCTATATTAATTTCTTGTAAATATAATAGTTAACAGTAGACTAATAACTTCAAAATATTTGACAATTGTATTTTTTACGTTCAACATCTGCTTGAATTTTATTTGATTTTTGTAAATTATTTCGTTCTATTTTTTTCATAATCGGGTGACTTTCCTCAGTAAATAGCCACTGGTGGAGTCGCACTGCTAGGCGTTGCGGGGCCTATCCTACCTATTTACTTTTCATTTATTATTCTTCACAGAGAACATTATTAGTTGGTTTTTTTTTGTTCATAATTATTTCTGATTAGTTTTAAGTATTTGCATAAGTGTAACATCTGTGTATTATAAAATATAATCATGTATAAAGATCCCCCCGATAAAGGACCGGTGATAGACTATCGACCGATTCCGCCGTTCAAAAGAGCAAGGGCTATGACTGAAGAAGAATTTCCAATTATGGGCAGTTCATCGGGAAATGACAACATTCCTCAGGTGGGGAAGAAAACTCGCGAGAGTTGTTCGCCATCCAATATGACCTATCCATTAAACACCCCGCTTCCTTATCTGGCGATTGTTGAAAACATCACTTATGATTCCAACATGCCACCAAAACCTATCCATCGTATGAAATTGATGAAAGAACTACAGTTGAAGAACAGAGAGTACAAGAGTCAAGACGATACCACCCCAGATAAGCAGCAAGAGAGCCATGTTGGGGATCTGGAAAAAAGCAAGGAGGAATGATCCTGCCAATGTTGTGGATGGATTCAATTTTGCCAGATTGAAAAATCTCTTCCCAGATTTAAGAAAAACAATAATTTAAGCTTATATAAGTGGGGGGAGGGCGCCAAATTTCAATCCCGCCCCGGGCGGCGAAAACCCGCGGTACGCAACTGCTTCTAATACCAGTGACCTCGTTGCTGACTGAAGGAAAATATAGAAATGAAATAATGAAAAAAATCCTTGCAAGCGTCGGAAAGTAATATGTCCGCTCCACCCAAAGAGGCCTTGAATCATTTTATTAACCTGGCTCAGAAATTCCCCATGCAGGCTCACAACTTGGTCCGTATCGCTGTAAGTCCTCAATTGAAGAGTGAAATCAAACACAACCAGGAACAGTTTGCAACTAGCCTTAATGTCCATCCTACTGACTCTGCCCTGTTTGTCAATGGAATGTTTTTTGATATGGACGCTGTGGATATAATAAGCTTGCTGCAGTTTTTAAAACAAGAATTGACAATCATGGAGGGGTTGCACGATTTGGGCTTATCGAAGTCCCGTGTATCATCCTTGCTAAGTTTGGACATAACTCACTCAGTTCAGAGCAGTGTTAATATGTACAGCATGGGAACTTCTTTATCTCAGGATTTCGCTTTAGACGTTAGAGACTCTGGCATCATGTGTGTGAATGATCTGGAGAATGATTATGAATACAAAAGGTGGGCCACAAGTTATATGGAGTTGCTCAGGCCTTCGTATTTAGGCATGCTGAAGAATATAAGACGAAACTTGTACAATGTGGTTTTAGTGTTTGACCCAGCTGCCGTTGAATCTAGAAACTTAATAAAAATACTGGAGCAATTCCTGCGACAGAACACACCCATAAGGATAGGTTTTGCTTTGAAAGTAAACAGTGACCCCGCAGTAACTGGTCTAAAAGACCCCGGTGTAGCAGTTCTATGTGGCTACAATTATAGTGCACAAGAGAAAGATGCCCGAGAGGCCTTTGATTTCATCAATACATTATTGAAAAGCGTCGAAGATAAAGAGATGACTGTGGATATTGTTAAGAAAAAAATAAAAGGCGTCGCTGGCTACTCTGTTGATGTGGACGACATAGTTGGCGAATATTCCGATTATGATAGGAAATTTCCCTCAGGGGACTCACAAGTCCAGTGAGTTACGGGTGTAGCAAGCCCGAGGTGCCTAGAAATTTTATACTTTAAATGTTGTTTCTCTTTATTTTAGACAAATTTAATTGAATTATTTTATCTAATAAAATCTCTCTTTATTTTAGAGCAACACGTTAAAGTTTTTATGAAAACACCTTACAAAACAAATACAGAGGAAGTAATATTTCTTGCTGGAAGAGTTGTAGGCGATGGCGAGGGAATTGCCAGATCAATATCAAATGAGAGTTGCAATAGAGCTTTTGTCAGGATTGGATACCTAATTCTTTATTGAACGATACTATATTTGAGATTGTTAAAAATTTAATGGAGATACAGCACAGCACTGAAAAGTAGTTGTTCCAACAAAGGCAGTACATCATGGAGAAACATAATTTGGAAATAAAGGAAATGATCCGGAACACACCATCTATGTATAAATGATCAAACTAAACAGAAAGCTATTTTGCAAAGAAAACACAAAGAGGAAATTATATAAAACACAGAAAAAGAGAAAGGCAATATACCTGGAATGTTTAGCAATAAAAGAGGCAGTAAAATATTGGCAACACTGGCTGATAGGAAAAAAATTCACAGTTTTTTCAGATCATAAACCTCTTGAGAAAATGAATATCAAAGCAAGAACTGATGAAGAATTAGGAGACCTTACATAATATTATCAATCTCAGTTCAATTTTGACGTGGTATATTCTCCAGGGAAATTTAATTTAGAAGCAGACAGCTTGAGCAGAAATCCTGTATTAGAACCAGAAGAAAATCAAGATGAATTTATGAAAATGGTAAACTTAATTAATCTAAAAGATATCCAAAACGATCAAGAAAAAAATGAATAAAAATAAACTGGAAATAAAAGATAAATTATACTTTAAATAATTTGGGAAAAAAGAAAAGATTGTACTAACAGAAGAATTTAGTAAAAAAAATATAGAAAATATACACTACCATTACTGACCGACCTCGGTAGCCTAGTTGTACTAGCGTTGACTTCAGATCCGAGGTCCCGGGTTCGATTCCCGGTCGGGTCAGAGTTTTTCTAAGTGTTTTTTCACTTGAAATTTCTACCCGGGGTTGGCCTGTCTCAGATTGGACGGGACCGGTTGACTGGAAAAAATTGCCTCAGGCAATAAGTTCCGCCGGCTATACTGACACCTTTGTATAGAAAAGTGTTATATTATATTATTATTACTGTCATATAGGATTTCATCAAATGAAAAATAAAATTAATCCATTCTATGCAGCAAAAAATTTAAATTATCTAACGGAGAATTGGTTCATAGGGATTGGTTAGTGTATTCTAAGACTGCTGATAAGGTTTATTGTTTTTGTTGTAAGCTGTTTTTAAACTCATCTTTAACGTTAGTAGTTGAATATAACGATTGGAGCCATTGCTCGAGGACGCTCTCTCTTCATGATTCTTCAGAAATTCATTTTAACAATTTCACAGCTTGGAAGAATCTTTCCTTAGCATTGTCTTCAAATAAAACTATTGAAATTAGCTTAAACAAACAACTCAATCAGGAAATAGAAAGAAATAGGGAAGTTTAAAAACGTATTTTATTAGAGGTTAAATTTTTAGGTACGCTATCACTGGCTTTCTACAAGATTTCTTTTCTTTCTTTCTTCAGCCCTCTCACGTCCATTGTTGGACATAGGCCTCCCCCTGTGACTTCCACCGCCCTCTGTCTTGCGCCACAAGATACAATCTTTCTACAAGATAAATCGGTTCATTTTGAATATTCAAAATGAACTGATTTATCTTGTAGGTAGAGAAGTTAGAGTATTCATAGTTTCAAAAAATTTAGAATCCAAATATTATTCGATAATTATTGATTGAACGCGTGACGTCAGCCGTCAAGAACAGCTCACATTGGTAATTAGGTTTTCGTCAAAGGAGAACAAAAAATTTGTAATTAGGGAACATTTTGTAGGCTTTCTGAATGCTCCAGATTCTACGGGTGCAGGATTGACAAACATAGTTTTAAATAAAATCAACGAGTAAGGTCTTTCAATAGAATTTCTTAGAGGACAAGGATACGATAACGGGTCTAATATAAAAGGGAAATAGAACCTCGAGCTTTTTTTGTTCCGTGCACTTGCCATAGTTTAAACTTAGTTATAAACAATGCCGTCAGTTCTTCAATAGATGCAGTATCGTTTTTCGGTTTTTATTCAAAGTACGTACGTATTTTTTTCATCATCTGTAGCCCGCTGGGAAATTTATAACGTCGTGTACAGGTACTCACATTGAAACCTCTGTGTGAAACGCGCTGGTCAAGTAGGATAGATGCAATAAGACCATTTTAATTTTACTTTCAAAAAATTTTAGAGGCCATCATAGATGTTGAGGAAGGGGATTTTGATGCAGAATCTAAAAATTCTGCTAAAAGTATAGGAAACGGTTTGCTTAATTTTAAATTCATTGTTACTCTAGTAGTGTGGTATAATGTTCTATCTTCAGTTAGCAGTTCCAGCAAAGTTCTTCAGTCACCTAAATTGAATATAAGTGCAGCTGTGGACATTTCAGAATCTTGTAAAAAAATTTTGGATGAATATCGGTCGGATCGCGGATTCTCTAGGGTATTGCGTGACACAGAAAAAATAGCTTTAGAAGTAGGAATAGAACCTCGGTTTCCAGAGTCATCTTCCATTCGCATGAGAATGAAGAAGAGATTATTTAGTTACGAAAGTGTCAACCATGACGTGGAAGACTTGCAGAAAATATATTAAATTTTCAACGTTGTTTTGGATAAAGCCATAGAATCGGTTCGCGATAGGTTTGTACAGCTTAAGGATCATCAAAGAAATTTTAGTATTTTATATGATATTTGTTTGAGCCTAGAACTGACATTCTGCATTGTGATGGAGTACCGACTGTTTTAGGCTATGTTATGTGTGTTGGGAGTTGGGAATTAATTTCCTATCTCACTCTCTCCTATCATAAGTTCCCACATTACCAAATATTACCTGCTCGCTCCCACCTTTTGACCCACGCACCACAGTTGCATTTTGCTGTGTTCACATCAGTAATAAAGAATATTGATTGAACATTGAGGCGATGGAGGATCGACGTATAGCCGATTACTTTGTGATTGCTGGTCTCCCTGAGAACACGGAGCTTTTGGAGGAGTCAATATCCAGTGATTCAGGACATCTTAAAAGTAGTGATTCCAAGGCTCCCATCACAGATTTGGGTATAATATTCCCTGGGCTCGGAGAGGAAGCACCAGATGATTATGAAGTTTTGGATCTAACACCTTCTGGCCTGCCAGCCAACCTGAACCATGGCTCATTTCGCTCTCCGGAATGTTTCATCTGCTACAGGAGAGGAAAGGATCGTCCTCCGCTTGTTGACATAGGTGTCATGTATGAAGGGAAGGAGCGACTCATGGCTGATGCGGAGATGGTGACTGTCTCTTTTGGTGACAGGGTGGCTAATGTCAATAATTCCACTGCAAAAACACTTACAGAAGAGCCCATCCCACGACTCCGTGCAATGCCCTGGTGGTCACAGACATCTGTGTGGTGTTATCCAGCAACGGGGAGACCCCTCCACACGTCTTCTGTCTCATTAATAAGAATCTCAATAAAGGAATGATGGGAAGCAACGTCTTCTTATGTTACAAGAAATCCATGAACAGACCAATCCTACTGTCCTACAAGCCTCAAGTCTTATTCAGGTATCCCCAAACAGATTACAACACATTTATATTTCCCGCATCAGTGCCATTGTTTTGTTTACCCATGTACAGCTTAAGCCTAAAACAGTCGGTACTCCATCACAATGCAGAATGTCAGTTCTAGGCTCAAACAATATTAGTTCGTTTGTTGGTAACGAAAATTCGTTGAGGGTTTGTCGAGATTTAGAAATAGCCTTAACCAATAATCAGAAGTCAGACATTGAAGGTCAAGAGTTGTTTGAGGAGTTGAAAAGGATTTCGTCTTTAATTTCCAAAAACACTAGTTCAATTGATTGCCTAAATTTCATTGTGAATAAAGATTGGGAGCATGTCTTTCCTAACCTGTGTGTTTGTCTTCGTATTTTATTAACTATTCCGGTTTCAGTGGCTGCAGGAGAACGCAGTTTTTCCAAGTTAAAATTGATTAAAAATTATTTGCGTAGTTCCATGTCTCAGGAAAGATTAGATGGATTAGCGTTGATGTCGATTGAAAGTGACATCTGTAGGGCTCTCTCTTATGATGTTCTAATTGATAGATTGGCCAGCGCGAAAACTCGTAAGGTCATGTTTTCTTAATTCAGGTAAGCTTTGCCGTCCTCACTTGCTGTTTGTCCATCTTTTCATTTTAAACCAATATTGTTATAGTTTCGAGACTAGGCCTGCTATCAATATTTTTCATTGAATGGCGGGGATACCCTTATAGAGTCGACAGTCTTATCTCATGGGTCGACATGGAAACAGACTTACTCACGGAGGAGGGGGAGGGGGGTGCAATTTTGTTTTTGCACCAGAGCGCCAACATTGGTTGATCCGGCCCTGATATTCAAACACGTTTTGATAAGAAGACAGCAATAACTACTGAATTATTAAAAAATATAAAAACTGCAAATTATGACACCGAAGTTGTAAAGGAAATGGAAAGCTGCATGTCGAAACTGCAAAGTTTAATTAAGATGGGAAATATCTTGACTAGAGATGCAACGGACATCCGGCAACTATCCGGTATCCGGCCTATCCGGCGCCTAAATGCTATCCGGCCGAATACCGGATAACTAGCACCTATCCGGCCGGATACCGGATAGTAAAAAAAGATATTTTTGGATAACAAATACACCTTGAAATCACAAGAAAAATGTCTCCAACTTAGAAAATTATGGAGAATGAATATATAGAGGTAGCAAGCGGCTTCGCTTGTCTCCGTAAATAAGGAAAGTTTTATGAAGTTACGTTTCGTCATATCATTCTGCTGAAAGATGCAGATAGATTCCGCGATTTTTGGAACAATAACGTTCCGGCAACGGAGTCAGTCCAATTATTTAGTATATAGGTATGCCGCCTACGTAAGCGTAATTCATGCGTTGTATCCACGGTAATGCCCGGGCTCTACTAAAGACTTCTTCAGTATTCAGCGAATTTAATTAATTTCGAAAAAAAAACTCTAATTTTAAGGGGAGCGCTGTTTTTCCTCCCATCAGGGTCCCGAAGACGAGAAAGACCCTCTCATACCAAGTGGGTCTTCCTCATGTTCCGCTCCTTCGAAGCAGAGCTGATGAATCTGAACATGGTGTGTAAGGAGGTCATAAACAATGCGCGAGATTTAGTGCAATGGAGAGGTCTTGTTGCCTCTCTTTGCCCCTAAGTAGAGCATAAAGGGAGTTTGGGTTGGATTGGATATTAAGGGAGCCGTAAACCTAAACAGATTGGGAACCTCTGCACTAATGCTATCCTGGCTACAACCTTGGTTCCGAGGGTAAATGTTAAAAATCTAAACGCTCTAATCATAGGAAAAAAATATTATTACACCACACTAATCCAGAGTAACTAATGCGGTTGATGGTTTTTCCTGCAATGTTCCCAATAATCCCATATTGATGCACCAACTAACCACAACCAGGGTAGTGAGTACGTAACTTTTGCTATAGCACGACTAACCACACATCAATCTAACTACTCATAACCACGGCTTAACTACATAATAACCACGCTGAAACGCACAACTAACTACATTTGTAACGTTACGTACTCGCGCTAACTACACTAGGAAGTAGTTAGTCGTGCTATAGCCCTTACGTACTCACCCCCCGGATACATACGCCGGATATCCGGCGGCCGGTTATCCGGTTTCTTAGTTGGCCGAATATCTGGTATCCGGTATCCGGCAAAATTGCTATCCGTTTCATCTCTAATCTTGACATCGACAGCTTTTCCACAGGCAACAAAAGAGGAACCTCAAAATAAATTAAAAATTAATCCACAAATAAGATTCACATCAACGAGAAAGGCAAGAAAAACAAATTGTAGCAATGTCTATGAAAGACCACAACGTGAAGAAGTCGAAAATATTAAAAATATGTTAATTGGTAAGAATATTTTGTTTATAAGTAAAGATAAGTGTTTAGATCATAACTACCTATATCAAATCTAGATACACACTGCCAACACTGGTATTGGAGCCTCGACCCTCTGTATGTAATATTAATTAATTCACTGACATAGAGACGATATTTATGTAATTATTATATCATAGTAACATTTATATTTTTAATAATAAACTAATTTTATTTTTTATAATTCCACAAAGTTGGAAATGGTTCAAAAACATTGGAGCTGCACCATGTCTATATATAATGATATGATGTTTATTGCCTTTATTCTTGTAATTCTAATCCAAAATGTGTTTAGTTTTTAATTTGTTGTTGTTTTTATGTAATATTATTAGTACTTTTTACCTTATAATTTTTATTCCAATTTTGAAAATTCGACAGAAATTGTCAATTGGTGCGATTGACAGAATGCGGATGGAAAATACATACATGGTTTAAAACAGACGCATCGTTCGGAATCACACTGGTCAAAAATGATAATCAATTCATCACCATACAACTCCGAATTCAATATTGATATTTAGGAACACAGGACAACGTCTGTCGGGGAAGCTAGTACCTGAATTAGCATAATATTTTATATTTACAAAAATTATCATAGGATCTTTTTCTATAACTGTTATTATATATATTTTTTCCAAACACGCATTGTTCTGTGCATCCATGCCCGTTTTTCACCAAAATATTTGGCAAATTAGCTATTGATTGTTTCAAAATGAATTATTTTTACATTATATGCATGTTTTTATATATTATTATATTTTTACCATAATTGTTGTTCAAAATCTGTCTCATAATTTTAGGATTTGGCTCAACCAAGGAACGGATTGTGTACTACAAAATAGTTACTCTCTTAGTAGAAGAATTTTCAATTGTAGTGAATAGAAAAATATGCAATAAATATCTGTTCTGATTAATCATACTTCAAATATAAAGTTAAAATTAATTAATTAGTTAGCAATTCAATTTGAGTTTATTTTTAGTAACATCAAGGGATGATTGCTAGCCTGGCGATTCGGGTTCGATCCCAGCTGCTGAATATCTTCCTGTTTCACTATACCAGCTTTAATTAGCTTACTGTGAGAGTCGAAAGAGTGTACTTGAGTAACCACAGATTCATTTTTATATTTAAAACAATAATTTAGTTCATTATACACCATAAAATACGCTTAGTTTAAAAAATTTTGTGCGGGTTAGCATCAATAGTGGTAAATCCATAAATTACATTTATTGAGATAATACTTCTATTTGGTTGTATTGGCGCTAAGGGGATAACTGATAAAATATCTGAAAAAATCAGAAATAGGACTAAAAACAACATTAAAAATAAGTTTTGGTTTCAAAACTAGTTGTATTTTCAGATATTTAGCAGTATATTCAGACTCCTTAGCCTGGCTGATTGGAGAAAGATGTTTGACTTGTAAGCCTTCTTCATAAGCTCATAAACGGCGCAATCGATTCCTCCGAATTGGTTGAACTGGTCTCTTTCAAAATTCCGGCCAGGAATACCAGACAGTCTG
Source organism: Mystacides longicornis (assembly GCA_963576905.1). Lineage (NCBI taxonomy): Eukaryota > Metazoa > Arthropoda > Insecta > Trichoptera > Leptoceridae > Mystacides > Mystacides longicornis. The sequence continues at coordinate 31,694,410 of OY756429.1, read as the reverse complement.
TGGTTTTTCGTGAATCAAACACTAGTAATAATTACACATACCACTCTCCGATAAACATAATTCACAGATTGGGAAACCTGTCAGGTGATCAAACTGATGTTTTCGCTGACAATTTTCTCAAATATTAACGTAAAATTCTAAACTTTTTTTCTTCCATGAACTGACGTTGGGCAATTGGTTGGTGGTCGGATCTTTGGGTTGAATATTAATTTATTAAGTGTTAATAATCGATAAATTAAACAAAGAAATGGAGCGCTGAGCGTCGACCGATTATGCAATTTTAGCGGCATTACTGGAGCAGCAGAGGCTGTTATTGCTGATGGTTATCGAGAGGTCCACGAGGGTATATGGCGTTATGCCGAATTTCGACGCAGTTGAAGAATTTTGCGGGGTAGGAAGGAGAACTGGCTGAATGCCCTGAATGGTTTGGCTGATGTCCACAAGTGGCCAGAAAAATTCAAGTTGGAGACCGCCAAGATGCGACTTGTGGGGGCAGCAAAGTTTTGGCTCAGAGGGCGGACCTTCCGAAGTTCGAGTGAGTTCGAGACGGAATTCAGAGCGACATTTACAAGGCAGCGAAGCAGCTTAGATAAATGGGAGGTGGCCATTGAAAAAATCCAGCAAGAAAAAGAAGATACGGCGGAATACTTCCACGAAAAGTCTTATCTGTGTCATAAGTGCAGATTAACCTCGCTGATTTTAAAAAGTTACTAGTGGAAGAGCTATGGTCGCAAGACCTAGCCTACCATCTTCTTCCACGCCAACATTGAGCGAGAACGGAATCTTTTCAGACATAAAGTCATTTGAGTCGGTGATCAAAAATAGGTCGGCGAGATATGAACCCACGAGTCAAGGCACATTGGATTCAACAGAGGTTGTAGGGGAACATTATAGACGCAAGGCCCAAAAGAAACGTAGGGCTGATGATAAGGATGAAGGGCATATATCGTAGTGATGGACAATATAAAGTGGCTGATATTTATCGACAAGAAGGGAACCTTTATGAAAAAGCTGTCGGGTTGAATACGGGAGAAAGAATATGTTTCCTTTGATATGTAAATAGTTTTATGTCTACATACATATAACTATTAACTATAATGTCTACATACATCAAAAAAAAATTTGGCATCTGTTGATGTGACATACAACTTGTTTTGTTCTGTTGTTTACAATCTGTTTTTATTTTTTTTCTCGCTTATTTCGGATTTAATCTGATAGTATTGCATATTAAACGGTGTGGAATTTTCTGCTTAACAGAGTGACGTGTTTCGTTTATCGAAAAATATAGTGGTGGAGGAGTGATCAGTGAAAGAATGGAAAAGTTGTGAAACATCGGTGAAAACCTGCTCCCCTACCTTCCCCTTGCCGAATTTGGGATCGCCACCGATACGTCTCAATAAAGTGCTAACACCCACACAAAAAAGCTCGCGGGACCGGGGTTGTACCTCCTGAAGTTTCCCGGAAAATTGCTGGTGAAAGCGGTGAAAATTTTTCCAAGTCAATATCGGAGTTTTCCAATATAACACTACTAAAGATCATAAAATCTTGCTAAATGTGGTGCCATTTGTTTTTTGAAAACTTTGATACCTGTTAAAATATACCTGAAAATTTATGGAAAAACTGTGTTTTTCGTGACAGCGCTCTCTGTGTTTTCTCCAGTGAAGTTTTAAAGATACCATTGGAAAGCCTACGTCAAACACTACAAAAAACCCAGTGACAGTTGTGCTCTAGCTTAAGCCGTTAACAAGGTAAAGTGAAAGATAACATTTTTCCAGTGTACATCCTAATAAACTTCATATAAACATACCCACACAAATTGTTTTCGCGGGTTTCGTGTTTTACCAACCATCGAAGTTTCCGACATCCTGGTGTCGAGCGCTGGAGATCTCTGCTTCAAACACAAACATAATAATAATATAGACTTATGCGATAGATGCTTCGAGGTTAAATTAGTGTAAAAGCGTGGACGTGGATCTCAATTCGAGTGGTCGTGGGTTCGAGTCTTCGTCACACCGTCTGGAAATTCATTTTATTTTATTACTGTTTTTTATTTATTTTTTTTTAATTCTTATTTATTCAATTCTTTTTATTCTGTATTTATGTGTTTTTGTTTTATTTTTATTTTTTTTTATTTTTCATTGCTATAATCAATCTTAATATTAAATTTATCCTTTTACTTGTTATTATTTGTTGCGCATATTTTGACTGTTTTTAATTGAGGTCTCGCCCTATTTGCTGGTTATTATTGATATTTTTATTTATAAGATAATTTACCTGTTGATATTTTTATCTATTTAACGTGACTTAATTCTTGTTTTTGACTTTAATCTTGTACATACTTCATACTTATAAATTCTGAATAATCCTTGCATTTTCATGAAATTTTTATTCATTATAACTTACCTATTGATATTTTTATATTTTTAACGTTTTTCTCTTTTTACTGCTTTTAGATTTCTTAGTTTTCATATTTTGTCTCCTATGACTTTGGGCTTGATTCATTCTTGGATACCTATGAATTGGAATAGTCTTAGCATTTTCATGTTATTTTTATTTAATATAATTTTACTTATTGATATCATTATCTTTTAACGTTTTTTAACTCTATTTCTTATTTTCATATTTTCTTTGTTTGTTTTAATTATTATTATTATTTTTTTTTAATCTAGCATGTATGTAGTCAATGCCCTTTAATCAGTGTTACTTATACCTATTATATTATTCTTGATTGATCTGGTTGGTGTGCATGAATTGTTATTGTTTGTATTTTTTTTCCTTTTTTATCATTTGACTGTATTTGTTGCATATTTTTAGTATTGTTTTCAAGTGAGTACTTAGAGTGGTGGTTCTTTGTTTGTGAGTTTGCTGAGTTTTTATCGTGCTTTTGGTACATGCGTTTTTTTTTGTGTTAACCTTCTTATACTACTATAGGTATATATTTGTTTAATTACTTACAACCATATTAGTGTGAGTGTGACTACATAAATTGAATTGCAAATGGAGAATATACAGAAATTGAATAAGAGGAGAGCCTTATCTACATCCTCTTCTCCTGAACCTGGTATTGCCTCGGTTTATGCTGGGGCGGAGGATCAGGCTAATTCGGCTTTATTAAAGGGCAAAAAGATTGCTCTTGTAGCGTTGAAAGCTCTGGAAGGAGTAACAAATATGAAGAAGGAAACCAAAGAGGTAGTCATTAAGGCAATTAATGGTCTAATCAACATAGTTGAAAATAGTTGCAATCACAGCCCAAGATATGTACCATTCAGTGAAGAGTTAGGAATAAAGATACTGAAGGAAGTTAAAGATCAAGCACTGATATGTAAAAATATTGCTGAGAAAATGGAAGAGCAAAAACAAGAGAGACGTCTTTCGTATGCTGATGTGGCGGGTAGGGCGCAGTCTTCCACAGCCTATGGATCATCTCGAATAAGGAATAATGATTCACATACCCTGATTATAAAATCTGCAGATTTGACAAAGAAAGGTGAGGATATAGAGGGAATGCTTAAGAGAACAGTGAACCTCAAAAGTCTGGGAATTGGTATTAACAGTTTGAAGAAAACACAGAGAGAATCGATAGTGGTGAAGTTTGGTTCGGAAGAGGACAGAACAAAGATGAAGCAGGAGATTGCAAAATCAACAGACCTCTCTGTTACCGAGGGAGTGAAAAAGAATCCCCTCATTGTTTTTAAGGGCCTCATCAAGGGTATAACTGAACTTGAACTTAACGAATCCATAGTTTCTCAGAACAGGGGAATAATGTTAGATGAACCGCTCAAAGTAAAATTTAAACGTAGACACAGAAACTCCCTTTCGTCAAACTTCGTATGCCAGGTGAGCCCAAAAACATGGAAAGTTTTAACCGAAGCTGGTAGACTACATGTTGGATACCAATATGTGCACATAGAAGATATGAGCCCACTTATTCAATGTTACAAGTGTCTGGGCTTCGGCCATATGCATATGCAATGCAGTAGTAGAGATGCTTTCTGTGCACATTGTTCGGATAATCACGACTCTCGCGAGTGTCCTTCCGAGGAACGAGAAAAGTCCTGTATTAACTGTAAAAAACATAACAAAGGGGAACTCAACCATTCAACCTTGAATAGACAGTGTCCAGTACGATGTTACTTTGAAAATATGGTAAGAGAGGCCACCAACTATAATTGTTAAGGTTCAATATGGGGACGAAAGTAATAAAGCAAACAAGGGGATGTCGAGTTCTTCAGGGGTTTTCACTATAATATATGCCAATCTGAGAAGTATTAGAAATAAAATGCACGAAGTTGAATCAATGCTTGTTATGTATCCAGATGTAGAAGTGTTTGTCTTTTGTGAGTCTTGGCTCCAGTCGAATGAAGTGGATTACTTTGGTCTTAAGGGTTTTAACGCAATTTTTAACTGTAGAAATTCTGACTCAAGAGGTGGAGGTACGATTATTTATATAAAAGAAGGACTTGATTACAAACTATGTTACGAAACAGAAAACTACAATACAATCGTAGTTGATATAAGGACTTCAGTCGGCTGGAAGAAAATATGGGAGTTTTACCTACCAATAAAACTCTTATTATGTTGTCTTCCTTATCCAGAATATATTGTGAGAGAGAGACTTCAAACTTCTAGTCTAAGTGTCATACTTTCGCGCCATTTTCATCTTCCTTTGTACCAGTAATATGGGAATCCCCTTTTGTTATTTCAACTGTCACAAGGTAGTAGAGCACTATGCGATGTTTTGTCAATTGACATCGACTTGCGTCAAGTGTTGTACATGTTAAAGAGTTCGTCTTGAAAAAATTACTTGAAAAAGACGCAGTTTGTTACTCTTTTAGCAAAAAAGCCATTTTTACTGTCATTAAAGTGTGCAGGAGTTTATAAGATACGTGTTGCATATTATATTTTACAAATATTACGTAAAATATATTGTTATGCTTGTGTGTAACTGCAGAAGGACGCTTTGTTCTAATTTTTCTGTTTGAATTGTGAAAAAGCGCCTTGGTTTTGTGTTAATTGCGAAAAGGTCGCTTTTATTTTGGATTTGGACTTTATCCGCATTCTATCCCACATTCTGTGTTTGTGTTGTGAAAGTGCATTTTTCCTTTGTGTTTTTATCAAAGATGGCGGATGTGAACAAAGCGTCCCAGAAAAGGAAAACACGCAGGAGGCCTTCTAGCTCTTCATCATCATCTTCCTCCTCATCAGGACGCAAAAAGTCCTCGAGAAGAATGATTAAAAAGCTGGCAAAGCAAATGAAGCAGCTTCAAAATTATGTTTATACCAGAGATGCGCACAGCATCTCTGATGCCGAATCGGTAAGAACTGGCGGGCAGACCCCAGATCATACTGATAATGTGGCAGAAGATTGCATGTCACCCCACCGAACAGTAGCCATATGATAAATTTTATGGAATGTCTTGAAACACTGCTCTCTAAATACAAAAATATGGTGGTGATTGGTGATATGAAAATAGATCTTTTGGAAAGAAATCGCACAGTGAATGATTATAAATTTATAATAGAATCAAATAACTATAATATAGTAAATAAACTGGATGATATTAATGCAACAAGAGTAACAGAATATTCTAAGACAATAATCGACCATATACTGAATGACATTAAAAATATGTGTGGTGTTGAGTTGCGGAGCCCTCTTGATAGTAACGACGGCGAAAGGGACCCGGGAGGGGAGAGGACACGGCAGGCGCGCAGCAGTTGTTACTGAGAGTCGTCGGTACGAGGAGCTCGCGAAGGTTTGTAAAGTTTCGGGTTACGTTTAAGTCTCATCACAAGCTCTTTCGGCACGATCACGGCGGCTGCAAGCGCATGTTCAAAAAATTCCATATTTATGAAGCAGTTCTTCAACTTCCTTGACACCCACTATTGACTCATCCACGAGAATGTCGTCAATATAACTATCCGTACCCCGCCTCACTCTTTCGTCTTTCGACAAGACAAAATTCACTATGGCCGTCATTATCTTTGGCGCGCAATTAAGACCGAACCCGAGTCGTGTCAGGTAGTCAGAATGACCCTTAAACACCACGGATTGGTACCTCCACAATTCTTCGTCAACTTTGACCTGTAGGTACGCCGATCTCAAGTCCAAAACTTGAAGAGGACCTTCTCGTCTGCGCCATCTCCGAATGGTCTCATCGCACACATCTATGCCCTGCGCGGTGTGGCAATTCACATACTCATTCAACTCTCTATAGTCCAATACAGGTCGTACTTTGCCCTTATTTCTCTGAATAACTGCCATCAGTGGAAGAACACCTTCGCTTCCTCCGAGGCGCGGCACCAACCATCCCTTTTCAATCCACGCTTCTATCTCTGCGTCCACGTCGTATTTACCAATGCTGGAATAATTCTCAATTTTATTCAGCAATACCGGCGGTTCCCCTTTCCACTTCCAACTTACTGTCCATTCTTCCCCATCGAACTTTGCCGTAAAGTCCTTGTCTTCTAACACTTCTGCGGTGCACTTTACACTCACAGCGGCCGGCACAGGCTCGCTATGCTTATCTAAGAATTTCACACTGTGATTGGTAACGGTGACACCGCCGAGCATTGCCACCAGGTCCATTCCTAAGATGATATCCACTCCATCAAACAGTTTGTCCGCCACGATACACTGAATCTTCAAATCGATGCCATCTAAAACCACCCGCGCAATCGTTTCACCGACACATTTCACTCGCGTACCATCGACGCCCACGATACTGCAATTACCGCCTTTTACGTCACCGGCGAAACTTCGCCTGATTACTGAATGCGAGCACCCCGTGTCTATGAGTGCACGCCCCCGTCTATTGTTTACTGTGACATTGACCATCGGAAGCGCCTTCAAGCCCGTCGGGAAAGAGCTGCCGGCGCACCAGCTCTCCCTTCGTCGTTTCCGTTTTTCCGAACACGCTCTCGAAAAGTGTCCCTCCATGCCAACCGCATACCGGATAGTGGCCTGTCAGCTTTCCACAAATGGAAAATAGCTCCCTTTTTGTTAACATTTTTCCCTCTTCAAAAACCGGTAACTCATTGCCCCTATGAAAATTTACACCTCCCCCTCTCTCAGGCCGCAGTTGTAGCCCCAAAACCCTCGCACCCTCTAACGCCTCCGGTGGTTTGGTTTCCAGAGCAGATTTTGGCAGATCATTTTGGTTCGTTGTGGGAGCAGCAATAATATGTTTACTCAACATTGTCAGTATAATAATTGCCATGGCTGACGAGAGGGAGAAAGATCCTATAGCACCGATGATCGAAGAAGATGAAGCTGAACATATTCAGACGTTGCCTCATATTTGGAACATTTCTCAGATGCTGTTTATCTGGTGCCCTGTTGGCAGGGGCGCTGGGTACTCCCAGGTGGGTGCAGGCCAGAGCCTTTAGAGTCAACAGCACAGATAGCAGAGGAGTCGTCAACTTTGGACTCTTCAGTGGGTCGTGGGAATTAAATGCAGCCTACGGTTGGAGAATGTATTATTTCAGTGTCCCTATGATGGTCCGTTCAGAACCTGAACTTTTGCACCCGGCTGCATGGATTGCCACTGTTGCTTGTGCTGGCTCAGGCTTAGCACTCACCGCTCTTGGAGCTTTATTTGCAGCTGTCAACACTGCTACTGTCCCTAGCTCAAAACTAGCTGCCTATAGACCATCAGGTAACGGGATTGTGGAGCGCCATCATCGCACAATCAAAAGGATGGCTGCGAGGACGGGAGACGTGCCGGAACAAGCGGTTTTCTGGTACAACCTATCACCGAAAGAGAATTTAAGTGCAGAGTCAGTCCCCGCCTCTTGTGTGCATTCATATAGGTGGAGGCATCCTCTAGAAAAAGTTCGAGATAGTTCCGTTTGCGAGACAACTAAATGCAGGTACAAGGTGGGAGATCGTGTGTTGGTTAAACCAGCAAATGCGAGATGTACTTCTCAATGGGGATCTGGACGAGTGACAGGAGTTCTCTCGAATACGACTGTCGAAGTGGATGGTGTTCCGCGGCATGTTCTAGACATTAGACAATTTGACGACCTTCAATATCTTCCGCGGGCTGTGAAGGACGGAACGGAGAGATCGCCGACAAGACTTGACTTGAATAAGCTTTTCTCCAGCGATGACGAGGATCCTGACTCGGCTGATGAAGTGTCAGTTTCAGTGGAAAGCGACGAGCTCAAAGGACGGCCGAGGTCCAGACGCAGCCGGAAGCTGCCTGTCTGGACAAAAGACTTTGTTCTATGATGATGACATCAAGGGGGCATGTGGTGTTGAGTTGCGGAGCCCTCTTGATAGTAACGACGGCGAAAGGGACCCGGGAGGGGAGAGGACACGGCAGGCGCGCAGCAGTTGCTACTGAGAGTCGTCGGTACGAGGAGCTCGCGAAGGTTTGTAAAGTTTCGGGTTACGTTTAAGTCTCATCACAATATGTTTTCAATAGAATTGCATGATTGGTCCGGACTTGACCACAGATTATTGAAAATACACATAACGGATATAATTAAAGTAAAACAGAAATTACAAAGAACCGAACGAGAAATGATAAATAATGAATTGTATGTGCAACATGTATCTGACAAATTGGGTGAATTACAGGCTGCAGATATAACCTTTGAGAATATCTCTACAATTATTCTGGAATCAAGAAAATTGGCAACGACTATAAAGCGCTGCCGAGTCAGAAGGAACAATGAATGGCTTACTCCGCATATTATGGAAATGATTGGACGCAGAAATAGACTATACGCTTTACTAAAGCGCAGTGAAACGAATGAAGAATTGAAAAATCTCTATAAGCAATATAAGAACAAGGTTACGAGTGAGATAAAGAGAACGAAACAGAATTATTTAAAGACTAAACTGGAAAATACCAATGGAGATAAAAAAAAGTTTTGGCAAGTAATAAATGAATGTCTTGGTAAAAATACAAACAATAGTAAATGTATTAGAATAAAGGAATTGAATACCCCTGGAGAAACTATATCTGATGGAAGAGAGATTGCCAATGTTATAAACCGGTACTTCTGTACTATTGGAAATAAGCTTGCAGAAAAATTGAACAAGTCACATGATCACCATAAGAAAAGAAGCTGTCGACCAATTACCTCAGTCAATAGTATTTTTTTATTACCAACAGACGAAAATGAGGTAGCAACAATAATTAATAATTTGAAAAATAGCAGATCATGCGGGTGTGACGGGGTGTCTTCAAGGGACCTTAAGATCTTGTGTCACGTTTTGTCAGGGCCTATTGCATCGATTATAAATCGGTATATCGAAATTGGTGAATTCCCCAATTGTCTTAAAGCTGCTAAGATTATTCCTATTTATAAGGGAGGAGATAGGAGAGAACCAGGCAACTATAGACCTATAAGCCTCCTAAGCTCCTTTAGTAAGATATTTGAGAAAGTTTTACATAAGCGATTTATTGGTTTTATTAAAAAGAATGGAGGCTTTGACCCAAAACAATATGGTTTCCAAAGTGGGAGTAATACATCTATAGCTCTAATTGATGTCATGGACTATATTAACAGTGAACTGGATAGGGGCAGATATGTAGTGCCAGTTTTTATCGACTTGTCTAAGGCGTTTGACACGGTTCATCATGCCACACTGCTACAATCATTAAATAGCTTGGGATTTAGAGGAAATGTGTTAAAACTAATCGAAAGTTACTTGGAAGCTAGAATATCCTTAGTAAAGAATGATGATTGTTTGAGCGAAGAGTTTCCTGTCAGTATTGGGGTTCCACAAGGCTCAATCCTTGGCCCTCTGCTGTATTTGTTGTACATAGATGATATGCGTTTCTGTGGTGTGAGGGGAAGATACTTCGTTTATGCTGACGATACTGTAATTATTTATAGCGATGGCTCTGATGTCTCACTGCAGAGGATGATCAATGAGGATCTTGATGCTTATATTTCATGGCTATATGATAAGTCACTCACCATCAATGCTGATAAAACAAGGTATATGATAATGAAGCAGAAAACAAACCTAAAATCACCCTCAAAATAGTTATAAATAGATGTGAAATTGAGCATGCGGACTGCGTTAAATATTTGGGTGTAAAAATGGATGAAAGATTATCATGGTCGGAGCATGTGAATTACATACTGAATAAGCTGGGGCCCCTGATCGGAATATTAAAGAGAATTGATCTATATGATATTGCTACGAAAAAAATTATTTATAACGCATTTATATTACCCCATATAACCTATGGCTTAGTAGTTTGGTCGCAATGTAGTGCTCAACTAAGTGAAACTATAAAGAGGGCCATGAACAAAGCATTGAAGGCAGTCTATAATCTGAATAAATTTACAAGATCAAATGAACTATATAAAATAACGGAATCCTTGAACTTGGATGAGATGATCAACATTGAGAAGATAAAGATGCTGCATAGGATGAAAAACGGACAGATTAAGTCGCAAATATGTATGTTGCCTAACAGTAGTGTACATTCCCGCGACACACGACAAAAGAATCATATTAGGACTGAGTACCCCAGGACTAATAGAGTCAGAGATGGGTTCATGTATTCGGCCGCATTGCTATATAATGCATTGCCAAATGAGGTAAAACAAATAGAGTCGATAAAACCATTTGCGAAGGCGATGAAGAGATTAACATTGTGTGAACGCGAGTGAATGAGTTAAAAATATACTGTTTGTGTTTTCTCCTTTGCTGGCATTCCATACAAACATGGATGATTTATGCCCTCACTTACACAATGTGTGTATTGACATTCATATTGAAAAGGTTTTTTTTTAAATTTTAAATATTGACAAAGTTTCTTTGAACAAACTTAATAAGCATTTATTATTTTTCTCCGAATTCAAGTGCAACATATAAAACATATTGATAGGATAGTCTAAATTACTGAAATTAAAATAGAGAGGCATCACATCTCTTATCGGACAACCCAAAATGTACTGTTTACCTATAGTAAAATAATATTTGTGCTATATAACGTATTGTAAATGATATTGTTTTCTTGTGTACTGTGAGGGGCACGTATGTGATAGATTAACTGTTTTTTTTTTATTGTTGTTATTATTTATATATTTTTTTTATTTATTTTTATTTTTGTAATATCAACTGTATTTATTAGTATAGAATAAATAAGTGTAAATGAAATTCTATGCACAGCTATCGACCCCCTTATACCAGCGCAACATGCTGTCTGGGGGCATTTTGTTAGATTACAGATTGTCAAGAAAGAGTTGGTCTCGGATTAATTTGGAACTAATTTTTCTTCTTACTGGTAACACTGACGGGCCGCGTCGTCAAATGACAGTTCGTTGTTTTGAGTGAGGTTGTGTAGCTGTTTGTTGTGTGGATTTTAATTTTTTTAACTCCCGAAGACTTTAAACAATATAATAATGAATAAAACGATTCAAAGTAGATCACGAAAAATTGTGTATAATGTGTTTCTGAAGTGTCAATCAGAAGCAATGGACGGAAAGTCAGGCGCTGACATTAACCACGTTTTACAACGAACAGCTGAGTTAACTGGTACGTATTTTAACTCTTTTAAGAGTTTTTATACATTCTATTAATATATTCGCCATTTTAAGAACATGATTCAATTTTTTTAAAACTTTATAAGATCTCACAAAATCTATTGAAGTTAACCTATAAATAATAATGACAGGTCTCTGACATTCAAGCTTTGGTTGTTGAAAACCAAAACACTGTATCCGATTTTTTTATTATTATTTTTCGTAAACAAACACATGTTTTTTTTTTGGTTTACAAGCTTTTTGCTTTATTGTTTCAGGCATATCATTGTCCAGTGTACGAAGAATAGTGAATGAGGGAAATTTGTTCCGGCGGCATTTTTCAAACGCCTGGAAAACAAAGGAAAGGGCGCCCTAAAAAGGAATTGGATGATTTTGATATTTGTGCAATAAGACAAAAAGTCCATTTTTTTATACAGTAAGAAAAGAAGTGCCCACTCTCAGGAGCTTACTTAGAGTTGTTCGAGAAGATCTCAACTTTGACGGAAGTCATGAACTCTTGAGAAAATTTTTAATAAATATTGGTTTTTCTTATAAAAAATGTGGGTCAAATAATCATTGTTAATAGAAAAACCGTATATTGCTGCAAAAAGGGAAAATTATTTGAGGACCATCTTGGATAATAGAAAATTACCAAACGAATTACAAAAAGATATAATTTATCTTGATGAGAGCTTTATACACTCTTCCTATAAAGTTAAAAAATGTTGGCAGTCCATCAATGTACATGGTGTCCGTCAGGATATAAATAAAGGAAAAAGATTCATAATCGTCCATGCTGGGAGTGAACATGGATTTATTCCAAATGCTTTACTAATGTTTACCGGTAATAATAAAAATGCCGATTATCATTCAGATATGAATGCGGTCAATTTTAAAAAATGGGTCACCGAAAAGTTATTGCCTAACATCCTCAAGCCGTCGATTATTGTCATGGATAATGCTCCTTATCATAGTGTTGTCATCAATAAAGCTCCCACGTCCACTGCAAGAGTGGGTGAAATAAAAAATTGGTTGGAGGATAATAATATACGCTACGACCCAGAGCTGAGAAAACCGCAACTGTTGATGCTTGTAAACGATCATAGACCAGAAAAAGTTTATGAAATAGACGAGATTATTAAAAAAAATGGTCATACAGTTGTACGACTTCCTCCCTACCACTGTGATCTGAACCCTATAGAATTAACCCTTAGTTGACCGTCGGTACTTATAAGTACCAAATTTTTTTGGTCACTCAGTGCCCACAATGCGATTTTAAAAGAAAAAAGTTTTTTTCTTTCTATTTTTATGTTCTTTAGAGGTAAATAATACAATATTCATTTTTAATTTTTTTGGGATTAGATATATTAAGCACTTTTAAGTCCATGTTAATTTTAAGCTCACTTTTTATTTATGAACTTTTTATATATTTTAGAAAAAAAAAAAATAAATTTAAATTATTTAAAAATTTTGTCATAACATCCAAAATAATCGAAAAGTCAAAAAAAAATATACTCGATGAATATTTCTAAAATAATACTTGTTTGAAAACGACGCAAGCTTTTACTAAAATGTCACATTCACACAGACGCACACAGAGAACGCAGAGTTCCCATTTTGGATGCCATACAAAGTTGCCATTTTCGGCAAAAAGAAAAAAAAATTTTTTTAAACGAGTTAAATAAAGTGTTCCTTCAAAGTCTCGTTGGGTAAGGGAAGCAAAAAACACCACGTGTAATATTCTATAGTGCTACGAAAGAGGTGGTACTGGTAAGTACCTTCGGTCAAAAAGCGTTTTTTTTTTTTCAATTTCTTTGGGCAACTAAGGGTTAATATGGGCTTTAGTGAAAAAAAAAATTAGTATGAAAAATATAGATGGGAGAGATATTTTAAAATTAGCAACAGATGCTTTTAATAGCATCACAGCTGACGATTGGAGAAACTGTTGCAAACATGTGGAGAAGATTGAGAAGGAATATTATGATAGGGGAGCTACTCTTTACGATAATATCGATAATTTAATTATAAATTTGGGAGACGATAGCGACACAGATACAGATTCCTTATCTGGAATCGAATTTTTGAACGCTGAAGGTGAAGAAAAAGAACCTTCGGAGGAGGTTATTATGGAGTTCCAAGACGAAGAATATTTGGAAGAATATTTAGATTCCGATTTAGACTAATATGTTACTTTTTTGTATTTGTTATTTAAAAATAAAATTTGAGTTTATTCTGTTAAGATTGCTTGTATTATTTCCACTTTCCTCACAAAGAATTATTAGAAAGTAGAATACCAATTTCTGTTTTTAAAAAGAGTTCTAGTTAAGACAATTTCTTTGGGAACAATAAATATAGCGGACTTATTTCCGGTAAGATTTTTTTGCAGCTATAATGAATGAATGAATGATAATAAGGAGAGCATTTATTTATTTGATGACAATACAGACACTGGGTATTGACAGACTGCACCACGATTATTGTTTTAAACATCATCATCATCATCTCTCCCTTGAAGCCCCCCGCACACCGCAAACCAGCCCAGAGGAGATCAGTCCGCAGCAAACCCAACCCGCACGAAACTAGCTCCCCAGCATGACCGAAATAACCAAACCAAAAAGCCAGCTCCACACAGACCAAGCCCGCAGCGGACCTCCCCCCCAAACCAATCCGCAATGCAGGGGGCCTAAACCCCACTTCAGGAGTATAGGGAGGCATCAAGAGGTCCCCATTGCGCTGGATCATGCGCCTTCACAGGGGGGACACCATGTTTTAAACAATAGAATAAAATTTATGTACAGTGCGAGAGTCTTCCGAAACAAAAAAAAATGTTTAAAATTTTGCGAACAGTGTTTTTGTTTTCTACAGTTGGTTACAAATGTGGTGTTGCAATATAACAAAATAAAGCGCCCTCATCGAAAACCAACTCTTTCTTGACAATCTGTAAGTGTTCGATTGTGCTTGCTTGTGATTCTGTTTGTATATGTTATGTAACATTGTTTTTTTGAATAAAAATTTATTATTATTAAAAAAATAAAAACTTTATCATTGAAATGTTTTTTAGAAAACAAGATAGCATGGACACAGAGTCCGCCCTCTTGAACACGTGAGCTCAACAACCACATCACAAGGTACCACAGAGCAAATACTCTTTAGGAAGATCCCTGATCCCGAAAAGCCATTTTACATACCTAGTAGATTCACGGAAAAAATAAGTCATAATCATTTTTTTGGACACAGTATTTAAGAATAAAAAAATAAACATATATAGCAATTTAGATATACCTACATATTTGTCAGAAAAAAATACATAGCAATATGAACTGTTATAGAACTATAGTAAAGAACTGAGGATGATCCATAGGGATGTTCTGTATTTAAGTGAATCTAATTACTGTTAAATAAAAAGCCCTTACTAGTAATCAACAGCAGTTACATTGCAAATACCATTATTTAATAGAAGTAACACAAATATTTGTAAAAAGAAATCCATTTTTTCAGGCTTTTTCAATACTTTTGGCAATCAGCATCAAATTCCAAAAAAAACTAGCCTTTGAAAATCAGTTAACACAAATGAAGTATGTGGATAAAAAAGCAAAATGTTCCAAACAGTTAGAATGGAAAAGATGAATTATCTTCAAGCAAGTCTGTTATAAAGTTAGACCATTGTCCATATTTATTTAGCCAGGAGAATTATTCAATCACAAAATATTGTTGCCTAGTAGTACCTATTGGCTATGAGAACAGAACTAGTGTCTGAGTAGGTATTCCATACACCCCACATCTTATACATAACAGTCATATTACAGCCAAAATAATTCAATAGTCTTATAAAAACTAGAATTAAATGAAAGGGATAATTCTTTAGAACAAATTTCTTTTAAAAACTCTTAAAAGCTGATAATATTTTGTTATTCTCAGAAATATTGTCAATGTTTAAATTTTTATATACCTACCTAATATGTTTTGTAAAAGCAACATTGTTGCGTGGAATCAATAAATAAATAAGAAGAGTACCTATATAGAAATGTTAACATAATACATGGGGTCTGTAATGTCTTCCCCATACAACAAGGAATATTTATAATATTTATTTATTTATCTAAAACAAGGCTTAAAAAAGAAATATTTATATTTAAATGACATACCTAGGGCATAAGCCAAATTAAAAATAAGACTGATTCAACAGGTAAACAATATGTAGGTACTATGAATGAAGGGAAATGCTACCACAATATCAGTCTGCTGTCCAGAGCCTCTTTGATGCAGATGGAGAGATGTTACAGGCTAATCCATCCGTCACAAACAGCTTACTCGATGCAAGTGGACCCATGCAGAAAACTCGCTTTGTGATTAACTGAAAATAAAACAGAAGGTATTCATATTAGGTACTTGTATTGAGCGCATTCCAATTTTTTCATATTTGCATTGTTCACCGCAAAGGATTACTCTGTCATGGTGAGCAATGCTTAATTTTGACATAAAATAATTAATCATAATAACAAATTTCCTTCCTGTTTGCAGTGAGAGGCCTCGTAACCAAATTGGTTAGGATGAGACACAAAATGGAGTCTGGAGTAGACCAGCTGTGTTATTACGTGTCTAGGATTCAATCAATTTTCAAATGGCATAGTTAATTAATGGCATAGAACAATTTCACACCTCAACTATGCCATTTGTGAGGAAATGTTTGGCTGGATTGAAGTTGAAACTTTTTGGATTAAGCTTCAGGTGATGTCCTTTCATATGTTTGTTTGAGTTCATGATAAACATAATACTAAAGCTGGGCAAGTGGTAACGCCCATTTAAGAACTGGTATGTCTCTATAAGGTGCCTCTGTCTCTTCTTGCCTTGAGTGTAGTCAGTTGAGTGCCAGCAGCCTGTCCTAGCACTCCATGTTCTGCAGTGCAGTGGGAATCTTTGTTGCTCGCTCCAGAAGATCAATATCGACCACACTTGGAACCCGAATGGGGTTCAATCTTGTGTCTTTTGGTAATCATCTATATAATAATTTAGAAATGTTTTTTAATTTGCCTTTTATCGTTGCTCTATTGTATGTTAGAGCATCACGCCTAAACGGCTGAACCGATTTCACTAATTCTTTTTTTGTCGTGTTGGCTTTTATCAGTAGAAGGTTCTTATGAAAGAAAAAATTAAGAAAGTTGCGTGGTAAATCTACATAATAATTCAGAAATGTTTTTTTATTAGCTTTTTACCTAATGTCATCGCATCACGCCTAAACGGCTGAACCGATTTCACTACTTCTTTTTTGGTCGTGTTGGCTTTTATCAGTAGAAGGTTCTTATGAAAGAAAAAATTAAGAAAGTTGCGTGGTAAATTGGGAAATTAAATAAAACTCGCATTAGCCCCTCCTTCTCTATCTACATAATAATTCAGAAATGTTTTTTTATTTTGCTTTTTACCGTATGTCATATCTATTTAAAAAACCCTATTTTTTAATACTTATCTTCATACAAAATTTTAATAAACATTAAAAGTGTGCTTATCTCAGTTATAGAGGTCTACAAAGCAATGGGAAGCTAGACTAGAACCTGTTTAATTACCTACCGATCAAGCCTGACAATTGGAATCAAAAACGTAAAGCAAGACGGGTATAAGCTAGTTAATGATAATTCTTTGAATGTTGTGTAGTAGGTAGTACTTTTGTGTGTAAATATATGTACGTGAAGTGTTTTGTATTAAATAAAATCTTCCAGGGATTTTCAATATCCTCTTCGAGATCTTTGCTGAAGACTGGATCGCCTCAGATGGACTAGGCCTGGTTCCATATTTTTGGTATTTCTTTATGGGGGAGAGAGGACTGTAAACGTTATTTGCGAAGAGAAGTAAACTACGTAACCTAAAACTGCACAAAAAAATTAAAGCTTAAAAAAAAACACAAACTCTTACCAGTTATAGCACCTGAAACATTTCTATGAAATGTGAAAATTTTTAACAAAATAATATGTAACAACACAAGTACGATTTGTCAGGTACTATCTACATTTTTTAACATAGTTCAAGGAGAATATCCCAAATGTCGAGAAGTTCTTGCAAGAGTTCGGTAGGAAAGGCAAATATTGAAGACCATATCAGAGAGACACTTGAACTGACCATATCAGGGAAGGCTGCGACATGTAATGAGACATGCCAATATATACTGGGAACCATATCGGAGGGAATGGGGAAGGTTTCGCCTGTGCCAGGAGTATTTGCGATTAATACAGTTCAGTGCAGTTCATACATTAAACTAAAGAGAAGAAGACTTCCAGAACTGCCATGATCTGTGATTAGATGAGATAGAAATATGAATAAAGAGGTAGGTACCTTATGGAGAGGAAGTATTTATTTTGTAGTTCCATCGGGGCCTTCTGGCTGTTGGTAGACCAGCCTGACTTCCGCTGTTAGTGTTGGATGGCCTGCATGATGATTTACTCCTTTAGCATTTACCTACAATATATTAAATCTTTTCATTATATTAATAAACTATGAGTACGATAAAAACAAATTGTAATCGATCAGATGGACTGAACTAACCACATCAGACCGAGATCAAAAATGCTAGTTTTCCAAAATTTGCCAAATTGAATATTGTGATTTTATTGCTACAAAAGGAAAATTCTAATGAAATAACTTTTCTAATTTTGAATGTGGATATGAATGTCTTACTAAATGACATGAATAAATCAACAATAATTGTGTTCACTGGTGCCAGATGTTGAGGAAAACTATTCCATGTTACAAAGGGGGTATGTGATGTATCAAAAACTTTCAAAGGTGGAAACACTGATAAAAGAAAGTAAAGCTCGAATCAACTGGTAGAATAGCAGAAAAACAGTGACAGTGTGGCCAGAAATCAAGTTATACTATCACTTCAAGGAAAACATAAAAGGGATGGCCAAACTATCGCTCTTGTGGATGAAATGCCAAATAAGGAGAAAAAAAAACCTTAAGGGAACAATAGGAGCCCTGCGAATTTCTATATGCTGCAGAATCATTGACAATACGGTGTACATAGAGGCTGACAATGATCTAAAACGTTAGAGGGACGGCCAATAGGGTGATTCCCTTCCTCCTGGAGTGACAAGATTGAGACAATCACTAGTCTCCCTATGAGCTCAGCAATGACTCTGGCTGTGGACCCAAAATATCAGGGTGGAGAGGAGCATCAGGAATTATGTGGGAGAGAGGAAGCATCCTGGTGGAGACTGCACGTGATACACTATAAGAACTGCATTGGATGATATTCAATGTGAATGCGGAGTTATGCAGGACAGCAGACACCTCCTGATCTGCCCACTGATGGACGAGAGCTGTAGCCCTGATTGTGGCTAACGACAAGATCTCCCTCGCCGTATATTGAAGTGGCAGAGTATAAGCCCGGACTCGAAAAGTAGGTAGGTACTATAAGAACAATGCAAATCTGTTTTTGGTTATCAAATTAATTTGTAACAATATATTCATTAGTTTAGTATTGCGTCCATTTCTCTCCACTGCTGTTATGTAAATGTAATAATCTAAGCCCTTCCATATACGTACCTCATCTTCTGACGATAACCAGATCAGCTAAAACGATCCTCATTAACAAGGAGTAAAGGTTCTTTACCAACATATTGGTGCAGTAGACCCAGCAATAGATTTCAAATACCCAAGCAAAGCCCCAAACATCAATGGCTTTTGAAAAGATTCACAGGGGTCCGAGATCAGCGGCAGTTTATTCTGAAAAACAAATTTAAAAAAGAACATATAAAGGATAGGTAGGAAATCAGCTGCAATTGCAGCATAGAGGCATTGAGAATATGTGGTGATCCTCATAAGATGTCCAGCATTGGTATTCCCTCACTTGGGACATCTTGTAGCAAAATATATCTTCAAAGTAGGATATAATAAACTCACCCCAAACAGTAAAGTGCATTCACATGTTCCTAGGCATGACTTTCCATAAGGTCAAACACACAGCATTGTAGAAGAAATATCTCCTTGGATGAATCTTCCATCTGAAATTACAATATACGTTATCAATGTAAATGTATGTTGTAGTTACTGTGATGAAAATTTGGTTGGAAAACTCTTAGAACATTACAAGAATATCTACCCAGGCTCTATCTAACTAATATGTACATATGTATAACAACAAAATAGGAATACCTCCTTCTTGTAATTGCTAGCAAAGGGGTCCATTCATGTGTAAAAGAGATCCTAGTTGTAGGACATTCGGATATCGAAGGCTCATCTGGAACTATTGTATTGTAGGATTTGCATCAGAGGCATGGAACAAACGCCTTGCCAAAATAATATTCCAAAAGAATGTCCTCTTGCACTGAAAATCACATTTTTAATTATAAAATGGAAATGAATCATTTTACAAGATCATTAGACAGTTTTAGAAACTTACGCAGGCTGAATATCCTTGTGGGTTAAGGAATGCGAAACCGAGGGCTTTGAATACAGGTTCATGGATCAGCAAACCTGCTGATAAATGCTGGATCTATAAAAAAACAACAGACTTTATTAGTGTTGTTACCTTTGGTAGACCGGACATTAGAGGTAAAAATGAACTTTTTAATCCGGATGTAACCCCTTTGTGATCCTAGTTAGGGTTGCAACCTCAACGAAGCATTTAGAATATCATGTAGGTAAATTCAGTCATATGCGCTAAAATATAGGTATCTAGTATATATTAAATTTAATGGCTGTAATTTACCAGTTATTGTGTTCTTGGAAGTTAGTTATGTTACAAAGATGAAAGATAAAAAGTTGAGATGGATGGAGGTTCTAACTGGAATAACGAAAGGAATGGTATTCCAACTCAAACTTTTAAATAGTGACATTTTGGACACATTGAAGCAAGTTCTTTCGAATGAGCTGACTTTTATTCAATATCTTTTGCCAATCAAGAGAACATCCAATTTTCGTATTTTGTTTCTGTGCTCCATTTCATGAGAGTGTTCCACTGATCCTCTAAACAGGGGCACTGATTTAATATATTATGAAGATTGAAGGCGCGCTGCCTGCTAAATATAAGGTCACATTATAGCGAAAGATTTATTATTGTTAGATGCACTACATAATATATGGAATGGTAATTATTACCTGTTATTAAGTTACTAGTTAGTTAATACGCATGTGGCGACTAATGTCAAAACAAAATGACAAACAGCCAGCGGATGCGCAAAAATACCATTCGAAAAATATAATTAACTCATCACTGATAGAAAAAAATGCAACAATACAATACGGTAATCTAAAATATCAGAATAACGTACGCACTGATTATCACAGATGATAGAAATGAATCTGATTTTAAATAAAAAAAAAAACCATTTGGAATCAAAGAAGAAACCCCAATACGAATATATCTTTGAACTTTTTTCAAGTAAGAAACAACTCAAGAACGAATATTCAACAAATAAATATTAAACAGAGTTATAACTGGGTTTTTTATTAAAATATTTCACTGAAAATGAAACGGAACAAAATTTTACAGGAAAAAAAATTTCAAGATGGCGGCGCACGCTAAAAACTAAGATGGCGGATGCTGGATGGAAAATTCCATACTCGATCCATCCAAATAAAAAAGCGATAATATTATTATGTAGTAACAAACATAAATATAATAATAGGTACCTAATGCACGCCTAAACAAATAGATACCAACCTGCTATTTATAATTAATAATATCTGTAGACGAGTGATTTGTACAAATTAATACGTGATTTAAAAATTTCTAAATTAATTTTTAAATCACGTACCTACCTATTAATTTGCACAAATCACACGCCAAATGGGTGGAGTGCATAAATAAATAAAGAAAATATATATAATTTTGTTTTTTTTGTCACAACAGTCTAAATTGTATGTTCAGTTTTTTTTCGAGTTGAATTAATTTTTCAAAATTTGAAAACAAAACCTACTTATATTGTGAATAGGTATATTAAAATGTAGTTCTACCAAAAATTAATTTGATTTTATCGTTAAATACAATGAACTTATCCGCGATAATGGAATCGTCCATATTCGAGTGATTTTGGTCATATCTTTCTGAACAGCAGATTCAAAAAAGAAATTACCACTTACCCTCAACTTCTTCATGCGCCAGACTTCCTTATTAACTTAATTAGGTATAGGTAATTATGATTATCGAAATCATTCGAAAAGGGCCGAATTTGAATGTATAATACAAGGGTCTCACTAGCGCACCCTAATTAAAATATTATCTATGGCGTACCCGTACAACATCCGCACAACCGCAAAGCTCAGGGAGGACTGAAGAGTGAAGAACAGGTGTTTCGCAATACTTCCTGTGTTGTGTTGACCTCGAGCGATTAAATGTATTGACATCTCTTTCATCACACTGATATTTATACCGGTGGTACTGCTCTAACCATAGACTGTAGGCTCCGCCTTCACAACTACAAGGAGTTGTATGCTGTATTTTACGAACACGAAGGAAAGAATAATAAAAAACATTGCAACTCGTGTTAGCAAGAACAAGAACAGCACTTTTCTAACTTTGTAGAAATGTTTATTTTTCAATATTTATTTCGTAGTTAAAGAGAACGAATCATTATAATTATTGTCACAAATTATTTTAATATAAGAATATTTTTGTGACATTCATGTTATATTCCTACCGACATACTGTAGTACACACAGGACACCGATTCCGATCTGCGCAGAGAATTTTTCTATAGGTAGTTTCTATGCATTTACATGCCGGCATGCCGGAAAGTCGGTTTCTGTTTTTTCTGTGCTTATCTCCATTCAAATACATTCAAATTCAAATATTTTTATTGAGAAAATAAAAAACATTAAAAAAAATCATATTCACAATAATAAATTTATACATATTTTACCCCCAAAATTGAGCAAAGCTCGTGCTTCGGAGGATTATAGGGTTGTATTTATTTATTTAATAAGTAAATTACTTCAAGCAAGAGAAAATACAAACATACAATAAACAAGCATTACAAACAGTGGCGAATTTGCCCTAAGGCCCAGTAGGCCCGGGCCTAGGGCGGCCGGATTTTAGGGGCGGCCAATCGTGACCAAAAACCATGACTTACCTATGTAAGTATATAATATGTATATTGGAAAGGTAAAATGTAGGTATCTATTGGTTATTTCGAAAATATATTGACAAGTGATTTACAAAGAAGATTATTGAAATAAAGGTTATTTCTTATTAAAATAAAAATTAATCCACGACTCGTTGGTCAGCTCGCGCAGACGCATGCAAAAGTTTGCGCGAATCGCAGAATGAATTGCATAAAGCTTTATTATCAACTAGCTTATACCCGTCTTGCTTTACGTTTTTGATTCCGATTGTCAGGCTTGATCGGTAGGTAATTAAACAGGTTCTAGTCTAGCTTCCCATTGCTTTGTAGACCTCTATAACTGACATAAGCACAGAAAAAGAAGAATGACACTTTTAATGTTTATTAAAATTTTGTATGAAAACTTAGCATATTAAAATGTACAGGGTCTTAGAGGAAAATTGCATGAGTTAGAAACATTTGTTAATAATAATAATATTGATGTCATGTGCCTCACCGAAATATGGTTAGATAAGTAAATATAATTGGAAATGCCAATTTTTTTTTCTTTTTTTTTACCCATCACGTTTCCCGAAGGGGGTAGGCAGAGAGTACGGATTTCCACTCTTTCCTATCCAAACAAACCTCTTTCGCTTCTTCCAAACGCATAACATTCCGCATACATGCTCTTCTATTCCTTTTACTCCTGACTTGGCCCTCCTCTAAGACGGCACCGATATGATCGGACCATGTCATTCGAGGTCGGCCTCGTCTGCGTGCACCCATTCTTTCAGATTTATATATCCTTTTAGTCATTCTATCTTCGTTCATTCTCTCTACATGCCCAAACCACCTTAATTTATTCACTTTCATTCTAGTCACTACACTAACATCCACTCCACATTCCTTTCTAATACTATCATTCTTCACCTTATCAATCAGTCTCTTTCCGCATATCCTACGCAGTGATCTCATTTCTACAGCATTTATTCCAACTTCCAGATTTTTCGTCCATGTCCATGCTTCACTCCCATACATCATTGATGGAATCAGGATTGCATTGTGCATCAATTGTTTGGATTTAAGAGATACATTCTTATTTCTCATTAGAGGTCTTAGTGCACCGCCAACCCTTCTACCAGCCAGTTTCCTTCTTTCAATTTCCTTTTCACACCTTCCATCTCTGCTAACAATTTAACAATTTTCCAAATTAGAATGTAAGAAGTAGGTTTAACAGAACAACCGCGATACGTGAAGGTTCATGTAGGTACTTATATTAATAAATAATAAATGGAAAGCTAAAAATAGATCGGATATGGTGAATCTGTCGGTAGAGAGGCACTGTGAGATAAGCTGCACCGAAACAAATCATGCAATAATATTCTGCATATACATATAGACCACCTTCGGGAAACCTAGATATTTTCTTCAAGGTGCTGGAGGAAGCGCTTGATATAGTGTGTAAAGGAAACAAGAAATCTGTGACGATTTGCGGCGACTTTAATATCAATCTTGACAACAATAACAACGACTGTAAGAAGTTACTGGACATAATGAACAGTTATTTACTGACACGCAGTTTTTATATACCCACAAGAATAACTCCTAAAACATCATCATGCATCGATAATATTTTTACCGATTTGAAAAGAGTGTCAAGGGAAGCTAAGTATTTCATACGATCAGACCACTTTGGATTGCTTATCAACTGTGAAATGGAAAATGAATCGAGGACGGATCTTAAAAAAATATGTATTTAGAAGACAGGTTACTGGAGAGAGAATTGATAGATTTATTTATTTATTAAATCATTCACGGCGTTAACGCCTTTTACATATCATTAATTTTTTAAGAAAGTGAACAAACAAAAATACCAACAATATCACACCAATCGAACACAATAATAAAACAATATAGATAAAACAATAATAAAAAATTAAAGTTTATGATAAAAAAGCACGTATCAATTTTAATTTTATTTAATTTAAAACAAAAGTAAAAGGAAAACATTAAGTATCTACATTAATACTATATCATTTACGAACAGGTTGAAAAGCAAGGGTCCCAGGTGAGAACCCTGAGGGACACCACTCGAAGCAAGAATTTCATTAGATATATGACAACCAATTTGCACTCTCAGGGATCTATCTGTTAGGTACTCCTCAAACCATCTCAATAAAGAGCCGCGTATACCGTATCCAAACAATTTCAATAGCAAAATATCATGAGGGACTCGGTCAAATGCTTTGGAGAAGTCGGTATAAACCGAGTCCACCTGAATTCCCCGTGAAACTGCCTCGACCAAATAGTTGCTGTAAATCGTCAAATTTGTCTGGGTTGATCGAGAGGGCATAAAACCATGCTGGAGGGGTCTAATGACTCTACAGAAAAAAACCACCGATTTTTGAAACCAAAATAGATTCGAACATCTTAGGGATTGAAGACAATATACAAATTGGTCTGTAGTTTGTGACTAAAGATTTATCACCCTTTTTGAACACAGGAGTCAAGAAACACTCCTTCCATAAAGACGGAAAACATCCGGAGGACAGCGATTCCTCAAACAGGTAAGCCAGAACAGGTGAAAGCACATCCATGCAACCCTTCAAGAAGACATTGGGGACACCATCCGGCCCAAAAGAAGATGATCCCTTCAAATCACGAATAGCACGCCGCACGTCCTCGTCCAGAATATGAATGCTTGGCAGATCGACTTCAGCAATCGCCTGAAAATCAAAACCGTTAGCCATCAGGCCCACTGTGTCGACATATACGCTACCGAAAAATCGAGCGAAGAGATCAGAAATCTCGCGCAAGGAATCAGCCGATTCATTACCGTAAAACATCTCATGTGGAAATGCACACTTTTCGTCGCCAATGCCTTTTCCGTATTTCCACAAACTATTAGCGTTACTCGGCATATCTGCCTCGATAGAATCTATGTAGGTCCGATAGCATTTTTAGACATTATGGAGCATTTCTGTCTTAAATCCGAGAAATGCAGGTAGTCATTATGAGCCATCGTTTCCTTATAGCGTCTCTGGGCTAACTTCTTACTCAAAATAAGCTGCCTCAACTCCGAAGTAAACCACTGTGGAAAATGTGAAGACTTCGCATATCTAACCGGAACAAACAGGTTTATAGTGTTGCGTATGTAGAAATAAAACTAGAGACCCTGCCGTAATCAACCCCACAAAAATCATAGGTACATAACAATGTAATCATCAGACCTCCGCGAAAGAGCTCGGCATCCCTCCATGGATATCTCAATTGGGGGATGATGATGATCAACACCCAGCAATTCCAACGAGGCAGGGCCAACCGAAATCGAACCAGTGTCGTCTGATAGGACCAGATCAAGAATTTTACCATTTCCGTTTCTTACTGAGTTAAATTGATTAAAATTCAAGTAACTAGATGACTCCAAAAATGCCAGCGAACAATCATCATCCAAACCATCCGCAGCCACACAGCAAGCGCCATCAGGTTCCACGACCCATTCAATGCGAGGCAGGTTATATAGTCGCCCAGAACAAGCATTCTACTTTTAGGAAATCTGTCCATCAGGACCTCCAAGGTGTTAAAATGTTCGGCGTATATGTATCAGAATTAGAGCCTGGAGGAATATACACAAGAATTGACTCATGTACCTACTAATTTTAATTTTACTATTTATGAAGATGTTGAAGCTAACATATTATTTAATGCTTTCTTTAATGAACTTATTGTAACACTCAACACTAATTTTCCAATTAAAAAAGTTAAACAAAAAGCAAAAACATGTAATAGTTGGGCCACAGCTGGAATACATAAATCCAGAGAACGCCTATATGAACTATATGACTTGAGAAACAATACTGAATCCGCGCAATTGAAGAAATATATTGGAAAATATAGTAAAATATTAAAATCAATTTGCGTTGAAGCCAAAACGAGATTTTTAGCCAGTAGAATAATCAGATTAAAACCGCATGGAGCATAATAAAGGACGAAACTGGGAAATCGGAACCCTCGGATACACGTGATGACCACATAAGAATCAAGCAGCTGAAGAAGAGCAATGGTATTGAAACTGCTAACCATTTCAATAATTATTTTATTAATGTAGCAGTGAAACTGTTAAACAATAAGGTGCCGAATCTAGAGGATATAAGACGATATGTAAAGATCCCGAAAAATTCAAATTTTGAGTTTAAAAATATTACTGAAAATGATATAACCTTGGCATGTAAAAACTTAAAATCAAAAAATTCTACGGACTTGTAACAATACGTCAACAATATTTAATGCGTGTTTAAAACAGGGAATCTTTCCTGACAAACTAAATAACGCAAAAATAGTGCCGATTCACAAAAGTGGAGATCGACATGATCCGGCTAACTACCGACCAGTTTCCATATTACCAGCCCTAAGCAAGATACTAGAAAAAATAATCGTAACCCAGCTTACGGAACACCTTGTTGTAAACAACATTCTTCATAAGAAACAGTTCGGTTTCCAAAAAGGCAAGAATACGACAGATAGCATGGCCTCATTGGTGGGAAAAATTCTGACCTCACTTGATGAGAAAATCGACACCTATGAAATATTTTGCGATTTATCCAAGGCTTTCGATTGTGTAAATCATGACGATCTCATTGAAAAGTTACGAATGTATGGTATTGATAATAATGAATGCGTCTTTTTTAAGTCTTACTTAAAATCTAGAGGACAAGCTACAGTAGTTAATAATGAGCTATCAGTTACTGCTGAAATGAAGTGTGGAGTGCCCCAAGGATCAATTCTTGGTCCTTTGCTTTTCCTAATATACACTAATGATCTACCAAATTGCATAGAGGGAAGTGGTGATATTTTTGTTGGAAGTATGATCTTGTTGTTTATGGAATTGTTAATATTTATTTTGTTCCAAATTTGAATGTCCTTTTTGTTTTTTCTTATGATGCTCAACTAACTTGATAATTTTTGTTTGCTCTTAAAACACCAATTGCTCTGTTGTTTTATTTGTTTTTTTTTCAGTTTTAAATAAATCATTTTAACATCAACTCTGAATTTTAATAAGAATTTTGCTGATACATCCTTAATAGTTAAAGATGAAACTAACAAAGCACAAAGTGCACATAAGGCCATGGCTGTTTTGGATAAAGCACAGGATTGGTTCGAAGCTAATAATTTGATGATGAACGTTAATAAGACTGGGGTAATGCACTTCTCTCTGAGACAATCAGTGCATCTTGATCCAGTTGTAATAGCGTTGACACAAAAACAACTAGAGGTTAAAAATGACTACAAGTTTTTGTGTGTTACAATTGATCGAAGATTACAGTGGTCAACACATATTGAGGGTTTATCAAAAAGTTCAATTCCGCCATTTACGCTGTACGAAAAATACGAGAAACGTGCGGTCAAATAGCAGCAAAATCTGTTTATCACGCATATTTCCACAGCATCATGGTCTATGGCCTATGGTATCTTGTGTTGGGGGGCTGCAACTGAGACTGAGTTTGGGAGGATATTTGTATTGCAGAAGCGAGTAGTGAGAGCGATTCGGGGTCTGAGACCTAGGAATAGCTATCGTTGACCTTTTCAAAGAATTGGGTACTCTCACGCTACAGTGTACCTATACCTATATATACGAGTGCTTGCTATATGCATGCAAAAATATAATGGAAACCCCACTAAACTCAGATCTACACGAATACAATACACGACACGGGAACACCGTTAAACCAATCAAGCATAGACTAGCTAAAATGTCGAAAATCTTTGTGGTCCTCGGAGTGAGGCTTTACAATAAACTTCCCCAAAGAATTAGTAGGATATCCACCGATGACTCTTTTCGAGGGGAGGTGAAGGCTTATCTATTAGATAGATGCTTTTATAGCCTCCACGAAATGACGAACCCATAAGTCTGGGGTAGTATTTTTTAGGTTTGCATCAGTTATTGGGGTTTCCTCACTTAAAATGTTTCATAGATATAGATAAATAGATATATAAATAGAATGGAAATAATTGACTGTAGATCCCATGCGATCTTTCTCTGCGTGTCTGTATTGTCTCTAATATTGATCGTTCTAATATTTATGTGTACATCTGAATTGTAAGTGACGAAATTCCTGGTGGGCCATTTACACCTGCCGGAATCGATAATAATAATGATATTAATAATTGTGATGATTGATGTCTTCTTTTGTTGAGTTTCAGTCCTTTTCTTTTTCTTTTTGCTATTTCTTGTGTATTTTATGTGCTTTAATTGTAACTTGACATGTCTAAGTGCCCAACTGGGTCTATGGAAATAAAAGTCTATTTCATTTCATTTCCCTACCGTGCCGACCATTTCCACTTTCACGGCACAAGCCTTTGCTTAGTGTGAAAGATGTCAAAAGTGTATGTGTGCTCACTTCGACTGAGCGCAGATTCATTTTATAAAAATAAGATAGAGCGTGTTTAAAATACCTACCTAAATTTAGTGATCGCCACACCTTAAACTTAATTTTTCTCAGCAGGTAGGTATGAGGTAGGCAGAGAGTACCTGCGGACGAGGGATATGAGCCAGTTAGGGTCAGAACCAATCACAAAAGGGATTCCCGCAGGGAGCGGGCTTGAGAGGAGCAGGATACCAATTTATATACAGGATACCGACCCTACTAAATTATCCGCAACAAAAAATAATCCTACCTGCCCCCTCCAAACGTATTTGCTACATTACACATATGCTTATGTACCTACTTATACCTACCACCAGCTGTTTTGCATAAAAATGTACCTACCAATTATAAGTATGTTATATACCTATAAGTAGGTAGGTACAAATAAAATTGGTTAGAAGTAGAAGTTGAGTGGTTCATATTTTTTCGTACGGTATACCTGCGTAGGTCTTGTGTTCTGAAAAAAATTAAATAGATATTAATGTATTTTTAGTAGGTAGGTACTTACAGTAGGTATTTATATTCAATTCTTCTGTAATTTCGATGACGATGATGATCCCCGTAAAAAATAAAAGGCCCGGCCCGGACGACATACCTGAAGTTATCAAAGAAGCAATAGAAGTGAACCCGAACGTAAAGAAAGAACGATGTGTTTACTTTGATAAAGTGCGCCTGAAGATAATAGATTGGTAGGTAGACGTGTGGGAGTGGTTAGTACGGGGGAGTGCCAGACCGAAACCACGTGCTAGGTACTCACAATGTGAGGGACGTATGTGAAAGAAATAGCGGCACCTCGCTCAAGGCAGCACGAAAACTGGTTTGAATGGTTGAAATGGCAGTCGATTTTTAAATCAACGAATTTAGTTGACTCAATGTTGGATAGCTGCGAGAAGGAGCTGGTATTTAGATTCTTAAAATAAAAGGATATTCGGTACCTCTCCGTGCACATATGAAGCAGGAACTGTTATAATAATGCTAGGACCATACAGACAGACAGAGGCAACCATTCCCAATCATGCGCACTGTTCATGCTCCTCCCACACACCTTTTTGTTTTTTAATAGAGGGCTAGAAATAATTAATAGAGTAGAATGACAAACGTCTTATGAACATCGGAACTATACGTTGCGTTAATCTTTATACACGGTGTTAAGTTGGTAGTGGATAAACCGAAGCAGGGAGGTAGAAGACGTCAATACCTATGGATATATGACCCCCATGTATATTCAGCGATATTGGGTGGTTCAAAAATTATTTACCTTTTTGTGAAATTTTAATAAAAACTGGATTACTTACTAAACTACTTCACTGTAGCTAAAATATTTAGACTACGGTCATATTTTTTGTGAAATAGTCAGATAGTGACCCTTACGTAAAGTATTATTGCTATGAGTCAGCACCCGATAGCTTTTGTCCCCGATAAATTTTCTAAAATCTTTCAAAGGCTCCTGACAAAAAATTTCACGGAACGTTTTTTTCTACAAACTTTCTTAAAAACTTCTACTATTTATGGAGAATCATCCCTGCAAATTTCATTTGGCTGCTATAATGGGATCATGCTAAAACGCTCTCATATGTGTGTGTGTGTGTCTTTATGTTTATTTATCCCCCATAGACCTCTTGCGAGGCACTCGGGTGACAAAAACAATAGAAAATGTGGAAATCGATGTCAATGGGGTGTAAAAGGTCTCATTGACATCTCGTCAATGTGCAAAACTACGATCATTTCTACGATCTACGATCGGGAGGTGGTTGTATAACTTCACGCTCATGCATACGAAGCTCTTTGATAATTTTGTCAGTCTATGTCCTATAGGCCGCAGTAGAGTTTTATTACGGGTATCGTGGTCATGAAATTTTGAGTTTTGGGGAGTATTTGACAAGTTTTTTTTGCGTACTTTAAGCATTCAAGTATGAATAAACTTGGTAGAGTTAAAATACCTTGTTCCTTAAACACGTCTCTACATGACTCTCTCGGGGTCATGCCCAACAGGGTTCGGACAGCACGTTTTTGTAAAATAAAAACTCTCAGTGCACCGGATCCCATGCCCCAGAACATCACCCCATATGACATGATAGAGTGGAAATATGCATAATATACAGATTTTGCTGTGTCCGTTCCACAAATGTCCTTAATTTTTTTAATATCATAAATTGCAGACCCTTATCCACAGTGATCCCCAAGAACCTGCAATTATCAACCAGGTCTATACCCTTTTCCATCAGTGCTACCGCAATCGGATCAGTTCCATCGGACTTTCCCAGAGAGAAGATAACAGCATTTGTTTTCGTCATATTAAGTACCAGAGAATTATCACCAAACCAAGATTCCAAATTAGATATCGTGTTAATGGCATTTTTACTGATAAATCGTTGTTTTTTCCACCCTTTAAAATTAAAGAGGTGTCGTCTGCAAACATAATAATCTCAGAGTTTGTGTTAGTAATGCTACGCAAGTCATTAACGTAGATGATAAATAATAGTGGACCAAGAATGGATCCCTGAGGAACTCCATTTCCGATAACAGCTCTTTCAGACCTAGTACCATCGATTTCAACACACTATTTATTTATTTGTAACGCATGAACGAACAACAGTTATGATAAAGTACAATATATGAACGAAAACAATATTCAGTCAACTGTCACCCAATTACTCATGCATCCTTGGAAGTCTTTACTTTTCAGCATTTACTAATATCCTTAGTCATTCGTCCTCAATCACCATTCACCATATTATATATACGAGAGAGAGAAAAAAGTAGGTATACCTATACATACAAAACAAAAGAAAAAAAAACAAGTAGAAATGAAAAGAAAGTTAAATAAAATTATAAGTCACCATTCATACACACATCCACTCAGAACACACACACACATCAGACAAACAACAAAAAATACATAGAAATATAAAATGTATAAAAGAGGAGTAGGGAGTGGCGGGAAAGGAAAGGATAGGAGAAGGGACTGTCACATTATGTCGGAGTATGTATCGTCTTGAGTATCTGTAATGTAGTGTTCTTGAAAGCGGGGAGCGTAAGTCCAAAGATATCTACGTCGATCAGGAGTTTGTTGTATGATGTCATGAGTCTGTTTATGGGGTTCCTTTGTCCAGCATTAGTGTTGACGATCTTTCAAAAAAGATCTGAAAAAGCTGCCTTCTTCATTCTTTATACCATAATATTCCAGTTTCTTTATTAAAATGTCATGGTTTACACAATCGAAAGCCTTGGACAAGTCACAAAAAATGCCATTAGCATTCTGTTTGTCATCCAAGGCCTTTAAGATAGTATCCAGTAAACAAGCGATACTATCTAATGTACTTTTTTCCTTTTTGGAAACCAGATTGCGCTACATTTATGAGTTTATTATTATCCAGATACACTTTTAACTGGTCGAAACAATATTTTCAATGATTTACTTAGAGCTGGCAATATAGAGATTGGCCTATAATTACCAGCTTCAAGTCTGTCTCCTTTTTAAAAAATTGGCAAGACCTTAGCAAACTTTTGACTGTCAGGAAATATCCCATTTTTAAAGCAAATGTTAATAATATAAGTTAGCAGGGTTGGTAAATACTTAATCTATTATTTCTTTTAACAGTCTTGTTGAAATGTGCCATAGGTCGGTGGTATTTTTTTATTTCAATTGTTTGCATGCCTTAATGACATCATTATTAGTAATATTTTAAATTTAAAATTTGTGTTCAAAGTTGGATGAGTGTTAGTAGATAATATGGTTTAAGGCAGTGTTCCGCAAACTTTTTGTGTTCAAGGTACACCTACCAAAACAAAAAAATTCAGAGGTAGGTACACCAATGATTTTTTTGTCCCCCCCCCCCCCCATGTAACACGCCGTAATGTTTTGTTTTTTGCGCCCCCCCCCCCCTCCACTCCCCCTTTCCTTTCCCTAAACACCCATGTGGCTAGCCAGTCATTGATCGTCCTAAGCCATTCTTTTTCGGTTTAATAATAGTCCAGAGTTAAAAATCACAATTCGCATTAGTAAGTTGTGGTAAAATAGTGATAGCATTGCAATAGCGCGCTTTGAATACAGAGATACTTAGGATTATGGCCAGCTCTTCGTATTTTTTTTTATTTTAAAATCCAATCAGTGCCGAGAATGCATTTCGTACCCAGTCCATAGGTTGCAGGTCACACAAAGGTAAGTAACAGTTCATTTTTTCTGCCAATTGTCCCCCATAGTATTTCCCTATCAATGCCGGCAATGTTTTCTTAATTGGCAGACATAACGAAACATTTCATAAGGTACCACCATTGACAGCGCACCTGATGATACACATACACAATCTTAGCGTGAAAGCTTTCAATTTTGTCCTGGAGACGTTAAAATATTAGAATTCCTGCCTTCCATTTTTCTGTTGAGCTCATTTAAATGAGCGAATATGTCATCATCAATGAACACAGAAGACAAATCTGAATCACGAGCCTCTAACAATATTTGGGTCTCAATTTTTCGCGGCACACCAACTGAAGACCACAGCACACCAGTGTGCCGCGGAACACCGTTTACGGAACACTGGTTTAAGGCATTGTCAACAGATGGTCCAAGGGAATATTTTATTTTATTTTATTTTATTTTTATTGTTTTAAAAATGCCACTGTTTAGCATGACGGTAAAAAACCTTTGCGCCAAACAGTGTTGTCAGTATGTTGGCTATATTTACAAAATAGTTCTTAAAAAAGTTTGCTGTGTCTAATAAGGTCAAATTGTTAGTTTCTTTAAGACTAATTTTCTTGTTGTAGAAACAATTGTCACAACTCTCCCAGTTTCCTGTTTAATAATATCCCAGGTAGTTTTTATCGGGTTATTAGAGTTTAATATTTGGTCACATAAAAATTTTCGTTTGGCCTCTTTACAGACTCTTTTTAATACAGCGCTATAACACCTTGCATAAGTGTGAACTGCTTCGGAATTATCGTATTTTTTTCTACCATACAGGTCGAAGAGTTTCTCCCGTGAGATTTTTATGCCTTTAGTGGCCCATATGATTGAAATGATTGCCATGGTTTGGATTTTATCCTTTTTAATGGGAGGTGATGTTCCAGTTCATAGCTTGTGCAAGTATCAATATTCAACACTTTTTCATTAAGACACAACCTTAATTGTTATATGGGTGGTAAAAGCCAGTTTATTTGAAGTAGGTAGGGGAGACCTAGGAGAGTTGTGACAATTTTTACTCTTTTTAAAATATATCAGTCAAAAATAGTCCTATCTCTACGAAACTTTTACCGTAAAATATTAACTTATTCGACTACATAAAGCTACCGTAAAAAAATATTTAGCACCCAAGTTCAAAGAATAAATCGACAATAACAAAAGAGACTCGTGTCACAACTCTCCTAGCAACGAGGTGAGTTGTGACATAGGACGAGGTAAGTTGTAACAAATATGTTTTTGGGGTTTTTTAAGGTGGATAATTTAATTAATAATGCTGTTGGTCAATAAAGTATCTTTATTATAAAAAAACATAAATATTTCAGAAATATAACTGCCTTAATTTGCCTTTGGAATGTAATCACAACCTATAAAATCAATGTATACATGTGATTGATGCTGTGCCTGACTATGTTTTTTATATTATGTATCACCTGTTTAATTGCCCAGTCATTGTATACTTTAAATAAAATAAAATAAAAATAAAATAAGTCACTCATAAGTTTAATCAGTCAACATTCTAAATGCTAATGTTATAGTAAGGCATATGTCATCAAAAACTTGATTGAGATCAAAATAAAATCTAAAATTAAGTTCTGCTTAAAATCTAATCAGACATACAGTTATGGCACGTATATTGGAGCTCTCCTCCAGTGCAAGCTTCATGCATTCCATGCACTGGACCCGAGTCTCTTTGGATTTACTGTTGGAAAACGATTCAAGGCAACACAAGCAAAAACAATCATCTTCTTCGTCGTCATCCTTATCGTCAGCATCATTATTAACCTTCTTTACTTTTTTGACCTTTTGTGTTTGTTTTCCTTTCCCCTTCGTAGTTTTTTTCTTGTCCTCGTCCAAAACAGGCATTTTTACTTTCCGTACGTTTCTACTAGCTTCGATAGCAGCAATTTCATCCTTTACATGTGTGTCTGTTAGCACAGCAGATTTTATTTTGCGTCTATTGTTTTGCTTGCCCTTTCTAGGGGGAGCTTTTGGCATAGGTCTGAACACTTCTGGTGAGAACACAACGGAGGTTGTGGCGAGCGGACTACGGGTGTTGGATGAAGAGGCTATATAGGTTCAATTCTACACTGTGATTCTTCATCAATTGCCCTCTCATTGACAACGTCGTTGTTCAAAATAGACGGAGTGGATGGAGATATCGTGTAACAATCGTCTTTATCAGTTCTGTGATCGTCATAATCATGAGACCTTGAAGTAGTGGCTTCCAAATGGTCTGTGATTAATGTATCCTCGTTCTGAGGCATATCACTTATTATGTTCGGATTAGAAGTTCTTGCAACTAAAATTTCTGCAGCTTCAGCAACATCTACAGGTGGCTCTGTCGCATTATTTAAAACACGATCAGTTACCTGACTGGGAAGGAAATCATCTTCTCCAAAAATATCAGCTAAGTTAGCGTCGTAATCTTTCCTTTTTTTTATATATCGAGACAAAGACATATACCTAGTTAAGATTATACGATGATGCAGCACTTCTGAGACTCTGCCCCCTTAGCGTTACTTCTTCATAAGCCAGTTCATAAATTTCCTTACTAGCCATGCCCCTGTCTGTCTTCCTCACATATTTATTAGGCATTCTGAAAGAAGAATACATAATCTTTTATGCGAGCAAAACGAAACGAAAACATTTAGCATTAAAAAAATAATCGAGGAGAGTTGTGACAGTCTGTCACAACTCAGGACGAGACTGTGCCCATCACCAGAATATGCGTTGGATTCGTCAAAAAGGTGTTGTGTTTCGACATTGTGCGCATGTGTCTCGTCAGGACCATCTCACAAAATGGCCGACACACATCGTGAAATCCGATGAAAGCGGGGAGCGCCGCATAACATGACTGAAAGTGATGACCTAGGATTTGTCACGAACTGCATGTGTAAAACATGCACCTCGATAGACAAAAAAGGTCATCAGCTTTTCACAGGAAGAAATATTAAGATGTAAGTTTTACTCCATTTCACTGTGATCAGTTAGGCAGAGACTATGCTACTGCACTTGCATATGGGACGAGACTGTGCCCATCACCAGAATATGCGTTGGATTCGTCAAAAAGGTGTTGTGTTTCGACATTGTGCGCATGTGTCTCGTCAGGACCATCTCACAAAATGGCCGACACACATCGTGAAATCCGATGAAAGCGGGGAGCGCCGCATAACATGACTGAAAGTGATGACCTAGGATTTGTCACGAACTGCATGTGTAAAACATGCACCTCGATAGACAAAAAAGGTCATCAGCTTTTCACAGGAAGAAATATTAAGATGTAAGTTTTACTCCATTTCACTGTGATCAGTTAGGCAGAGACTATGCTACTGCACTTGCATATGGGACGAGACTGTGCCCATCACCAGAATATGCGTTGGATTCGTCAAAAAGGTGTTGTGTTTCGACATTGTGCGCATGTGTCTCGTCAGGACCATCTCACAAAATGGCCGACACACATCGTGAAATCCGATGAAAGCGGGGAGCGCCGCATAACATGACTGAAAGTGATGACCTAGGATTTGTCACGAACTGCATGTGTAAAACATGCACCTCGATAGACAAAAAAGGTCATCAGCTTTTCACAGGAAGAAATATTAAGATGTAAGTTTTACTCCATTTCACTGTGATCAGTTAGGCAGAGACTATGCTACTGCACTTGCATATGGGACGAGACTGTGCCCATCACCAGAATATGCGTTGGATTCGTCAAAAAGGTGTTGTGTTTCGACATTGTGCGCATGTGTCTCGTCAGGACCATCTCACAAAATGGCCGACACACATCGTGAAATCCGATGAAAGCGGGGAGCGCCGCATAACATGACTGAAAGTGATGACCTAGGATTTGTCACGAACTGCATGTGTAAAACATGCACCTCGATAGACAAAAAAGGTCATCAGCTTTTCACAGGAAGAAATATTAAGATGTAAGTTTTACTCCATTTCACTGTGATCAGTTAGGCAGAGACTATGCTACTGCACTTGCATATGGGACGAGACTGTGCCCATCACCAAAATATGTGTTGGATTCGTCAAAAAGGTGTTGTGTTTCGACATTGTGCGCATGTGTCTCGTCAGGACCATCTCACAAAATGGCCGACACACATCGTGAAATCCGATGAAAGCGGGGAGCGCCGCATAACATGACTGAAAGTGATGACCTAGGATTTGTCACGAACTGCATGTGTAAAACATGCACCTCGATAGACAAAAAAGGTCATCAGCTTTTCACAGGAAGAAATATTAAGATGTAAGTTTTACTCCATTTCACTGTGATCAGTTAGGCAGAGACTATGCTACTGCACTTGCATGCTGCACTGCACTGTCATATTCTCAAGTCGTTTCTTATTATAATTATTATTATTTTTGATACGATTCTGCATTGTTGATATGAAAGAGAAGCTGGATACTATATTTGAAAAAAAAAACTTCAAATATTTTAATAAGACAATAACTGTTAAGACAGTTCAAATGAAGAGATATATAATTTCAAATGATATATCTCTTTATATAAAAATGGAGCCTTATATCCCTTAGAACCTTCTTAGTGCAAAAAAGATTCTACCTTTAAATTTGAATTTGCATTTGACATAACTGTAATTTGGTAAAATGCTCCCTGCGTTGCAAAACAAATTTATTTGAAGTGGTCGGTAGCCCATCGGTTCAGTCGACAAAAAAAAATATAACATGTAACTATAAAAAGTCCTTTAAGATAGATTTAGGTATTTGAATATCCCTAAAGGGGTTTTGTAGAGGTTTTATTATATACCTACAGGTGTTAGCGTTCAGCCAGTTTAGGAAGATATACCAAATATAATGTGAGCGAAGCCACGGGTAACAGTTAGTCATATTATAAGAATTTTCATTGGTCTTCCTGGAAATGACTTAAGAGATATGAAAAAGCAATATTTTTAGGAAATATATTTGTGGTATTTTCTTACGAATATAAAAGACAATCTTTGTAATTATAATCCAAATAAAAAAATTCTTGGTCCATATTCCCGATACTACCATTTCCATGGCCTTTATTCCTGTCCCTCACACTTTGCCTTCATCCCTTTACCCTCAGATACGCCTGCATATATTGTGACAATTTTTTTGTCAGGTTTTTTTTTATTGTGTTTCTTACTTCATACCATTTGCGTGGGTATTTACTTTACTGGTGTTTTTATATTATTATAATTTGTGAGATAATTTTTGTATCACGAATATCTGTCTAATAAAATAAAAACAAATACATTTTGGATATCACTGTGACAGTTAAAGTTTTTAATGCTGTTTTTTATTTTAAAACATTCTTAATTTTAATGAAACAGCATATTTCAACTGTTCACACTAAGCCAGCATCGGAAACAGCAGTAGAAGACTGTCTTAAGCCCGTTGTGGTTTAAATTTGTATAAAATTATTCTCTAAAGAATCTGACAATGACTGGTAGGTATTCTCAAATTCACATTCCAACTCAACCCAAGAAGCTCTTGCTTAGAATGTAATCGGTTGCCAGTAGTTACACTACTAAATTATTGGATAAAACATTTTTAGAATACAGAAATCTCAAGTCTCAATAAAAATTGGATAGGACGCAACTCAATCGTCTGTTTTTCATTTCAGAATAATACCATTATTCTCAAATGAACGTTGAGTTGGAACGTGAAGTTGAGAATACCAGCCATCAAGTGATTTAATCTAAGTAGGTACCTGTCAAAATAGTAGGAAAACGACGCAAGAATCCCTAAATATTTGGAACGTTGTTTCGATACGATGATCTTACATACTGCAAAGGCCTTCATTTCCTATGTATCAACATTCTAAATAGTAGGGGAGACCAGCCTAAGTTGGCGAAGTGCCTAAGATGACGAATGCTGTTTTTTTCTGTGAAATGTATGAGTGAGAACACACTATACGATGAAAAGAATCAAGAATAGTATACTGACTACGGATCAAATCAGCCTGTCTCGTGTCGGCAAAGTGTTTGCACGTGAACTGCGGTTTGCTGTTTTTTGTGTCCTTGATGTAAAAAACAGTGTTTCAAAACACTGTTTTAAAGAATATCCGTATATTTAAGATAAAAACTGACTACATATTTGATATAAAGGTGTATTTTACTATATCATGTAAATAAATTTAAATCATTAATATTATATTTATGAATTATATTTGTATCTCTTTTTAAAATATCACTCACGGGAAAGATGACGCGGGTAAGTTGACGAATTCGTCATCTTACCCTACATAATGCAAATTATATTTTTGGTTGTCATCTTTTATTGTGAACTTTTTTATTGTTAAGGTTGATCAATATACATGTTGTAATTGCTCATTAACAGTC
Source organism: Mystacides longicornis (assembly GCA_963576905.1). Classification (NCBI taxonomy): domain Eukaryota; kingdom Metazoa; phylum Arthropoda; class Insecta; order Trichoptera; family Leptoceridae; genus Mystacides; species Mystacides longicornis. The sequence goes on along the minus strand of OY756429.1, from coordinate 31,654,950 downwards.
ATGGAAAACGTTGTAATTCGATGTCCACTATGTATGGAGGTTTATGAAGCACCTCCAGCTGAAGATTGGTTACAGTGCAAGATTTGCAAATCCTGGTGGCACGAAAAGTGCAGTAACTACGAAGGAGAAGGGGAATTTAAGTGTGATTCATGTGAATAAACGTTAAATTTTTATTTTTAAGTTGGTTTTTCATTTTATGGTGTTAATTTCTATTTTATTTTTTTATTTATTTCATGTTGATTTTTTTAAATGATTTAGGTACATATGTTTGATATTATGTATCAATTCGTTTTTAAATACAATAAAAATGTTTTATTCCTATATATTTTTTAATTTAATCTAGAGTTGTAAGACAGAACCCATACTATGATGCAATTCGTCAACTTTCCCTATGCATATAGTCATCTTACCCGGCATACGGGTAAGATGACGAATTTGAGGATGTTTTCTAAATACAATTTTTCTATAAATCCTTATGTTTTAGTAAAAATTAATGCTTGTTTTATTGTAGGCAAATGTATTATCTATAATATAGTAAAATATTTTATTTAAATAAATATTCCATTAAAGGTGATATCTTACAAATCCCTTAACATCGCCAACTTAGGCTGGTCTCCCCTAAGTACATTTAAAAAAAAAATAAAAAATCGCCATGGGGTATCGAATCCTAAAGCTCCAGCGCGAATGTTGCCTTGGAACTGAACCTTGGACTAAACCACTAAAACAACTAATTATCTCAAATACCTATTTACACTTACCTAATCGAAGTTTTAGAATACATACCTACATATTTACAATTTAGAAACAAATTTAGTAAATATTGTAAACCATTCTCAATATCTCTTGCAATTCCATGTGTATTTTGATAATTAATATTATAGGTACTCTTCTGACCGTAATTTGGCTTGATTCAACTTCTTAGCTTCGTTCGTTCAGTTGGTGGAGGTACCTACTTTTCGACGCAATATTACTGAAGCAATACCGATTGACGAAATCGTAGCAAATAGTTCTGTTAAATAAATAAAGCTTTATTACCTACTCATAAGTACAATGTGGCAATAAAAAACATTTGGAGAGTATAGAAAGGGCGGACTTATCCCGAAGGATCTCTGCCATCCAACGCATCAATAAAGAACTGTCCGTAAAGAATCTTTAAACTCTATAATGCGTTAAAATTCTTCGAGCTAACCTTCTTCGTCGTTTCCTCACCTAAATTAATTATATCGGTGAAATCAAACTATTGCCACGTTGAAGTGATATCGGTATAGGAGATGGACATAGCTGGGGATATGTGTTAAGAATGCCGAATGACAGTTGGCTGTGAAGTGCGCCGTTCTTCCTCCCATCAGGGTCCCGAAGACTTGGATAATCCTCTTATACCGTGTTCCGCTCCTTCGAACCAGAGCTGGGGGAGTTGGTGTGGGAGGAGTTCATAAGCAATGCGCAAATTCGAGAGTAATGGAGAGCTCTTCTTACCTCCCTATGCCGCTGAGTGGGGTTCAAAGGGAGTTTGGATTTGCTTTGATTGATATCGGTACATATACTCACCTCTCAACTGATTTGACATCTTGATGTTGAAATTTAAGGTATTCATCTAATCCACTTTTGTATAGCCCAACGTATTGATTGTAAAGTAAATAATTTATGTCCATTTATATTGAGCATCTTCTATTGCGATTGCAATTTTCCGAATTCGGTGGTGAGTTTATGATACAGTAAAAATTAGTATTCTCATAAAAAGATCAGGTTCTTCAAATCTCATTAAAACTTCCCTAAAATACACAATGACATCCACACAATATGTTGGATACCTTTGAAAAATAAAAACTATTCTTAAGGTTCCCCAATCGTAGAGATAAGAGACGAAATTTATTTATTAAATCTACTGTCATAATAAGAGTAATAAGACCATTAACAATATTAAGATACAAAAAATCACACTTAGGTACAAAATGTAAACTGTTTGATGCGTGTGTGTCGGTGTGTGTTGCCCATTCTTCTCTATGGGTGTGAGTCCTGGCACCTGACCAAAGCCCAGGCACAAAAAGTATCTGCATTCGAAACGAAGTGCCTCAGGAGAATTTTGGGTATAAGATGTTACCACCGCATCACGAACGAAGCTATACGCCTGCGCACCCAGCGTGAGCCCATCACTTCTAAGTACTATTATGTGTAGGAGATGGACTCGGCTGGGACATGTGTTAAGGATGCCGAATGACAGTTGGCCGAGGAGGCTTCCTCCCATCAGGGTCCCGAAGACGAGGAAGACCCTCTCACACTGTGTTCCGCTCCTTCGAAGCAGAGCTGAGGGACGTGGACATGGTGTGGGAGGAGGTCATAAACATTGCGCAAGATCGAGCGAAATCGTCTGGCCTTATATCGCCTCGTGTGAGCACCGCATAAGTATTGCATTCATCGATCGTGTCAAGTCAGTGGCGAAACTACAAAGTAGGTAGATGGGAGGGTTCGTACCTAATGGCAAATTCAAATTACTTAAACTACAAAGTGTAGGTATTGATCTTGAAAAGGTCTTTGATAGAGTCCCTAGAAATCTTGTATGGAAAGCAATGCAGGCACACGGTATACCGGAAGCGTACCTACATCACACTGGTGCAGGACATGTAGGTATAGTGATATTAACACGAGGGTGAAGGGACCGGCAGGCATGAGCGAACCGTTTCAAATTGGGGTAGGTGTGCATCAGGGGAGCTCTTAGTCCATTTAATTTTAATTTAAATAAATAAATAAAATAAAAAATAAATAAATTTAACTATGTTTCTCTCTGAGGCCGAAAAAATGTGACTCGGCCCAAACAGCCTTAACTGACATCAATAAATACCGCGAATGAATGCAAATTTTTAGGAGTAGGTAACCATAGATAGCAAATTACAATGGTCATCGCATATTGAGCAGCTTTGTGGTAGATTAGGATCTGCAGTTTTCGCTATAAAAAAATTAAAGACATATAGGTATGTTAAAAATTAAAGACATATTATATTTTTTTTTGTGAAATCACTTAAAATGAACAAATTTTATTTAATTGTATAAAAATCATCTTACCATATTCCCTCTGACTCATCATTATAAATTTAACTCTTGACTGTTCTCATTTTATTTCTTATTAATTATTTCTGACTTGATCTGACTAAAACTTCACCACATTGACTTTCTATTTATTTCGTTTGTTAAACTGTGATAATTAAAACTGGAGACTATGTATTTGTTGTTGATTATATCGTTATTATTTTTTATGTGTTACAAATCTAATCCTAATTGACGATGGATATAGAATCGCATTGGTCCAAAATGACTGGCGATGCGATTTTATACTCCTGATTATCATTATAATGTGTACCACCCACTTTGATCTGTCCAGATTTTTGTTGTTGTTAATAATTTGTATACCAAACTGTATTAACATGTAAATGGCTTTACGCCGTGTGTTGAAATAAATAAATAAATATGTGATATAAAAACAGCGAAAACAGTCTATTTTTCATACTTTCATTCGGTAATGACCTATGGAGTGTTGGTTTGGGGGGGGGGGGGAGGGACGGGTTTCTCCAGAGTGTTTATTCTCCAAAAACGCGCAATAAGGGCAATATTGGGAATGCAGCCGAGGGACACTTGCCGAAATGCCTTTAAAGACCTGGCCATAATAACATTGGCGTGCGCATATATATACAGGAATGTGTGTTGTTTGCTCGGAGAAATCTGATAAACACACCCCTTAACTCGCATCGCCATGTATACGAGACTAGGCGCGGGGATGAGATCCGACCCGTCCAACACCGACTTACCAAATTGTCCCGGAGTTTTGTGTGCAATAGCGAGGCCATTCTCCCACGAAGATACTCACAAGCTACGCGACTGAGACGCAATCCATTGGTCGTCGACGCGTATGCTACTCTATCAAGCTAGGTTCCGCACACGACGCTACCCAAACTTATGACCACATTCATTTATTTGTTGTATCTCTTGAGAATACACGCTCGTTCACAAAATGTCCAGTGATTCTAGCGATGAAGATAATGTTCTTCTCTTAATTTATAAAAGGAGTAGGTAATCGAAAAAAAAGAAGATTTTGGGTGCACTCATACATCCAAAGAAATGTTAACTGTAGGGCATTTGTCGCTGCTATAGAACTACATGAGAATGATGATAATAAGTTTCTTCATTTTTATAGAATGTCAAAAGAATCTTTTTCTAATTTGGTGCAGTTGTTAGCTACACATATTCATAAAAAATACAACGACGAGAGAGTGCGTGTGCGAGTTGAATTTCTTTCCTATCTCAGCCCACGCCTTATCTCGTACGTCTTTCCTTACATAATCCGGCAGTCTATAATTATATAAACATGGATAATTTTCAACCTCCTGAACAAATTTAATGTTTTCCGCTTGTTCTGACGCCATTTTATTACGATTCAGGTAGCGTCGCAGTCGCGTTGCAGTCTCTTGCGACCAGCATGACCAGTCGCATGCAACTGGTATCAAACGCGTCGTAGACGCGTTTTGTCGTGTGCGAAACCGATCAAATATGTATGCAAGCGACTAACGAGCGACGCGTATCATACGCGTAGGAGACTCAAGTTGCTTGGGGGTTTCCTCGTGGGAGAATGGCCTAAGACTATATAACAAGCTGCCTCAAAACATCAAATCTCTCGAGGACGAAGCTTTTCAGAGTGAAAGTGAGTGATCTTGTTGAAAAATCCTTTTATTCAGTCGACGAAATGTTAAATTGATATGTAATGAGTGGAATGAATCTGTTTGTATTATGTTGTCCTGGGCCACCCAGTCTATAATAACACCTCCTCCCCTCTAAAACATTAAACATTTTTAAAAGCAAAAAACATTTATTGTTTGATTATTGCTATTATTGTTTAATTATTTTTGTACTGACGAATGTATTAGTAGCCCTTTACACCACGCAGGATTTATGTTATTCTCTTATTTAAGCTCTTATTTTGTACATAGTGTGAAACTATAAAATGTTGTATTGTGTATTATTTGTTGACAATTCCGAGTGCCCTATGGGGCCTATGGACAATAAAGAATTTGAATTTGAATTGAATTTGAATTACATCACAAGGGATCTGCAGCAGCCAATACCGTGGTGCTTACTATATGCTGATGACATAGTACTTATAGACAGGAAAGCATCTGACCTTCAAGATACCTTTAACACGTGGGTAAAAGAACTAGAAAGACACGGTTTGAGGCCAAGTCGCACAAAAACAGAATACATGGAGTGTGACTTTGGAGGGACGGAGAGCACGGGCCACGATATACTGATTGATAATAAAAATAAACTTCCCAAAGTATCACAATTCAAATACCTAGGATCAATGTTGACGAGCAATGCTCATGTTGAGGCTGATGTCAACCACCGAATCAGTACTGCATGGTTGAAGTGGAGATATTTGTCTGGTGTGCTCTGCGACAAAAGAATGCCTATAAGAACTAAAGGTAAAATATACAAAACCGCGGTAAGACCTGCAATGTTATATGGAGCAGAATGCTGGACAACAACCAAAAAGCATGAGCAACAGTTGCACACTAAAGAAATGAGCATATCAGAGGATCATTTAAGGTGGCTCCTATACCCGATAAAATGAGGGAGACCAGACTGAGTGGTATGGTCATGTGATGAGACGTGATGCGGACTATTCAGTGAAAACAGCGCCGAGTATTCCCACAAAACCGAGAGGGAGAGGAAGACCCCCGGCAACCTGGTGGACCGCAATTGAAAGGGAGTTGGCAGCACAGAATGTCCCTCAATCAACAACCCAGGACAGAAGATCCTGGCGCATGTGTACAAGGAGGCCTGACCCTGGTTAAGCCGAGAAAAAGGCAGGGCAAAGAAGAAGAAGACAAAGTGTAGGTATGGGAGGGTTGGCAAATGGCAAATTGCTTAATCCTTCTCAAATAAAACAAAAAATTGCTTGTTAAAATTTAAAAAGTATTCACCCCGTTAGCACACCTCCGCTGCGGATTAGCCGAAGCGACAACGGTCACATCTGTCAGTTTCTGCGCGCCATGTTGAGAGTGAGATAGCATGCTCAAACACGTACTGTTTTCTATACATTCATCTCTCTCTTGCGGTGTTTCGCCATAGATTACTTCAAATTGTATTCACACCTCCGCCTGATATTTCGCGGATCCGTGTGTTTCGCATTCCGCCCGCTTTTGAAGTTGTCAAAATCGACAGAATTTTGGAGCGAAATTGAAGCGAACGTCATGTTTTCCATAGAAATCAAAGATGGAAACGTTTACTGCGTTTTGTTATGGGATGGTTTGCAGAAGTTGGATGTGCATATTTTCTAAATTGTAAGTAAAAACGTTGTTGAGGTGTGCTAACAGCCTCAATGATGTTGATAGTTTCGGCCGAGGGTGCTTGGTAAGTACTAGTCCATTTTCACTGATGTAAAAATAAATAACGAGTCTTCACTTTGTGCTACTACGAATTATTTTTATAAACATAAACATGTTTTCGGGAGCGACTGCTCCAATCGAATCCTCAAATGGACAAAGACTAAAGTGGTTTGTAGAGTAGCGGTTACGATGACGGCTCTTCCACGACACAAGCTTTAAGTAGCTTACTGTGAAAGAGACAAAGAGTGTATTTGTGTTCACTCAAAGTGAACACAGATTCATTTAAAAAAAATAGGTACATAGATATATAAATGAATGTAAAATATTCTTACAGATTAGTTAAGTAGGTATGTGTGTGATACAAAAACAGCATTAAACAAAGGGTAAACTTATGAATACCTACTATAAAAAAATTACAACTATACAATGTTGGTAAATGTGACTTATTATAAGCTAATGCGGTGTTCAGACGAGGCGAATATCGCCAGGCCACTGAAATATCGCCAGCCAATTGAACCGTGTGAACAGATTGTCGATAAATCTGAAGCGATAAAAATGGTTGAAAGCGATATCGCCTCAAGTTGAACCCCTTTCAACTTTTGTATCTGGTGGAACGATTCACGCATGCGCAGATATGCGCGGCGTCCGTATGTTCTGTTTCTTGACAGTTGACAGCACTGCTCTAAATTTATTTCTCCTTAGAATCCAATTCCGCACCCAATATCTGTGTTTTTTTTATTTTTCCTCAATTAGGAGTCTTTTTATATCGTCTAAAACAATATTTTCAACTTACTCCGCGACTTCTACCTCGACGTCCACCATTTTAAAAACAATGTATGTCGGTGGACTCGTGTGAACCTTCGAGTAGTCAAAGGTGTGAACACATCACACGATCAATGGGCGACCGAGCGATATTTTTTTTATGCAAGCGAAATCGTCTGGCCTTACATCGCCCCGTCTGAACACCGCATAAGGAAAGATAGGTAACAATAATAATAATTAATTCTAAAGGAACATGGAACTAGCGTCGTAGAGATTATAAGTACCTACACGATAGGATATTGGTTTAAGATAAAAAGGTACTAAAAGTAGTTGACAATATGTAGGAATAAATATAAGCTATACCTACCTACGATATAAAATGAACTTTAGATACAGTGATGGTACCTACCTATATTAAAAGAGAAAGGATTACCTACAAGAAAAAAAAAAGCTGCTAACCTAGGGTAGCCCAGAACTCATAGTATATTATAACAGCCTTTTCGTGTAAAACATATCTTTGCATAAAAATTCATTTTACGATTAAAATGGATTTATCTTTGGAATTATTATAGAAACTTTAAAATGATATCGACTATTGGAGCTTTTTATTATCTGCTTTAGAACTAAATAATATTCAATATTAATCGGTACTTTAAGGGGGACCCACTGAAGTTACGGACCTCAAATTTTACGTGCTTGTGTAGGAGCATAAGACCAACCCGTATACCAAATCTTTTTTTTTCTTTTTTAGCCCTTTTTCTAGAACAAGTGAAATTTTCTTTGGATACTTTAAGAGGGTTCCCCTGAAGGTACAGATCTCAACATTTTACTGACTCATCTACATCGAGGGGCTAACCGTTCTACCAAATTTCGATCAAATCGGATAAGAATTACTATGAGTTATGGGTGCGCACACACTTTTGGCGTACGAGTACGGCTACGGGTACGCGTACGGGTTGTTCACTCTAGTGACTAACTAGAGAGGCACACGAAGAATAAGAAGACGTCATTATGAAGATATAACAAATAAATAAGTAGGGGGATGCAGAGGGGCTGGGAGAAGGCAGCAGATGTCTTGGCAACGAGACTGGACCGGAATTAAGAAGCTCCGGAAGAGTTGTTGAAAATATTATAAAAAATGCATTCACATCATTTTAACGTTGCAGCAGATAATAAATTACACACAGGTTCTCATAGAACTTTTTAAAAATATTTGTAATTTTCTGTAAAAAACGGGCAATGTTGGATGATTTCACGGTACCTACCTTAAGTGTGGGTATTGCCCCTCCGGCAATCCGAGGTCGTGTTGCATCAGCAGAAGCCAAGAGAGAGAAGCAACAAAATGACGTCAGGCACCCGATGTATGACCCTCTCAACCCCGCCAGAGCCAACTGAAGTCGAGAAGGAGCTTCCTGGAGACGACTGCCCTCGTGGTCGGCTGACCTGGAACCTGACGGCTGTTTCTGTGATGAGAATCTACTGAATCCTAACACTTACCCCCTGTCGATGAGTAGGTACTTAGCTTTCCCGACCCAACATGGAGAGAATTAAATCGATTATGAATGAGCGTTTCATGTTGCTACAGCAACCTCAAGAGGTGGGGTTACAGAAAGGATGCCATATTATGCGAGTGTGGAAAGGTGCAAAACAATCAGCATCTCTTCGCATGCCCCCTCATGGGAATGACGGGCACGCACCAAAACATGCACAGTGACATCCTAATAACAGTGGCATCAGGTATACAGGTGACCGAGTATTGGGGCTCACGCATTTGCTGATGTCCGGATACAGAAAAGAAAGAAAGGACGATGTGTAGGCAGCTGATCGGAGGCAATGGAGAGCTCTTGTTACCTCCCTATCCGCCTAAGCGGGTTGTAAAGGGAGATTTTGATTAATTGATTGCCAAAAAGCAAGTCAACTTTTCAAATCTAAGCCGTCTACGCTAGCTGGACGATGTTCAAAAATCTAGCGAACCCTCCGTTCTCAAAGAAGTTTTTTGTGGGAGACCTGCAGGGAGGAGGAGCATTGGAAGACAAAGACTGAGATGGCTGGACAGAGCGAAGAGAGTGATATCAGCTGCTGACGGGGGTGGGCGATTGGCGGAACGTGGCCGAGAACAGGGTAAACATGGAGAAATCGTCCGGAGTACGACAAGACCCACGCATCAGGGTTATTGTTATTATATTGTCGTCGTTGCATATTTAAAATGACACATGTGACGATTTTTTCGAAAATGAATAAAAATACAATATACCTACCTACCTACATCCGTAATTCAGCTTTTTGTGCATTTGTAGGTAGGTACCTACATTTTTAAAATACTTACCTAACGTCAGTCTCATAAATGGCGGTTACGACGCCGGCTTTCGCACTATTTCGTGCGGAGGTCGTGGGTTCGAATCCCATTTTTTATATAAAAAAATGAATAAATTAGGTGGTATTTTTCAGCTCAGCGGTCCCGTCCCATTTGATCCAGGCCATCGTCGGGTAGAAATTCCAAGTGAAAAACCGTTTGAAAGACTCTGTCCCGACCGAAAATCGAACCCGGGATTTGTTGATCTGAATTCCCAGCCTATATCACTAGCAGGGTTGCCAGGTATTCGGTATTTTACCGAATTGTTCGGTATTTTTGCACCATGTTCGGTATGAAAAAAATACCGAACTATAGAGTGTTCGGTATTTTTGTTTTCGGAATGATTTTGTTATTTTTTTCAGTGAATTTATAACTTCCCAGACAGAAAAATGTGATTTTTTCCGAGAATGACCTTTTTTTAGAGGAAAACGTCTAAGTCTCCAGCTAGGAAATTTTGGGAATGGCCTTTTTTTAGTCAAATTTCAACATTCCCGATAGTAAATTTTGAGAATGACCTTTGCTTTTTTTTTGGGGAATTTTCAAAGTGGGAACATTGGTTTGGTATATTTTTGGAAAAAACGTGGCAACCCTGATCACTAGGCCTGTCTCATCAAGCCACTCTGGGACAAGACATAAAGGTAATATACCTACACCCAGGGCCGTCGCGTGGTTTTTAGGCGCCCAAGGCGAGGCTTTAATCAGCGCCCCCCCCCCCCCCCTCCCATAACTTGTAATTTTGTTTATTCCAGATTTAGTTCGTAAGGATGATACCCTAGCTCCGAAGTCGTCATCTGCGGCCCGAGCGACTACCAAAATCGATTTTTCATAAAAGTAAATTAAATAGAAAACGGGGGTTATTTTTTTCAATTTATATACGAGAAGATTTCAAAGTATTCTCGGTATGGATATGAAGGAAAAGGCAGAAAAATCTGAAATAATTCTACCATTTTATATACATAGACTTTTTCAACTCCAATGCGCTTTTTCAAACGCCAATTTATATATCTTTTCAACAGCCCAACAAAAATTGTCGTTAGGTACCAGGGATAGGCTTTATGGTAGTTCATTGATATTTTGGAAACCATACTATTGACGCACCTTTGCAATGCGCCGAATGCGCGCCAAGTGAATCGACGCGTTATCATTGAGGGATAAGTCATTGGGGGTTCATTTTCCTTGATGATTTTCTATCTACAAAACCATGCATAGTGATTCCGCAAGCAATTGAGTCAATACTTTTGCCTATTTAAAATAGTCAATAAGCAAAAATTCTTTCGAGTTCTAGAATAGGTAGGTAGGTACTATCGTAAGGAGTTTTTCGAGGAATTTCATGACTTTGACTGCAGATTTACATATTTACCCACTGTATTGACTCGCATTTTTTTCAGGAGCATAATAACAAAAATCAGTTTTCGTTCCCAGTAATAATGTGGTGAACAAAACACTTTTAGAATTTTCACAACAGAGCTCCGTACTCTCCATAGAAAATTTAATTCGCGTTTGTTTCTCCGGTAGTGTGAGGATTCGTGGTATCCTTCTTTCACCAGATTTTTACGAGGTCCAAAAAGTCATGAACTATTCAGTGAATAATTGTCTTCGATTGGCTTTTCTTCATTTTTCAAAATTTAAACCATTTGTAGATTCTGTTTATAATTAGGGAAATCCTCCTTTTTTAAAAGGGGGGAGGGGGAAAATATAAACTATTTTCAAACAATACAGTGGAGGGGGGGGGCGCTAACGCCCATAATGCGGTCCGCTGTGATACCTCACATTGTCCTATGTGAAACCCCCCCCCCCCCCCCCCCGTGTGAAAAGTTCCGGGGTACGGGGTTGAAAGTTATTCCAACAAGGATAATTCACAATGACGGCTATTCTGAAATGAATAACAAACGATTGAGTTGCGTCGTATCCAATTTTGACATTTCTGTACCTATTCTGAAAATATTTTTTCCAATACATTAGATGCGTAACTACTGGCAACCGATTATTATAACTCAACTCAACCTTGCGTTGAGATGGAACGTGAATTTGAGAATACACCCCTATTACACAGTAGGTAGGTAGGTATCACTTTAATTTTGAACATCCGCGGATGTCTGACTTGACTGTCAAAAAACTTGCATCCGCAACATCCGCAAATCTGAATCACAATTATTGCAAACAAAACTTGATAACCTTTGTGAAATACCTACATTTCTCTTGAATCCAGTTTTTACATGTAAGTACCTACCTAATGCATTTCACCCACTCTTATCCAGGTACCTAGGGGAGACCGAGGTGAGTTGAAACAAATTTTACATTATAGCTCATATCTCAACACAGGACAATCTCACAAAAGTGAAACTTAAAACGATGTTGTCCAAATTAGTATACTCTTTAATGACCTCACAAAAAATAATTTCATTCAAGCATTCCAGGAGATAATTTGCAAAAACCAGACCCGTTCCATTTGTTTCAACTCACCTAGATACGAGGTAAGTTGAAACATGGCACGAGGTGAGTTGAAACGCATATTTTAAAAATTGGTTTAGTTATAATAAAAAACATTTTCATAGAAATATCGTTATATTTATGGAAAAATAAACATACTCATAAGTAAATGAGATCATATTATTAAGTAATCAAAAGTAAATGAGCGAATTTGAAATCAAATTACATACATATTATTTTTATCATATTCTTACTCGTAAGACTTACATCATATTATTGGAAAAAATGCATACCTATCAAGTAAAAAAAGTAATGTTGGAAAACTTTGCTGGTTTATGTGTTGTATTATTCGTGTATTTGTTATTATGTACCTATTAAAAAACTGTTTGTTTGCGAAAATTCGCAACATAATAAAATAAAATCATATGGCACTTTATAAGTACCTCCCTATTATAAAAACACACATTCCCTAGGTATCATTGATTCTAATGGGTATTTTCATTACTTACATACATATATTTTATTTGGTCAAAACAATAAAAAAACATACCTACATATATTAAAAAAAAACATTCATAATAATCAACATTAAAATCAGTATATAAAACAACTTAATCTGAGAGACAATTTTGGCAAATATAATTGAGTTCACCTTCCGTGCATGCTTCATCCTAACCCATTTTTCATTAGGTCTACTATTTGCAAACGACACATTAAGCAATAGCAGCCATCTTCCTCTTCATCATCATACTGCTACATATTTTGGCAGTTTAACTCCCTTATTTTCTTTTTTTACTCTTACTTTTTATTAAAAATCTGTCGTTTAGCTAGTTTTACTCTGGATGAGCTTTTAGTTTCTTTATAAAGCGGTAGAGTGATGTGTTATTGAAATTATAAGATTTTGCCCAGATTTTGCCGCATCTCGTAGGTTATTATTCCTTAGGTTTACCACTTCTGCTGCTAATTCATATATTTCTAATGCGGCTTCACCTCTTATTTGTTTTCCGAATATATTTATTTGACATTCTGAAACAAAAATAGAATTGATTTTATAATTAAATAATATCATGATTGTTACCGAGGTGAGTTGAAACAAAGCGTTTCAACTCACCTCGGTAAGAAAAATACCAACTTCATGCGGTTTAACATCAAAATAATATTGAAAGTAATTGTTTTATAAGAAACTAAAGCTACAGTGGCGGATTTACGCATTTGCCGCCAGTAGGCTAGGCTGTTCAAATTTTGCCGCCCCTTCTAACCTTCGATACCCTACACGGACAAATTAAAAGAAGGTGGAAGGAAATATTTTAGAATTAAGACTAAAACATGATTCTCTTTTTTTTTAATTATATATGTACAGGGTGACTGGTAATTCGATACATTCCTTGAAGGGGTTATATACTAGAGCAAATTTGCAACGATTTTGTTCCCATTTTTTAATTTTTTATTTCGACTTCTGTAAAGGAATTGCTCCAAAAAAGGATAATATACTTGGCGTATAAAATACAAGAAAAACTTCCACAATTAATAAGCTTTTCGAAAACGTATAAATGTTTTACAATTTACTACAGTTTTGGAAAATAATCAATATTAAACGATCAGATGGTGCATCCACGGATGGTTATCCCATTCGTTCCCGCACCGCGCTCCAAATAAAAAAAGTATTAGCAGATTGACAAACGTCAAATTCCTCAATTTGACAGGTTAAGTTAAGTAGTGAAATCTTATAACATTTAGGTATTTATTTATTTTTTATTTCTGTAAGACAATAATTTTTTTTGGGGAAAATTTGCCGCCCCCAAAAATCCGCCGCCCTAGGCTCAAGCCTACTCAGCCTGCTGGTAAATCCGCCACTGTAAAGCTATGTTGTAAAAGTTCGATAATCAACTTATTAAAAATCATTTTAAAAATAAAAAAATAACAAATATTAGATATCATAATTCATGATTAAAAAAAACAAAAAAAACTTAATAAAATTAACCAACTCGTGAACATGCATTTCTTGATGGATATATTTGAAAATAATGTTCAAATAAAACAATGTTTAACTTATCCACAAATTTTTTTTTTTTTTATTTTCCCGACTAGTTTCGTAGGTACACGTCCTACATGGTCACGGGAGACTAAGAAACAGTTTCTTAGTCTCCCGTGACCATGTAGGACGTGTACCTACGAAACTAGTCGGGAAAATAAAAAAATTTGTGGATAAGTTAAACATTGTTTTATTTGAACATTATTTAAAAAAAACTTACTTTTAGTACATTTTTACGGATGAACGTTATAACAGCAAAACCACTCGCCGAACTGGATCGACACATACTGAGGAATTTGATATCACGTTGTCGATGAATCAAAACTGCTGCGTTGTCAAACCATTTCCATATAGTTGATGAGATATGAACATTGTTTCAACTCACATTTGTTTCAACTTACCTCGGTCTCCCCTACACTTTCTGCATAAGATTCGCAGCATATTTTTGTTTTTTAAATGAACCTCTCTTCACTCAAAGTGAACACAAATACACTCTTTGACTCTTTCACAGTAGGTATATAAGGGACCGTTCAAGTATTACGTAACGCATTTTTTTAACATTTTTGAACCCCCCCCCCCCCCCCGAGATGCACCGTAACGCTCTTTGTTACACCTCTTCCCATTCTCTAAACGTTGCCTAACGCACATATTACAACTATGTATGCCTCAAATCACGATTATTACTGGAAAGTAACTAAATACCTTTAATGTGGCGCCGGTACCTAATAGGGTAGTAACGTTTTACAAGAATAACCCCCCCCCCCCCTTTTGCGTTACGTAATACTTGAACGCTTCCTAAGCTACTTAATGCTTGGGTCGTGAAAGAGGAAGATGGTTGGCACCTGGGATCGAACCCATGACCTCCGCACGAAACAGTGCGAAAGCCGGCGTCGTAACCGCTAGTCTACCAACCACTTCACATATTAAATATAAATATTTTTCATCATTATTTGAACTCGAAGAAAATAAATGTGTTCTAGGACGTCACTTTCACCCCACCCCTACCTATCAATAAAAACATATCACATTTATTATTTAATACAAACAGTTAACATTTTTAGCAATGAGCATTTCAAAAATAACATAAATAATTAGTAAATAATCCAGACTTCAGCGACTTATCTCAATGGGTAAGTATGTTCACCACTCAAAAAAGAACTCAAACGAAAAAAAAAATACTTTTGAGGCGAAAAAAAATCAAATAATTCTCACAACCGCTACGACTGTAACACGCCGACTTCATTTTTGTACACACATGTCGTAGAGCGCTTAGCTATACCAATAGAGATGACCTACGTAGGTACGTAGTTGTAAAATTCTGCTTTGTTAGAAATTTGATAGTTTGCACTTTTTACCCACGGCACTTTTCAACCTAAAGGGAGTTTAGAATTAGATTTGAAATGAAGAATTATGTAAGTAGGTATAATCTGTTCTGATATATGGCTCAGAAACATGGACCCTGAAAGTATGACAATGAACCGGTTGGAAGCATTCGAGATGTGGCTCCACAGAAGAATGTTTCGTATGCCGTGGACAGTACCTATACGTGGTTAGTAATTCAGAGGTGCTGATGAGAGCTGACTGCAACAGAGAGTTGCTGAGAAATATTAAAGTCCGCAAGGTTTCACATCTGGGGCATATTATGCGTGGGCAAAAGTATGAAATCCTCCAACATACTTTGATGGGCAAGATAGATGGACGCCGTGGACCTGGTAGAAGGCAGATCTCTTGGTTGCGCTATGAGCGTGATTGCGAGGCCTGTAAAGAAGTGATTGCCAACGTCCAGGAAGCCTGATAGGGCACAAGAAGAAGAAGTGAAGAATTTTACCCACTAAGAATGGAACTTAATAAGTGAAATAAATTGATGTAGGTAAGTATCGAACACCTAGTTTATTGATAATTGGTATGAAATTTTTTTTTTATTTATTTATTTATTCAATTCAATTATTACAAAACATTTAGAAAAAAAGGATTATAAATGTTGCCCAAAATGCCCAAAAGGCTCTAAACCTGTGCTAGGGCAAACTAAAAAAGGTTATAAAAATATAGTCTTATAATAATATAAGATGGTACAAAAAAAAATAAAAAATAAAAATAGACTTCAGTAGGTAGGAAGTTTTAAAAGTTGTTTCGCAATGTTTAGGTAGTTACGTAATCCTAATATTATTGTATCGACACAAAACACCGGATGTTATGATGACCTCCAAAAAAATTGTAACGGACTTTCACGTCATGCTTTAGCCTCGTGCTATGAGCAGCCAAGGAACACACACACACACACACACACACACACCCTTGCAAGAGCCGTGTGATTTATACTATGGACCAATAGAAATCCTGGTTTGGTCCATGATCATTCCTATATCACGTGATCACGATACACAATAACAAGTTGTACCTACCTACCTACGTGTGGCGTAAACAACAGAACAAAGGAAAGTGCTGCAAGTATTGTACTTAACTCGAAGTGGTTGGTGACCCAGCGGTTACAACGCCGGCTTTCGTACTGCGGACGTCGTGGTTCGATCCCAGGTGCCGACCATCTTCCTCTTTCACGACACAAGCTTTCAGTAGCTTACTGTGAAAGAGTCAAGGAGTGTATTTGTGTTCACTTTGAGTGAGCACAGATTCATTTTAATAACTAACAATATTATTTTTATAGTATGTAGGTACCTACAATGTAATTGGTAGTTAATTACTTCGTTTAAAAATGGTTTACAATTTGACATGTTTTAGACTAAGTATAAGTTTTTAAGCTATCGGATATCAGTTATTTTATAATGAAAAAGTACCCACTGAAAGAATTTATTCCTCCAGATTCTTAATAAACACGTAACCAAAGCTGGATGAACTGGACAGGTAATATTGCCAAGTTCTTCGTTTTATATGAGTAGGGGACATGAAAGATCCGGAACGGCGGTCTAGATTGGGTGAAAGAAATCTGTTATCTGATGGTATATGTTGATAGCTGGAAACCAGTGGATGCAGCATGCTCAGTGAAAACTTTAGTCCACGGATAGAAGAGTAACACCTAATGTCGAAAAAAGATGACAATACCTACATGATGTCGTCGTTCGACGTCAACTTGGAGGAAAATATTGCGAAACACATCACCCCGAATAAGTATAGAGTGGGCAAACAAACTTCGCTTACGAATAATTCGAATAAAATGTTGACTCGATGAATTATTTTCTAGATCCTAATATTAGATATCTACTTACCTAGGTACCTACCTACTATGTGAGACTGGATTTCAAATCGTAGGATTTCCAAATACCTACATACAATCGAAATATTCTTCTCATGTCACATTAAAACGTTTGGTCATCGATCATTTTATGGCTTTTATTGACGATATTTGGGTAAATTACCTATATACCTACCTACCTAATAATGTTTATTATAACCCATCAACGACGGAAATTCCAAAAAGAAGTAGGTGGGTACCAGTAGGTACCTACATATTTTCAACTATCATGAGAATGTATCAAGTTTTTTTTTTTAATAAGAATCGAGACAATTGAACTAAAATGTTCTTTTATAGGTAGGTATGTCAATTCGTATTTCAAAACAAACTGCAAACTGATCTTGTTTGCAAAAATAAATGAAAAGTAATTTTGATTAAGTAGGTAAGTACCTACCTAAAGAAAACTATTAAAACGTTTTTAAATTGAATATTTAAAAAACAAAGAGTAGCTTATTTGGGTGCATCCGATACCCGAAGCGCCTTGAACACGAACCTACACGAAACCCTCTCGCTGTTCCCCCCAACCCCGAATGAGAATGTATTGCGCCGGTCTGTTTACTGCTCAGTTGTCGAAAAGTTCCGAAGCGAGGTGGACGTCAAACTGTTTTTTGCGCATTATTGTTAGTCTCTTTTCAAACAGAACTTTTTCGAAATTTACATTTTTGCTTTAGAAATATCCGATTTTTTTGGACGGTAGGTATTGTATACAAGTTTAATTAAATAGTCGATTTGATATTTTATTTAAAAAACCGGGAGCCCATCTGTTGTTGAGGGTAAGTAATCGATAATTTGTACACAATATTGAATTTTAGAATTTGTTGATAAATGCAATTACCTACAATTTATTCTCCCAATCGGTCAACAACTATCGTAATTGTATTTGATTTTTCGTATTAGCCGAGTACCGCTTCCAAATTGATCAGAACGTAGGTGCATCTTTTACCTACATTTCTTAAATCTTCTAAAAAAAATCTCGTATCTTTGAAAATTCCCGAATTGTTATTTCTTTATTATAAGCAGTAGGTATTCTAAGTTCCCAGTGATATTTTATACAAAGAAAGCAAATAATAAAGGTAGGTTGGTAGGTACCTATGAAATGCAATCGTATCGAGCTGCCGGCAGATCGAACATTTTGAGGTTATGTTTTTCTCAAATCCCGCGCATATTAAAAACGTCCGTCATCAAAATGTAATGAATTGTAGGTACTTATTGTATTAATTTTTTTTAAATAATCGGCACGTTCGTAATGTTAATCCTATATTTTAGTAATTGAATGTTATTGTTTAAAGTTTTGTTCTCCTTTAGATACCTAAGTATGAAGCGGATGTTCATCAATCACCTCTTGTTTTGCACAAATTAAATAGTTTTATCATGGAATAGTATCTACCTATTTTTCATTGGATATCACGAGTTAGGTTCCAACTTGATATTAATACCTACCTATCGAAAAAAAAAACAAATTTAATATTTTGGTATGAACAATTTAAAAAAAAATTTCGCTATTCAGCAGTTTGACTTTTTAGTAGGTACCTAAGTACAAACATGTTTTCTCATTTTTAGTAGATACTTACCTTTATCAACTACCTAAGTATAGGTAAATTATTTAATTGATCACTTAATTGATTTCTATATATGATTTTATTCAGATTGTAATTTTACTCAGATGTTTTTGTAATTATGACAAACCCAAGTGCCCGTAATGGGTCTATGGAGGGATAAAAAAAAAAAAAAAAAAAAAAAAAAATTAAAAAAAAAATTAGTTGTTGAACATGCTTTTCCATGGTGGAAGTAATTTAATTAAAAATAACTTTTCGGCTCTTCTTCCACTCATTTTTTTTTACCTAGGTACTTGGCAGGTTTTAAAACATTAGGTACCTACATAATATTATAAATTATTTCATTGGGGCCCAAGAAGTTGTTCTAAAAATAATAATCCGTTAGATCGCCATTTTTGATTTGTGAAAGCACGTGTGCCGCATTTTTGGTCGCGCGCCGCCATTTTAGTTCTATAAGCGTGCGCGCCGCCGTTTTAGTTTCGCGAGCACGAGCGCTGTCTAAGTAGAGATTCAAGCTACCTATTTAATTTTCTCAAAAATAATAAGTACCTACCTACCTATAGATGTAAATTGTTGGTTTTTTCTAACTATCCGATCGGCTGTAAGTTTTCTTCGATTACCTACCTAAGTAGGTAGGTACCTACCTATATTTATTTTTTATTTTTTTTCCAATTGATTTCTAGTTTGTTTCTTACTCGAAAAATTTTTCATAGTTAAAGTCTTGTTGGTATTTTTTTAATTACTTATCTACAAGAATCTTATTGGCATTAATCGGTATAATTTGAAAGAACCCATAATGGAAATAAGGCGCATTTTTGGCAGGTGTCTTTTTATTTCATGCATTTTCAGCCAGCTTTTCCTATAATAAAACCACTTCGTTCATTTCTATAGTCCAGAGAAGATTCTTCAGAGTACAACAACTCTTAAATTTCCTTTAAATTTCCGAAGTTTTCTCTGGTTTCATTAGATTTCTAAAATAGCAGGTTTTCTATAAAAAAAAATCTAAATTGCGACCGGTGACATTGATTTCTCTTTATTTGATCAATCAGTTTTAAAATAATAATATATTATGTACCTTCATTGCTACATCTCGCAGAAATCAGAAATATGATAGGTACAAACGGATTGCTGTAATACAACACGTCTATTTGTGCTATCCAATCACTATACCTACTAGATAAATTTCCAGAAAGAATAAATACCTACATTAAGAACAGCCATAATAACAATATCAACACTTACCTATTACTTATGGTTACAATGTAATAGTTGAGATAATTTAACTGTAGCACATTTTATCTTTTCAGATGCAGCATTTGGGGTTCCCCGATCAAGAGCCCATAGTCAAAGCCTTTGATTCTGCATTCATTTATCGAGAAGGATACATACACCATGCGTTAGTTTTTTTTTAATGTCTTTGTCCATCAAAGAAATCTGTTTCTTGTTGTACTTATTTATTAAAAAGTGTTCTTTTCAGAAATAATCAAGATGGCCAGGGCAATAAAAACTTTCTACTGGAATATCCTCCAAAGATTCGTGAAAACGCATCAGAGTTTGCGGTACACGCTTTGGCGAGGAATTCTGTCATACGATCCTGGTGCCAATCTTTCATCACCGAATTGGATCATTGTTCCAATTCACAGCCACTAATGCTGACCAATGCTACCTCCAACAAAGTGGAAACATTTCCCAAGGTAACAAGATAATATCAACTTTTTTTGTCAAGGTGCAGACTTCTGAATAAGTTCCATATCTTGATGATTCATATTTCTCTTTGTGGGATCGTAAATGGCTATTGTTTCTCATGCTGATATCTTTTGTTTATTTCACTCCTTGGCTTAGGACAATCATTAATATAAACAACACTCGGAGGTGGTCAGATTACATGGCTGCAACATGTTATTTTCAAGATAAGATCCCCTGTATAAAACTGCGTAGGATATTCGGAAAGAGACTGATTGATATGGTGAGGAATGATAATATTAGAAAGGAATGTGGAGTGGACATTAGCGTAGTGAATAGATTAAGGTGGTTTGGGCATGTAGAGAGAATGAACGAGGACGGAATGACTAAAAGGATATTATAATGACTAAAAGAATATATAAATCTGAAAAAAAAGGTCATTTCTAAAATTTGGTACCTATCTGGAAACATGGCTATTTCCTAAAAAAAGGTCATTTCTAAAATTGGTATCTGGAAACGTGAATTTCATAACCGGACAGAAGAATGTCCGAGAATGTTTATCGAGATTTTCTTGACTGGACAAGCATAACGAAAAGCGGACATCTGGCAACCCTATGTATAGTATAGCGTGAGCATATTTTGCCCGAGGCGCCCGGGGCGGTACGCCACTTATGGGTGCACATAGACGAGGCCGACCTCGAATGACATGGTCCGACCATATCAGGGTTGTCTTCTCAATGAACATTTTTATTGAGGGAATTTTTACCTTTCTGGATACAAAATAATCATAATGACCTTTTTTAGCATGTTTTCACCTTTCCGGATACAATATTTTCAGAATGACCTTTTTTTTATGTTTGTGTCTGGGTGAAAATTTTTGCAAAGGTGGTGTGATCTTTATTTGCTGTTCATACTTGTGTTAACATAATAATATATTAATTAGGATCATACTTATTTTTCAGAGTATTGGTATTGGTTTGAAAACTGTGTTTTCTTTGGTGAAGCAGTCCAGAAAATCCCACCCAGACATGTGTAAATCTGCTCTCAAGATCCTTTTGGACACCTTAGATAATTTCAAACCAGAAGATTTGGTTGAAGATCCTGCCGAGGTAATTACATTTTCTATTTTAATAAAACCACAGACTTCTATCCTGTTTTATGATAAATATGTTAATTAAAACAGAATTTCCAAATATAAGTCTCCTTTGATACATTTCAAAGATGTCCTCTATTTTTCACTTAATTGATAATTGTATAAATCAATACTTCCTTTGTATCCCCACTTAGAACCATAGGGAGGCAACACGAGCCCTCCATCACGCTCAATCCTGTGTCTTCTATGACTTCTTCCTACACCTTGTCCAAATCCTTTAGCACTGCTTCGAAGGAATGGAGTATGGTGGAAGAAGGTCTTCCTCGTCTTTGGGACATTGATAAGAGGAAAATCAGGCTTTCCTTGGCAAACTGTCATTTCGGCATCCTTTTTACATGTCGCAGCAGATTCTATCTCTTCTCAATAATGGTAAACGTCAAGAGAGCGTCGTCGTAGATTCGTTCGTTATCTGGTGGTACCATCTTTTTTTATTTATTCAGATTAAAATAATACTAATAATTACATTTTATATAAACAAGACTTTGCCTAATCCCTTATGGTATTTTTGGCTGCATCCAAATTTTTCCTGAGATACTTTGATTCAAGTGCAGAGACTTCTTGTGCCTGGACTTTGGTCAGGTGCTAAGACTCACACCCATACATGAGAATTGGCAACAAACATGCATCAAACAGTTGACATTTCGTCTCAACACTAAACGCCGACTCTTTCGAGTTAAGAAACGAGTTTGGAGGCGTTCAGAAGGGGCATAAAGACTCATCTGTTTGCTCAATACTACGGGTCTGGTCAAACATCGACATAGGAACGGGACAATTATCTATGAGCACAACTGTGATGCATGTTTTTATTAATTTTATTTTTTGTTGACGAACTGGTAAAGGGATTATTGACTATAATTTTAAAATTCTTTGACGAGCCTACTGGGTGATATTAAGTGCAATGCACTAAACGGCGCTATATAAATTGTCATATTATTATTATTATTTCCATATTTTGGTCTTACCATAATGATATGTATTGGAAGTTCAGCCCTGAGGTCATCAATAGTGGTAATGCTTGCACCTTTCATGGTTGTGAGCATCGGGGCCGACATTATTCACTATGAGATCCGTCTTGCTGGCGTTGACTCTAAGATGAAGGGTGCTTTTTTGTTACAGAGTTTTAAAACACTGCGCGGTAAAAATTCCACTGTTATAAACAACACTAGGTCGTCCGTGTACTCCATATCGCACATGTCGCCCATTGGATTATCTCTCTTGTGTTTTTGGTATCTCTTGCTCCTTTCATGCACTTTCTCAAGAGAAAAGAAGTCGATAACAATAATAAAATATGCTCTATAATATGTCTGACTTCTATGAAGATATTAAAAGTGTAAAAAATTGTATGGTTGTTAAATTTTTTTTACATATTCTAGGTTATGGAAGAAATGTTTGATACACTTATAGAACTCTCTGCCTTACCTGTGAGTGGATTTAATGAAGATGATGAACAAATAACATCGCTCTCATGCTCTTGTCTTTTGGCCCTGGTGGTTGCTTCTGGAAGTACCTCAAAAATAATGACAACTATTTCTCATTTGCTGAAAACTACAGAAGCCTTGGCGCACCAATGTGTCGTGGTAAATTTTTGTATTTCTACCTCTATATTATTTTGGATTCTTTATCATTATTTAGCTTATAGACAGCCATAAGACTTCTACATTAGGCGTATTGTATACTATCATCCAAACAAGTGTAATAAACAGTCCCATCATGTTTTTTTACATTGCCACTTCTATCTGAACTAGGGACATCCAATGTAAACTTTATTGTGTAAATGCTTATTCCCAACATCTCTTCTGTGTAGTTCTGTGGATTACCCTTTATTTTACTGCCATACTTTAAGTTTACGGAATGATTTCAAACCTATATAATAGCTCATAAACTATTATGTTCAACGTCGATAAAATCAAGATTTTCTCTAGCTCTGGAATGCTTCCTATCCAAAACCAGTTCTGTATTCCATACCTAATTAATTAATCTATGATTTTCTCTAATGACCATAATTATTTTGAACCCAAATACTTGTAACAATTTACTATTACTGGGTGAGTTTCCTAGATGACAGCCATGTATTTATTTATAATCACACACGCCCATTGGCTATTAAAATATATTTACAAAACATGTTAACATCATCTGAGAAAGAAATCCTGGTTCTATTTCCTGTGAGATGTTTTCTTTTTCATCTATCTTTTCGAATCTACCTGGTTTTGTAATCCTTAAGATTCAAAGGCCGTTAGATTTTAACTTCCACTGACTTTTTGTACCTACCTATATAAAAGTAAAGTTGGTTAGTATTATTGAAATGCACTACTTGAATTTCAGGTACCTAGGATCATGACCGGATTTTATCAAGCTATCAAACATATAGCCGTGGGTTCAAATGAAACATTCTGTTTTATGCAAGATGGCGTGCAAGAGGAGAATATTATTTCAGAAGTCAAATTGCCTGTTTCCAGAATTCGTCTGAATTCCAATGATCCTTTTATTTTGAATACTTTTGTGTCGGATTCAACATATTTGTACTTGTTCACAACTTGGGGCATCTACAAAATTGGTACTGGTTTTTCGGGATCTATAAAATCCTTCATATACAAACATAATCCTTTGGTATGTTACAATATCAACTTGATTTATCACAAGGTTAGTACGTTTTATAAATTCTCAATTGCTTATATATACCTACATAGTACTTTAGTTTAATCATAATACTTTAGTTTAACCTAAACCAGCTCAAACATAGAACAAAGAAGAGATGATAAAGAGGACTTGTTAACTTGAGCTGGGTGGACTGTTTCAAATAGTCTCCCAATTGTGGTGACTACTCTTATAGGTCGACAACGATAAAAATACCCTTCCATACAGTAGTGGAGACCGAGTCCCACATCATGCCATATAAATTAATCTAAATAGAACATCCTTCCTCATAGATTCCCACCATATTCTCTGTTATGTTTCTATCTATTATGTTATTAATTTAGAATATTTGGCATAGTTGTTTTGTTAATTATTAATGCTTGATGTTTTCAGAAAAATATTTATGTCATGGTGAAGCATTCTGACGCTATTTACTTGTTGAATAAAGAGACATTGGATCCAGAAATGTTCCAGCTTGTATTGCCTCAAGAATTTTATAACAAGAAAGCTATACACTATTCAGATGTAGAACATATTGGATTGATATATCCAAATCAACAGGTACTGAAACACATTCTTTGGTTTTATCCCATTTCATCCACTTGAATTCTGTGATCGTCGTTTTTTTATATGAAACCTCTTATGTGTTCAGACATAAATTTTACAGGAGGTGCAAATAACTGTTTTAAAGCTATGCTATACAATCATATAGGTTAGCCTCACATAAGAGATTTATTTTCTTATCATAGCATTTTCAACTCAACCGTAACACATAAGATATTTGATATAATGCAGCTCTATGAGATGTAGATACAATTTGACACCAAAAATTTATTTTGCAATAAAATGACGCATAGGGGGCGTTCAAGTATTACGTAACGCAATTTGGGGGGGGGGGGTTCTTGCAAAACGTTACTGTGCGTTACAAGGGCGGGAGGGGGGGTTCGAACAACGCGTCAAAACGTTTTTTTTTTTTCTTAAATAAAAAAAATTGGGAAATAAATCTTCTAAGTTGGGCAACCCTTTTCGTTTATGTTTTACAGGGAATCCCTCGATTGTACTGTACTTACGTCATTTTCGTTAGTGCTTTAAACACACAGTACGCATAAACACAAATTGCTTGTAGTGAGTGTTGTTAAAGTGAGTTTTTGATACTGTAATGTCCTTAAAAGGGGGAAATTTACATCGTCAACAATTACTGTTCTTGGCAAGCGCGGATCCAGGGGGGGGGTTAGGGGGGTCATGACCCCCCCTAGACTATGTAATCTCAAGTAGGGCAGTGACATTTATTAATAAAATCTTTATTTTGCTAGCATAATTATAATTTCATGTGGGTCATGACCCCCCCCTGGAGCAAAAGTACCATATAACAAATTTAGGAAATGACCTTTTTTTTTTAGGAAAAGTGTAGTTTCCAGATACCAAATTTTGAAAATGACCTTTTTTTTTAGGAAAAGTGTAGTTTCCAGATACCAAATTTTGAAAATGACCTTTTTTTTTTACTTTGTAACCCCCCCCCTGGTGCCAAGGCTGGATCCGCCCTTGGTTCTTGGCCTATAAAGGCTCTCATGCTGACTTGCCAACGCAGCTATACCAAAAAATTCCAACGAAATTTGTAAAACAGCAAGAGAAAAAATAAAGAAAAATTTATGGAACATAGGTATAAATAGTATTATACGAAAGTTCAGTAAAAAAGTTGTCTCTTGGGTGTTATGTAACATTTAGGGAGGGGAGGGGGGGGGTACAGGAAAACGTTACGGCGCGTTACATGGGGGGGAGGGAGGGTAAAAAATCTTCAAAAATTGCGTTACGTAATACTTGAACGCCCCCATAAGAAGAACAAACGAAGTTGAAGAATGTTGATGTTGTTCATCAAAAATATGTACATACCTATAATACCTATATAGGTATGCCAGAAAATCCAATTCGCATAGGGAGTATGATAAGATGACCAATTAGATTATTATCCTTGGTTTTTTCGGAACTGAACATTTAGGTCTTCCATGAGAGCCTGAATTTTTGGAAATGGAGACTATAGAATAAATGCATCAATCTTAGTTTTCAAATCAAGGATCAACTCTGTTGAATGTGTTATAAACTTGTTGAGTATGCATTACAGGATCGTCTTGTATTGAATCTCTATGAAATAAATATAACAGAAGAAAAGAAAGGCCGTCTGATCTTAGTAAAGAAGATATTTCTTAATTTGGCCAAACAATATACATATATTCTTGGATGGCCTCCTTACGATGATGATGTTCCACATTGCTTCCTGGAACCAACAAAGATAAATCATGACCACACTATAGTCTCTGTTGCAGCGGGACAACATTTCACTCTATGCAGAACTGCATTGGGACAGGTGATAAAACTCAAATTATGTACTTCCTTTCTTTTCATAGCACCACCTTTCTCCACTGCCTGTGAAGGCTGTATGGGCCTGCAATCAGCGTTCTAAGGATAAATAATACTATTCTTTAATTATAAAAAAATTCAATTATATGTTTTAAGGTTTATTTCAATGGCAACCCAGCAACTTTGGGCATCAAAGGTGGCACTTCTATCGGGAATACCTCATGGAATCAGCTTTACATTGGGAAAAATGTAAATATTGTTGATATGGCTGTAGGACATGATGGACGTCATGCGGTATTGATCACCGAAGATGGTGTGGCCTTGTATTATGGTACACCCCAGAGAGGCGAAGATGGCGATATGCACAAATACAGAAAAACAGCCCCAGTGAGGAGTAAGCCTTTTACTAAGGTAAAATATTTCAATCTATTAAAAAATTATCATCTTTAAAATCTTCGTCAATTAATAAAACCATAATTGGTTTAATATATAAGAATTTTGTTGTTTTGTAAGGATTTTTATATAATTTTTAATTATAAAGGTTGTATTAAATAAATAGTGTTTTTGGCACAAAACATCCTAATGGATGAATTGCCGAAAAGGTTTTAATAGTTTTTTTTAATGGCTCCCAGTACTTAACAAAATTCTAGCACCACCCATCCATTGCTTTGTAGCAATCCATAGAGAGTGGAATAAATACAGGCAAAATCTTTCGGTTCAGGATGCCCCTTTCATTCACAGATTCTTTGGCCTGGTAAAGGGGGTGAGAGTACCAATGTCTAGCTTTGATCTCGCAGGGTGTCAAAAGGTTTATTTTTAACCAAATCTGCACAGATCAAGACACCGTAGGATTTTTATACTTACTTGTGATTCCTTGTGAAATCCATCATCAAGCATATTGTTGAATGTTGTCCTCTAAAAGCATTATGTGAACAATAGGCAGATCTACAATGCTACTCAACACATGAATTTCTTGGAAGCCTGGGTGCTCTGTAGGATACGACATGTCCCCTTTATGTAGTAGATGGCACCCTTCTTTATCTCCAGACATTTCCCCTTGTTAGTGGCATAAGAATAACCCATTGCTATCCACGCAGAGCCAGTTGCGTCATAGGAATGGGTTTCATATATTTAGATACAAATCAGTATTAGGTAATAGTCCCGCAGCTGGAGTCCATGCAGTTGTCGCTTAGGAAATCCACCATTTAACATTTTTTAGTAGTGTTCTCCACCATCTGGTATTTGGTGTCTGAACACATATTCCAGCTATGTTCGCACATTTATTGTTTATTTGTCATTTCAGTTGGACCATGAGTTTGTCACAGGTGCATCTTGTAATTATCTTTCAACTGCTTTAGTTACAAAAAGTGGTAAATTATATATTTACGGGAAAGACAGCCAGTATTCTAACTCTATTGGACTTGTGAGAGATTTGCAAAACTATAATATTGTTGAGGTAAGTATTATTTTAATAATTTAGTCAACATAATTCAGAATATACAAATGATGTCCAAACACTGAATAAAATTTCTTTTTTAGGTCTCGCTTGGTAAAGCTCATGGGGTTGCATTGACAGATAAGGGTGAAGTTATAACTTTTGGTATTAACAACAAAGGACAGTGCGGACGATTTGGTTCCATCAGTAAGTACTTAACATTGGTAATCAGTAAGTACTTAACATTGGTATTCAGTAAAAACTTGAATTGCACTATCACATCTTTATGCTGGTGACCTGGGCTATTTACGTAGAAGGCTATTTTTATTAGGTACTTAATTTCGGTTGAGATGATTCTTGCACTGCTTCAATCATTCTCTCTATCAATATTATTAGTAGCCAACTGTAGTTCATTGAGTGAAAATGAGCCCCTTTTCTAACATACTCTCCATTACTTACTCATATTATTCATCTGGCAGATGGCAAACCACTGCTTCATTACTGGATTTTCTATAACTACTGGATGCGCCTTTATGTGGCTTGGTGTGAACCTTCCTTAAGTTCCATCAAGTCATAACTACCTACCTGTTAATTGTTCCAATCCTTTATTACCCTTATGACAATATTGGAGCAGTATTCAGTTCCTTTGAATAACTCGCCGCATAATCATCAATTCGAATTATATTATCAACCACATTAAAACAAATAAAATTAAATAATCAGCATTCACATAGGCATAAATAAATCACAAGCTCGTGCCTAATTAAATCAATAAAAATAATTAAACTAAACAAGTGTAAATCAAAACTAGTTTGACGAGAACTGGAGAAACAAGGATAAGTCCATTCATACTTTCCTTCCCTTTTGTGATCCCACACCAAAAGCATTAAGGTGTATCGCACTCTATTCATATTGAGAGAGAGAGAGAGCACGCCAAATTAAACTCACGATCTTTCTCAGTCTACCAGAGCAATCCTCAACCCTCAATTAACAGTCCACAAATCAAAGAACCAGCGCCAACATTTCATTACATGCATTTTTTTTAGATTCAGGAATCAATTGACTTATTACATCTTTGTTCATTAATTTATTTTTAGGATCCACAAAGTTTTGTCAAAACCGTAAGCATAAATGGGAACATGACTTATGTATGCTTTGTACCAAATGTGGAAATTGCACTGGTTTCAAGAATTGTACAAACTCATCTCCCGAAGTAATTGGCACAAGAAGGTAAGTTTTGATCTACTTTTGTGAGGATGGATTAGCACTGATTCTTTCTCAACCCCATTCGCCTTCTGCTGGATAATCTGAGACATCTGTTGAAATTTACTTAAAGCTTTTTGGTAATAAAATTCACTTCTTATATCTACTGAACTCCATATGCGGCACTAAACAATAATTTCCATAAAGGCTATCATTTGACCTAACACCATTAACTACTGGGCTTGAATAAATTTAGACTTGGTGCACAAGGCTACTTGCTACTCTATAACTCGGAGCAGTGAAACCCCTCCCCCTATGCTTTGGAGCTCACTTACTATTATAATTATCTAAGATCTAGATGGATGCTTAGTCTACCACATTCTAGTGTTCCATTTTTTGTGCATTATTTTTATTATCTTGAAATAAAAAATGACGTATTAACTAGGATATCATTTTTGTACAGAATATGTGGATGTGGTGAGGGCCATAGTGGTTGCGCAGATTGTGGGATTTGTCTCAATTGTGCTCACACAAATTACAAGGATTCTCCAAAACGTAGCAGTAAGATGTTTTTCATTATTATTGAACTATTAAAAATAAAATAAATATGGTTTTGAATAATTTACTTAACTCAATAATTCAAAGTTTTTCAGCAACACCTTAGTATTAAAATTTGACATCAAATTAATTGATGGAAACAATTTCAGGTTCTGAAATTTCAAGAAAGTCTGCCAGTTTTAAACACAATTTTAAAAAGGTGTCTTCTCCAGCTTCGAGCCCAGTTAGAGGCTCAGCCGAAGATAGTTCAGCTGCTTCTGATAATGATTTGACATGTAAAAAAGCCAATTTGGCGCCAGCTGTAATTGATATAGATGCCTTTATTGTATCGGTTAGTTGTGGACTGCATCATACAGTTTTGCTTTCCGACCAAGGTCAGGTGTTTACCTTTGGTTTAAACTCTTCGGGTCAGCTTGGAACTGGGGATGCAATAAACTGCAGTAAAATTGTTAAACTCGATGTCCCCAAAGCTGTTAAAATTGCTGCGGGAAGCAACCACACTGTTATATTGTTGGAAAATGGAGATGTGCTAACAATGGGTGCAAATAATGTAAGATATTGTTTTATAAAATGTACTCTTATTTGAAGTTGATTAACCAAGACATTCCCGAACTGTGGGGTGCTGTCCTTTATTACTCGAGCTTTAGCATTCTACATTCATTCTAGTTGTGGGTATGTTAACAATAGCTCCCTCCATACTTTTCAACTTACCTTGAGATTCAATATTATCTTTTTAAGCTCTTTTTTGGAACACCACCTAAAAAATCAGTAAACTCTCAATAATTTTTTTTTTATTATTAAAATTATAGATTTACAAAGTATATAAAATTCACATGACACAATACATAACATTTAAATACAATAACACTCCGTCCATAGAGCAAAGCTTGTGTTCGACAGAGGAATGTTCTATGTCAAACACATAGATAATTATACCCTGTGTATTTTCCCTTCAGTAAGATGGGATTTTCTAGTACCTAGACGTGACTCTAAAAATCGAAAACCCTACCACCATGACCTTTATGAGGTGAACTGTTTCGTAAACTTGTTTTAAATAGTTATTACATCTCACAAAAATATAGATGACATGTAAAGGATCTGTTTTTCTTGCCATCTCTCACTATAGACGTGTATATCGGAGAGTGGAGTTCTATATGTTAATTTTTTATTTTAGAAGGGACAGTTGGGGAGAACAGTTGAAGATGATGAGGCAAAACCCTTACCTGTAGCCCATTTTGGAACTGCCAAAGGATGTAAAGCAACTTGGATAGGAGCCTCGGGTGATCAAACTTTCATAAAACTGGACGAATCTATTGTGAACCTTCATCTTTTGCAAAATTCTATTATTGTTGGTGACAAACGCAATTTATGTAAGTACCAATTTATATTACATGCATTATTATTTGCTATAAATTTTTTGTTCAAGCATTTTGTCTGGTGTACCTATCTAATAATGCTGTGTTTTTAATGTTTCAGTGCTGATACCATTTGAGAAACAAAGCTTGTACAAACAATTGATAATCAATAAAAAGGATGGAGAATGCTTCTCATTTGATAAAAAAGGAGTGTTGGAGTTTGAAAAGGTTGCAACTGTTTTTGATCCTGGATATGATTTCGTATGGGATTTCAATATGCTAGAAATGAAGTTTGTATGTTATGGTCATTTCAATCCACGTTTGACAAGAAATACACATCACTTAAACCTTACACTGCCTACTTGGGACTTCACTTACAAGAAAGTTAAGAATCAGGAAAACGTTGAGGAAATGGAAGGAGGAGCAGAGAAAAACATAGCCAATGTTTTGACCAAAGAATTGTCTCTGACTATGGTCCCTCATGCTTTAGTTAGCAGGCAGCATTTGGCCATGAATTTATTGGCTTGTGTGGACACTATCAACTGCCACGAGAAACATAAGTAAGAACAGTGTATTGTATTTTTTTCCACCAAATTATACATAATTAGAGATACGCAATTTTCGCAAATAAAATATTATAATATCGCATTAATAAAAAATACAAAAAAAAAAATTCGCATTTATTGGCATAAAACATAAAATGTCAATAATAAAATACCTTTGAGTATTCTAAATGTTTCATAAAAAGTTAACAATTGTATAAAACCTTCATAAAATATCAACATGTTAAAATATACGCATTCAATTAATATAATTAAATTTCATCTGAGACTTCTACTAACTGATTTTTCAGTTTCAATTATCTTCAGAAGGATCAAGCATTCGTTTTGACGAGTTATTTGATCGTTTAGCTTTAAAAAATAATAATTATCGACATTTCACTGAAATTTACTAAAAATTAAAACATTGCATTTATGAAATATATTGACAAATTTCGCATTTATCGCATCTAAAAAAATCAAAATTACATAGCCCTATAGGTACATAATGTATTTACTTGTTAAAAGATTAGTGGTGGTTGGTAGTCCTGTGGTATCAATCGGCGGCTTTCGTACGTACAGCGTATTGGAAATCGTAGCTTGGAATCCCAGCCATGCCGACCATTTCAGCTTTCACGACACAAGCATTTGCTTAGTGTGAAAAATGTCGAGTGTATTTGTGTTCACCACTTCGAGTGAGCACAGATTCATTTTTTTAAAAACAAAAAAAATATAGTTATACAAAACATATTTTTTTATATATAGGTATTTGATGAAAAATTTGTATAGAAGTGATTTTTTCTCCCTGCACAGCTTCTAAATATTTGGGGTAGGTAAAGTGTCCCTCATAATAAAACACAGTTTCCTTCTGATCAACGTGAAGGGCAGACATTTTTACTATAAGAGGCAAAGACAATTGTATAGTGGAAATAAAATACGCACTAAACGCCAAAAACTTCATTTTGAGATAATGTATTAAAACTGATTTTTCCCCCATACAGACATAGTACTATGATGAGTTTTGGATCTGTTTTTTACGCCTTTAGATCATCGATATGGACTTATTGCAATATTTAGTCTATCGACAATGGTTTATATATCATTTCCTCATATGTACCTAAATCATTTAAAAAAATCAACATGAAATAAAGAAAAAAATAAAATAGAAATTAACACAATAAAATTAAAAACCAACTTAAAAATAAAAATTTAACGTTTATTCACATGAATCACACTTAAATTCCCCTTCTCCTTCGTAGTAACTGCACTTTTCGTGCCACCAGGATTTGCAAATCTTGCACTGTAACCAATCTTCAGCTGGAGGTTCTTCATAAACCTCCATACATAGTGGACATCAAATTACAACGTTTTCCATTACTGTTAATGAGCAATTACAACATGTATATTGATCAACCTTAACAATAAAAAAGTTCACAATAAAAGATGACAACCAAAAATATAATTTGCATTATGTAGGGTAAGATGACGAATTCGTCAACTTACCCGCGTCATCTTTCCCGTGAGTGATATTTTAAAAAGAGATACAAATATAATTCATAAATATAATATTAATGATTTAAATTTATTTACATGATATAGTAAAATACACCTATATATCAAATATGTAATCAGTTTTTATCTTAAATATACGGATATTCTTTAAAACTGTGTTTTGAAACACTGTTTTTTTACATCAAGGACACAAAAAACAGCAAACCGCAGTTCAGTGCAAACACTTTGCCGACACGAGACAGGCTGATTTGATCCGTAGTCAGTATACTATTGATTCTTTTCATCGTATAGTGTGTTCTCACTCATACATTTCACAGAAAAAAACAGCATTCGTCATCTTAGGCACTTCGCCAACTTAGGCTGGTCTCCCCTACCTATTCTAATCGTCGTATCAAGCACATATATCGATTTCGATGTAAATGAGCAAGGAACTAATAAAAATCGTAAGGTTAAAGATGAAAATCGGCAGTTTCAGGATATTTGGACCGAGAAATATTTTTTTGTTTCATCGCCTAATAAAATTGTGTCTTTAATATGCAACAACTCTAAGGAATGGCAACAGCTCTATTGCCATTCCGAAGGAATATAATGTGAAAAGGCACTATGAAACACTGATACAAAATTAATCAGTGAAATACGAAAACAAAAAAATAAAATTTTTAGTGCGGCCCATCCTTGACTCATAAGTCTGTGCATTTCTGACCTACATGAATTTTTTCCTTGGCTACTGGCCGTAAATGAAATTTAGTTTATTTTGCGTTACATCGTGGTTAGCTGTAGATATTTTAGTGTGCGTTACTTCCGCTATAGCAAAAGTTACATGCTCACTCTCCTGGACAACTCTATGATATTATAGTAATAAAATATTATTTTTATAGGTTGTTTGTTCTTGACTATTCAGCAGATTATGATCTTGATAAAAAACCAATTGAATACAGCCATGTCAACCGATTTACTATAACTAACTCAGGGTGGGAGTACAGACCCCAATCAGTGGAAGGAATAAGGTTTTGTGCTGACCACAATCTCATAATTGGTAATAACATTTTATTTCAACATAAATTATTGTATACACTACAAGTAGTTTTTAGAGTAAAGCTTAGAATTGAGATTGAGTTGTTAGGGCTGATGTATAATTTATTTTAGGTGGCATTGGTTTATATGGGAGCCGAGGAGAATACACAGTTCGTGTGAGCATATATGATATTGGATTTGACGGGGCTGATAATGAGCGTGTGGGAGAACTATTAGCTGAAACTGATGACTTAATATGTGAAGCACCTGTTAAAAATAAATTTACAATAATGTTTGATACACCTATTACAACACAGGTATGCCAATACGCTGTTCAAATATTTATTGATTCTTATTTCAGGACACAATCCTAACGTATGATAGTAACAACAATTTGATGCTTTTGTTAAATCAATAATTAGGTAATATTTCATTTAAAGAGGTATTCTTTTTTTAACAAATTTGAATCACTAAGGGCTTACAACCGCTTTCAATGCTTTTGTGAAGGCTAGCTTAGTGTGATCACTTTGTTAAAAATATGGGTGATAAATTTTTTTTCGATATTGTCAAAATTCTTAATCATAGGATTCTTGAAAATGTTCAAGAAGTTGAAAAATCCCGTGCCCCCTGCAGGATTTGAACCTGCATCGAGATGATCACCACTGTGCTAACTCCCACAACAACAATACCTCTGTAATCATTATTTAATGTTGTGGTAAATATCTATAACATAATATCAAATGTATTATTTTCAGGCAAACTGTTGGTATGTAATTACAGCCCAAATAACTGGGCCAACTTCAGAGTGTGGGTCTGGTGGACTAGATGAAATATTTCTCAATGATGTTACATTTCAATTTAAAACCACAAACAGATCTACTAATGGTACCGATGTCACAAAAGGACAGATTCCATGTATATTGTTCAAGAAATATCAGCGTCTAGAAAACATCTCCTATGATATAGATTTGGACCCAATATATTCATTGAAATGTCTGTATGCTCGAGAGATCACTCCTGCAGGATTAGATTCATTGTACTCCATATTAGAATGGGTTTGGAATAATTTTATGAGAATTTACAAACAATTTCAGTACAATATTGAAAAGGATGTATTAAAATTGTCAAATTTCATGGAAAAGTATACAATAATATGCCATTTTGTACTGAGGCTTGTTCGAGGTTATCTTATAGAAATATATCCTTTGATTCCACCTAAGAAGTATGTGGAAAAACCAGATTTTATAGATTTGATTTTTGACATCAGACAACAGTTGAACAAAATGCTGTCTTACAATGAAAAAATCATTAAGACGTCTCATGGCCCTTTTATGAAAAATGCTGTGGATTATGCCAACAAAATGCTGTTCATGGTTCTCAGTAATTTGCAAAATGTTTACGAAGATCTCTTTTATATTTTCTACCCATCACCAAGTACAAAATGGAAACATTTGTGTAATGTTTTGAAAGATGTTAAAGATGTCCATGTAAGTTCCTGACAGTATATTTTCTGTAAATATGAGGTCAGTTTAATTCTTCAAGTAATACATATGTATTTACATTAATTCAATTATAAATTTCAGAAGGGAAGATGTACTAGGAACGTATTTTTACTGAATGCTGTGTGTACTTCTTTAACAAAATGTTTGACCTTACGGAAAGTCCTGCGCTACATGTTAATGACTTACAAGGATAATGCTGATGATAATTCGTACATCTTACTGTTCCACAAAATGGCTTTTAGGGTGAGTTTTAAAGGATTCATTTATTTGGAAGATATTTTTTGCTAATCAGTCGCAAAAATCGGGATAAAAATAGCTGGCATCATAAAGTGAATCACCACTCACTGTCTGTCATTGTTATTTGTATTTTATTTTTCAGAATAAACCTGCGACTGACCTAGGAGCTGTTTGGACCTTTCAAGAAGCTATAGATGTTTTGTTAAGTCTTGTAAATGGGCTAACTTTGACAAACATAAATGATTACTTAGCTATGAAACATTCAAAATCTCTTGCAGAAGGCGCACCAGAAAATTATTATTTGAATTTGGTAAAGAATTGTTGCTCCTTGTTGATTAGGATTGTGTCAGAGCTGACTTATTTTTCTTCAGAAGATGAGGTACGAATTTGAAAAGGTTCAAATAACTTATCCAGAAAAAAAAAGTTTTCGATAATAATCTATTTTTCTTTTTTAGTTTCAAATTGGATTGGAAACGAAGGAATATTTTATAACTCCGTCTCGGTTTTGTTTCACAAATTCTACGTGCAATTGGGTTACAAAGAAAGGATTTCCAGACGCTATAGCATTTGAAGTAGATCGCCCCGGAATATGTATTCTTGGTGTTACAGTCTATGGTGGTATTGGAGAATATGTTTATGAGTTGGAGATACTCGCCGATGTGAGTAATTTTTATAATTATAGCTCAGCAAATAAGCTGTTTCAGAAAAATTAGCTTTTTTACATTTACTTATTATGTGACAAAACAATGTCATTTTTATAAATGAATCTGTGGTCACTTTTGCTGAATACAAATACACTTTTGACATCTTTCACACTAAGCAAATGCTTGTGACGTGAAAGCAGTTGTACTATAATAGTTTTAAGTATTTGCCGACCTCGGTAGCCTAGTTGTACTGGCGTGGACTTCAGGACCCCTATTCTGTAGCAAGTGTAGGGTAGTCACTTGAAAAAAGGTGACTATTAGGCGATACATTTTGTATGAAAAACGTTTAAATATGCGATTCTCGCATTCGATACGTATAGACGTTTTTCATACAAAATGTATCGCCTAATAGTCACTTTTTTCAAGTGACTACCCTACACTTGCTACAGAATAGGGGTACAGATCGAGGTCCCGGGTTCGATTCCCGGTCGGGTCAGAGTTTTTCTAAGTGTTTTTTCACTTGAAATGTCTACCCGGGGATGGCCTGTCTCAGATTGGATGGGACCGGTTGACTGGAAAAAATTGCCTCAGGCAATAAGTTCCGCCGGCTATACTGACACCTTTCTATAGAATAGTATTATATTTATTTACTAGCTTTCCCGACAGACGTTGTCCTGTGGACCCTTTGGTTGAAAATTAAATCTCCATGTGTGATAAAAAAAAACACAATTGTGTTGGTGTCCGTTCTCTGTAGCATAGCCCAGTTGTCTACTTCTGACGATGGGGTTCAGTTCTTGACGCTCGTGACCATCCGAGTCATGCGCCTTTAACACTAGTCACGTTATTACTAATAATGGTTCCAGCGAGTAAATGCCGCGTCGAGTATTATGGTCTCTTTCTCTCATGATAGTAAGGGACTGTTCTATTTTTTGTTAACAACCAGCATGTCCATTAATGCTCTGTTGGGACAAGTGACAAGATGGAAGAAGGGGTATCGCAAGCACTATAATTATGGATTAGCAAGTCATTTTTTTATTTCAATAACTACCAAGAACGCACATTCAAATTACCAAGAATGCACTTATTCATATATTAATTTATTAATTTATTTAAAGTATTTTTTTCTCAACTTTGTGGTACTTTTCCATAATGATAATAAAAAACACAACTTTGCAAAGTATCACTTTTGGTTTTTATAAAAAAAAAGTGATACTTTGCAAAGTTGTGTTTTTTATTATCATTAATTCGTTAATTTTATTACTGGGTTCAATTCTGGGTTGGGCAGGCCTTCTTTTAAGAGTTTTGCACTTGTTTTTCCAATCCAAGGTTTGACTAGAAAAAAATCCTCATTAACTTGTGCTAGAGCCAGAGAATGGTAAAATGCTATGTGTGGACCGTACTGCTGTGAGACTTGGACTCTGAAGGTCAACACAATGAAAAGGCTCGAGGCTTTAGAGATGTGGTTACATCGCAGAATGCTCAAGATTTCTTGGATCGACCTGGTGAAAAATTCAGGAGTCCTAAGTTGAGCCGGGGCAGTGCGTGAACTCCTGGAAAATTTCGCAAAATTTCATATCTGGGACACATCATGCGAGGGGAAAAGTATCGACTGATCCATCTGATACTGAAGGGAAATATCGAGGGTCGCAGAGGGGCTGCAAGAAGGCAAATGTCCTGGCTGCGCAATATACGAGAATGGACGGGTTTCCGTACTGTGGAACAATTGTTCCGAGCAGCCCAGGACAGCAAAGGATTCGCCACAGTGATCGCCGACGGTGGGAATACCTGACATGGCACCAAAAGAAGAAGAAGAAAAGCCTTGATTTATTTTCTTTGATAACCCTAACTTAATAATAATTAGAAAAAAAGTGCTCACTCAAAGTGAACACAAATACACTCTTTGATTCTTTCACAATAAGCTAGTTAAAGCTTGTGTCGTGAAAGAGGAAGATGGTCGGCACCTGGGATCGAACCCGAATGAAATTGATGTAATAATTAGAATTTTCTTTTTATAGCATACTCAAACATCAAATCCAAATATACCAATTTGGTCAAGTTTGGAATATAAAAAAGGAACTTTTAGCATTTTTGGTCACGAACCGGTGGATATTAAGTTTATTAGACCAATTCCTATAAAAGTAAGTGTTGATTTTAAATTTTGTTTAAGAAATGAGTAGTTTTATTAAAATAATATACTTACTTATTGATATTTATTGTAGGAAAATGCCAAATATGCAATTCGTTTGTGGAATTTGGGTAGACCATCCAAAAGTGGAAGTCAAGGTCTACCAATTGTCAAGGGCCCAGATGGAACTATATTTACATTTTCCAAATGTAATTTAAGTATGAATGGAACTAATGTCTCCATTGGGCAAATACCTTCTTTGATTTATATGAGGTATGTACATTACTTAAAGAATTCTAATTCGTACTTTATTAATTATGTGACTTTTAATTTCATCTTATCAATTTCATAATGTTTATTTTTAGTCAATCTAAAGAAAGCACATCTACAAAAGCCATAACAATTGAAAACGAATTAGAAGTACCTAAAAAGGAAATCGCATCGATTTGTCGACAAATTATAAAAAAATCTTGCTACTTCTTGCATCCCTCTTCTTGTGAAACCATCTTCAAAGAAAATCCACAGAAGTGTCATGAAATTTTTGACGAATCCATAACATTTTCCACACTTGTACCATTCGTTCTAGCTCAGTTAGCTCAGATGAGAGGCCCTGAGGTACGCTATTTTATTAATTTTAAGCTATTTCTATAATCTACATCTAAATAGAACCATTTTGAAATAAGCTCTTGGCCTGGACACAAATTTGTGACATGCCACATACATTTGAAAAATGGTATAAATCCCCACTAGAGGCATAAAGTTTTTCATGATGAACTGGAAATTAAAATATCCATGTTCCAACTGACAAGCATTAATAAACTTTTTGTATTCAGTACAGATAATTGGATAGTCGCATCCATATCAGTAGGTAAATTACAAACACAGTGATGCTGAGAAATAAATTTATGGAAGTACATATTATATTAAAAGAAAATTAATGATTTATTTCAGAATTGTGTGGAGACAT
The DNA here is from genome assembly GCA_963576905.1 of Mystacides longicornis. Lineage (NCBI taxonomy): Eukaryota > Metazoa > Arthropoda > Insecta > Trichoptera > Leptoceridae > Mystacides > Mystacides longicornis. Next base: position 31,615,277 of record OY756429.1, on the reverse strand, counting down.
TTAATATGATTCAAGAAATTTTGCCTCACATTGTGACATTAAATTCAATGTATAAGGATGAAGTAAAGTTGACGAATACTGCAGCAGCTCACACCGTCACTGTAGAGAGCGAACATCCCTACAGACCATCCAATGTCATTGTACAGTGGTAAGACACACTACCTACTTCTGTTTTATTTTGAGTAGCACACGGCAAGAACAGGCTCATTGACAAATTTGTTATTTTAGGAGAGCAAAAACAAAACGCTCCATACTAACTTCATGGAATACTTCTAAAACAAAATTAAATAACTAAGGAATGAAAAAATTTTTGTAAGATTTAAACACCATTTTAACTACTCATATAGAGGAATAAAATTGCATTTTATCTCAAAAACGAGTAAAAGCTATGAGCTTGTTTTTGCTGTACACTCATTCTCTCATTCATAGATTTTGGGTAATATTTTCCATACTTTTCTAGGGATTTTTCTTTTGAAATTTTGTCTTTGTTTATTGATCCTGGTTTTTCACATGGTTTTTTTTAATTGCCTATCAAACAGAACAGCTGACCTCGATAGCTTAGTGATAGAGGCTTGGATTTCAGATCAAGATAGATCAAATCAAGGTTCGATTCCCAGTTGGGTCAGATTCTATGTGTTTTTTCACTTGGAATTTCTACCCGGGGCTGGTCTGGGCAGGACCGGTTGATTTGAAGTTTTTTTTTTTTAAATAAATCTGCTCACTCAAAGTGAACACAAATACACTCCTTGACTCTTTCGCAGTAAGCTGCTGAAAACTAGTGTCGTGAAAGAGGAAGATGGTCGGCACCTGGGATCGAACCACGACGTCCGCAGTACGTTACAGTTCCAGCGGCTATAGTGACACCTTTGTATAGAGAAGTACAAATAAACAGGGATGCTTATGAGACTTACTAGTCAGTACGGACATCTTTCACAATAAGCAAAGTGAATGTTGGTCGGCACCCGGGGTCTAACCCACGACCTCTGACGACTGAACTTCTAGGCTATTTACCACTTTGCCCAACGACAATATTTTACCAGTGTTAAACTAATAACTAATTAATATTCAAACTAATCCATATACATATTTTTTAGTGTGAAATTTCCGCCAAACATTGGTTTTATGGTGGTTGAAATGGATCCAAGATGTGGAACTTGTCAGCCAGAAGATTCATTAACATTGTACATTCCCCACACTTCTAGACGTAGAAACATAAACTTCCATATAAATTCAAATTTGATTTTAAAACACGACAGCTGTGATGATTACACTTCTTATATTTCGATTGGACAAAGATACAGGTAAAACAATTTACTCCTCACTTCTCTTTTCTACTCAAAGGCCCTTACTCCAAAGAAACCTTCAGACTCTTTAATGGCTTCTGAATTTGTTTGTTTAAATGGCCTGGTCCACTATGCAGTGGAATACACATCGCCTGTTTGACTTAATAGCCAAATCACACCCTGTATATTTCAGGGACACTAAGATCGACACTGCTCCATTAGCTGCCTTTCCTAAGCCATATCATACCAAATTCCTCGTAGAGATAGTGCCCCAATCAGGGAATATGAAAAGATAATTGTGAACTCTACATTGCTATCTTGTTCAAACTTTGCCAACCTGCCGCCCAAAAACAGATTAAAATCTAGAAGACCTCCAATGACAACAGGGGATTAACATTAGGGAAGCTTGTGAAACCAGACAGAAATGCATATCGGACCCAGCGCATCACTGAATGCCCTACATCAGGGGGGGAGGGGGCTGAAGAGTATGGACAGCACTGAATAGAGTTTGTACTGGTCATGGTAAATGTGCATACTTCGTTTTCGAGCGGATAGACAAAAAGTGTCCCATACTGGGTCTAATTGTCACCTGAGCGTTATAAACCCTTCTAACTTAACATTCCTGACTGCTTTTTCATACTTTCTACACCGCAATGTTCTAATTCCGTGGTCGTCATCTGGTCATCGTCGTACGGCCCGCGACGCGGCGAGCGATTCCAAAAGCCAAATCTTGCCAAAATCGACAAGGTTAATAAATACAGATAACTCGAGGAACGGAAATACCTTAAATTCATAATATTAAAAAATAAAGTTACACGAATAACATTTATATTTCTAATAAACATTTTCTATATAACGTAGGCAGGTATCACTATTTTTTTCAATTTACATACGAGGAGAGTTCAAAGTATTCTCGGTATGGGTGCAAGAAAAGACAGAAATATGGAAGGAAAGATCAGAAAAATCTGAAATAATTTTACTATTACTACATATATATGAAGTCTTTTTCAACCCTAATACGTTTTATGAAGCGCCAATTACTTTTTTTACTTTTCGTATGGCATTGCCGGAAAATCTTCACCCATAGAGGGCTGCGTGCCGGAAAATCTTCACCCGTAGAGGGCTGAGGGCCCGTTGAGGGCTGCGTGCCTCTACTATAGGCTTGGCTCCAGCGCCATCAGCCAGTCCATCGCCAATTTATGTATCTTTTCAACAGCCTTCAAAAATATTTTTTATCTTTCTCTAAATAATAATAGTTTTTGGCCACCTTAAAGTCTTCATCGTCGGAAAACCGCTTTCCAATAATATTTATTCCTCTGTTTCGGGAAGGAAAATTGTCGGCAGGTCCCAGAGCTAAGCTTTAAGATAGTTGATTGAAATTTTGAAAACCATAGTATCGAATACCAATGTTAGCAATGCACGCCAATCGAATCGGCGCGTTGTCGTCGAGGAACAAGGCATTGATGGTCAATTTTCCTTGATGATTTTCTTCAATTGCTTCCTACAAAATCATGCATTGTGCTTGCGAAAACTGCTGCGGTAATACTTGGGCCTATTTTGAAATGGTCAAAAATAACAAACTCTTTCGAGTCAGAATGCTGTCGTAAGGAGATTTTCGACTGGTTTCATGACATTGGACTACTTCGGAGGGAGTTCTTTACGCGCTGTATTGTCTCACGTTTCTTTCAAGAGCATAATGACAAAATCAGTTTTCGTTCCCAGTAATAATACGAACAAAAAAAAACTTCTAGAATACCCCAGAGCTCCAAACTCTCCATAGAAATTCAATTCGCGTTTGTTACTGCGGTAGTGTGAGGATTTGTGGTGGTACCCATCTTTCACCAGATTTTCATGTTGTTGAAAAGGTTATTAAAAACAAGAAACTATGTTCTTCAGTAATTCAATTATTTATTAAGAACCTCCACCAGACTACACTTCACGATAATGATTCTAAAGAGCAAAGATGTTCTACAAAACCAACACCGGATGCATTTCAGCACTTCCGGCATTGGCAGTATTAGTGTTGGCAGATGCGAAAATATACTTCAACACTCCCACTATTTGAGCACCTGCCAACACCGTATCAATCTTAAAATAATCACAATACAATTTAAAGGAATAATAATAAGGAAAGAATATTTCAAACATGTATACAGTGTATGATATTAATTCAACTGATCTAACAATCTCTCAAATCTAGGTTTAGGTAATGGTTTTGTAAAAATATCAGCTAATTGTAGCTCCGATGAGACATAAATAGGTTTTACCACACCTTCATCATATTTCTCTCTTATAAAGTGGTATTTAACATCTATATGCTTTGTCCGCTTATGGTACTCTGGATTTTTTATTAATTTTATAGCGCCTTGGTTGTCCAGTTTTAGTTCTGTTGCATTCAGTAATGATATGCCAATATCATTTAAGAGCTGCCTGATCCATATCATTTCCTTCACTGCTGAACTCGCTGCTACATATTCGGCTTCTGTTGTTGACAGTGATACAGATTGTTGTCGCTGGCTTGACCAAGTGACTGCTCCTCCATTCATCAGATATACATATCCTGATGTAGAATGTCTGGTGTTAATATCTCTAGCGTAGTCAGCATCAGCATATCCAATTAGCTCACTATTCGAGGTTCCTTTATAGACTATGCTATAGTTCATTGATCCCAACAAATATTTAAATATTCTTTTAACAGCATTCCAGTGAGTTTGGTCATAACAGTTTAGGAATCTGCTCACTTCTCCCACTGCATATGCTATGTCAGGACGACTTACAATAGCAGCAAATATTAACGATCCAACAGCTTCTCTGTATGGTATATGTTTGGAACTGTCCCCTGTACTGGTTGACGGTTTCATTAAGAAAGTATGAGGATCAGCCGGAATGCTGTGAGGATGAGCATCATTCATGTTGAATCTTGTAATTATTTGTTTAATATAATTTGTTTGACAAATTGTCACGGTATGCTCTTCACGATTTCTGTAAATTTCAATACCAACAAAGTTTTTTGGTTCCATCACAGTAACACGAAAAGTCTTCTTCAGCTCAGTAAGTAGATTGTTGATAACTTCCATGTTGGAAGACATAATTAGTCCATCATCGACATAAAGCAGTAGAAAAATCTTGGCGCCATTGAATGACCCTCCGTAAATACATTTGTCTGCGCATGAATTCTTAAAACCGAATTGTCTAAGAAAATTATTGAACTTGAGATTCCAACATCGAGGAGCTTGCTTCAATCCATATAATGACTTCCGTAATCTACATACAGTTCCTGGTGCAGCATTGATGCCTTCTGGAACTTTCATATATATTTCTTCTTCAAGGTCTCCGTAAAGAAATGCAGTTTTAATATCAAACTGCATAAGCTCTAAGTCCCATCTTGCAGCCATAGAAAGCATTATTCGGATCGAATCGTATCTGATTGTAGGAGAGAAAGTTTCATTGTAATCAATCCCCTGAGTCTGGGTATAGCCTTTGGCACAGAGTCTAGCTTTGTAGCGGATCTGGTCTTCATATTTTATTTTGAAAACCCATTTATTATCAATAATTTTTATGCCAGGTTTAGTCGATACAAGTTCCCAAGTACCACACAATTTGTGAGAATTAAGCTCTTCTTCTATTGCTTCCTTCCATTTGCTGCCGTTGCTAGAATTTATTGCCCCATCATATGTGTTTGGTATGCATATCTGGGCATGATGTGCTTCAAATCTTGATGGTTTCTTAAGTTGGTCTCTACTCCGCAGTGAATATTCTTGATTTGAGACTACGGGTTGGTCAGATGTTTCAGAATCAATGAGTTGGACGTCGTCATCAGGCTCTACAAGTTCAATATTGGTTTCAGGTTCTACTCTCTGACTTTGAGTCTCTCTATTTCTATAGGCATTGAAAAACTCTTCAAATTCCTGTTCATCAACAGATCCTTTTTGCTGAGCAGCATCATTTATAGGCTCGGGTTCAGTATTCGACAAAATTATCTGTGATGATTGTTTAGCTATTGGTGCGCTATTTATTTCATTGAATATTACATCACGGGAGATCTTAATTTTTCTTGTTTCTGGGTCAAAGAGTCTGTAGTTTGTAGAATTACCATTGTAGCCAACAAGTATTAATTTTCTGCTCTTAGGTTCCAACTTACGTCTGAGTTCATCTGGAACATGCATATATGCTTCACTTCCAAATGTTCTTAAATGGGAAATCTCCAAGCTTTTCCCTGTCCACATTTCAAATGGTGTATGGTTTATCATGTGAGTGTTGGGTGTGCGATTGAGAATATACACTGCACAATTTACAGCCTCTGCCCACAAATATAGTGGCAGTTCCTTTGCATATAGCATTGTGCGAGCACTTTCCATGATTGTTCTGATGTCCCTTTCAGCCTTACCATTTTGCTGAGGTGTGTAAGGCGATGACGATTCAAATTCAGTGCCGTTATTACATAAAAATAATTTAAAGTCTTTGTTGGTATATTCAGTGCCATTGTCTGAGTGGAAAACTTTTACACTGTGACCAAACTTATTTTTAATTTTCTGATTGTAGTCAATATAGCACTGTAACACTTCACTTTTAGATTTTATAAAGTAAACCACTCTGTAATTTGAGCAATCGTCTTTAAATAGTACAAAATACCTAGCACCTTGTACACTCGGGGTGGACATTGGTCCACAGACATCACTATAAACAACATCTCCCGGCTCCGTGTTCTTTGGTTCCCTTGTTTTAAACGGAAGTCGATGTTGCTTTCCATAAGCACAAGCTTCGCAGAAGAAATCTTCTTCGTCACTCGCCTGTATAAGTCCTCTTTTGACTAGATCTTTTAGGGTTCTATGGTTAATATGACCGAGTCTCTCATGCCATATTCTTAGGTTATTTTGTGATACATGATCGGCGTAAAAACAATTTTCAGCTTTAAAAGCCATATAGTATAAATTGTCCTCGCCTCGCATGGCACTTGCGACTAATTTGTTCTTATCAAATATAAGAGCCTCATTGCCCTCCTTCACTATCTTCATATTTTTTGTTGTAATTACACCTTCAGAAAACAAGTTCTTTCGCAGTTCCGGAACAAAAAGTACATCATTTATTGTAGATGGGTACCACTGTGAACCTATTAGTTTTTTAATTTGTATAACCCCTTTGCCTTTCACCTCCATCTCGGTGTTGTTTCCCAAGCGAACAGTGCACTCACTAACCGGCTGCATTGAAGAAAAGACTTCTCTCTGATAGCACATGTGTGCTGAAGCACCAGAATCCATTATCCATCCGCTGCTCCCACCGAAGGTGGACCGAGTATTTATTACAGAAAAAGCAGACAGGTTGCCTTCCTGCTGCGTTTTAAACTTAGGATTGTTTTTTGACCAACAATCTTTGGCAAAGTGACCCCGTTTTTGACACTTAAAGCACACAACATTTTTCTTTTGATATTGTGGATATTGTTTAGTTTTAGCTGCTGTCAAGGCAATTTCTTCATTTTCTGCAGTTTTAATAGAGGTCTCTTCATCTAATAACCTTGCAGTGAGATTCTGGATGGTTTGCTTGTCTTCAGGTACACTTAACCACGCCTGCCTGAACGATCGAAATTCCGCAGGCAAACTGTTTATGATTTTCATTCTAACTGCAGTATCACTTATTATATCGCCCGCATTTCTAATTTGTTGGGCTAAATTTTCGATTTTAGCCACGTGTTGAGCGATAGAATCCCCACGTTCCATTTTGTATGCGTGAAATCTTTCTTGTGTCAGCAACTTGGAAATCTCCGATTTCTGTTCGTAAATTGTTTCTAGTTTGTCAAAAATGTCTTTAGACGTATCACAATTCTCTATAATGGGTTGTTTTCCTATGGATACGCCGTTACAATAAACGGCGGTGGATATGTCAGTTGAGAACATTGCCAATATGGTTTCCATAGTAACGAAAAACATTGTCATATAATTTTGTAAGACGCCGTCTTGTCAGATGACGGCCGCTCCCTAGGAACCCAACGCATAAGAGAGATTATTTCCAGCTCCATTGACGCCGTTATGATAAACATGGCGGCGGCATCCCTTTTTAACCATTCCTCTAATAATTTTTCATCAGTTGGTTTTTTGTCCGTGCCAGATACATAACCGAACAAGCCTTTTGCTCGTAATGCGCATTTGATTTGAAATTTCCATTGTTGGAAGTTTTTACCACTGAATTTAACAATGTTAATGTTGTCCGCCATTTTCACTCACTTTTGAGAATTCTATATTAACAAACACGTTGCACGACTTCGTTCACTTTATACGAATGTCAAATTCAGACTTCGCTCACTTAACGCGAATGTCACAAGCGTAGCCCTGGGCCCATAACCTGTTGAAAAGGTTATTAAAAACAAGAAACTATGTTCTTCAGTAATTCAATTATTTATTAAGAACCTCCACCAGACTACACTTCACGATAATGATTCTAAAGAGCAAAGATGTTCTACAAAACCAACACCGGATGCATTTCAGCACTTCCGGCATTGGCAGTATTAGTGTTGGCAGATGCGAAAATATACTTCAACACATGTGTTCCACAAAGTCACGAACTATTGAGTCTTTTGATATCCACGGAGAGCTTGATGATCTCTGCTTACGAATTAATATTTATTGGAGCATATTATTCAGTTCCCAAACAATTTCACAGCCAAGCATCACGTTTTACGCGGAAATGGAAAAGCTCACAATACATGTCTGCAATGGGCACCAGATCGAACAGTAGGTTTTCCCAATCTCCTTCCGAGGGCAATTTCATTCCCGTTTTTGTGTACCCCTTCGCACCTAATTTATAAGTATGCGGCCCATGTGCTAATTTTTAAGGAGGGGGGGGGGGATATTTTTTCACACTTTCTTTATGGTAACTCAAAGTGATTTAAAAATTTACTGTAAAAGCAACATAATTTGTTTATTTTCAATCTACCCAGTTGGGGAGGGGGGAGGGGGGTGCTTGCGCCCATGATGCGGCCCGCGGTGAGAGCTCATATTGTCCAATGCGGCCCTTGAACAGAAAAGTGTGACGACCGCTGTTCTAATTGTTCAGTGCAAAGGGTGTAAACCTGTTAAGCTGAAAGCTGATATTTTTTTAAATAAAATAATTGAACAATATTTTCCAAATCAATTGCTTCTACTCAGTGGCGTTCCGTGGGTTATTGGCGCCCGGGGCGCGAACCATACCTTTTGGCGCCCCCTCTAAGTATATACATTGAAATAAAAAACAGGACTGGGTGGGGAGGTTTGGTATCTTGAAACATAACTTTTCCTAAAAAAAAGGTCATTTCTACAATTTGGTATCTGGAAATGTGAATTTCATAACCGGACATTCAACCGTATGTATAGTATAGCGCGAGCATATTTTGCCGCCCTACTAAAAGAGGCGCCCGGGGCGGTCCGCCCCTCCGCCCCCTCGGTACGCCACTGCTTCTGCTAATAAGGATAATAATGTTAAAAATATGATCTTGTTGTTTATGGAATTCTTAATTTTTATTTTGTTCCAAATTTGAATGTCTTTTTGTTTTTTTATGATGCTCAACTAACTTGATAATTTTTGCTTGCTGTTAAAAACACCAATTGCTCTGTTGTATTATTAAGTTTTTCAGTTTCAAATAAAACATTTTAACAGCAACTCTGAATTTTAATAACAAATAATATAACTTTCAACCACATCTTCACAACTTCTTTTCAGTCACATATTTTTCAAAAAGTCTGTAAAAAGGGTTTATTCAAACAATAAAGTTAAAGTTATGACTGACTACAAACCCTTATTTGTTAAGCCTGATAAAAAAGTACTTTAGAAATTTTGAGTATTGTTGCTCTACACTCTTTCTCTGCTGTTTTTTTTTCATTTTCGTTCGAAAACTGCTTTCATAATATTCATAATTTTCGTTTAGAATTATTAATAAGTAGGAATATCATTTCAGAACCATAATATGGCCAAACAAGGGTTTGCTTATTCCTGGAAACGAAGTTTTGTTTTATATGGAAACCGCAGCTGATTATATCAAGGATGAAAAAGCTAATAAGTAAGCAAAACATTTTCATATAAATTATTTATTATGAAGATTGCCTTTTGTATTCTAGGATTTGCAATAATAATTGACCATAAATTTTCAACTAATATTGCTTTATTTTCTCACAAAACATGCTTTTTGAACGCACTGATCGCTTTCACAAAAGTTCCTTCCATAATTTGTTCTTAATATTTGGGCATTGGAAGAAGTGCCAAATCAAGACTTTACTGTGGACAAATCGTTGATTTAACTGATTTGTGAAATATTTCCATAACATTACTAGTTTTTCAATTTACCATGTAAAAACACAAATAACCCAATTATGCTAAAACTTTCTGAGTAGAGATAATTTCAAAATGTCAAACATTATAATATATCATAAAGGCGTTTGTTTCCAGATTAAAGCACCAGGTTAAGAGTACTTTTATTTATATTTCTACTTCCCGTTATTATAATAGTACCTACAGTTGGAAAACTGCTGGTCCCAGATTTTATATTGGTTGCAGGTTTTATATCCCCATCTATTTGATTCTTCCAGCTTCACAGCTTTTTCTGATTGTTGTATTTTTAACCATTGTTAAATTATTAATATAATGATATACCTTGTCATTATCTGCGAGCCCTCATTAGAATACCACTCCTTCGGAATATCAACTAGCTATGTCATGTCTAATTATTAATTTTTATTTTTTAAAATTGCGCCATCTAATTGTCCCGTAAGGGGTAGGCAGAAAGCACGGACCTCCACTTTTTTCTATCCAAGCATACTTCTTTCGCTTCTTCCACCCACATACGATTTCTCATACACCCTCTCCTATTTCTCTTACTTCTGACATGGCCTTCCTTGCAATATTTATTATGCAAGCAATTAAACTTTTATTGCAGATTTGGGTTCAAATGCCAAGTGTACGGATACGAAAGTATACCCGATAAATTTTCTGTCCTACAAAAACTTGAATTTGACTTCATTCATATTGGAGGAATATGTGCCGCTTCGCTGATTAATCCAGATATGAGCATGTATGCTTCAAAAGGTAAATCACTTTCTAATTTTAAAGTATTACTTTTCTTTTATATAGATATTAATTCTAAACCAACCTTTGTGTTTTATTTTCAGAGCGGTTTATGACAATGCAGGACGATTCTTCTACATCTGGTGATTTTCACGATTCAAGCAGTCTTCTGGCCAATGGATTAGCTTTACAACAGTTGCCCACCATCAAAGAGGCCCTCAACAGCAGACTGATATTCAGGTAGGGTTTTTGTTTTTCTTTTAACCTAATATTCCTAATTTTGTGGAAAAAACATTTTCTCCAAATGTGTTTATAATGTGTTCTGATTATTTGTTTTATATACATAATCTTATTCATATAATTTGTTTTATGCAAAATTTGGCATTATAAACTAGCTCTTACATATCTGACAACATAATAAAATATTTAAACTGATTTTGTCTAACCTTTACAAGGATGTTTTTCTATTACTAAGGCACTCTCCCTAATATATTGATAATTACAAGGTCAAAATTTGAAAAAAAGCCTATTTGTTTAGTCAATCGCTTAAAATTTTGTCAGTGAAAACTGTACCTAATTAAATAAATAACTTTAACTAAAAGACTGAAATTATTTTATTACTTGTTTATTAAAATATTTTTTACATGTTACATAAATTGTAAAATATTAAAAAAATATATTTTTTAAATTAAATTCTTACATAGCTCATGACTTCTTAATTTAATTAAAAAAAAAATGACTAGGCATATAAAGGTTTTAAGCCATTTTTTTAAATGGAAGTAAATTTTAAAATAAAATTAAAAATGCTCATATGTACTGGTTATAATTAGAAATAATAAAAAACGAGTCTCAATATTGTAATAACATGTTTATTTTAACTACCATTAACATGGTAAAAATAAAAGTATTAAAGTGGTAGTTTAAATAAATGAGGTATAACTAATTATTTTTTTTTCATTTTTAATATAATTTATAAATACCGCCAAGAAATCACCTTAGGCCCAAGCAATCTAATATTTATACGGCTTAGTTTTACAGTGAATGTCTATAGCACAAAGCATATTTTATTACTATATAAAAACCTTCTCATATGTTTGTCAAGTCAATTTCTTTTTTTAACGTGTCTGGTACTGGTTTAAAATAGGATTGAATATACAATTATTTTGAAGTAATATATTGCCCATATGAATACTACAGTTATAGTCTTTTAGACGCAGTACCTAGGCCCCTGACCGAACATGTTCGGTAATAATACCACAAAGGTTAAATTTTCTGTTCCATATACGTGAATTTTAATGTTCAAAATTTTAATTTTTACTGTTTGTAACAATTTTAAATTTATGAATTTTAAACATTCCAGAGTGAAAAAGAAACACTTATAAGGCGGTCACATAAAAAAAAAGTGAAGTCTAACCATTTAAATGTTTTTTTTGTTGTTTCTGATAAATTCTGATTAATTTTGGTTAAGTTTCAGACTAAACCCCCTTTTCTTTATGGCAACACTAAAAAAATACACTTGATCTAAGGAATAGTGTGAATAATAGATTTAAAAAATTAATGAGAATCAGTTTTTTTAGAAAAATTCATCTTCTTTTTTTTGTAAAAATGAATCTGTTCTCACCCAAAGTGACACTCACTCGACATCTTTCACATAAAACAAAGCTATGTTGTGAAAGTGGAAATAGTCTGCACCGGGATTCGAACCTACTTCTCGACACTAAACGCTGACGCCTTCCATATGATGATATTCCATGGAGGTTCTCACGACGCGTTTGAGGAAGCTGCTATATGTATTCGGGGTGCTGCTGCATGTAATGGACGAAAATCGTGTCAGATCTGTGTACTTTGCACTTTGCAATTCCATACTCCTGTATGGCTTGGAGTGTTGGGGAGGTGCTGCTACCGTGTACCTCAGCTCTGTCAACGTCATGCAGAAGGCAGTTCTCCGAGTTATGAGTGGCTCTGGATATATGAGTCCGTTGGATCCGTTGTTCATACGCTTTGGGGTGTTGGACGTCAGGCAGTTGTTTATCAGGTCAGTTCTGTTAAAGGCGTTTGAAAATAATAAAGAGGTTCCACATACACGTATACTAAGATCATCATATGTAAACAGGCGACAGGTCCCAAACAGGGGGACGGCGTTGGGATGGAGATCCTCTGAATATCTGGGTCCTAGAATGTTTAATAAATTACCCCGTGAGCTGAGAGACTGCGAGAGAATGAGAGTATTCAGGGTGTCTCTGACTGAGTGGTTGATGATGATTGGAAAAGAAAAATCACAGACTGAACTATTTCACACATAGTATAGAGTGAAAGATGAATGTAATATAAATTATATTGATTAATTATGTATTGTGCTCGAATCGCCTCAACACAGGCATACGCCTAGTGAGAAATGAAAAAATTTGCAAAATGATTCCTCCATTTTGAAGCTTGACAGATAGCGCAAATCACCCTTTATGGGTGGAAAGCCTAATTAATTATCACACATTAGGGAATGTAGCTAAGATTCAAACCACAGAGCTATCTCTCTCTCTATGAAAACTTGCAAATTATGTCGGTAGGTTCGTATAATATTATGAGGTCGGTGAAACAAAAATTTTAAAAGTGTCATTCTTCTTTTCCTGTGCTTATGTCAGTTATAGAGGTCTGTTAAGCAATGGGAAGCTAGACTAGAACCTGTTTAATTACCTACCGATCAAGCCTGACAATCGGAATCAAAAATGTAAAGCAAGACGGGTATAAGCTAGTATAAAATAAAGTAAATAGAGTTTTAAGGTGAATTTTTCTGCCACTAAATATGAGATCTCTGGCGGCTCATTCAAATGGAAAAAATGTGTTATTATTAGTTAAAAACTTTGATAGATACCTACATAATAGACAAAGCCATATTCCATATTATCATAACTACTAAATACCTAACTTGCTTGACTAGAAAGTTCAATTTCAAATATGTATGTAGTAGCTAGGTATAAACAATAATAATAATATGGGGTAGTGCTTTTTTATACTTAAATTATTACAGACAGATTATTATTAATATTATATAAATAACGTCCAGTTGCCTGTTGTTAGTTTTAGGAAAAATTGACCCTTAGGTTTCGGTTTTATGTTTTTGAAATTTGGTCTTGTACGGGAAATAAGGGCTCCAATTTTTATATATTATATAGAAAGAGAGATGTAGATATGAATAAACAGCAGCAAGTTTAAGAATAGAACCTCTACAAATTTTGTTAATATTAGAATTATCGTAAATCTATGTTTATTGTTTTAAGCAATTGTAGCTTGCTACATATTTTGTACTATCATATAATTAGCTGGGTACACACGTAACAATTTATGTTTAAGATTTGAACGATAATCACTCATTTTTCAATTGATTTCTTCGAAGATTTGAAAAATGAACGATTATCGTTCAAATCTTAAAGATAAATCGTTACGTGTGTACCCAGCTATTGGTATCGATTTTGGCATTAGAGATCTGTGGTCAATAGTTGGGCTCTTTCCACAATAACATGCACTTCTGTTTCACGGTATGTTCTCCCGTCTGGTAGAATCACTGGGAACTCTTTGTCACTTAAACTCTTCTGTTTCTTCTTGGTAATCCACACAAAACCCTTATTACCTTTTCTCACTAAACAATACACTAAAAGTAGAATCATCACTATGCTTAAAATTATGCCGGCACTTATTAGCAGTATGGCTGTTGTGCTCAACTGATAACTGTAGCAATCATCTTTTTGGTATAAACTGAATGCTTTGTATAAAGTATTTGGTTGATGCAGATTATCTGTGACACAGAACAAATTCATTTCATAATAGGAGAGTTTATCAACACTCTTTGAAGAGCATTCACAATACTGATTAACTTTTAAATCTTTTATGATCAGATTATAACTTTTAAAATCAAGTTGAAGGGATCCAGTAGTTAAAGAAGTCAGTGTGGTATTTTCCAAGACGAAATCCAACGGCCCATACACATTTGATAATGTACTTAAGCTGAACCCTGCAAATGCTCCTAAATTCATAGAATTGATAATATTACTTTTGAAAAGAACAGATCCTGTGGTACTTACTCTAAAGGCGTCTCCTTCTAAAACATTGATTTTGCTGTCTTCTACACTGAATCCCTGGGCATTGTGAATTATGAAGGAGCTACTTTGTACCACATTCGCTGTAATATTCTTAATTCTGAAGACTGTTCTCAAATACACATCAGAAAACATTCTACTTGGAATGGTTTTGAATTTGACACTTTCTAAATGTATCAAATCTAAATTGAATTTTTTGAATGCTTGGGTATCAATATTTGTAATATCACTGTCTCTTATTTCAATCCGTTTAAGTCCTATGAAGTTTGAAAACGCGTATGGTCTGATATTTTCGATCTTTGTATTATTTATGAATATGTCGTCTATTCTTCCTTTGATGGCATAGGATGGTATTTCCAATATGGTAGTATTATGAATCCCTATTTCTAATCCGGGTACTGACATCTCCGTTTCTTCTGGTAGGAATCTCCAATACAGGGAATTTTCTGTAAGGGTTAGTTTATCGGTATTGAGTATATTGATCCTACGGAGCTGTCGTAGATGAACAATAGCTTCTGGTAAAAAATTTACTCTTGAACAGTTCACAACTTCAATTGTCCTTGCGGAAGATAAAATTGATCCTTCCCCTTGACCTCTGATAACAACTTCCTGCAAATGAAACAAATAATCAAACATTAAACTTCAGTAAAAAGTCAATTTTGTGTACGATTACATTTAGCATTATTAGTAATAAAATTATAAAAGTATTCCTTTTTTTTATTTATTGATCGCAGCATTTCAAATAGCAACTGGGATATCAGTTACTTGAAGGTATACACATAATAGAAATAGAAAAATAGTAAGAAACATATTATTTTAAAATTGATTATTCGAAGAGGTCTATTGACTGCGCATGAACAAGAGCAATGTCTCGAGTGTACTTACAAAAGGAATTGAATTTTTTTAATAATCTGCCTTCTCACAACCCCTCTGCTTCTTCATAATCGTCCCCTTCATAATCAAGTAAGGTGTATTTATCACCCCTCAGCACGTGACCCGGATATGAGATCTTACGCGTTTTGACTGTCATGTGTAGCTCATGGTCAACTCCGGCTCTTCGTAGGACCTCCGAATATGTGACTCTCTCAGTTCACGATATTTTTTTTATTTACGGCAAAGTAATTAAAAAATTACAAGTTATATTATATAGTGATTACAAATAAGTTAGGTACAAAAGTTCACAAAAATTTAAAAGTTTAAAATGTCACCAATAAATAACAATCAGTTCAATCACATATTAGCTACATACAATAAATATTTTATCGATATTTTTTTTTTTAATAAAAATGAATCTGTGCTCACTCAAAGTGAACACAAATACACTCTTTGACTCTTTCACAGTAAGCTACTTGAAGCTTGTGTCGTGAAAGAGGAAGATGGTCGGCACCGGGGATCGAACCCACGACCTCCGAACGAAACAGTACGAAAGCCGGCATCGTAGCCGCTAGACTACCAACCACTTCAAAATGAAAGATATATCTTGTTAAAAAAATAAAATTTGTCAAAGATAAATATACAATCTGTTCAGTTATATATTATAATAATAATAATAATAAGTTTATTCATTTTTATAACATTTACAATGAAACAAATATAATAATTATTTAGTCAATCTAATTCCCAATAGTTTAACGTTGCCAATCTATTTCCTGTCTTCAACAAACTTATGTCAAATCTGCTCACTAACAATAAATATGAATAAAAGTCCTCCATTAAATATTCTACAGTGGAATACCAGAAGCGCGATAGCAAACAAGTCAGACATAATTTATTTACTAAATAAATTTAAAATAGACATTGCGTTTCTGGCAGAAACGTGGTGTAAACCTGCGTACAATTTCAATGTACCTGGATATAATTGTATAAGATGTGACCGCCAGGAGGGCAGGGGAGGTGGTGCTGCTCTTCTTATTAAAAGCTCGTTTGCCTTTTCTAAAATATCTCTGCCAAGTAATCCATCTTTGGAGGTTGTTGGAGTGACGATTGGAGATATAAGCTATATCTCTGCATACGTTCCACCGAATGTAGGATTCGATGTAAATTACTGGAATGCCATTGTAGCGCTTCTGCCAGGGCCATTTTTCCTCTTGGGTGACTTCAATTGTCATTCAGGTGTCTGTGGGTCCTCGAGGGAGCAGGGAGATCTCTGTTATCGTTTATAGATCAACACAACTTAACTGTGCTGAATGACGGGTCACCCTCTAGGCTGTGCCCACTAGTGTTGTGTAGTTCGCGAACGAACTAGTTCGAAAGAGCGCTCCCACAGGTGAACTACACGAACTAGTTCCCTCACTCCCCGTTCCATAGTTCATTAGTTCGTGACGTGATCGAATGAGCGAGAGTGTGTCCGGTGTGTCGTTCGTTACGAACTATGCAGTCTATTACCGCCGGTCACTCACTGCACACGCGCGTCTCGTTCTTCGGCTCTTTCGACCTAGTTCGTTCGCGAACTGCACAAGACTAGTCCGGTGTAGCAGTATCAAAACGAGCGAACGATCTACCTTTCACTGATCCGAACTGGGAGCTGACGAACTAGAAGAGCGAACTAGTTCGTTTAGGGGCGGAGAACTAAACCGTTCGATCTCAGTCGCGAACTACTATGCCCAAGACTAGTGCCCACCTGACCAACATCGAAGCGCAATCGATATATCATTGTGCTCTAACACCCTTTCCAGTTCAACCTTGTGGACTATTTTAAATGACTCTCTGGCTAGTGACCACTTCCCTATTATAATTTCATATTAATCGAAAACCACACAGTCTTTTTCCAGTAGTAATCGGAAATTATAAACCGTGGGGTTGCCGGCTAAGAATAGCACCTCTGCTCTTTTTGCTGGTTTTTCGAGCATCCTGTAAGAGGCAGGAAATCGAAAAATCAGATCGGGACCGTGAGGTTGACCACCTCACGTCCTTAAACCTCAACAGGTCAGAAAAGGCACCATAGGCCTAGGAGGCCTTCGAGCGCAATAGAGAGCTCTTAGTGCTTCTCTATGCCCCTGAGTGGGGTTTAGGCCCCCCGCATTGCGGGTTGGTTTGGGGGGGATCTGCGGCGGGCTTGATTTGTGTGGGGCCGGCTTTTTGGTTTGATTGCCTCGATCGAACTGGAGGGTTGGTTTCATGCGGGTCGTTTTCTGCGGATTTGTCTCCTCCGGGCTGGCTTGCGGTGTGCGGGGAGCCTTAAAGGGAGGATTTATTTTATTTTTTAATCGGAAATTATATAACCTTAAGAAAGCGGACTGGGAAAATTCTCATCAGACATCACTTCAGAATTTACCGTTAACAATATAAGGTATAATATCCATTCCTCAGTGCAAGATAATTGCAACACTTGGGATGAAATAATTTTAAGAGCTGCTGATAGTAACATTCCGAAGAAAAAGGGCCTTAAAAAAACAATAAAAATGTCCCATGGTGGGACGATGAATGTGGAAAAATGGTACTTCAACGGAAAGCAGTGGACTATTTATAAAAATAACATTAATGATGAAAAATTTCTCGCGGTCAAAGCTGTTCAAGCAAAAACTAAAAAGATTCTGAAACGGAAAAAACGCCAGGGTTGGTCTAATTTCTGTAAATCTCTCTCCCCAAGTACCCCTTCCTCTCAAGTGTGGAACATGATACGACGTTTTAGAGGCGCGATAATCGGTACACCAATCCACCGTCCTACTTCTGAATGCATAAACGAGTTTTCCCGAAATATTGCTCCTCCTTTTGTTCCTAATTCATTTGATCACACCCCCAGTACCCCAGTTCAATCACATGATAACTTGATCAATCCATTTACACTTAACGAACTCAATTTCTGTCTTCGTAAATGCAGAAACTCGTCTCCTGGTCTAGATTTGATCCCTTATGAATTTATTAAGAAAGCCCCTCGAGTCCTTTTGCAGTTTTTCGTAGAACTGTGCAATCAGTCGATGGAATCTGGAATGATTCCATCAAATTGGAAGTATCAATTATTGATACCTGTTTTAAAGCATGGTAAGGACCCATCAGAGTCTTCTTCTTACCGTCCAATAGCTCTCTCGTCCTGTTTGTGCAAACTCCTCGAACACCTCATTAAGTTCCGACTTGAGAGATTTCTAGAGACGAATCTGCTGTTCCCCCTTCATCAGATGGGTTTTAGAAAGTCTCTTAGCTGTATCGATAATATTGGAACACTTGTGGCAGATATTCTAACGTCGTTTTCAAGGAAAAGTATGACGGTGGGTGTTTTTCTGGACATCAATGCTGCTTATGACAATGTATGCTTGCAAACATTGTATAACAAACTAATGAAACTCTAATTCCTCCGCAACTAGCTAAACTAATTTTTAACCTTTACTTTGGTAGAACAGTGGTGATGAATGATGGTACTAAGGATATACACAGAACTGTATGGAGAGGTCTCCCGCAAGGTTCTGTGTTAAGTCCTCTGTTATTTAATGTTTACTCTGCAGAACTGAAAGATCAGACGGATGGCGGATGCAAACTTTTGCAATACGCAGATGATATAATACTTTATGCCTCCCATAATAATTTGACTACAGCAATACAATCTGTTTCACAATCAATTACGATGATGAATGAATGGTTGATGAATAATTCTTTACAAATGTCTCCATCGAAATCAAAACTCGTTGTTTTTTTCCAGAAAACACAAAAATCCGTCAGTTTCATTGACTATAGATGGTATACCTGTCCCTCAGGTTGACGAGGTGAAATTTTTGGGGATGACACTCGACAGAAAGTTGTCTTGGGCAACACATATCAAAAATGTGATTGTAAAATGTGAAAAAAATATAAATATTCTCAGGTCGGTGGCTGGTGTCTCTTGGGGATCGCACCCTATTACCATGCGTATCATGTATAATGCACTCATTAGATCACATTTAGACTAGGCTAGCTTCTTACTAGACCCACTCCCAATACATTTAGCAACAAAATTAGAATCTGTCTAATCTAAGTGCATCAGATTGATTGTTGGAGCGATGATGTCTACTCCACTCAACGCACTGCAAGTGGAATGTGCAGAAATTCCTCTTGCTCTTAGGAGAGAATATCTTGGATTAAGATATTTCCTGAAAAGGATAACGTATTCCAATCATCCTCTATTTCAAGTCCTCGACAATCTACGTTCTTCGCTAAACAATAGTCGCCATACTTCAAAAAGGAATAATCCTTTCCTCCTCTCTTGCTATGAATGGGTGTCCTCTTTTTATGTGGGCCCTAAACAGGATTATCCATCGCAATGTTTTGAGTTATCTGATTTACAAGCATCTCACCCTATTAAAACCGTTACAAATTTAGGATTAGAAAAACATTTAAGGTCTTTTACTCTTTGTCTCATATCAACCACCTATTTAAGGATAAAGTCTTTGATAATTGGCCTACACACATACAAATATTTACCGATGGTTCAAGGGATACTGACGATAGGTCAGGATCAGCCATATTTGTCCCAGATCTCAAATTAGAGAAGATATAAAGTTTACCTTTGAATCTCTCGGTCTATACAGCGGAGTGTTTTGCCATAAAGCATGCACTCTCTCTATGTATTGATCACAAAATTAATAAGCCGGTGATTTTCACCGATTCGCTTGCCTTGGTGAGAACCTTGTCTTCTCCCTTGTCATCGGAGTCGAGAAATCATTTAGTTAGAAATATTAAATCGAAAATATATTACTTAGAGAGTCGGGGGCAGACGTCGTATTGGTATGGATACCATCCCATCGTGGTATCATGGGAAATGAGAAGCCAGACGAGCTTGCGAAGAGGGCATTAACCATGGGTGATCCTCCTGATGAGTTTATACCAACAGAGGATGACCTTCTAAATGCCATCGCACTATACACTTTTTCAAAGTGGCAGTCGCAGTGGGAATCACAATCGAAGGGAATATATTACAAAAATATCCAGAGATTCATTACTAAAAGACCTTGGTTTGCTGACGAGAATTTATCGCGTGAATGTATTAAAAACATTTCTAGATTGAAGTTTGGACATAACAGACTTGACGCGCACCTTTACAAGATTGGCCTGTGCTCTTCTCCATTCAACGAATGTGGCATGGACGAGGAGTCGGCTGAACATGTTTTGTTTGCCTGCCCCATAAGAAATTCAAACCATCTGGACTATTTTTTGTTCGTAGATGACACATTGTATCCAATAAATGTTTCCTGCTTGTTATCATTAAAATCTATAGCGATACATCAAAAACTAAATGAATAAGAAGTAAATTTATTGTTCTATGATTTCTAATCGAATTTGAATACTCATAATGGAATAGCGTCATTGGCTTCATCATCTTTTTGGATGTAATGCCATTTAAATAAAAAAAAAAAAACAATAAAAGCAAGGCAAATATGAGTACAATGCTATAGAAAATATTCAACATATGTTCAAAATTCGTCAAGTAGGTAAATAGTATTATAGTAATTAAAATACAATGGAAGTTAAAAGACAATTGAAACCGAAATATAGAGTAATTGTTATAGAAAACAAGTCTTTGAAAGATGAACCCATATCAGAAAACCAGCAAAAATGTATATTATATTGGTGCTTGAAAAGATGGCAGATGATTGTCGTTGTTTGAGTTTGAAAAAATAGTATCTAACCTAGCTTTAAATGCATAAATCGAGTTCATGTTAAAAACATCAACATTGCTTAAGTATACATAGGTTGCCCAGGCTGTGACCAGTGGCGTACCGAGGGGGGGTGGCGGAGGGGCGGACCGCCTCTTTGGAAAAGGCGGCAAAATCTGTTTGTGCTATGTTATACACGACCAGAATGATAAAATGAGAATTTATATTTTGACCAAAAATAACATTTAATTTCGGATTGTTAAGGTCTTAAAAAAAACATTTTCGGAAAATCTGCTGTAAGTACTTATGTAAATTAAAACAAATAAGTATTCAAACTTTTTTTTATTTTGATATTTTTTTTTTCATTTTCGTATTTTTTTATATGGGGGGGGGGGTTCCAAATTATATAGGAGGGAAGGGCGCCAAATTATATGGGGGGGGGGCACCAAATTTTAATTCCGCCCGGGCGCCGAAAACCCACGGTACGCCACTGGCTGTGACACCTAGGTATGATTGAGTTCTTTAGTTAGATAGTTTAGATATGTCGCAGTGAACAAGGGTGGATCCAGCATTGGCGCCAGGGGGGGTCACGACATAGTAAAAAAGGTCATTCCCAAAATTTGGTATCTAGAAACTAAACTTTTCCTAAAAAAAAACAGGGGGGGGGGGGTCATGAACCACAATAACTTGTAATTATAATAGAAAAGTTGGTATTTTTTTTAATAAATGTAAGTACTGTACTTCAAATTAAAGTCCTGGACCCAGCCCAGGGGGGGGGGGGGTCAATTTGTTTTCGATTGTGTAATTGAATTTAATAAGTTTTTTGTTTCTTGAAAATCTAAGATAGTGGCATTTATCAATGTTAAGAAATTTCACACCACTCAGTGAGTTTGTCCAAGTTGTGTTGGAGAACTTTACAATCCTCGATATTTTTTATCTCTTTGTACAATTTAAGGTCTTCCGCGAAAAGCAGAAATTTGATGTCCTTAAAAGCTCTCCCTATGTCGTTGATAAAGATTAAAAATAAAATTGGACCTAAATGGCTCCCCTGCGGCAAGCCACTTTTTGCAGTGAATTGTTTGGACCTGGTGCTGTCAACCTTTACAGATAGGGTACGACCAGTGAGGTATCTCGCGAACCAATCCAGAAGGCATTCACCGAATCCCAGAGCAGAAAGCTTATTCAGCAATAAATAGTGGGACACTTTGTCAAAGGCCTTGCTGAAGTCTGTATAAATACTGCCCACCTGAGAGCTTCCAGCAAGGCCCTCTACGATGTTGCTTTCATATACCGCTAGATTTCTTACGGTCGAGTTGTTTGGTAGGAAACCATGCTGTTCGGGTATGAACAGGTGTTGAATTAACAGAAATATACGTTCGAGGACCAGTGATTCAAATAGTTTTGCCAGAACGAAAAGTAAGCATATTGGTCTGTAATTAAGTATGTTTGTTTTTTCATCTTTTTTGTGGATCGGTGTGATAACATCCGACTTCCACATGCTTGGGAATATGCCAAGCTGCCGTAATTTGTTAAAAAATATATGTGAGAGGAACAATGAGTGTGTTGGCGCAACCTTTGATGAATAGTGGAGGGATCTGATCTGGTCCAGTAGATTTTTCGGTTTTCAGTTGTGGAAGTGCCTTGGAAATATCTTTGAGTTGAAGAGTACAGTGCTATAAATTGACATACCTGTCTTCGTGGATAAAATTAGTGCTCGAAGTTTGATTACCATCATCGTAACTGAACCTAAAAAAATCAGCAAAGAGGTCTGCAATTTCGTTCTTGGTGTCTACATTCTTGTTGTTTAAGTGCATGGTTTTAGGTAAGTTACACCCGTCCCCCGTCAGTGAGTTCTTATATTTCCACAGCTTTTTTGAGTCGGTGGTAATGTCTTCAGCTTCTTGAACGTAACGTTTGTAACATTTGGATCTTAGGTTGGAGCATTGTTGTCATAGCTTTCGGAACTTTTCGTAATCTTCGTGGCTGCCTGTGTGTTTGATCTTGGAAGTGCATGTGTTTTTTCTTCCTTACGAGTTGCTTTAGTTCAGGTGAAAACCATTTTGAGGACGGATAAAACGATGCTTGTGGGACGTGCAGTTCGATTGTTTTGTGGAGAATGTTGTATAGGTTACTCACGATGTTGTCTATGTTTTTACCCTGAATGAATGTCCAGTCTGTTTGGAATAGATAGTCTGTCGCGGCCTGATAGTTGCATCTTTTGTAGTTGTAGTAATGTACAAGATTATTTTCTCCGGGTTCTGGGCTACAGCAGCGGAATGTTATGTCCAGTGGAGGATGATGATCGTCTATGGGTATGAGTTCCAGATTTGATTACGGTCAAGCTGTCGTGGTTTGTGAAGATAAGATCCAGTACTCTGTCATTATGATTGTAGATGAAATTGTGTTGGTTGAGGTTCAAAAAGTTTATATAGTATACAGGAGTTCGCGGTAGCCATCATGATTTTCTCAGATTTGTGGACCATGGACCAGATCATATATTTGTTCGATGTTGTTATTTTTCAGGTTAATCTATAAGATGGAATGTTTTTCTTTACTGCGATCATAACTCCGCCTCCCTTTTTCTTTTTACTGCTTTGCTGTTTTCTATACTTTCTCTAGATGTTAAAATTTTGTAAACCCAATTCGCCGTCTCTCACTGTGCCATCTAGCCATGTCTCTGTAAGAATATATAATATGTCACTGTGGTGTGTGTGATACTTTGCCTAAAGGTCAGTTAGTTTTGTTTTCAAGCCATGAACGTTTTGGTAGTATGCTAGTGTTGTACCCGTGGGAAGGTTTTTTTACGGTCGGTGACTATTTTGGGTGTTCTGTAACTTAACTTTTTTTTTTTTTAATTTATTGACAAGAAAATTTGTACAAGAGACTTGTTTCCCCCTTACTCTTACGTTCGTCTATTTCGGACCAAATCATTTTTAGGTGGTCTCTCTGTATGTTGGTAAGGTCATGGCGTACTTTAATATTTTGTGGAAACCTTTACCTTCCGTATAGCACACTGTTAGAGTACTCTGCGTCTTGCAAAATAACTTTGATAGGTCTGGAATTGTTTGCCCTTCGCAGACCCAGACGGTAGCATCTTATTATTTTTGTGGCAGCTTTTTCGTCGCCCTTATCCACCATTTCAGTTATCAGTTATCGGAGCTGTGATCCATTTGTGGTATAGAGTCGTTCACTTCAGGGATGCCAATGAAAATGACGTTTTTTTGTTCTGGTGTTTCTTTCTGTAAGTTCTCATAGGGCTTTACAAGTATCTATTGATCTTTGGATTGGTCCATTAATGCAATCGCTCTTCCTTTGTTCAGTTAATCTATTGTGGAGTTACTTTAACTTGGTTTCTTGTGAGGATATGGGCAATGCTGCTAATGCAGCTTCTGCCAGTAAAGAAAAACTTAACCAAAATTTTTTCCCACTTTTCTCATAGTTTCATCCAATTCTGGTTTCTTTAATGCATTTATCAATCCTGGCTGAAACTATTCAATAGACCATTCCGTCAATTTCAAAACCAAAACATGCATAACACTGAACAAATGGACTAAAATCCTCCACCATGATTCTTTGACTTAAAATTTCTCCATTGTGCTTCAACTGATTCATTAACACTTGGTCACGCGCAGGGTGGTGAAGCTCTTCTGGGTCTATCATTTTTTTATAAATATTATCTTGATATTCGAAGTATCTACCCTACATTTTATGATATTTTTCACAACAATCAATCGTAACGTATAAAGCTAGAAACACACTATTGGAGTGTGGTGTGTCGTGACGCGTCAGAAGCACATCGGTTCCATACATTTAGTATGGTTAGAGACACACTAATGTGGAGTGTTGTGTTGTGGACCGTTGTGTTGTGTCGCAGACTGCTCGCCTTCGATAGCGCCAGAACCCCCACCACCGCTCTGACGCGCCACGACACAACACACAAAAGTGTGTTTCTAATCGCACGCGTCAGATACTCAATGAATAGCTAGAGGACGGATGTGCGTTTATTTTTAAAAATCATGGCTGACGACCCAATTGAACTTATAAGACAACATAAGGTTTTTTTCACATAATGTCATTCAACATTAGGTTTTGTATGACATTATGTGTAGAGAATACAAGGATCAATCGATTAGAAATGCTGCTTGAAAGGAAATAAGCAAAATTTATTCTGAAGTACAGATGAAATTCTCTAGTTCTTTAATGAGACAGTGAAATTCACCTATCACCTGTCTCCGTCTATTCACAGGATGAATCCAGTAACTTCTTTTCTCTTTTTTGTTTTAAATTAGTTTCACCATTATAAGGAATTGAAGGTCTTCTTCAAAATCACTATCTGAATCCGAAGAAAACATTGTGTTGGTTAGAACGCTGCAAAGGTTGGATTAGTACTGTTCAGAAAAAACGTCAGAGTGCGCCCCAACACACGAGAATAGTGTGCACACTCGCCTTCCACGCCAGAATGGGTCACAACACACCACACCCCAATAGTGTGTTTCTACCTTAATACACAAAAGATTTTGGATACATGACAATTTTGTTTGCTCGCGGGTAGGCCCATATACCCACACAACACGGTAGAAATCTGATGATTTGTTACAAGATGGGTTAAGATATCATTGAAATCATGGTGAAATATATATTTTTGCACTAAATGGTTATACCCATTTTATATAAAATACTTGCACATATGCTGTAAAAAAAAGTGGAATAAAAAAGTCGAGAATTCACAGACACTGCATGTAACCGCGGTATTTTGTAAACGCGTGTCACCAAAAGTGTTAAGGTCTTCGTCTGTAATCATCCCCTTGATGTAGAATAGCTTCGTGGAGTGCGGTTGTAGATGTCTCTACTGTCTGACTTTACACCCGTATTACCAATTTCTATTTTATTTTAAATATTTTAACTGTCATGTCTCTTTGGACTGTAAATTAATGTTATTCTCAACAAATTCTTCTTTTTAAGCTAAAAAAATTTCTTACTTGAAGAGGCAGATTCTATATCCTCATAAAGAACAGAATATTTTGTTTTTCGTCATAATAATAAAGTCATTTTGAAACATAAAAAATGATGTGTAAACATTTTAAGAAAATTACCACTGCCAACTACTAATGTTTTATTTTTAGTCATCATATTTGTTTGAAGGCAATGTGTTTTCAAATCATTGTACCAGTACAAATACTTACATCAGACAGCCATATAGGTATGTGTGTGCATACAAATCGTAAACCAAAAGCACCCAGAGATGGAATAACTATCAATATGATAATATAAGAGATTCCTTGGAAATAATAATTGTAGATCTTTTTTGTGGAAATTGTAAAGGTTTGAAATTTTCCCAAATGAATGGTTTAGTTTAGAGTAATTCTGGTTCCAAAAGTAGCACAATAATTATTATTGATGGATTTCATATAGGCACCTTCACAAACAGGGGGGTGAGTACGTAAGGGGTAAGGGCTATAGCCAGAGACTGGAAAATAGTGGTGTTATTTTTTGTAAATTTCGGTGTTATTTTTGCTCTAAAACACGGATATTCGCGTTATTTTTCAACGTCGATTTGTTCAAAATGAAGGTAAGATGTTATGGCAAAACAAAGAATACCTAATAGCAATTTTTAGAATTTATAGTATAATTAACAATATTTATAAACATACATTGCCAAATGAACGAAAAAATCTGATTAAAAGTAATATTATACAAAAAAAAAAAAATCAATATTCAATCCTACAGACAGAATTGAAACTACGTTCAGAAATAATACTAAAAAAATATTTTTTTTTTTTATAAAATGAATCTGTGCTCACTGAAAGTGAACACAAATACACTCCTTGACTCTTTCACAGTAAGCTACTGAAAACTTGTGTCGTGAAAGAGGAAGATGGTCGGCACCTGTGATCGAACCACGACGTCCGCAGTACGAAAGCCGGCGCACAGACAGGTATTTAAAGATTCTACGCGGCCAATATTCAGATAATGAAATCTGAAAAAAATACTTTTTCATCGACTTCCTGAGGTAGAGGAAACCCCAACGAACAATATGCTGGCCTGCGGAACATCCAATGTTGCACCTGTCCTAAAAAATATTAGTCGGAACATGATCATTGAAATTTGCGTACGTTGTTTATTCTCTGCTACTTTCAAAAAGGTTTTGTTTCGTGAGAGAAAAATTTATGTTCTGCGGTTAACTGGTAAAAAAAGGAGATGGATTCGGAGACTAAAGGTATGTAACAATAAAAATAAATTATATTACCTTAAATAATTGTTCATTTAGTGTTCATACAACGTTGGAGACATAGCGATTAAAATAAGGTTTTTTTTTTTAAATGTATCTTAAATGGGAGATTTGTTTGGGTATTACAGTAGATCCCATAAGTTTGATTATTTTCATATAAACTTTAACACTCATGTAAATGAATGAAGAAAAAATTTACCGCGGAATACCGCAGATGCCTAAATTGGGGTACTTTAAATGTTATAGGGTAAAAAAAATCGAAATTTCTAAAAGAAGTATTATTTGAAATTAAAACAATATTTATTTGTTTAAGGGTCAGAAGGGACCTCAGGAGTGAGGATTGTGACTCGTTAATCCTTACTGGACATTATGAATAAAGAAAATTTGCGTAGTTTGAATGAATAACTATGTTTTTTGAAAAACTATAATATTATATTCTCGCGTAAAGAGCTTGCAGAGGACAAATTAATAAACTGAAGGCAAATTTTGCACATGTTAAGTGTACAATGAAGCAAAGATGGGCTAAAGCGCACAAAAAAGACGAAGTTTTTTTAAAAAAAACAATCGTCTTTGGCTTGAAGGTACATTTGAAATACCAATCACATCACTAAATCTTCCAGGTCGCGACAATCGTCCCATTGGACAACTGTCTGAAGAAGCAGCAGAGGCACGCAATAAGCATTTCAGGGTATACAGACAGGATTTTTCGAGAAAATTTTCTAGATAATCCTGTAATAGAGACATACTAAATAGACTTCTCTTAAGTTCAGATCCCTTGCTCAAGGATTATACAAAAAAGAAAAAAATAATTCCTTTTTGCCTGAAACAATAGACATGCTTCAATCAGCGCAGCCAAATCTCTCAGACATTGAGAATGAATAATTAAAATGAATATTTTTTTTATTATGAAATAAC
This sequence comes from Mystacides longicornis, assembly GCA_963576905.1. NCBI lineage: Eukaryota > Metazoa > Arthropoda > Insecta > Trichoptera > Leptoceridae > Mystacides > Mystacides longicornis. The sequence continues at coordinate 31,587,169 of OY756429.1, read as the reverse complement.
TAGCGGGCTCCCGTGGAACTTCGACCCACTTGGATAGCGGGACATATAGATGCGTTCTCAATTCCCCCTATAGCCTAGGCTCCAGTTCCTACACCCATTTCACCCACTCTCAAGTCAACATTATATATTCGCTAGTTACCAAAAATAACAATTACTTACTCCTATCAACGTTTTTTAACATTTTACCCTCCAACTACCCTCCAAGGAGTGGTATTGAACTCATACTCCGCTTAAACCTTCCCGGACATTAGTGGAATAGATCACCAAAGTTTCATTGAAATACGTTCACTGGTTTTTGAATCTATAAGACATACACACACAAACATTTAGTTTTATAGATATAGATAAATGTGCATGTACTGAAATGTCTTATTTATTTTATTTTCATCATCAAAAACCTAATATATCATAAATATAATTTTGGCCGCGTAGATTCTTTAAATACCTGTCTGTGCGGCGTTGTAACCGCTGGGTCACCAACCACTTCGTATTGTTTTGTAGAAAGATTCCTTCGATTTGATAGCACAAATGAGCCAATTTTGAGCAGGAAAATATCCCCTGCGCTCCAATCCTTTTTATTGCTTTTAACTAGATACATACATACGACTGACACGGCGACAATAAATATTATGAACTATAAAATGATTAATAAGCTTTGGGAAGTGGCGGACACCTCTTATTGGAGCACTGGTGAATTTTGTATGTGTTGTGTGCTTTTGTTGTATTATGTTTATATCAGTGTTCTGTTGGTGTTTCCAAAATTATAAATAAATAAATACTTTTCTTATCGAATGTACCTACCTATTATAATCTTTTGTGAATAAATATTATTTTTACAAAATCATATTATTTCTGTAAAATAGGTATGGAATTCGCATTTTTTCTCCAAAAACCACATTATTCGCGCTATTTGCGCAAAAACTTCGAAATTCGCGTTATTTGCACAAGAAACTCAAAATTCGCGAAAAAAAAATCGTTTTATCGCGATCGCGAAATTTTCCAGTCTTTAGCTATAGCGCAACTAACTAAATTTGATATTTAATTTGGGAAATAAAAAAAAATATATAAAATGAATAAAAATAGTCTTGATGCATTCTTATTTTCAATAAATGAAATATTTAAAACAAAGGATACAAAAATAATAACAAAGCGCGCAACTTTGACAGCTCTAAACCACATATAAACAGCCTAACTACACCGGAACGCATCCCAACAGATGCTGTTATAATAACCACGTTGAAACGCACATCTAACAACATGTAGGACGTTACGTACTCGCGCTAACTACAAATGTAGTTAAGCCGTGGTTATGTGTAGTTAGATTTTAGATTGATGTGTGGTTAGTCGTGCTATAGCAAAAGTTACGTAGGGGGAGGCGGGGCTTGTTGCTACAAAAATGAAAAATATTTTTTATCGGACGACTGTTTATTCATAGAAACACAATGATATTTATTATACATTGTACACACTTTTGGTAACAACATAACATTTTTTATCAATCAAAATATAGGCCACAAAAAATATAAAAAAATTAAAACAAACAAAAAAATTGTAACAAAGTGCCCCTTGCGAGGGCAAGTTGTTACATGGTGGGGGCATATTGTTACCAACTAAGGTTAAAACCAAAAGTATACTTAACATTACTTAAAGTTATAATATTATATATAAAATTGACCCCATATTGTCGAGCAGCATTTCGAAGAGATATTCCTTTTTCTTAAACTTAACCGGCAGCCTTTATGTAAATTTCTTGCGAAATTTCCCCTCTGCGTTTTTTTCTTAAGTTTTCTAACCATTTTTAACTGAATCTGAACAAGATAAACGATCACATTAGTTGTTGTAGATTAAAATGTAAGTATGTAACTCTCTGAGAAACAATTCATCTATGCGGAATACATTGTTACATGTCACAACTAGCCCCCGAGTTATGGTAACAACTAGCCCCATCGACACATTTTACATTAAAAGCATAATATTACTCAAACGGAATGCACAACGATTTAGATTAACATCCCGAAAATAAGGAGAAAAATAAATGATATAAACACATATTTACTTACGTTTTATAGTGATTGGTAAAATGACTTCGAATATTTTCGATATAAGTTACTTTGTAACACGCGAAACACAATTTTATTTATTAGATTTTTGCGACGCATCCGTTCTCGTTGACGTTTTGCTGGGCACTTCGTCCGGAACATTCACGCATGTCTGCCGAAAACACTTCCTTAAAACATGCGCTATTCGTGATTTATCGATGATGTAACAATGTGCCCCCGTAACAACTTGCCCCGCTTCCCCCTACTCACTACACAGGATTTTGATGTTAATTTTTCATGTGGAACCGCGGTAATTTTTTTGATTAATTAATGGTGCCATGATACTCTTACAACGTGTGCTCATCATACATCCATAGGTACTCCATTTTAGACCCCATGGGCATAGAGAGGCTCAATTTTGCGCAGTTGCGATGACCTCCTTCCACACCATGTACAAATCAATTTAAATATTATACCAGGGTATTCGGATGGACATTATAAATATGACAATGATCGGGACAGTGATCTGCAAAACCTGAATAGTTGACTATCCGAGAGGGAAAAGGCCAAAACCGTATAAAAAACACCAGTAAAAACTGCCTGACATTAGGTACTGATGAATATAAAAACTCATAAGAGCAATATTATCTTAACATGAGATTTCATTTTTCCCTCTGTCGAGACAAAGAGTGATATTACTCGCCGCAATTAGTGAGGTGAGACTCACCATTTCAACAAATGGATAAAATAAAATATACCTAAAATAAAATTCGCATAGCTTGAATGCAGAGTATACCTATATGTAATCTCTTATTTATTTATTTATATTTATCAACTCTCGTCTTAGGCTTCTTTGGAGCACTTGGAGTTGTCAAAGTTTGTACATTTTTTCAAATATCTCACATAAAAATGACAAAAAATACAAAAAGGAATCAAAACAAATACAAAACAAAAGATTAAGCAAAGCAATGAGTAAAGCAAAACAGAATAGAATTAAAATCAATTGGTGAGGCTGAAAAGGTGTAAAGGGCCCTTTCAGCCGCCTGTCAGCAAATAGGCGACATGGAGGACAGTTGAGAAAAGCAGTTATACTGATCTTCCATAGCCATGTGAGATGCGTTTAAATAAGATGATACTAGAACGCGCCAGGTCTGTTCACCATTGTAAAATTGACAGTTTGCATATGTGCATAATCTTACAAAAAATGCATGTTACATATTTTATAAATAAACAATAAATGCGTAATGTTTATTAGTTAAAGAATTCCAAGGAAATATTCGGTAATATACAGTGCCACTTGCGTGCATGGAACTGAATACAGCTACGGCAGCGAACACCACATACATAGGTTGGATGGTAGGTTGAGGTATGTAATATCAAATAATATCGTCTCGCTTTAATAAGTACCTAAACAACACAAGGCGTCACTCGCAAGAAGAAAATATAATATTTGTTATACCTAATTACATACAGTTAGTAGGTACACCGTGTACGTAATTTAGTATATTGTTTATACCTCGTGATCATATTTGCACAGACACCTCACCCGGCCGTACTCGTCGCAATGGCAGTTCTCCTTATCGCATATTGAACTCGAATCACAAAAATCGATGAACAGAAGATAAATCAATATCACGAAGCAACACTTCGTGCGTTTATTTTTTTTACACGACATTTTGTCTTATGTCACACTATTATAATATATATATACAAACACACAATTAATTTAAACTAAATCAATCACATATTTGAAGTAATGTAAATTTCTCCCCTAAACTTCGCGATGTCAGACGAATATAATATTATGTGTTCAAATGATTAATTATTATTGATTCACCAATTTGTTTTTCTCACACAATACCGTGTTGCACTGACGTAGCGCGATACGTCCATCAGTCTCAGCTAATCCTACATAACTAATAATTTTCTTAACTCCCGTGGAGCGTGTTCTGTTTTCGTGAAGATTTCTGTGGATACTACCATTATTATTGTTATCATTCCTCGCTTAATCGGTCACACCTAGCCATCTACTTGATAATGTTATCGTTTGATAACGACTAATGTGTGTGGTATTTCAGGGGCCGCCTTAAGTGAGTTTCATTGCTTTGTTTTGTAAGTGTATTGTACCTACCTAATTTCCGCGTATACTTAATAGAAAATAGCCCAAAAGGTTTTAAACCATATTAGCTTACCGATGTATGATTTATTACGCGGAATTATAAATATTGTCGTTGGACCTAAAAAAAATATACCTATAATGATTCCATTCGGTTCAAGTGATCCCTCGATTTTTTTAAAGGGACAGCTCAGCAACGTGTGTTTCACAGTCTCATTCTAGCCACATTCACACAAGGAATGATCACTTAAACCCACTTATGTAAAATACCTTCCCGGACCACTCCGAGTCCTATGCAGGATTGTTCATTGTCTGCAGGACAGGTCGAACCCATGGATGATCGTTTAGCTGTGGGATCCATCAGGACGAGCTGTCCATGGTCGAATTTTTGGCTTCATGATCTGATGGTATCAGAGGGAAAATTCCAGCATGCGTAATATTTGGTCCACTCCATTAAAGTAGCTTACCTTCTTCGCAGTTCTGGTAGCGCTATATTGCTGATGAAAACTGTAAGCGTTACACTGGTGTTGTTTTAATCGTTCCCCTCACCAGGCGCATGTTTTGGCTTAGATTTATGTCTAAGGTACGAGGGTCAAAATGATTGTTCTTAGAAAAACAAAAACTGAGTAAACTAGCAAGTTATTTGTTTTATTATAGGTTCTTAGAAAAACAAAAACTGAGTAAACTAGCAAGTTATTTGTTTTATTATAGGTTCTTAGAAAAACAAAACCTGAGTAAACTAGCAAGTTATTTGTTTTATTATAGGTATCTTTTCAATATACCTAGTGTCCATTCACATTAATACATCATTGTTAGGTACTTAATCCGCCTCCATGAATCGTCTGAAATCCCGAAACCCGTACTGGTTAGCTGCCGCTACAACTACGGATTACTCGATCGAAGACAAATGGAGACAAGTATGGACCGCATCGTCAGTAAGGAACCAGAACCTCGTAGCTGACCCGACAAAAGAACTGCCTGGCTCAACGCAACCCAGAAATATATGGTGTAGAGTTAACCGAACAAGATGTGATGTAGGCTGCACCGCTTCCAACTTACATAAATGGGGATGGATGGACTCACCAGCATGTGCATGTGGAATTACACAAACAATCGACCATCTGATTAACGAGTGCCCCATGTACGCATTTGAAAAAGGACTACAGGACACGCACTGACGGATGACGCGATCCAATGGCTTCGGTCGGAGGTCAGATTGTGAGCGACCATAAGAAGAAGAAGAATAAGTCACCTCAATAAACAAACTGCTGTTTATAGACGCGAATATCTTCCAATGTCTATGCGGTGTTCAGACGAGGCGAATATCGGCAGGACACTAAAATATCGCCAGCCAATTGAACCGTGTGAACAGATTGTCGATAAATCTGAAGCGATAAAAATGGTTGAAAGCGATATCGCCTCAAGTTGAACGCCTTTCAACTTTTGTATCTGGTGGAACGATTCACGCATGCGTAGATATGCGCGGCGTCCGTATGTTCTGTTTCTTGACAGTTGACAGCACTGCTCTAAATTTATTTCTCATTAGAATGCAATTTCGCACCCAATATCTGCGTTTTTTTTTATTTTTCCTCAATTAGGAGTCTCCTTATATCGTCTAAAACAATATTTTCAACTAACCCCAATTACTCCGCGACTTCTACCTCGACGTCCGCCATTTTTAAAACAATCAGCGCACCTGACAGATTGAATGTATGTCGGTGGACTCGTGTGAACACATCACACGATTAATAATGTCTTCGAATTCAGATAGAAATATTGTGTCCAACTTAAAGTGGTTGGAAAATGTATGCAAAAATTAGATTTAATAGAAATCTAATAAACTGTTTAGTCACATTTATCGGAAGAACACGGAATGAAATTTGAGACTTTCTTTTGAAAATATCAATAGTAAGATTAAGCAATAACAGATAGCTGTATTGCTGTATACTATAATAGTCTACCTATATATACATCGTTGATATGACAGCGAATTTATTAATGACATAAAGGTAAATAGGCAAGAAATTGATATTTCACGCTACAATCGTGTAGATTATTATTTAAAGTGAAATATAAGTCAATCGACAAAATATTCACAAAGTGACTTATATACTATCATACCAAACACAAAATATAATGTGACCATCTTCATAAGAGCTCGACTATACTACACGGGTACCTATTTATTCCTAGATTGGCCAGCCCTTTGCGGAGTAGGCGCATATTTATGATTCAAAATTGAATAAAATCTGGTAGAGGTGTCTATATTGTGAAGATTTTCAGGCGCTTTTTTATTGTTATTTTCAACGTTTATTAAAATACCTAACATTTGAACGATTATTTCTGATCGACCGTATCGTTCTTCAAGGCTTTAAATAAAATATTTTTTTATTTAAAATATAAAAAAAATATTATTGTGATAAGGCTTTCGGTTTCGGTGGATAATTCGTATTGCACCTTGAACTCTTGTCACTTTTATTCCCATCAAAATACGCCAAATCCCTTAGGGGGCGTTCAAGTATTACGTAACGCAATTTTTGAAGATTTTTGACCCCCCCTCCCCCCCATGTAACGCGCCGTAACGTTTTTCTGTACCCCCCCCCTCCCCCCCCTAAATGTTACGTAACACCCAAGAGACTATTTTTTTACTGAACTCTCGTAAAAAAATAAAAGGGTTTCAAAGGGTTCCTTTGCTAACTTCGGAGAAAAAAAAATACTATTTACATATATGTTCCATAAATTTATCTTTATTTTTTCTTTTGATGTTTTCCAAATTTTGGCATAGCTGCGTTGGCCAGTCCAGTTGATGATGTAAATCCCCCCTTTTGACCACTAACGAATGCTGACAACGAAAATAAAATAAAAATGACGTAAGTATAATACAGTCGAGGGATTCCCCGTAAAAAATAAAAGATTTGCTAACTTGGGAGGGCGAAATAAAAATTACATACAATGCAGTCGAGGGACTCCCCGTAAGACTTAAACGAAAAAGGTTCCTTTTTTCGCAGAGCGAAAAATTCTTACGCTTAGGGTGAAAACACGTAGAAAGCCGATTCCGACCGGCGCAAAGAATGTTGTCTATGGTTTCAATGCATTTAAATGGGCATGCCGGAAAGCAGGTTTCTGCTTTTGCTGTGCGTATCCCCATTCAACTGCATAGAAACATTCTTTGCGCCGGTCGGCGCGGGTCGGATTCGGCATTCTACGTGTTTCCACCAAAAGCTTTAACATCGGAGAACAAAATAAAAATGACGTACGGTACAATCGAGGGACTTCCCGTAAAACATTGTCGAAAAGGGTTCCTTTGCTAACTTCGGAGAAAAAAATGATGTACAGTACAATCGAGGGACTTCCCGTAAAACATAAACGAAAAGGGTGCCCAACTTCGGAGAAAAAAAAAACAAAAATGACGTACAGTACAATCGAGGGATTCCCTGTAAAACATAAACGAAGGATTGCCCAACTTGGAAGATTTATTTCCCAATTTTTTTTATTTAAGAAAAAAAATACCGTTACGTAACGAGTTGTTCAAACCCCCCCTCCCGCCCTCGTAACGCACAGTAACGTTTTGCAAGACCCCCCCTCCCCCCCAAATTGCGTTACGTAATACTTGAACGCCCCCTTACGCGTATTACGATTTTTCTTTACGATGTTTTTTTTTCTCTTTATGCACGTATCATCATATTCGCTCCCCGCGCTGCTTCTAAATATTGACCAAATGTATCGTATCTATAAGCACCGCGATCCATGTGGACTTAAAACCTCTACATATTGCGGGGTGTTCGTTCCAGTGTAGGGGAGGGTTGGCACCATCTTCTTGGATTTTAAGTTTTAAGCTTCTGGGCATAGCCCTGCTTAACTATATATATATTTTTTTTTGTTTTTTATTAAATGAATCTGTGATCACTCAAAGTGAACACAAATACACTCTTTCACAGTAAGCTACTGAAAGCTTGTGTCGTGAAAGAGGAAGATGGTCGGCACCTGGGATCGAACCCACGACCTCCGTACGAAACAGTACGAAAGCCAGCGTCGTAACCGCTTGGCTACCAACCACTTCATATTTTTTTGATATTGTAGTTTTAATACGTCTCACCATCATGTTTGATTGATTTTACCATACCAAAACTAAATAATAATAATATGATTATTTGACACAAAAACTTTTTCATCACTTAAGTACATATAGTACTTTGTGTTATAACTCACATAAAGTCTTTTCGAATTTCTGATTACCTATGGTGAATCAAAAATCTATCAATTCTAGGGTTTTTGGTTACTATAAATAATACCTACCTACAATTATTATAAAAACGCTGCTAATTTACTGAACCTGACCACTGCCCCTCTAATAGAGCTATACGCTCGTGGTGAAAGGGACGTGGCCACCTTTCATCAAAATAGTGCATTTAAAACTCGGCTGTACCTACTTACATTTAATATTTAACAAAAAAAAACACACACACACACAAGTACAATAATCACACAATTTACAATGATAACTTTTTACACATTATTTATGCCGCTGTCGCTATCGAATGTGAGAATCGCATATAGACGTTTTTCATACAAAATGTATCGCCTAATATTCACTTTTTTCTGGTGTGACTACCCTACACTTGCTACAGAATAGGGGTCCAGTTGTTGCAACGCACACGTTTTGTCGTGGTTGGTGTTTTTTTAATAGGTACATATGGTAAAGACGGCTATTACAAATTCAATGGAAGGTCTCTTAGCCAATTTGATGTGAGGGATTTATTCATATCTTGTTATTCAAAATATTGTTAAGTCATTATTTGAATCTTTGGAAACGCGATGGTAAAGAGTTTGAAAAACGGTTGTTTGTTTGTTTATGGGAGATTAGAAAGTTTGGTATTCTTACGCACTGTATCTATGTCCAGGAAACCATTAAAATTTTTATTGTTTACATCGATTAGTATAGAAGGCAAATTCTCCTGTTTTGAGATGAATGCTTTGATTTCTTTTTTTACTTTAGTTCAATATCAGGTCTCGTTCAGAAAACGTCTCTCCATAGTTTATCGCAATTTAGTTTCCTTGTTAATCAATTTATAATTTTCGTCGCATTTTATAGTTTCTGTAGTAATTTGGAAGTGCTTGACGATTCAGCTATGGTGTGTTACATATTTATAGAGTTTTGTTTAGAGTCCCGCGATTGTTTATTAAACCTTCCGTTTAATTATGGTCATACTTACTTTACTTTTTGTATGGTTTCGGCATGAAATTATCCTCTTAGCAAGATTGCTGCGTCCTGTTGTCTTTTGAGATTAGATTAGATTCTCGGCTCCCGTCCAGAAAGCCACTGCACCGCCTCCGTGGTCGACTTGTGGATGTCTGTCCAGTCTCCTTCAAAAAGGGCTAAAAAGAAAAAAAATTTCTTCGATTTTCATAAAATTTGGTATACGGGTTGGTCTTATGCTCCTACACAAGCACGTAAAATTTGAGGTCCGTAACTTCAGCGGGTCCCCCTAATATTGAATATTATTTAGTTCTAAAGCAGATAATAAAAAGCTCCAATAGTCGATATCATTTTAAAGTTTCTATAATAATTCGAAGGATAAATTCATTTTAATTGTAAAATTATGATTTTTTATGCAAAGATATATTGTGTAACACGAAAAGGGTGTTATAATATACTATGACTTCTGGGCTACCCTAGGTTAGCAGCTTTTTTTTCAAGGACATGGGTATATTGCATAAATAATTATTATTACCTAAAAGATACTATATCAATAATTGCATTATTTTAGAAAATTATTGAGGCATCTCGTAGACAAGCATCGACATCTGTTGTAGTTTTTACAAAACGTTTCGGAGGATCATTGCACCATTGAGCAGAGTGATGAACACCATCAAGTGTGACGAAGAGAGTTTATCGTGAACGCCAGATAAAATTACTTATACGCCGGGGTTGGCCTGTCTCAGATTGAACATGATTCGTTGTCTGGAAAAACAATCCTCAGGCAATAATGTCCGCCTCCTATAGTCTGATACTGATACCCTTGTATAGAAGTGTTCATTTATTAACTATTTATAATTCCTCTAAAATGACCAGCTATTCGATCAATTTAAGCGGCACCTTGAAAGATCTACCATAATTTTAGAGAAATTCCTTTTACTCGTATGCCTGAACTTTTTGGTCGTTTTCTTCATACCTGTAGGCTGTAGGTCGTGTACCTAATTTCAATCTAGTCACCGCATCCCTGAAGAGGTTTCTTTAACCCTGCAGCAGTTGTATGTTTGTTACTTCACGGCATCCTAAAATAAATGAATTCAGAATAGGGGTAGGTACTTCTATTCTTGAAACACGAATATATACAACCCCGTTTTATTTTACCTCAATTAACATTTTTTTAAATTAAGCTTAAATGCTCAACATTTTTATTCAACAACCAACCACTTTGAATAGATTGGTATGTTATTAATAAATTTCGTAATTATTCCAGCGATATATATTTTACGTTCCCTTAGCTTTAAGTTCTACCCGTTCAGTAGTGCATGGTTTATTTGGTCCTTTCATGCTTAGCGCTATGAAAAGCAGCTTGAATGGGAAATAAAATGAAACCCATTATTTATATTATGTACTCGTCAATTATATTTCATTTTCAATAAACATATAAGTATATTAATTACGAAGATGGATTGTTCGGCGAACTTATATATAATTTATACGTCAATAGACTACTTACCGATCACCGAAGTGAGTTCAGATATTGTCACCTTATCTTGTGTGCTTTCAAACTGAGAAACTGTCCCTTAAAACTTTCTGCACCTTTTTAGAATAGTACAGATGATCTGTTGTTTTACACCCACTACACAATAATATTTTCTATCTATCGGCCTTACCTTCAATGCTAAGCTTTAGACACGAGTTCTCGGAGCTGCTAAGTACCTATTTACATCTCTTTAATGATCTATATCATATTGCTCTGCTTGGGACCTTTGAATTGCGCAACATTCAGTTTATAGCATTCACATTGAGTTTACACGCCGAAACTCCATCAAAAATCAATGTCCATACATACATAGAATTTTATCCAAACTGCCTTAGATTCATACACCTAATATGACAATTAATAAATCAATTCTTCCTTTTACACCCCACTCAAGAGCATAGGGAGGCAACAAGAGCGCTCGATCTTGCGCAATGTTTATGAATAACAAAGTTGTATACTGGAAATAAAATACGCACTAAGCGCCAAAATGAAAAAAAAAATGAGTTGAGTATGAGGAAATGTTCTATAAACCATTGCCAATAGCCTAAATATTGCACTAAGTCCATATCGATGATCTAAGGCGTAAAAAAAACAGATCCAAAAAACATCGTAGTACTATGTCTATATGGAGGAAAATCAGTTTTATTAGATTGTCTCAAAATGATTTTTTTGACACTTTGTGCGTATTTTATTTACAGTATACGTGGTAATGATAAAGTTCTGAATTTCGTGTAGTTATTGTAGATTTAAAGTATACTTATCTTATAATATAACAATCCATCTTCTCTATAAATATTTATTTTTCGATTAACGTATAATATTATTATCATGGCTGTACATACGTATAATGTATAATACCTACTACTTAATTCTAAAAAAAAATACAAGAATGACTTATTTACTTTTTAATAGTCTTGTGGTTTATATCACAGCGAGGCGTTAATGCCCAAAAAAAAAACGATGATAATTCTTCGACGGATCATCGTGTCAATAATATCATTATTGCATACTGAAACAACTATAATTAATTAATATTCCGTATTGGAATTCGTCATTTCTTATTTTAGATTTGTTACTTTGGATTTGTTTCATTTACAAGTGTTAACATTTAATATTATGCTACATAAAGTAATATATGTACATAATAATATACTATTATGTTCCATCCATTATTCAAACAATACACCTATACATTATAAATGAAAGAAAAATACATCTGTGATGTTTTTTTTTAAGAAACAGTTAAGGCTACATCCACAAAGTGGTAGTTAGGGGGTTCGGGTTCTCACGCTATTTACATACACTTAAAATTTTACGATAATTTGACTAAAAATAATCATTTATAAGCGGAACACAGCCAAAACGGATAAATTAACATATCATTGTAATATTTGTCCCTTAATTTTTTTTGACGATCATCTTTGCACACAAAATATGACTAATTTTTCCTGCACTTTATATCTGATGCATATTTGTCGAATTTTGTGTGCAACAATAGTACCTATAACGTACACGCACGCGCGTTATTATTATTTCTGGAATGATGTGCCCTCTCCCGGATCCTTAGGCTTGTCGGGCAATGGTCTATTGGCCATCCGTTTGGCTGAGTCTATGGATCGAACAGAACCAACGGGTCCGCTTGGTGTATGAAGGGGATTGATTTTCTCTCCTATGGCACGTAAAAAACTCAATGGACGGGAGGTTCTTTCACCGACCAGATCCGGCATGTCCGCGTTACGGTCAGTGGGTAGTTCGGCATAAAGGTGTGGCGTCTGGTCCCGGGGTTCGAAATACTCGTGACACAAAGCTGTTGGCCTGACGTAGGGATTGAACTGAGTCAGTCTTTCCAGCGAAGGTACCCTCGTTCCAACGCTTACCATGACCTTGTCGTTTTTTCCCTTTCTTTTGACCGGCACTTGTATGACGTCATATAAATTCTCCTGATAGTCATCCCGAACTGGCACGTTGTTGTTGCTGTTACAAGATTCCTCAACCTTGATGAGATCGTACAAATGCTCAATCATTTCCCGGGCTTCGTTATAATTATCAGGGTCATCCAACTTCTCTCTAAGACTTTCCAACAGTTCTTTGGTCAATTCTTCCGGTAGAGTCTGTGTCGCTTTCTCCATCATGGGTATGTCGGCTTCCAAGTTGTCTTCCCCAACGACACCCATATAACGAACGTCGTCGTCATCCAATATCCTGGTTTCATGAAGACGATGACTTTCGTTGTATTCTTGAATGGAAAGTCTGGAAATAGACCTAGCTGTATCCATGCCATAATGAGCGTTACAAATTCTATCGAAGACCCTGACACAACAATTGTTGGAGGATACACTGGCGTTAGCGATAGGCACGCAATACCCGCACTTTCTGATGATGAGGAACGCTACAATTGTGACCACTCCAACAGACACAACGATTGCGAGCGCTGTAACGATCTTTTTATTCAACATTTTCATTTCTTCTGTTTCGCGTAGTTGGTTTTTTCTATTTAGGAATTTCGTATTTTGTATTTCAGTCCCTGTACTTTTCGTAATCCCAGGTAAACATCTTAAACTGGTCGAATTAGAACAAGCTTCTGTTGTAAAATTTCTGATCAGCATACTCTCTTGAAAGACGTTGTAGCATTTCGCCAATGTGGTATCTTTTACAGAACAGTAGCTGTTGTCCATGACGTGTTGCAAGAATTGATCACTCATCAAAGCAAGCGCCAACCAATTCTCTATGCCGCAAATGCAGTCTTGATTGAAGTAGGTGTGCTCGTATATCAAACTCGGCAACACATTTCGCACATCGGTTATGAACATTAAGCTTCCTTTGGTCAGATTCAAAATACCGTTATTGATGAATGTGAATAGATAGCTGGAATCGTGTTTGACGATCTCATCCAGAGCACACAATATAGGCTCCGTCTCCAACTGGTCGATAACATTTCTTTCTATGCTTATATGACTCCATTTGCTGAACGACAGGCCTCTTTCGTGAATAACTCCCAACTCATTATCTTCGATAACCACATTCGCGACACTCATGCTGATAGCTCCAGATGCCAACTCCTTCAATCTGTTGCAACAAAACAAAAAAGTATCGATTAAAAAATATATTATTACTCTATTTTATTCCCATGACTTCACCCCTATTCTCAAATAATGGTCAATGAAAATAATCCCGTATTTTAAAGCTTCCTCGAATAGTGTCTTACAAATATGTTCAGATAAACAAAACCGAGATAATTGTAATCGGGAACACTTGTGTGAGTCATAAAACAGAGTGTAGGTACATCAATGATGGTACATTATATAAGTGAAGGCGTATAAATATTTACACAGAGATGAATTTATCTATACACGAATAATAAGTGATAAAGGAACGATACTGCGCCCATATGTACACACGTCTACTAAGATAACGCCAAAACTATGGACTCGAGCCGCGCCTACATAATATTTCTAATTACTGAAGAAGAGTTTATTAGAAATAGATTTGAGTGCCAAACTTACTTGCTGTATCTGATGGTTAAATTGCTCGCCCCCGACTGAATGGCCTCCGAAGCTATGGAGGCGATTGTGCAGTTGAATAGTTCGAACTTGTCGTTGATGTGAGTTCTCTGTGTGAAAGCCTCCTTGTAGAACTTATAAAAGGTAGAGTTGATCGCAATGACGGTGTTGTAAGATGTTGCGCAGAACGCTTCACCTTGGACATCGCGCACATTCACATGCTGCAAGCTGATTTCGTTCACAGATGATCCGAAAGTTTTCTTGGGAAAATTATCAGCCACGATATTCTTTAGTATAATCTGAAAATAAAAGATTGAATAATGTTTTATTGTTGTTACGTACATATGAAAGCATATGTAGGCATATGGAGTAAACATAATATATTTCTCGACTTTAAAATTTTGGCAATTGCCCAAGTACCTAGTTGGGTTTGGTACAATAATCGTGGGTTGTTCCTCGAACGTTTTAGAAATCATACCAAACATTTGTACCTACATACCTTAGTAAATGGTCCATGCCTTCCTCTCGACCTTGATTCAAACACGAAAGCGCTCTCCAGCAAATCCAACTTGCGGACATCTCTAATGGAGATTGTGTTCAACCGAGAGAAAGCTTCACCTTGGATCGTCAAGTGATTGCAATCCGTGATATTTACAGACGGCGGCCCTTAAACAGAATTATTTCAAATAAAAACTTCAGTTTTCATCAATACCACCCACACTAATACACTCCAATTCTGAGCCATTGTTGTCATGCATTTCCTCAACATTGTATTTATCTTGTATAAGAATACCAGACATATGTATAAAGATAATGCTTCAAATATTGTATATTTTATCAAAAAAAAAAAACAAATTAAGAATTTCGAAATTTCGCTTGCTAAAAAACAACTGAATGCATGCAAAGTTATTCAAGCTAATGAATTCGGAGATCTTCAATGTTTTGGGTAGAAGGTTCTTGGTGGTAGTCCATTTCAATTAAGAATTAAGGAGCGTTATATCTTTCTGAAGAATTTATCATTTAATTACCGCTGTTTGAAATACAAGCGAAAGTTGTTTATCGTTTTACGTACCTATGGAATAAAAATAGCATAACTTTATTTGTCTTACATTTTTGAGGTAAGAGGGTTTATACTATAGATAGTGTTTAGCCGAAAAAAAATATTGCATCTTTACAACCTGTTCATTCTCTGGAAGAAGAACATTTTGATGTTCTTTCATTATTTTTATGAAATTACAATCGACATGCTCATTAATTAATACAAAAGAATAGCAGAAATTCGCCAATTATTGAAAGTGTATTATAATAAAATTTCGCCGCCAAGTGTACGCAGTAGGCGTTCGCATATATTCCAACTCACCTCGTGTGTTTCTGAAGGCCCCTGTTTCAATGATGACTACTCCCGATTCGGTCACGTGCACGACGGGATGGTTGGCCGTAGAATTGAGAAAAGAACTTTTCTTAATCACCACGACATTGAATCCACGCAGTATTACAATCGCCGGATTATCGAGGTTTGAAAAACTTTGTTCTCTCAGGCTTATTTTTCCTCCTCTTCCTTTGCCAGGTCCGGTTAAGATGATCTCTCTCGCTTTCTTTGGCAGAGAACCAGGGATTATATTCACTTCCTGTAAAAAGAAAGAGAGAGGAAACAATTGAATGATGAATGAATATAAAAAGTAGGTTCCCTAGTTACAGCATTATGACATACGGGTGCGATATTGAATTACTCTTCAATGTAAGTGTGTGTTAGTTGAGTCCGCGGTCATAGACTTTATCTCACCCGTAAACATTTCTGTCCTCTGCCGTTTGGCGCACTAAATAAATTAATTGTATTGAAAATAGGTATCAGTTTTCTGTTAGAATCAAATCAACATCTAACGTAATTTTGTTAAGTTAAATCAGGGTATAAATAAACAGTATTTGATAACAAAGTTATTACCCAACTGGCGCCCAACCAACCAATATATACCTACTCGTAGTTAACTATGAAAACAAATATGTAACAATTAATTACTAACAATTCATTACTGATGTTCGATTTTTAAATGGAACAAACCACTACGGGCTTTCGACCGCCTTCTACTGTTATTTCGAAGGCTGGCTTAGTGTGATCACTTTCTGTCAACAACGTTCGACATTTGGTGGTAATGTTTAAGTCTCCGAAACTTATAATCATGAGAATTGTCGAAAAATCCCATGTAATACAACAAGTAGATATTTAATAATTTATGAAATACCTAGATAAAAGTTGGAAATTAATGAGAACAAGAGAGCAACCAAATTTAAAGACTGTGACTGATGTCATGTGTATGGCGCCAGGATATGAATATATCCATTTTTGTTAACATGAAAACAAATGCATCTATTTTTGAGTTCAGAGTTTACCTTGATCAAATGTTGTTAATATTTAATAAGTAATGAATGAGTTGTCTCGAATGTTTTTGAATCCAACTTTCTAGGTGTTTAATGTTGGTAAACCCTCGTCTGGGGGGTGAGTACGTAAGGGCTATAGCACGACTAACTACTTCCTAGTGTAGTTAGCGCGAGTACGTAACGTTACAAATGTAGTTAGTTGTGCGTTTCAGCGTGGTTATTAGTAGTAGTTAGATTGATGTGTGGTTAGTCGTGCTATAGCAAAAGTTACGTACTCACTACCCTGGTTATGTAGTGCGATGTAAGATACTAGACACTGTAGACAGTTTTGAGTTAATATTTATTCAAAGTAATAAAAATAAATTGAAATAGACATTTTGCATTCTTCGAGATTCTGATAGCGATGAAGATTTTCTTGAGATTCAGTCACCATTCGATTCTGAAGAAATGGATAAAGATTTGTATAGATTTTGGCAACACTTACCATAATAATTCGGTGAAATTTGGGTTTAATGGAGTCTATTTATCCAACACAATATAAAATAATGTAACATACATCACATGTAACTTATTCCCTACTACACCGCCATCTCTTGGATTTTTTAAAGGTTACGCTAGCACCTATAGAGGTTTTATTACAAACTTATAACCTGTCGAACTTCATCCCACATCCGAATCAACAATAAGTATTACATAATTTAATAAATTATTAGTTACGAAGGTCCGCCTTTACACAGAAAATAATAAACTAATTTTGTACAGTTTCTTCTTCTTCGTCAGCCTGTCTCCGTCCATTGCTAAACATAGGCCTGCCCCCTCTCCTTCCAATCATTCCTGTCCTGAGCCTCTCTCATCCTTGTGCTGCCTGCAATCTTTGCGATGTCGTCAGCCCATCTGGCCTGGCGTCTGCCGCATTTCTTCTGCCTTGTCTAGGCTGCCACTACACGTACAGTTTATAAGCATTCATTAAAAAAATCAATAACAATACGAGGATCTTACTCTACACGTACGAAATAAAATGTTTTATTTTGAAAGACACTTTATTTCAAAGTTTGTCTTGGTAAGTCCAGACTACTAACACTTTCTAATATGACACTTGATAACAAAGCTCAGTAGTAAACGCTCTCCATGTCTTTTACTTGCACGTAGCTTCCTAGCATGCATCTTCTTTCTCTATCAAACTTCTAGACATCTAGACCATACCTTTTGAGATAAGAACACAATTCAAATTCAAATATTTTTATTAAGAAATAAAATAACATATACGCAATAATAAATTTGTAGGTACATATTTTTTTTTATATATATTTTAACCCCAAAATTGAGCAGAGATCGTGCTTTGGGGATTTGCAAATCTTAATTTCGCGTCGCGACTTGCTCTAGCGGTATATCCGCATCAACATTCGCATTAATTAATGCAGATGCGGTTTTAAAAATGGATGCGTATATGTACTCCGCCTTTGCGGATGCGGATGCGAATATCCGCAACATCCCTAGTACCTACCTACATATTGTCGGATAACGTATCGGTTGATCACAAGAACGAGATAACGTATCTCTATCGACAACTACCTATACCGTATAACGAAAATTTGAAATAGCCGAGCAAGACAAGATAATTACATATCTTGATCTTGCTCACGAAATCAAGAATATGTGGCATACACCAACCACCCACATAATACCTATAGTGATATCGACTAATGGAGTTATTCCTATGTCTCTTAAAGACAATCTAGGGAAACATAGCATCTGTAGTGTTCTCAGACATGCCATTCAGAAGGCAGTTATGTTGTCCTCATGTAGGATGTTAAGAATGTTCCTTTCTCTGTAGTTCGAAGATCTCTCATGATTACATCAGGTACATCGTGATGTATCATGAGAGATAATACCGATATTTTTATATTTAGTATATATGTAGCATTGTATTTAATTTTATTAATTTTTGTACAATGATTTAATATGCTTTATTGATATATTGTGATTTAATGAATAAATGTTTTGAAATAATTTCGTAATCAGAATATTTTCAAAAAGATAACAACGAGCTATGTGTAATAAATATGCACCGTGTTCACGTGTGCACTGAATGATTTTGAAGCAGAAAATATACATTTTTTTCTATTTGCATTATAGTGTACCTAATTTATTTTGTGTTGTTTCCATATATAATAGCAATTTTAATCTTATTAGGAGCCACATAAAAATCATCCCTTTTTATATGTGCCCTTTTCATCCTTTTTAGTGAATATTTGGAAAAAATGTCCAAGCAACCTACTACTCAATTCTATACGAGAATTCATATGCCAAATCTCAAGTTCGTACCATGTCTAGTTTTCGAGATATTCGTACTTATATATTTAAAAACATTCAACCCTATTTTCACCCCCTTAGGGATGGAAATTCCAAAAATCTTTTTGTAGTGGAAGGTTTTGTATTGAAACCTACCTGATTTCCAAATTTCACTTCTCTACGATTAGCCGTTTGGGCTGTGCGTTGATGAGTGACTTGTGAATATGTCATTCAGGCACTTTCCTTTATATTAATAGATTTAATAATTTATTTATTTATTAACATAATAAACGGCCACGTGGCCTTTAATAAAAATTTTACAAATTAGGAAATAACAAAATTGCACAACTTAAAATTAAAAAAAAAACACAAATTAAAAAAAAATAAACTAAAAAAACTAAAATTAAGAAATAACAAAATTACTCAACAAAAACACAACTGTCATCGTTTAAAATATTTTTTGTTTGCTATTTTTAATTTATCCAAAACACACATGCAAACTTCATGTTAAAATTGAGTTCATACTGGGCTGCTGAGGCGCTCTGGAGAGTTTGTCTGACATTTTCAATATAATGTTACCTACATAATATTTATTCACTGCTCTCATGGACTTTTTATGTTTTTTTTTTAATTCTGAATAAAACATGGTATTAAGAGGAGTACTTAGACGGAATGCGACATATTTAAAAAAAATAAATACCGAAATTGAGCATTTAAGTATCCCAAGCGCTTGAGAGGCGCCAAAATACAAAATAGGATTTTTTTGAGTTCTGGGTGTAGGTTTCGATTTTGCTATCGATGTATGTTATGAAGAGCTGGGACACAGCATAATATCTATACCTACTCATTACAATTATCTATATTCATTGACATCGTCACATTTACGCACAATCCGTTTATGTTTCTGTCAAAGTCTCACAGCCAAAAGGCTGTTAGACTTTGGGATCGTTATGTTTTCTACTGGAGACTTTTAGTTGTAATTTGGTTTATTTTTTAATTAGAATTTTTCGGTTTTTCTGATGTTTTCAGATTTTATTTGATTGAATATTCGTGAAATATGTCCTTTACTTATGTACCTACCTACTATTTTGCTCAAGTGTTGTCCTCAACAGCAACTACTGATAAATGTTACTTACAATCGCATGCAATTAAGAATAATCTCAATATATCAGAGGAACCCACGAAGGCATTTTCTCGACCGGGAAAAATGCAATTTTAAACGAATATACAAATAATTTGGTCATCGTGCACATTGTGATATGAAAATAGGTGTAGGTAGTAAAAAGTGTCATAGATTTATCTAGTGTCTCTTTAGTTTAGATTATTTGATGTGCAAATTTTTCATTTTGATATTGCTCAACGCTTTATTCCTCTAAGAGAAGCTGTAATGACAGCATTAATTTTCTTCTGTACACACCCGACCCATTTTAGCCTGCCTATAAAGTGCCCATAGTCTTGAATGTGACTCAGGTTCCTGTGTCCTGTGTGCTTTGTAGATCTTATCAAAGTACTTTTCTGTCTTGATGTCCCGGTTTCCTCGGGTTTCGGGGCTATGTATGTATAGCAATATTCCATCATTTCGTCGTGGTTTGTTGTCAATGTCCATGCTTTGTGCGTAATTAGTTGTGAATGGGATCATTTTTGTTATCATTTTTTTATATACGGTTTTGGTTCTCTATCAGTAACGAGAGAAACTTTCTATTTGGGTTTATTTCTGAATGGTTTTCGTTATCTTTTTACGGCGGACAATTTCAGTAAATTTATTCACCAACATACACCATCAGCCTACTCGTTTTTGCAAGTAGCTTTTTCCACTCATTTTGAAGATATAACTCAATGTCTTATTTGCTCACTCTCTTTATTGAACATCGATTCTGTCATATTTATTTATGACATACGCCTACCTTCCTATTTATTTAAGACATAAAAACATCTAGACTAAAACACTCGATGCTCAAATATGAAATAAAAATCCTCTCCGATTGTCCCATGTGTAGGAATAAATCGCCGAAGAGGAATAATGACGCATTCCGAATGCACTTGTCTTTAGGTGAGTTGTATGTACATAATGTGCTGTGTGATTGTGTGGGTAAGAATTAAATGAGTACTCACGTCTGTCATGTGTATTAGCGATTGCTTTTCCCAATATAATTAAAAAAGTTTTGGGAACTAATTAAGAATTAATTCTTTCAAAACCATTCAGCCGTTGAATCTTTCAACTGATGCGCAAACTTTAAAAAATATCAATAGGTATGTATCTACCTACAAACATTAGAAAAATGTAATTATCAGTAAACTTTTAATTATTGGTGGTCGTACATGGCTGGGAGAATCCCTGACCAACCATCCATGCACTGCGACCCCTTTTGTTTCCTATATAAGATTTCAAGAATGCAACCAGCGGAAACACGTTTTTGTATTCGTTGATGAATTAAATTTGACTTTGAAAGATTTTGGCTATAAATCGAAAATAATTATTGCTCACCGATTACACTTATTCTTTTCCACACAATTTAATTGCATCATTAAAAGGTTGAACAATACAATATCTTATTCCAATTTCAATAGCGAATTGAGTAAATTTATAAACTTGATTGTATAATTGTACGGGAACATTTTCACATTTATAAAATGACGTCATATATATGACCATCAGTGTCAAAGATATCGCGATGGCTACATATCTGTATCTCGGAGTCGTATTTTTATATTTGTACACTTGTGTAACAGGAAGCGCTATGGTTAATTTGTTTCTTTTTTGTTGTTCCTCTATCGCCACCATACAGTACATTTATTATTACTGGAGGAGTTGTAAGCAGCCGTCTTCGTTTGAATTCTCGACTACTGAAGTACTAAATGTATTAAAGCTGTGTCTAATCTACACTTTGATACTATCATTTCTTATTCATTATTATTGTGAAAAAAAATTGTACATATTATGTTAGATTATTACGTTTATGATTACATTTTATTTGCAGTAATAAATAAATATATAAAATAAAGCTCCGAGATCTCAACATAGAAATATGAGAAATTTTGGATCAATTTAAGGTTTGGTTATTTTTAATCGAACGGAATATTAAAGTTGTAAATCCAAAAGATTTGTAGATAAACCAGATAGCATCGAGAACTCTCAGTGGGAACCATATTATATGCCCTGTCACAAAGTACATATCCAAAAAAGATTTGTAGATAAACCAGGTAGAGCCATTTACAATAATTACACCTTCAAAGCCCCCCACACAACTAAAAACAAAAATGGAGCCCTGTGAGGATATCTCCCCCCTCCCCATCCCTCCAAACCCAATTTCCAATGCGTGGGACCTAAAACACAATTCGGATCATTGAGAGCTCTCAGAGGGAACCATATGCACCATTTTACAACATACAAATCCAAAAGATTTGTAGATAAACCAGTTGGTGCTATTTTCATTATTTACTCCTTCAACGCCCCCCGCACAACCGGAAAAAAAGTCCGGCGCGGACTCCCCCCCCCTCCCTTTCCCTCCAAATCGAACCTCCAATGCGGGGGGTCTAAAGCCCATTTAGGAGTATAGGGAGGCATCGAGAGCTCTCAGGAGGACACCATATCATATAATTCGTGATAGTTCAGATTTAGGTTTAAGTAGTTCTATTTAATCGATGGCTGTAAATCGGCAAAGATTTGTAAATGAACCAGAAAGCCGCTTTTGTCAACCTTTGAATAACCGGATGCATGTACGCTACAAACAGTAAGCGCCCACAGTATACAAGAATACGAAATTAATTTAATACCAACACCAATAATAATATTCTCTCTTACATGCCACTGTATGTTGCGTTCGCTGCTGCAAGATCACAGACCGTCATGTAGCTACTTGGATAAAAACGCAACTACTAAAGCCGGTTTTTCTTTCGGACAATGTGATGTGACTGGTCAGCAGGTACATTACAAAAATAACGTGGAATTTTGTGCTTTATAATAAATTTTGTTAACTAGTTTTACTCGCAAAATATCTCTTTCCTTTTAGACGCTGCGTGATTTATGGTATGACGTGTCCTTTCTATTTAAGGATCCTTTACCAAATCTAAAATGATTCAATCTAGGCGTTTTCTCGGAACAATGTTGGCTAATTTTTTTACTAAATCTCTTTGTTAAAATTAGTTAATTTTTGTTATACATAGATAATATGACTTATTTTGCACCTACCTCGTCTGTGTAGAAGTTGCAGTTTATTGTTGTCCATTGCGAGGAATTTGGCGAGAAGTTCGTGCACGTACACGCATCCAGAGCACACAATAAAATCGGATTTGTTGTATCGTTCGGGCTCCTGTGACTTTTAGCACCGCTTTTCTCTTGACACAAACAATTTGTAAAGCAACAAAACACAATGCACAAATAAACAATGACAATCTCTCCTTTACAACACATCGTTAAAACATGTCATGTTATCTATTGTTCAGAGCTTTATTCCATATAAGCTAGTCATATTTTATCATTTTTTTTCTTTTATGTAAGAAAATATTGTTAGCTCTCCACGCGGATGTCACTAAGAGAAATTAATTGCATACTTGTATCTCACACAAATAACCCTGGCGCGGCGGCCGAGTATAGTATAAATAAACTAGCGGCAGGACGATGACGCTTCCACCGCTACAAACTAAAATTACAACTGAACTCGCCGAGGCACTTAGCTGCGATCCCATGAATTAAATAAAAATACAAATCAGTCCTTGTCTAGTCAGCGGTCACAAACCCGCAATATGTGAGCTGAACCTCGTTAAAAAAATAATATCACTCAACTTGTTCAGATTTGAATCTCGGTAGGTACTGTTGGTAGATCAATCTATAGATATTTCTTAATAATATACGACATATTGCCTTAAAAATAATAATTTACAATAAATATAAGTAGTACTTTCTAGAAATGTCAATTACGAAGAAAAATAAAAAAAAATCGTATATTAATTTTAAATACATATTTATATATTTTATATGTACACAACAATATAAAATTAACGAAAAAGCGATAGAAACAAAAACACAAATACGCCTAAATAATAAATAAAAAGGTATACGCCTAGTGAGCAGGGTTGTCAGGTTTTTTTTTTTAAATATACCGAACCAAAACAAAAAAGATCATTTTCAAAATTTGCTATCCGGAAAGAGGTTATGAATTCACTAG
Source organism: Mystacides longicornis (assembly GCA_963576905.1). Taxonomy (NCBI): domain Eukaryota; kingdom Metazoa; phylum Arthropoda; class Insecta; order Trichoptera; family Leptoceridae; genus Mystacides; species Mystacides longicornis. The sequence goes on along the minus strand of OY756429.1, from coordinate 31,562,947 downwards.
GAAAAATGAAAATCATTCTCATAAAATAAAAATACCGAACACTCCATAGTTCGGTATTTTTTTCATACCGATCACCGAACATGGAGCAAACGAACACCTGGCAACCCTGCTAGTGAGGCTACCGAATATTATGTTATATTATTGTATCATTATTTAACATTGTTTTGAATATTTTGTATAAATATATAAAAAATAATAACTATGGCCGATAAAAAATAAAATCATGAAATTCTCTAAATCATCGACAGTTGAGACAGATAATAATAATTATTAAAAACCGATAATAGAATGTAATAAATCTGAATATTTTTATAAAATTTTCTCGAGATCCAAACTTTTAGATATTTTCGCATAAATTATTTTAGATTTAAAGTATTTAGTTGGATATAATGTAAGTATTTTCCTAGACTCCTCAAAGCGGTAATTTAAAATACTCTTAGCTCCACCAAAACTTGAGAAAATTACCTGAGAGGGCCCTTGACTAAGAGGTCGCAAGCTCAGAAATAACCATTTTAAGCAAAAAAAAAAGAAGTTTAATGGGATGGGAGGTAGGGCATCTAAAAAATTGGGACGATCTTCAGATGGCATAGTTATGCAGTATGCACTGACAGTTCTACTCTGTACAGCCAAGGCTACAATTACTACTTCATTAACATGCAAACATTAAACCCAATACAATATCTTAAAATAAATACATAATAAAAAGCATGTTTGAAAACATGTATAAGTTAATGATACAATTATTTCAATTCACTATTAACAAGGTTAGTTCGGAAGATCGGACAATCGGAACAAAATTTTCAAAATGTTCTATCAAAGCTTTTTTATGAAGTATGTTCCTATGTATGTAGTAAAGAAATGCCGAGGAGAAAGAAAAGTTCAATTTTTCAATTCCAAATTTTTATTAGCTTAGTATTTTTCAAAGGTTTGCGACCTCGTGTCAGGTATGTGCGTTCTCCCCCACTCTATAGTATTCATTCTCTTTTCGACGATATCCACCGTGTCTAAAGCGTGGTATATTTCAATAACAACTAAGCGTAAACGAAATATTGCACTTGACTTTTTGAGGAGTGTGTTAATATTAATTATATTACTCACTCTCCTATGTTTTTAAATTAAGGAGTCATAATATAGTAATAAAATACTGTGGTTACTTGTTGGTGGAGATTGTTTGTATTATAACAGTACTTCCAATACAAATAAGCCATACCTATGCACAAAAATACTACTTGATAATTAATATGTATGAGGTGTTTAAATGGTATGATAATAATCAATGTATTTGTTTATAATATTATCATACAGTAGCTATATAATATTTCAATTTCATAGACACAATATGTAATTCATTTTGTATAAGGGATGATAAAAACCCGTTATATGTGTACAAAAATAAAGAGTACTTACTAGTTGAAATTTGTTAGAAAAAATATATTATTCCATTAAATTTTTAAGTACCCAGGTACAATTATTATTGTGTTTTATCTGATTTATTATCTAATTTTGTGAGAAATGATCTCACATCTCATAAGTCTGATATTGAAGAGTAAAGAGATGGTGTGCACTTGGTTTTGTAGACACCCGAGATAACAAAAATAACAAAAATAGACAGTTTTTTCAAAGCCTTTTTTATGATGTGAATAGTGAGTAGACAAATAATGCATTCAATATACCAATTTAACAAAATGATTCATCTGTACGATTGCCAAATCCTTCAATAATGAACCTGAATCTGTTTATGACGTTCACAGACAGTGTCCAATCTGAGTGGTTTTAATAAACTAAGAAGACAGTAATAGTGTTTTCTTGTAAAGAAAAAATATTTGTGGATATAATATTATGTATGTGCAATTATGGGAGCCTTACGCTGTATTTACGTAAAAAGGCAGAAAAGAATAGAAAGGGAACCTGATGAAGAGTTCCTAGTATTGCTTGGTATTTTGTCAGAAATGGACCTTATTTTTTGGTCAAATAACATTTAAGGAGGTATTGTGTTAAACCGCCTGAGTGAAGAGGAAATCAGTTTGCACCATAAACTTTAAAGTTTGAATTGACTTTGTGTGTGAAAAAACTCAATTAACCCTGGATAGCTAACCTCCGTCGAATCGACGGGCATCGCATAGTAATATCGCTGTCTCTTTTTAACGATGCATCCGATCATCTTGGTTCGGCTAGTCAACTCAGCCGGCGATGAGGTTGTCCTAATAGCATACTCGCCGATAGGGTAGGTGGCATACTTTTTTACTTTTTTGAGGTATATGTAGCTGATGCCCGTCGTTTCGACGGATGGTTAGCTTTAACGGTAGTATTTTAGTTTCACTACGCATGCATATTTTAATTGTAAACTGTTTATTTTTTTATTTTTCGATGTTTTTATGTAAGTGAAGATACGATAACTATTGTTATAAGCCAGGAGTACAGTGACAATGATCTGAATGTCAATTCTGAAAGTGAAACCGAAGACATTTTGGCGGAAGATGATGTCCTTTTGGACATCTCTTTAGACGTCTCTTTAGACGAAAATTATGAACCATCAGTCTCTGAAGAAAGACATTTGAGTCCACTATCTCATACTTTTAGACGGTGAAAGAATGTTGTCTTCTTCTTCCTCTTCTTTTCAGCCTTAAGCATCCACTGCTGGATGACGGCCTCCCTCGTATATTATATCCGACCATTGCTGAATTGAACTTGATATATGCGTGGGATAGTTGGTAATACAAGGCCACGCTTGTCAACGGGTTGGCCTCGGATGCTGCTCCTTCAGAAACCTCACAAAGCAGTATCATATTCTATGGTAAGACTGGCTAAAACAATGATGCCAACGCAAGTCAAAGAAAAGATCGAGAGCGATCTTTTAGGGCAGCTATCCACCAGTCAAGAGCAGCAACCTTCGGGTCAAGGTTCTCTTCAAGTTTAACAAAATGAAAAAGAGTCATTACAGAGAAAAAAACGTTTAAAAAATACTTTTGGGAAGAAAAAGTTGATAACAGTAAGTATTTCTAAGGTAGCAATATGTGGTGAACATTAAGTTATTTTTTGTGTCACATGTGCTATATAAAACAGTTCATTTTGTATTAAAAAATAAAGTTTTATGTTTCCATGTGCCATGCAACGCCAGAAAACTGATTATTTTTAGAAAAAAAATTGTAACATGAGCATTATAAACATTTTGATGAAAAAATGTCTATTTTTCTTTAGAGGTCTAAGAAAAACTGTTATAATTTGAAAAATAAATAAAAATATGTAATTAATTTTTATTCTGAAATTTAGAAACCTATTAAATAATCGTAATATAAAGAAATAAATATCCTAAGATTTCAACTTATTACAAAAAAAAATAGTTTTTCTAATGCCCGTCGTTTAGGCGGATGGTTAGCTTTAACAGGGTACTCGAGAAGGTTAGCTATCCAGGGTTAAAACAGAAACAGAAGGGCTTTGGAAGTGCTAAATCTAATATTCTATATACCTACCTACTATCAAGTTTAAACATTGAAACATTTTTATAATATACATAAATAAATAGGAAAATTTATATAGTACCGTTTAGTGACGACAAAGGTTAAAAAAAATATTTTGGTGATAAAAAACTAACATTGCAGTCTGTGAGTGAATGGAATGGGAAAGAAATAATTATATGAAAATAATAATACTGAAGACTTCGAATGTATTTGAATAGATAAAATGTTGTAAATTATGTTATTTTGTATAGATTATAAGATATGTTAATACTTCTTGTTTTCTTTTTTTATATTTGAAATAAAATAAAAGAAGGGAGAAAAATAAATAATACACCGCACTTCTAATTATTTCCTTTTCTCTCTTTTAGACTCAGCAATAAGCACAGGTTCCTGCAGGACTTCATCAAGCGCACTGCAAATACTCCGGGAGGACGCCTGTCAAAATGGTTGCAGCCAGATCCCTTTGTCGATCCAAGTAACTGCTATCTAGTTGCACCCACTAATAGTATCTTCAGCGGGGAGAAATGTGAAATCATACTCGTTTTGAGAGATCAGCACAATAGGGCAGTGACCTGTCCGGATATATATGTGGAACTAACAGCACATCAGCAAGATATTGTGACTGGAAGACAATCCTCATCTTTGGCTCATTCTTCTCAACAAGGACTACCACTATTAAATGTTCCCTATACTGTAACAACAAAAGAAAATATGCAGTTTCACTGCATAACTATGATGAAGGTAAGATATTTATTACTTATTAGTCTCTTTTTACTACCATTTTTAACTTGGGATGGATTTGGAATTCAGTACCCCTAGTCTCTGATTTATAGGAAGGTAATCACGGTAGTAAAGTGAGTATTACACGATACATTTTGTATGGGAAACATGTATAGCGCCGCCACAGAGATATTTCTAGAAACAAGAGCGATTCTCGCATTCAGTACGTATAGACGTTTTTCATACAAAATGTATTGTGTACAGATGTTTTTGTTGTTTGCTTAAACGTGAAGAAATGGAGACATCTTAAAGGATAAATCATATCTTGTATCATTATTTAAGGCAATAGTTTTACATCATTAATACCTACTCAGTTAATGAATGATTGCCATCTTCGTAATCCATTAAATTTATGGTAGCCTGACGGTTCCACGCCGATTAGTGCTATTTTTTACTAGAGGTCATGGATTCGATTCACCACATATGCTCAGAGATTATTTTTATGATCACTTTAAGTAATCAGAGCTTCCAACCAAATAAAAATACTTATTTGGTTGGATTCTGTAGGTAGATATTGCTAGATTTATCTTTGAGTCTTACCTCTGGCATGGCATAATAGTGAATAACTATGATAACTAACCTTTGAAACAACAGTTGAAAATTATTGTAGTAAACCTGTAGCCATTCATTGGAACTTTTAATGTATGATATTTACAGAATCATTGTAGGAGAATATGAATTGTAAAATTTTTCAGGCTTACCAAAACTATAGCCTCGAAGAGTTACGTATGGCGTCACCTTCTGTCAATAGAACAACAGAACATCTTGTAATTCGTTCAATAATCGGTGATAAAGTAATGAGTATTTGGACACCGCAGAGTCCTGGAACCTACACATTAGACTGCGCTATTGATGGCTACAATATATTGAAGGTATGACGATTTATTTTATTTTATTAATTTTGTTTTTCATTAACGGTATTAATTTAGTCATTGTGAATTTCTTACACAGGGTATGCAAGTGCACATATGTGAACCACTAGAAAAGAAAGAGACACCAGTATCAGTACCACTTGATTTACAAAAACCTGATGTTAATAACATTAGAACTTTTGTTGATGAGGATTCAGCAGGCCTACGAATTAGGGCTTTTCCATCTCTTCAAAGTGAGCAGATAGGTCTAATTCCATCAGGATCCATTATAACATTCGATGATGTGGTAAGTAGAGAAAAAAATCAATATACAGGATGACTGGTAATTTGATACATTCCTTGAAAGAGGTTAGGGTTACTATTAACGTTACTATTGTATTACCTCAACAAAGGTATTTAGTGAATTTCCAGTAATAATTGTGATTTGAGGCATACATAGTTGTAATATGTGCGATAGGCAACGTTTAGAGAATGGGAAGAGGGGTAAACAAAGAGCGATACGGTGCATCTGCGGGGGGGGGGGGGGTCAATAATGTTAAAAAAATGCGTTACATAATACTTGAACGGTCCCTTATTAGCAAATTTGCAACAATTTTGTTCTAATTATTCAGGGGTCAAATGCCAGTTTTTTTCGAGTTATTTAACTTTTTAGAGTTTTTTTATTTCAATTTTCCACCTTTTGACCTAAAACTGAGAATTGAGAACAACATACTCCATTTGGAAATTAAGAATATATTTTACTAATAGCTGAAGAATAAAGGAATGGTTAAAGTAAAAAACCAAGAAGAAAATTTCTAAAACCTCACAAGTCAGTTTTTTAAACATTTTTAATTTCGATTTTTCTAAGAGAGTTACTCCAGAAAATTATAATGCATTTGGTGTACAAATCACAGGAAAAACTTCCCTAGTTATCTAGTACTAGTGATTTAATAAAACTAAATCTAAACATTTATGTACGTAGTTGAGTTGATGGTTGTGCTGTGGTTCGTGTTTGTATGTTCCTTTGGATATTCTTTTTTATGAATTGTTGAGATATTTGCCCTAGTACAGGCTTGGCCTATTTGGGCAGCATTTCCATTGGTTGTCTGTTATCACTGTTAATATTAATTATGTATGAATATTTTATTTCTAGGCATTGAATGGAGATGGAGTATGGCTGAAACTAAGCAGTGCTTCCATCTCTCACTATATTGGAGGTATATCTCAAGATGAAGCATGGTGCATGCAATTCAATCAACACCTTGGGAAGAGTCTCTTACAACCAAATGAAATAGACAACAATGATGATACATTCCTTAAGGAACAAATTAAAATAACCGATATTGGAGTTAATAATGTTGTGGACTTGAAAACTAAATACAAAGTAATTAAGACCTGCGATGTGAAGACCATGCCAACCAAATCAGCACCTGTGATTGGGACATTAATTTCTGGGGATGTTATAAAAATAAAACATACAGTTAGTGATTTGAATATTTTATTTTATAGAATTTTCTGCAAATCAACCGGTTCTCTCCTCCTTATCGAGACAGAATTACAAAGCAATTGTCAAAGTTTTGTTTGGTTTAATTGATTTATTTATTAAAATGTTCTAAAAGTAGTTCACAACGTAAATTTTGATGATTTAATTTATTTTGTTGTTAAGACTCAGGAGCTCAGACATATTTAATATGTCAGATAAAGTGGATTAAAATAAAAGAATCGTATTTCAATAGCATCAACATAAAACAAAGTATGACAACAACATAAAAGACAAAGAGAGCATAATGAAGCATAGAGCACAAAGAAAAATTTACATTTTAATAGATATTAACTATAATAAAACATTTTTTTTTCTTTAGGACATCTCTCGCTTTAATTATTTCTTTTATTTAAGTTTTCAAATTTGGTTGAAACATGGGTGGAATTAAGCTCCTCAGTCATAGATAGATATGGCTTCATTTCCAACACTGGGGAATGCTGGGTTCTCCGATCCTGTCTTCAAACAATTTTAGATGAAGTCACTCATGGTAAGTGTTACATTTTTTATCCAAAAACTGATTTGTTTATTTTTAAAAACTTTCGAATATAAAAATTTCGTGTAAACAGTTTAATTTCTAAGTAAGAGTAGTACTTGAGTTTCTAAAAAAATAATAACAGTTCAACTTGTTTATACCTAAATGTTTCATTTTTCAGAGGATGGAACTGGGATCCAATCTCATAATACGAAATCCAAAAGAAATAAGAAGAAAAGTGAGAAAGTAAGAGTCAACGAAATGGTTGTAAATTTTACATTTTTTTTTAAATCCTTCTGTCCTTTACCTACTTAATTTTTAAATCCTTTTTTCAGTTCTTTTTTAAGTTCCCTTTATTGTTTTAAAATTCGAGTTTTTCTTTATTTCATGATGAAGCTTGCGAAATTTGTTAAACAAAATAAATTGATTCAGTAACATTTTGTATAGGTACTTGTCTATAGATGCCAACCTGTGGTAAACATTTCAAGTAAAAAAAAAAACATATTGATCAGGAATAGAACCAATTGCTTTCTTGGAAAGTAGGTACCTATTACTTTCCCTAAAGTTTTGTTTTAAAATACAATCGCCTATAAATAAAAAATCATTTTTATTAAAGTTTATGTTACTAAAACATACAACAGCGGGACAAAGAATTAAACGCAGATGGAAACTGATAATACTTTTTATTAAAGCAAAAGGAAAACACACAAGAATATAACGAGCTTCACTTTGACATGGAAACACAGGAAGTGAAAAAGTACCATAGAGAGCAGAACAATAAAACAGGAATACTGCCCATAGATAATAAAATTAAAACATTGAATTTTCAATTCCAATACTCCCTCTAAAATTCAATGTACTCTCTTCATCTTATTACTACTTATATATAATATAACATAACATAAAGAATGATTACATCATGAGTTGATTCCTAAGGTATTCAAATCTAGCTGGTGACAATGATTTGGTAAGTATGTCAGCCAACTGACATTCAGAAGGAACATACTCAATTATAATCTCTCCACTCTCCACTTTTTCTCTAATGAATTTGTATCTGATATCAATGTGCTTAGACCTATTGTGAAATACTGGGTTTTGAATCAACTTAATGGCACTTTGATTGTCTATAAGTAATTTTATAAAATTTAAAGGTTCACCAATATCTACTAAAAATTGTTTAATCCACAGAGCTTCTTTACTTGCCTCGCAGGCTGCCATATATTCGGCTTCTGTGGTCGATAATGCCACAGTTTTCTGTCTGCGGCTTGCCCAAGTTATAGGTCCACCATTAATAGTAAACATATAACCAGTTGTTGATCTACGGGAATCAACATCACCCGCATAATCAGAATCAGAGTAACCATTAATAGAAAATTTTGACTTTTTGTATACTATGCCATGACTCTTTGTATTTATTAAATATCTCATTATACGTTTGACTGCATTTACATGTTCAAGATTAAAATTATTAATAAATCTGCTGACAACATTAACAGCATAAGATATATCAGGTCTGCTTACAGAAGATAAAAATAGTAGAGAACCAACAGCTTCCCTATATGGGAACTTACATATATCATCTTTGGATTGGTTTTCCTTTAAAATTACATTCATATCAGATGGTGTACTAATGAATTTAGCATCTGACATACAAAATTTTTTCAGTATTTGATTTATATAATTTGTTTGACTTATAAAAATATGATCATCTGTATTTTCTATCTGCATACCAACAAAACAATCAAGTTTACATATTTTTATATCAAAATCTTGTTTCAAAGCATTCAATATAGCTTGCAAAGTAGTTTTACACTTAGACATTATAAGGCCATCATCAACATATAAAATCAATAACACTTTAACATTTTTATACTGTGTAACAAAGACACACTTATCACTGTAACACTGAACAAAACCATAATTTTTCAGGAACTCTGTAAAAGTTTTGTTCCAAACTCGAGCAGCTTGCTTGAGTCCATAGAGCGATTTATTCAGTTTACACACTTTATTTTCAGAAAAATGTATTCCTTCAGGGATCTCCATATATATGTCCTCTTCTAATTCACCGTAGAGAAAGGCCGTCTTAATATCAAATTGCAAGATCTCATAATTTCTATGAGCAGCTACACTTAATAATATTCTTATCGAATCGTATCTTGTCGTGGGTGCAAAGGTTTCAAAATAGTCAACATTCTCCACTTGAGAAAATCCTCTGGCACATAATCTGGCCTTGTATTTATCATTTTCACCATTTGAGGAATTTTTCATCTTGAAAACCCACTTTGAGTCAATCGGTTTCTTATTTACAGGTAAGTTTATAATGGACCATGTATTATTTTTCTCATGAGCTTTAAGCTCCTCCTGTATGGCAATCTTCCAATTATTTGCATCAGGCCCATTCACAGCTTCTTGGTAGGATGATGGAACGTTGAATTCTACCATGTTTAATTCATATCTTTTGGGAACCCTAATGTCATCTCTTTTTCTCAAATTATAATTTGTTGATAAATTGTCGTTATTAATTATTGGTTCAACTTCACAATTTTCATCTGCACTTTCATGTTGTTCTTGACATGGTTCATTAGATATAATATCAGAGTTTTCCTCATCAACTTCAATATCCATTCGTATTTGAGCAAAATTTTTCCGAACAGTTGGAATAATATTTTCATCAAATATTACATTTCTAGAAATTGTAATTTTTCTTGTTTGAGGATTATACATTCTATAATTATTTGAAGTTCCTTGGTATCCCACTAGAATAAGTTTCTCACTTTTCTTATTGAACTTAGTACGAAGTTGATCTGGGATGTGAACATAGCCTGTACAACCAAAAGTTTTTACATGTTTTAAATCAGGCTTTTCTTCAGTCCAAATTTCATAAGGTGATTTATTTGGAGTTTGACTCGACGTAGTTCTATTCAGTAAGTATACTGCACAATTAACAGCTTCTGCCCATAAGTAAATTGGGATATCATTCCCATAGAGCATGGATCTGGCGCTTTCCACAATAGTTCTTAGTTCGCGCTCTGCCCGTCCATTTTGTTCCGGTGTATAAGGAGCTGTACATTCATGTTCTATTCCATATTTTTCCATATATTCTTTAAACTCTTTATTGACATATTCTCTTCCATTGTCAGTATGTAAGATTCGCGTATGATGTCCAAATTTATTATTCAATATAGAATCGAACTGCTTGAAATAGTAAAATACATCATTTTTATATTTAAGAAAATATGCATACCTGAATGATGATGCTGCGTCTTTGAATAAGACAAAATACTTTGCTCCTTGCACTGAGGGATGTGACATTGGTCCACATACGTCACTGTATATTAGATCTCCAGGTTTTAGTGTTTCTTTTCTATGTGAATTTTTAAATGGTAGACGACATTGCTTGCCATATAAGCATGCTTCACATACAAAATCCTTTTCTGTGGAATTTATTCCAAAAACAGGATTGATACTTTCCATCTTCATAATCTCTCTTACATTTAAATGTCCAAGACGTTCATGCCATATTTGAAGTTTACTTTTATTTTGTATAATATTGCATTCTGATATTTTTACTTTGGTTTTCATCAAGACTTCATATAAATTGTTCATAGTACGAATTGCTTTTAGAACCACTTGTTTATTCTTGTATATTAATGCAATAGAATTTTGTTTAACTATCTTAAAACCCTTTTTAGTTATAACTCCCTCTGAAAATAAGTTTTTCTTTAACTCTGGCACGTACAACACGTCTTCCATAATATGTTCTTCCCATTCTCCATGACTGTTTATTTTACTTATAAATATATTTCCTTTACCTTTTACTATAAGACATTTGTGGTTTCCGAGTTGAACAGTTCTCTCGTCACATTTATTGAATTCTGTAAAATCAGTAAAGAATTCTCGACGAAATGACATGTGAGCCGAAGCTCCTGAATCAAGTATCCAAATATCTTCATCAGAAGAAGCACATGCAAATTCTTCAGTATTAAAAGCTACTGTGTTATGTGACTTTTCCATCTTTTTGAAATTTGAGAATTTATTTTGTGAATTGTTCTTCTTATAATAACACTCTTTGGCGTAATGCCCTCTTTTATGACATGAATAGCAAATAATACGATTTTTCTTATTACCTGTCTGTATTTGGGGTTTTCTACCGCCAGTGAACAAAGCATTGCTGTCTTTTACATCGTCATCAGCCATCAAGCTAGCTTCTTCGTCTAGAAGACGCGCCGTTAGGTTGGGTATTGTTTGCTTAGAAGAATCAAGAGACATCCAAGCTTGTCTAACTATTCTATACTTTGCCGGTAATGAACTCAAAATCTTCGTCATTAATGCCGTATCACCAATGTTTTCTCCGATTTCTTTTAGTTGTTTCCCCAAGCTTTCTACTTTTGAAATGTGTTGCGCAATTGAGTCATTCGGAGACATTTTATATTCATAAAAACGTTCATGTAACATCATTTTGTTCAATTCAGATTTTTGTTCATAAATTGATTCCAATTTTTCCAGCATTGCAGCTGCCGTCTCGCAGTTTTCAACTAGGGATATTTGTTTTAAGTCCATGGAGGAACTTATGATGAACATCGCCATGCTATCTTCTTTTAGCCATGCGGCATAACCTTCATCTTTTTCTTCTGGTTTCTTTTTCGTTATATCTAGTCCTTTTGCTTTCATTGCACACTTAATCTGGAACTTCCATTGACGAAAGTTATCACCGTTGAATCTCTCAACTGAAAATATATCTTTTCTTCCATCCATTTCGTATTGCGGACACACCGAACAACGAAATATACAACTCGCGTTTTTATATGAAAACGAAGCACTATTTAATTCTTTTGTTTCCCGCTGGGCCCATAACCTATTAAAGTTTATGTTACTAAAACATACAACAGCGGGACAAAGAATTAAACGCAGATGGAAACTGATAATACTTTTTATTAAAGCAAAAGGAAAACACACAAGAATATAACGAGCTTCACTTTGACATGGAAACACAGGAAGTGAAAAAGTACCATAGAGAGCAGAACAATAAAACAGGAATACTGCCCATAGATAATAAAATTAAAACATTGAATTTTCAATTCCAATAATTTTCGTAGTGAATTCATATTAGATGCCTTCCTAGGTTGGATACAATGAACAGGATTTCTTTTATCCAATAAACAATCTTGCCTTGTGAGACCAAATTTAAGTACCTATCCATAAACATATTGTTATACATGTGTTGTGTAAAATGGACTGCTAGCAAGCACCCTGCTGATACTATTGATAGTTTACATGGTTGGCTTAAATTTTAAGTTGTATCTTGTAGAAAATACAATTTATAATTATGAACACTCTTGAAATTTTACATAACGCATTATGTACCAATAAATGTGCCTTAACAATTTTTTTTTGTTATTCCACATATTTTTATTGCTGAATTGTTTCAGACACAAAACTAGTTCATAAAAAAAATATGTGGAATAATAAAATATGTAATAATTTAAAAAACTTTTTTTTTGAGAAAAAGATCTTTCTATTCTTCAGATTGACATCAGTGTGGTTGGAAAAAAAGATTCCAGTAAAAGAGGCGAAAATAATGATAAATACAGAAAATATAAAGAAACTCTTTGTGAAGGCGTTGAAAACAATATTCAAAATGCAAAGTCTGTCAGCTTTGGAGGGGCTATTAGGAAGGTCAAGAATGAAGACAGTATGGAGGATGTCAGCAAAGATGAGTCCAATGAAGAAAATAAAAAACCTTTTAAATCGAAAAAGTATGAAATTTATATTGGTACATATTTTTTTATTTATGCTAATAGGGTTGTCATGTCCCTATACATGATTGAGATGTTCGTTCGCAACAGATATGTTTTTGATGACACCCTAATGAAAAAAAATCTCATACAATATTTTTACCAAAGTTATGTAAAAAAAAAACTACAAGAAATATTTTTCATTCTTAGAGTTTTCTATATTTTTCATTTTTATAACCTGATTTTGCTACTACTAGCTATTAATTTGGCACAGTGCCCATATTCTTAGCAATCCACCTCCAACAATGACTGATTTCACTCTCTCAGGATAAAATTTTGAGTGACAACAAAATTTTCATACCCATTTTTACCCATAAACTGAAAATGTCAATTTTAAAGTCTCCGAGACAATATAAAGGTATCAATGCAATTGCCTGTTTCTTCTTCTTCGTCAGCCTGTCACCGTCTTTTGCTGAACACATGCCTCCCCCCTCTTCTTCCAATCATTCTTGTGTCCTGAGCCTCTCATCTTTCAATTGCCCATACACAAACTTAATTAAGGGTGAAAATTAAATTTGTTTTTTGTCATTGCTCCCACCTATTTTTTCCAGATACAGTGTTAGTCGTAAATCTAAGAGTCAATCACCACAAAATGTCCTCGCAAATGATGAAATAATTGTACAAGGTACCTAACTTTTTATTATCAGTTTGTTCCTCAAACATTTGTCAGAGTAAATCTTATAACTAACATATGATTTAGGTTTTGCTCTGAGTATTGAATATATGTCAACAATACATTGCAATTATACACAATAATAATATTACAAAACCATCTTGATTGGTTTAAAAAATAAAAAGAACTTTTGAATAAGTATATCAAACCGAATATTGAACTCAAATATAATTATAAATACATTTGTTGTTTAGGTCCTTCAAAAACAATTGAGACATCTGAGAATGATACAGCATCAAAAGAAATTTTACCTCAAGATTCTAAACCTCCCAAAGCTATAAGCCCTTCAAGAGCAGAAAGTTTGAGAGCTTCTTTTGCAGCATTTCTCTGGCACGAAGGTTAGTGTTTCTATAATATATGTTAGCTACATCTCCCTACATTCAGACTAATGGAGAAATTCAGTGGATTTTATAAGAAATTCACTAACCAAAATGTCACCTGGTTCAATATCCCCATTACAATAATATGCAACAACACTAAAAAATATAGACCACAGTTAGGTAACAATAATTAAAATTTATGCATAATTTATGTATCCGACTTCCATGACTGACTTTACTGAAAGTATGAACTGCTCCACTGTAAGTTTTGTACTAGAATAAATTATTGGGACAGCTAATTCATAGGTTAGAAGATCATTTTGTTGCAAATCAATACATCATTTCTTACATAATGTAATAGGTACTCATGTTTGAATCCTATTCTAAATACTCACCTATCTATGTTTTGTATTGAACAATATGATTTATACCCAAAAAAATATTGATGGATTTATTGCACTTATATATATATATGTTTTTTTTTCTGTTGTAGGGATTGTCGATGATGCTTTGACTTGTGCTTCGTACTTGAAGTTTCAACCGAACCTGCCCAAAGAAGGTTCTGAAGTTATAACAAGACCACCACCTCAAGTATCTCAACCTCTTATATCTCAAAGACACTCTGTGGAAGTGACAAATGCTGGTAATAATGATCTGACCATATATTTTGTAATGATAGGTTAGATTTCTTTGAAAGATCACATCTTTAGAGCACAATATTTTGTTTCAGGAAATTACTTGAACATCCAACAGTCTACTTTAGAATCTTTGAATAAATCAGGTTTGAATGCAAGTGCCAACAGAAATCGCAAACGGAGCAAGTTCGAGCAAAGTTTTTATAAAGAAGTATCTATGATAAGCGAGGAAGAAAACAGTCAATGTTCTGATGATTTATCTCAAAAAGGAAGAGATGTTGTATGTGTTTTGCCTGCTGCATTTAGAGCTCTCGTAGCTTTATGGGAAGAGTTTGGCGAACTCCAAATTCAAGATGATGACGTAGACAGGTTATTATTATATTAAAATTCTATTGTTAATCTGAACTGCAACATAATATTTGATATGATGCTATGTAAAAAGTATTTCTTTGAATAGTAATATAATATACCTATATATTTTGGGTTTGAGTTCTGGTCTGCCAAATTTTACTCCATCTGTGTGCAGTTGGCCTTCTATTACACACATTGACTGGTATTCTCAAATTCACATTCCAACTCAACGCAAGAAGCTCTTGCGTACAACTTAATTGGTTGCCAGTAGTTACGCCTCTAATGTATTGGATAAAACATTTTCAGAATAGAGAAATGTCAAAAGTCTCAATAAAAATTGGATACGACGCAACTCAATCGTCTGTTTTTCATTTTAGAATAACAGTCAATATCTTCGTTGAAAAGAAAAATATAATACTAGCTGATACCTGCCATTCTTTACATTTTCAAAAGATTGCTATCTCTTAATGAAATCTTATTTTAAGAACCTGTAATTTCAGTAATATATTTTAACTGTTATTTGTATCCAATGTTACTACAATTATGTATGCAAGGATCAGCTATGAATCGTAATGTCAGCTGCATTTTTTTTTTCAGAACAATAATTACAAGAAGAGTTATTAGTCCACCAAAAAAATGCAGTGATAAAGATTCTTCACAACATTCCACTGATTCTGATGATAATTTTTATAGTCAAGGTGAGTAGGTACATACATAATTTACCAATTTTCATACTTACGTAGGTATATTTTTTTACAGTCAATATATTTTTATAACTACCTAATGGTGCTCATAAATGGACCAAAAAATAGCTGAAATATTTGGTTATAATTTTTTTTTAACAATATCAGAGATATTTTGGAAATCCCAGCGCCATAAGCAACACTTTAGAATAGGCATTTCTATTGAAAAAAAATTGTAGAGTAATCTCTTACTGTGCTAGACTTTATTCAGTAGAAAAATTCTAAATCTGAAAATATATTTTTGTAGATATCACACATGTTTTTGAAAACTGTGAAAAACAAACATGTGAGCTCTGCATGGAGGTAGTTTCCTTGCCAATGACAAATCATTACGTTCATGCGCATGAAGGATGTGGGCGATTTTCTTGCCGAGGATACAACTATACAGGACTCTACACTAAAGGATGGTTTGGAAAATGCGGAACGACTGAAACAAGTAAATGTAATATACTTTGTAACATTATTCCTATGAATCTATTATTGAATGTTTTACTTATTTAACAATTGGATGATTCAAGACAACTAAAAGTAAGAATACTGATGCTTTGGTTTACTAGGAAAGAACATTAAGAACACAGTATTCTTTGAGACAAGTACAAAGCATTCTATGTTTACTTCTTTCCCTGCCTGTAGTAGAAAAGATAGTCTAAACTTGACTTTGAGTGTGTCATTAAGTGTAGCCTGGATACCACTGAAGTAAAATATGAACTTATCACTATAAAAAGGTTAAACTCAAAAACTTTAGCAATATTATATGGTAATATTCAAAATTTGTTTTTTCTTCGTATTCGGTCATTTAATTTGGGGTTCACTTTTCTAGAAAACCATTGCATTAGTGAAAGATAATGTTTTCTTTTGCATGTTTCCATTTATTTCAAGCTTAATAGTACGCATGTTTTCATTCCAAAAAATTTTGACTGCAATATTGACTTTCCCCTATGCATCTGGATAAGCACATTAGCTTGTAATGACAATAATTGTGTGGTGTAAAAGAAACACGTATGGCTACGTTGGATGTTAGTTTTCTTAATGCACCAAAACAAAAGTTACATTACTTTTACTTCCATACTATTTCGTAACAATAGAAATTAAATGCAAAATAAATTATAAAAATCACCACCGCCATCTGTGGAAACATAGCAAAAACATTGATCTCAAGGATCTTTCCATCTAATATCAATCCACAAGACACTAAGGTATATATTTCTCCAACATACCATCGAATAAACATATGTTTATCCAGCATCATCTTTGAGTTTAAAGTTTTTCTGCTTGAAAAGACATTTTTAGTATTTATTTTTTTATTTCAGAAAAAATCTTTAATGCATTAATTTATAAATACATTTATTAATTTATTATTTTACTTATTATGCCATCTTCAAAATTATTTATTTAGTTACAAAAAGAAAAGGTCAAATCTTGGTAAATCTTCAAAATAAGTGGGATAACTTATCAAAAATAATCTGTTTTATCCCATATTGTTTTATCCTCTTGCTCAAATATTTTGGTCCAAATTTTATTGTTATTAAACATAGTATTCATATGGATACGTTGATAAGAGATGAGGGTTATGAAAATTCCCCTACCTTTGTAGTTAAAGTATAATTTCTTCTTACATAGATATTAAATTCTAATAAATTTCATATCTCCCATAAAACGTATAATGAAGTAGGTCATCGAAAAATATTTTACTCAAACTTTTGGTTTTATTTTCGCTTGGGTTTGACCTTGATCATGTACACCCCACCAAAAAAATGTTAGATGTTCATCCACTCATTGAACTTAAAAGTGATAGATATTATTATTTAGTAAAATAAGTCTCATCATCTGTTTTTTTTTACATTTTTATATATTAAATATAATTTTATATATTATATTTATCACCTCAATCTAAAGCATCGATACTCAACCTGTGGCCCGCCACACTCTTTATCCGAAATGTGATTTAAAAAAATCGCTTTTCCATTCCATGAAACTTGAAGACGATTGACATTAAGAACCACCTTTCTAATTAAAATATAGGGTCTTTTGCACCCAGTCATCGAGTAGTGAAAACTAGGTGACTGTAAGTAAAATAAGCTAATGTTGTAGAATAATTGACAGCCAATTTGATGTATTTCACTTCGGCCACTGTGTTTACATTTACTTGAAAAAACTTTTTTTATTTAAAAACCCTTGTGGATATGCAAAAAGTCGTTCTCGAGGAATACCTCACTTGCTTAACTAATAGGTACATAAATTAACTATTTACTGCTAACAATACTTACCCTAAGTGGTATTATATGGGGGTGGGGGGTTGTGCGACACGCGAAACTTGTAAAATATATGTATGTGGCCCGACGACAAAAAAGGTTGAGTACCATTGATCTTAAGGGTGGTTGGTGGTCTAGCGGTTATGGCGCCGGCTTTCGCACTGTTTCTTGCGGAGGTCGTGGGTTAGAAAAAAAGGTAAAATAAAAACTATGAAATAATTATAATATTTTATAAAAATTTCAGCAACTCTTGGATTAGGTTATATATACTGTGATGTTTGTCACGAAAAAAATCTGAAAGATTTAAAAGTCAAGATGGAAGGTGGACAAATAGACGAACCTCCAGGTGTTCCTAATGTTCATCATTTGATCATGATTAGTAATTCAATGTTCCTATTGGATATCGAGCCCGTTCCTGAGACAGGTAACTTATAGTTTTTGTACAATCAGTCATTTTGATTTGTTGTGTCTTTGGTATGTTTTTTTTAATTTTCTGCAATGCCACTCACAATTGAGTGATTTATGCAGGAATAATAGTCAATTTAGGTACCTACTTTAATATAGCATTTTAATTTTTTTAAGATGATAACTCAAAAACGACATCAAACACGTCTTTGATGTATGTCGATCCATTGATGACTCCAAAGGAATATAACAGTCTTTTTAACTTATCATCTTCTGGGAATATAACTGATGACGTGAGTTAAATTTTGAATTGTTTTGTGTTAAAGTAACATTTTCAGAAATACTAAAATGATAATATTTTTCTGATAGAATCAAGAAGTATATGAATATAAAAATAATGCAGTTGAACAAAGACCTAATACGGGGGTGCACAGATCTGCGAGCATGTCCATCAAAAGTCTCGATGAATCACTAACAAGTGAGTTGTTTTAATAATTTATTCAAATAATTTATTCTCAATAATTTCCAACTTTTATCTCTATATTTCATTCATTATTAAATTTCTACTTGTTGCATACATGGGATTTTTCGACATGTTGAACATGTCGAGAATTCTCATGATTAGGAGTTTCGGAGACAAACATTACCACCTAATTGCGAACGTTGTTAAGGTAAAGTGATCACACTAAGCCAGCCTTCGAAATAACAGTAGAAGACGGTTCTAAGCCCGTAATCGTTTGTTCCATTAAAAATCGAACATTAGTTATGTATTTTTTCGTATTTTTTCTTTATTCAAATATTATTTACCCATCCACACACAATTCATATTTTAACAGGAGGATTAGTTAAGGATAGCAGATTATCCCATTTCTTTGTAACAGATGGCAAAAGGTTTTTTTTTTAACTTTTTATGTAAACATGACAATTTATTATGATCCATTTTCAATTAGGTACTGAGCTTAAGATTAAACCAATATAAGACTATCCAATCCAAACTCCCTTTAGACCCCACTTAGGGGCATAGGGAGGCAACAAGAGCTCTCCATTGCGCTCGATCTTGTGCAATGTTAATGACCTCCTCCCACACCATGTCCAGATTCCTCAGCTCTGCTTCGAAGGAGCGGAACACAGTATGAGAGGGTCTTCCTCGTCTCCGGGACTCTGATGGGAGGAAGAACAGCGCTCTCCTCGGCCAACTGTCATTCGGCATCCTTAACACATGTCCCAGCCATGTCCATCTCCTCCACATAATAATAGAGGTGACGGGCTCACGCTGGGTGCGCCGGCGTATAGCGTCGTTCGTGATGCGGTGGTACCATCTTATACCCAAAATTCTCCTGAGGCATTTCGTTTCGAATGCAGATACTTTTTGTGCCTGGGCCAAAGTCAGGTGCCAGGACTCACACCCATAGAGTAGAATGGGCAACACACACGCATCAAACAGTTTACATTTCGTCTCGACACTAAACGCCGACGCCTTCCATATCTTGGTCATGTTGTTGAAGGCGCCACTTGCCATACCGATACGTATCGAGAGCTCAGCTCAGTGGTGGTAATGGTTGCTCCCAGGTACTTGAATTTATCCACCCGGGAGACCTGGTGACCATCGATGGTTATCGGTAGCTGTTTATCGGGGCAGGCATTATTCGCCATGAGCTCCGTTTTACTGGCATTGATTCGAAGGCCGAGGCGTGCTGTTTCATCGCAGAGTCTTGAAACACTGCGCGGTAATTCCTCTACTGTCGTACTGAACAACGCTAGGTCGTCCGCGTACTCCAGATTGCACAGTTCGCCCATTAGACCATCTCTCTGTGTTATCGGTATACTCAACAGGAAGTCCATGAATATGAAAGGAGCTAGTACGCAGCCCTGTCTGACTCCCGTGGTGATCCTAAAGGCTTCAGTAGGACCACCTGGCGTTTTCACGCTATACTCGGAGTCTTCATACAGGGACTGCACTATAAGACTATAAAAAACATTAATTCAGAAGATGATTTTTTTGTTTACAAATTAAGCAAAAAAAAAATGCTTTCAGGTGCATCCTCTCTTCTTTGTAATCCAAGTAAAGCTTTATTGAAACTAGTTGGTATAGACACAGCAGATGGACAAGCTATAAGTTCTGTTGGACCAATAAATATCAATAAGGATGTGTTTTACAGTAGACCTGCTGTGTCCTTGCTTTGTCAGGGTGACAAAGATATACAAAAAATAAAATTGAAAATGGAGAATGCTGTTCGAACAGCAACAATTCGAAAATTTGGTTTTCAGGTAATAATTTGGTTTCTTAATTTACTTTCATATTGGACCATGCCTAAATTTACGTAATACTAACTTTCCCGACGACAGCGTTGTCCTGTAGTCCTAACTATGAATAACATTTCAAATTCGTAATTTATACAAAAATACGTTTTAAATATTTTTGAATATAAAATATTTGTTTCAGAAAGTTTGGAAAAAAAAACCATCCAATATCTGCGTACAATTTTTTTTTATGTCAATGGTTGTAAGGTTAACTATAATTTTGTTGTTAAAGAACTTTTCATAGATGGCATTGGCGTCACTGGAAATCCATTCCATACAATTTATTTTAAAGATTGAATGTTCAAACTATTATTATAATTTTTCCAGGCAATGAATTGGCTTATTCATACGGCAAGTCAACCCATGAGTCTCCACGATCTGATGTGGATGTTTTGTGGAGCAATGATTGACA
The DNA here is from genome assembly GCA_963576905.1 of Mystacides longicornis. Taxonomy (NCBI): domain Eukaryota; kingdom Metazoa; phylum Arthropoda; class Insecta; order Trichoptera; family Leptoceridae; genus Mystacides; species Mystacides longicornis. The sequence continues at coordinate 31,541,956 of OY756429.1, read as the reverse complement.
ACTCTAACTATGACGAAACAAGAACCTCCGATAATGTATGTTTTTTTTTTAAATATTAATTGTTATAGGTATTTAGAAGTATATAAATTTTTAGTGATATCAGTCTGGCTTAAACCTGTTAGTAACTACCCATTACTTTTTTGGTTTCGGGTAATAGTCAGTATCTGTTGGTAAAAAAGTACTGATGCAATTCTCGGTCTGTAAAATTAAATATTGATCAGGATGCTGATATATCTTGACGGAGCAGAATCATATATATAATATGCATATGGCATGTCAGGCGCTATAAAATTGCATAAGAATGATTTGTGTCTGTTAGGTATATAAGACACTTTTATTAGGGGTTAATTCAAATGCATCACGACAGTATTAAACATCCAAAGGCTTCGTGAATAGGTATCATAATATGATAACATAATAGAAATATACCTATTATATTTCTAACATATTTTTCAAATAATCTTAAAATTTAAAAATGAAATAGGTCTAAGTACCTATAAATCAATATTAATTTTTTCTCTTAACAATATGACCGCAATAACTATGTCAGTTATTAATAAATCATTTTTTGTTTATATTAATTTAAGGATGGAAATGAAGAGACAGGGCAATCTCAATGGTGGTCTGACTGGTTGGCTGGAACTCTGTTGTGCAGAGAAGTCCGAACAGCTCTTCATAGATTTTTGCAATCTGTCAGCAACATTATTCCTCATTTGCCTTTGACATCTCCATTGTTACTACAGGCGATACAGTGCTGGGGTATAAACTTTTCATCTGAAGATCACCACTTTTTACACGAGTAAGTTTTGTTACAATTTTATTATTTCTTGCTAGTTCATTACTCTATGGTCACACCAACAATAATGTATTTTCAATTTCCTTAGTTTTTTTCTTTCCGTAACATTTCTTTTGTAGCTTCTCTTGTTTCTTTTATGTATGTCGATCAAAGTCATTTTTATCCTTATATGAGGTGGTTGATAGACCAGCGGTTACGACGCCGGCTTTCGCACTGTTTCGTGCGGAGGTCGTGGTTTCGAATCCCGGCCGTGTCGACGATTCTCCGCATTCACGACACAAGCATTATTTGCTTACTGTGAAAGATGTCAAAAGTGTATTTGTGTTCACTTCGAGTGAGCACAGATTCATTAAAAAAAAAAATATCCTCCTCTTCCTTTTTGCTCTTCTATAAGCAGCCATTATTTTATTTCCTATAACTCATTCTTTTCTTATATTCTTACCATGTCACATTGAATTGATTAAAATTACCTATTTCTTACAGTTCCCAAATATTCAACAATATCAGCCGTATTCTTTCAAATAATGAAGAATCGACAAATGATGAAATCGAAACAGCTTCTTCCTACAGAATGGAAATAACTGGAGATGAACAAGTAATTTTTTTTTGTAAACTTTGTTCACAATTTAATTCAATGTAGGTAATAGAATTTCAACTAACAATAGAATAAGGATTATGAAATTATTATTATTTATTTAAATTAATATTTTGATATTATTGAATTTTTACTACCTTCTATTTATTCAAGGGTCCAACATTTTCCACTATCCACGAGTTGACACATTTGTGTTCTTTCACTGTGTCATCAAGACAAGATATGGTGGACTTCCTTACTGATGGATCTACCGAAACATTTTGGGAGTCCTCAGAGGAGAATCGCACGAAGCCTAGGACTATTGACATAGCATTACCTCAAGGCATAGTTGCATCAACTGTATGGATACATTTGGACAACGTTCGGGATGCTGCTGTAGGTGTATTATATTTTTGGAATTAGTATTGTCAACTAAAAAACAACAACGCTGATTCATAATTTATTATTGCAGACCCGAGCACTTGGAATATCAGTAAGTTACAGTGCAGCTGATGGCGTACACAAGGAGTTAGTGCAAGATATTTCTGTCAATTATTGTGGTTGGGTATCATTTAGTTTACATGGTATGTTTTAATTTACTCTTTTAATTATTTTGTATATTTGTGCAGGAAAATAAAACATCATTTCTATATGTAACTTAGTTAATAACAGGTAGTCATCATTATCAAAATACTCGGCACCGCTCTTAAGTGCAGTGGCAGAATTGGCATACCATCTTGAGAAGACAGGTTCCGGTTCCTCAGCGATCAAGTTGGAAAAAAAATCTATAAAAGTAATGTTAGTAAATGTGAAAGTGATCACAACTAAACCAGTTATCAAATATGATGGTCGCATGTCCTAATGGTACAATTATAATAGTTGATAACATTGGTCAAAAATAGATGTTTTGAGATAAAATGATGTTTGTGTAAATTTGGGAGTCTTATGGTCCCCACAAGTAGTTATAGAATAGAATATCTGAGGGTTATTTTGAAAGATACCAATTAACATTACTGAAGCACAAATATAACAAAAACTTGTAAGGCCTGTTCTCCTTGGCGCCGTGAACATGTAAAGTTGCATTAATTTTACTAAAAAGATGCATGCACATACACACAACCTTTTAATTGAATTTATGGATTCCCGGCTGCAAGTGAGTACCGAGCCTATCAATTTTTATTCACAGTGGTAGGACATTCTGTGTTCTCTGTATGGGGGTAGCTTTTATACTATGTTACTGAACCCAAAAAAGTCTTAATATTGTATTCTTTTTATTAGGTACTCTCTTACCTTTTGAAATGTTTTTCTCATCTTGTAACTAACATGTACCTATACAGGGGTGTCGGCTACATAACCATTTAGATTGAATGTTCATTTATGTGAATTACAGCCACAATATCTGGTCAAAGTTGATAATATGGGTTATTGTTATAAAACTTTTATAGTAGCTTATTTTTCAAGATTTGGATAGAAATTAGAGAAACAAAGAATGAGAAAATTGTTGTTCAAAGATATCTTAAATGTGTTCGATGAATTAATTTCTTCAGATGCCACTGCTGTAAACCGAGTGATCCATTGTGAATTGAGAGGAATTTGTAATTCAGTTAGAGTGAGACAAGTCAAGCTGTTTGGAGCACTGACAGATATGTTCAGTGAGCCAATACCTTCGTTCAACTCTGTCATTAGACATACTATTCAGAATGAGACTCTGCATGTTTTCCGTAACATCACATATCAAGTAAGCAAAATTACCTACTTTATTTTAGTCAATTGGTTTGATTGTTTATTCTTCAACCAGGTTCTTCTTATGTGGTTGGTCCCTCATTTTTTTTTAAATGAATCTGTACACGTAAACACTCTGACTCTTTCACAGTAAGCTATGAATAATGGATGTCCTTTTTTATTCATGTTATCCTCAGTTTTTATAAATGATAAATTACCTAACAAATTTTCTATACAATGTGGGAACTCAATAACTTAGCCATTTCTATATGTCAACCTCAGATAGGGTGTCAGCGCCCAATTCTAGTAGGAATTCCAAGTGTAAAACAGTTTTAAAATAAATAAAAATGAAAAATAACAACTAATAACTCTTAACAATTCATTACTAATGTTTGATTTTTAAATTGAACAAACCACTACTGGCTTAACAAAATCGAACATTAGTAATGAATTGTTAGTCATTAGTTGTTATTTTTTCTTTAAGATAGGGGGGGAGGGGGGGTATCATGTAAAACGTTACTATTGTATTACCGGCGCCGCAACAAAGGTTTTTAGTGACTTTCCAGTAATAATTGTGATTTTAGGCATACATAGTTGTAATATGTGCGTTGGGCAACGTTTAGAGAATGGGAAGAGGGGTAACAAAAAGCGTTACGAAGCATCTCGGGGGGGGGGGGGGGGTTAATAATGTAAAAAAATGCAATATGTAATACTTGAACGTCCCTCTAGACATAATTAGTTTTAAAATGTTTTTCTACCAAACCTCATTAGTTTCTAGGGATTTGTGTGGAGTAAAAAGAAACACGTCTTTGAATATTTGTTGTATGTTTTTTAATGCCAAAAATACAAATATTTTACATATTAAAATTTCAATGTAACAAACAATAATAATTAAACACAAAATAAATAAATTTGGTCTTAGCCAGTAGTGGTTTCTTCCATTTAAAAATTGAACATCAGTAATTTTTAGAGTCATTACTCATTAGTTATTACATATTCGACAAAATAAATCATTACCGCCATCTGTGGAAGTACAGTTAAAACATTGATCTAAAAGGTATCAATTTCCCCAACAGATGGCGGTGGCAGTATTGTCTTGTCATCGAATTAATAAATAAACTTATGTGTATTTACCGGGAATCCATCACAGAACCTCGTGGTCAGAAGTATTTTTCTATACCACCTAGCTACAGAGGTCGGTTATCAATTCATTTCATAGAATTGTGTTAATCCACTATCGAGGTAAAAAAAACCTAGATAGTGGATGAACATAAAAAAATGTTAACCACAAGTGGTCACATAACATTATTTTTTGTTTTAGGTTTTTGGACCAGTTATATTTGATGATACATTGAATGCCAACGATGTTGGTAACAGACCTTTATCAATAATTGAGGATGGACATTACAATGGCCATAACGATTTAAGAGAGCATGTTGTGGGTATTTTGTTTTCTCAAGAAACCTTAACTGTTTTACAGAAACAGGTAAATGGAATTATTTATTTGATTTTACACAAAAAAATATTTTAAAGGTATCGTAACGTGGACATGGACGAAAAAAGAAGAATGTAAATTAAATGCAGTAGAGATGAAATCTCTAAGAATATGTGGAAAAACTTTAGTGGATATGGCAAGGAATGAAAATATTGAAAAAGAATGTGATATGGAGGTAAGCTGTGTGACAAAGATGAAAATTAATAAGTTGAGATTGTTTGAGCATGTGCAAAGAATGGATGCAAATAGAATGACAAAGATAATTCATAAGGCTGAAAGGGAAGGTGTAAGAAAGCGTGGCTAACCCAGAAGGCCAGGTCAGAAGTAAGAGAAATAGGAGAGGTTTTATGAGAAATGGTATGTCGATGGAAGAAGCGAATGAAGTGTGCATGGATAGAAAAGAGTGTAGATCCGTTCTCTCTGCCTACCCGATAAGGGACAGGGCATGATAGGTAAAAAAAAAACTTATAGTGAAAATCAAATCAATAATCTTTTTTATGCCTTTGTTGTTTTTATGACTAACGATCACTTTAAAAATGGAAATTGTTTGTGCAATTGGTTATCCTCTCATAGATTCACTGCTAAATCATTTAAAGCAAAATAGGGTAGTTGCTTTAAACTTTTGTTTAACGTGGTTTATTATATTTCTTATGAAATTATAGTCTCTCAAAATTTATGAATGTATTTTAGTTGATGGTTCACATTGTCAATGCAATCACATCTGAAGCTCAGCGTACCAGAGATTTTTGGGAAAATAACCTAAAAAATGTAAATGACAATATAATGTTGAATGATCAAGATATTGAAATAAACGAATATCCAGATGACTTCTGCTATGAAATGATATCTATGGTAAATCATTTATGTATTAATTTCCTTAATATAAAAAATGTAATTTTAGTGAAACTTCTTATTATGAGCATAATTTGTTGAAGAGTTGTACTCAGTATGCGAAGCAATTTGACCAGCTTTTGATTCTTCAAATTTGGAGAATATGTCTCACAGAAAAAAAATTGTAACCTCATTATTATGGTGAAGCTATTCAATGATTTTACAATAAGCTTAGTATGGCAGTCTTCTTGTGGTTTTTTTTTTCTTTGGATAATTTATTTTTTTCAATTTAAACTTCTAAAAAAACACCCATTGCGTAATAAACTGTATTGGACCTATGAAAATTTATTTAGCATTGCTTTCCAGGTACTTACACTGTCTGGATGTCCACTGGGAAGGTGTTCTTTGTCAAAATATTCATTTTTAATAAGAGATCTACTTACGTTGCTTCATACTGGGAGTGCTAGAGTACAAAGACAGGTGGGAGTGTATTACTAGAAATATTTCCATTATATTATACAAATATATCTAAACCAGGCCTACCTAAATATCTGGGACTTTATTATTTATGAAATAATTTGAATAGGTATCTTAAATTATTTTACGTGCACATTTTGTTCTTAGGTCATAGCAATTTTGAGGAGGATGATTGATGAGGTAACTCCAGTAAAAATGATGAGTGCATTAAGCAGCAATAATCTGAATGGGAATATGGCGCCAAAGTAAGTAAATACATATTGTTATAAAAAAAATAAAATTGCTTTTAAATGACAAAATAGTAATAATGTTGGGTTACAAATCGTCTTGAAGACCAAGGCTTAGTAAATTTTATTTCACTATTTTTGTTTTTTTTTTGAGAAGTGAACACAAATACATTTTCGACATCACTAAGCAAAGGCTTATGTTGTAAAAATGGAAATTGTCAGCACTGGGATTCAAACTCATGATCTTCTATTTCTGGATTTTAGCTGATATTATTTACTATAATAGTAATACTTTTTTGCAGGGAGATATTTTTTGATCATCTTATAAGTTGTATCAGTAAATCTTTGCGTGTACAAGTCAAAAATAAAAATGATGGTGCAGCTACTATTTCTCAGCCTGTAACCATGGCTAGGGCTATGGAACAAGCATCATCGGATCCATCTTGCCCTTGGTATTATCGAGGATACATGTCAAAGCGACATGCTCAGATGATAATACAGTTGTTAAATGACATGGTCAAGGTATGTTTCTTTATTTTCAATTTTGGTATGGATGCCTATAGGTATGGTTAGAGAGAGTAATAAAATAAACTACAAATATCTTATTTTGTAACAAAATAATGTTGGATACAGATTTTGTTAATCAAAATGTAATCATGAAGTTGAAAATAATAACATTGAACTTAAGTACATAAAGCTAGTGGAACATAATATCACGTTCTATTCCTTTTTAATAATATTGAAAAATATGGATTATCAATTATTACACTGTCGTAGCATACAAATAGCCTTCAGCTAGTTAAAAAATATTTTGTTTAATTTTTTTATTTCAGGACAAAATGTCATCTTCCTGGGGTCATACAACCACTCTAGCCATTGCCGAATACATATTGGCATTGACAAATCTTAATGATGAAGAACGTACTCCAAGCAGATGTATTGCTTCACCTATTTTATGGAGAGCAATGGGCTCATTGTGTGTGGTGACCGAAGATCAAGCCAATAGGTATTACACTCTGAATATATTGCATATTTTTTTTATTTTAAGGAATAGGGTAATTTAATTATATTTACATTCCTATTTGAACTTGCAGACTGAACAACAAAGGTTGGGCGAATGGTTCTAAAGATAGTACCCCTGGATCTTCCAAAGAAAACACAACTTCCACAAGACCCATGTGCGTCAATCATGATGATGGCGAAACTTTGGCTATGATCGAGTGCAGTCAATGTGGACCAATGTGTCAAGATTGTGATAGATTTCTACACTTGAGTAAACTAAACAGAAATCACCAAAGACAAGTAGTTATTGTTACTTTTATTTGATTTTTTAGACATAAGTAAAGGTCTAGACTTTTTATTATGTACACTATTTTTTTGTAGGTTTGTAAAGAAGAAGTGACTGCAATACAAGTAGAGCTGCATGAAGGATGTGGTCGAGTGAAATTATTTTGGCTATTGGCGTTTGTAGATCAGAGAAGCCTAAAATCCATTGTTGAATTTAGACTACCAGTAATGAACAAATTTACTGTTGTTACATCGAAATCCACAGGACAATGCAGATTTTGTGGAGCCCATGGTGACACTGGACTACTTTCTATTGGAAATGTGTGTGCTGAGAAAGAATGTCAGGTAATTTAATTTCACTCTTCTAAGCTGGCTCTTACATGGAGTATTTGGACTCCCCAAGTGGTTAGCCACCTCATTCCAGTTACTACTGGCACCCTGAACCTTATTTACAATTTCCCATTAGATTGTGTTTAAGGTTGATATGTTTTTATTTTCCTAAGCTTCCTTAATAATATGTTACCAAGTCAGATTTAATTTTATGCCAGCTTGATGCTCTCTTATTGTTGTATTGGTAGATAATCTTTGAAACTGATACCCAACATTCAACAATCTCAATCAAATGTTTCAGGATCATAGTAAGAACGCATGCACACGCATTTTACCTTGTGGCCACCATTGTGGGGGCTATAAAGGTGAAGTTGAATGTTTACCTTGCTTGCACGGGTGTGCTTATATGAGTGGAGAAACTCCGCAACAAGAAGAAGCTGCTTCAAAACCATCAGACAGACCAATTTTGAGACAGGATGCTGAAGACATGTGCATGATATGTTTTAGTGACAGGTTGATTGCTGCACCTGCTGTACTTGTAAGTTGTTATCATCAGCTGTTGATACATTTTTTGTATATTCTAAAATTACAAACCTTTTACCCCCCTACTATGATGCTTTCATGCGAGAATCAACTCTCAAATTATTATGTAGATTTTGTCCCTATTTGACACTTTTAAGTTCGTATTACGTGAAAATTTCAGCTGCTCTGTGGACACGTTTTTCACTATCACTGCACAAAAAAGATCTTGGAGAATCGTTGGATAGGTCCTAGGATTTCTTTCGCATTTTCTTTGTGCCCTATTTGCAAAGTAAGTCGATACATTTATGATAATATTCTTTAATTTTAAAACAATGCTGTAGGGTGTCATATTAATGAATATACCACCATATTATAATGTAGCAGAAATTTTAAAATTTTCTTATTTTCCATCATTTTCTTGATATTTATTTCAAATAGCTTTTTGATATATGTAGGTAGGTACTTCATGTTTTATTTTTAAAAATTTACTTTTCATTAGATTTTTTTTTATTCAAGATATATGTAATATAGGTACAATTACACTAATGTGTCACGCCAAGCTCAACAGAAGCCTTGTCGGCATGTTCCCTTTTATATACAAGTCACCAAGAAATCTTGAACATTGGTGATTGAAGGCATCTGTAAGTGAAAGGAACCCCGGATCTGAAGCTTTAGGCAAAAATATTGCTTGGTGTCTATTATTTTGAATCTTAAAATCTTTGCAGTAAATATTGATAGTACTATTTTCGCATCGCAAATATAGATTATTGTTATTATGGGATGGTTCTGTTAATCACGTCTAGAAGATACACAGAATCTATCGGATTTTGTCTATAATATTTAAGGGATCTTCAAGAAAACTATTCCTTATAATATTTATTATACTTACCAAGCATTTTGTTGCTTTAAAGTCAACTAGGTAAAGTTCTAATAAATTCCGCGATAAAAAGATTTTATCTTTCTTGATGGATAATTTACATTATATTATTATGATAACTGTTTTCATTTAGATCTGCTGACTAATGTGAATGTTTTTATTTTGTTAGAAGATGATTCCAGTCTCTAATTTGACAATTGGATCTGATAATTGGTTTTCTGTTAATGGTAATAATTTTTAATTTTCAGGTTGAAATTGATCATCCAGCATTCAAAGATTTATTGGAACCAATCAGAAATTTACAAAAAGATGTTCGCAGCAAGGCACTGATTCGTTTAGAATATGAATCACTTAATAATGCTGCTGTCATTGCTACAAGGTACAACGGCAGTGCTATAGACTATGCCATGGATCGCTACTCATATTACGTGTGTTATACTTGTAAAAAGGTATAAACAGCTTAAATTAACGTCAAAAATTGGAACTAGACCGTAAAACTAAATAGGAGTATTTAATTTCTTTTTATATTTTTAGGCTTATTTTGGTGGTGAGGCTCATTGTGATGCTGAGAGCTCTAACACAAACCATTCCTACAATCCTTCAGAATTAGTATGTGGAGGATGCAGTGATGTTACTCAGTCCAAAATGTGTAAATTGCATGGATCAGATTATTTGGAATACAAATGTCGCTACTGTTGCACCATTGCGATATTCTTCTGTTTGGGAGACACTCATTTTTGTGGTGGTTGTCATGACCAGTTTCAAGTTATTAGACGTCTGTCTCTGGATGAGCTACCTTGCTGTCCTGCAGGTACACCCACTTGAAATTGTTAGAAAATCCTCATACATTATTTATTTATTAAAACAATATAGAATCCATTTATAAAGCAACTAGTCGCTTGTGTGAAATGGGGATTATATTCTATTGTTTTTAACCAACAATTACCATAGTATACCTTGTATTGGATTGTAATCAAAGAAAGGGTTATTTCATTGAAAATATCATATATTTGTTTTATATTACATATCTAATTACTTTATCATGGTTTGAATTATGAAACGTCAATCTATGAAAATGTACTATCCAATATATTCATTAAAATGTTCATAAAAATAAATATGTTTTATATGGTTTGAATTACATTTATTTTTATTTCAAATCAATCTTGAATCTTTTTAATATGTTTTGGTTCAGTAAAACTTTGGTTCCATGCAAAATTTACATGAGTAATTTTGTTATCAAAATATCTGTTTTTACCTGGGATGTTACTATGAAGATTCTGAAAAAAATTGTTTTTTTTTTAAACTGCTTTAAAAATATAGTAAATGCAGTAAACTGTGTTGACACATACTAAGAGAGATTCTACATAGCTCTGGAAAGAAAAAAAATTCAACGTTAAGTTTGTATTTTAGAATTAGAAAATACATAATAGAATTATTATTTATTGGATAACTTATATCCTGTAGATTTGTGGAGAAAGTTCCACTTTATGTATATTTTGCTCAATTTATAAAGGATAGTGACTGTTTTTTCCCCTACTATTGTTTTAAATGCTAATTTTAGCGCATTTAGATTTTTACTCCCAACTTGAATTCATTAATTTGTCAAATTGCAGGACCAAAAGGAGTTCAGCTGGAAGGCACATCAGATGACTGTCCTTTGCGCGTAAAACATCCACCTACAGGTTATGAGTTTGCATTGGGCTGTGGAATATGTAGAAATAATACTAATTTCTAATAAAGGCTTTAAACTAGTATATAAAATTTATATACTAAATTCAACAAAATTGTAACATTTCTGTATTTAAAATGTAATTTTTTTTAAATGAATCTCTGCTCACTGAAAGTGAACACCAACACACTCTTCGATTAAGTAAGCCAAAATCACTCGAGTCCGGGTGGAGTTCTATAATAAAATAAATAACAATAAGCTACTCAAAACTTGTGTCATGAAAGAGTAAAATGGTTGGTAACTGAGTTCAAACTTACAACTTCTGCACCAAACAGTAAGAAAGCCGGCGTCGTTACCGCTATGCTATTAACCCCTTCATAATTAATGTCCACAATGTTTTATATACAGGGTGTTATGAAGAACGTTAGCCTAACTGGTAGGGTATATAGAGGGGACCGTTTCCAACATCGTTTCCATACATCAAAATGTATACAGGTTGTTACTTTTTTTTCTAGGATTTTTTAAAAAATTTTCAGAAAAATCCCAAAATTTTATTTATTAGTGTCTATAACTTTTTTATTTATCAACCAATCAGATTCATTAAATTTAATTATTATCTTAGCTAAAAAAAGATATGATCCAACAAAATCCAAAAAACGGTCTGAGAAAAAAAATCAAGTTAATTTTTAAATCAATTTTAAAAATATTTAGAAAAATGGTTGAGTTCTTAATATAACATCTCAATTTCTCTGAAGTCTCTTCTTTTAAATGATATATTGCAAGTGTGTACAACATATCCAAAAACAAAAAATAAAAACCAAAATCTGAACGATAGTCGCTATTTCATTTAAGCCATTTTCTAATAATTTTATACAGCGGTTTAATGTTCTTTTCTCATATACCTTTTAAAAAATATATCGTACCTACTACGAAAAAAAAGTAACAACCTGTATACATTTTGATGTATGGAAACGATGTTCGAAATGGTCCCCTCTATATACCTTACCAGTTTGTCTAACGTTCTTCATAACACCCTGTATATATATATGTGTGTGTGTACTTGGTTTTATTGCTTAAAATATTTTAACGATTTACCTATAAGTTCCCGTGGAGGATCAGGCAAGAATAATACTCCAACTCTTTTTGTTGGTTTTTCGAGTGTCCTATAAGAGGCTGGTGATCGACAAAATTAGTCATCTAGTCGTATCTATCTACCTATCTTAGTTTATCATCTTCAGTACTTGGGATTCTTCTAGTAATTTTTTTCCACACTTATTCCTCACACATGGTATTACATTTTTAGGATTTTTTTTTTGTTTAGGTGACTCAATAACAGTCATCTTCTTCTTATTATTTCTCTATTCATTTTACTAACTTTCGTTTGGTGCTAGCTTCTTATTAATTTATCACGAATACATGTAAGCTATCAAATCTTTCTTTTGCTTTAAATAATATTAATATGAATGGATTGAAAACGGTGGTTGTCCTTGTAATGTTAAACAACAATATGTGAATATCTGAGATTAATTAGGTACTGTACATATATTATCATTTATATTATGTAGGTCATAATGTAATATTATTCATAGATTTAGCTAAATACCTATCGATTATAAAGTACTTTTTTATTAATTACTCTTGATGTAGTTAAGATAAATGGTTAGGAGCCTAGCGGATCAGTCTGCGACTTTCAATCCAAAGTTTGTGGGTTCGATCCTCGGGTTTCGACCATCTTCCTCTTTCATAATACAATCCTTTGCTTTTTGTGAAAGATGTCAAAAGTGTATTTGTGTGTTCACTTTGGGTGAGCCCAGATTAATTTCTTTAAATAATAATGTAAAATTTCAATCTGCACTCTAATATATTTTATCCACATGGAGGCAATGACTAGTAAGGATTCCCTAACTATCAACTTTGAGACATTCAACTTGATTTTTATGTTTTTATTTAGGGACATTGTCAATTTGTCACCAAAAAATGTATTAAGTGACACTAGAAAATGATCATATGCTTATACTGCACTTTATAATCTTAAAAACACTAGTTTTTTTTATTGGGTTTCAATGACTTACATAATTATATAAGTAACAATTTTGGTACATTTCTGTTAGAATAAAATGTGTTTGTATTATTAGATTAATATTCATTCTATCAATACCCAATACATTGTGGTTAAAAATTTGCTTGTAATGTTAGACAAAAATTAACTTATTAACTGCCCAAATCCACAGTTATCTTGAATTTGTGCATAGGAATATTCCACAAAAAAAAAAAAAACATTTTTTTCATGATTTTTACTTTAATATACTGTTAAACATTATTCACCAAAAAATATTATTTTTTTTGTAATATATATTGATTTTCGATAACAAGTATGTAAATACATATCACAGAGTTTAAAGGCCTAATTGCCTGCTTGCCTTGTTATAAGCAATATTGCTTTCATATTAAAACTCTTTTTAAAAGTTAGACTGCAAAAAATTTCATAAATACACTCATCAATTTTCAAGAGTACAAATCGAAATACCTCTTTATATTTGATGAAAAAAAAGTTAAACATTCTTGCAATTAAAAAAAAAAAGACTGAAAAAAATTGTATAATGTAACCATTTAAGCCAGTATGTAACCCAATTTTTTTCCCATAATGGCTTTCTATTTTAGTACTTATATATAATTAGCACCTTATGTTGTTCTTCTTTTTTAGTTGGAATAAAAATAATTATAGGTACCTGCCTAGATTATAAAATAGCCTTCTTACATTACATTGTTTGTATTATTATATTCAGCAATTATTTTAGTAATTTGCTTACAATTTTTATGCTGTATCAAAACTTCATTGTCTTTTAATAAAATACATTTATATTGTGCCTTTAAATGTTTGTTTTCTTGAGTATTTTAATTCCTTGGCATGCTATAGAGAGAGACCTATAAAAAAAATACAATAAAATCTCTAAAAGAACAATTAAAACAAATTAATGGAGTTGTTGCTATTTGGTACATATTAATATATGAGGAACTCTCGCAATTTTCATTGCTTTCATAAGCACCTTATGTAAATAAATATATCTACCCAATGGAATGGTTGGTAGTCCAGTGGTATCAATTGGCGGCTTTCGTATGTTCAGTGTAATGGAGGTATTAGGTTTTAATCCCGGCCGTGCCGACCATTTCCGCTTTCACGACAAGCATTTGCTTAGTGTGAAAGATGGCAAAAGTGTATTTGTGTTCACTGTGAATGAGCACAGATTCGTTTTTTTTTTTTTTAAAAAATCACAATTATGTGTAGCCAGCAATAAATAATCTAAAAATAATAGTAAGTATGTATTAGTAGGGGGTTGCCGGCTAAGAATAGCACCTCTGCTCTTTTTGGGAGCGTTCAAGTATTACGTAACGCAATATGGGGGGAGGGGGGGTTTTCTTGTAAAACTTTACTATTGTATTACTGGCGCCGCAACAAAGGTATTTAGTGAATTTCCAGTAATAATTGTGATTTGAGGCATACATAGTTGTAATATGTGCGTTAGGCAGCGTTTAGAGAATGGGAAGAGGGGTAACAAAGAGCGATACGGTGCATCTCGAGAAAAAATTCATTACGTAATACTTGAACGGTCCCTTTGCTGGTTTTTCGAGCATCGTGTAAGAGGCAGGAAATCGAAAAATCAGATTGGGATCGTGAGGTTGACCACCTCACGTCCTTAAACCTCAGCTGGTCAGAAAAGACACAAGAGTCTCGGACGCCTTCGAGCGCAATGGAGAGCTCTTGATGCCTCCCTATGCTCCTGAGTGGGGCTTAGGCCTCCCGCATTGTGGGTTGGTTTGGGGGGATCCGCGGCGGGCTTGATTTGTGTGGAGCCGGCTTTTCGGTTTGACTGCTTTGATCGAGCTGGGGGGTCGGTTTCGTGCGGGTCGGGTTTGCTGCGGATTGGTCTGCTCCGGGCTGGCTTGCGTAGAGTGGGGGACCTTAACGGGAGTATGTATGTATTATACCCACCTCGGTAGCTTACTTGTGTAGGCGCCGACTTCAGATCAAGAGGTCACGGGTTCGATTCCCGGTCGGGTCAGAAATTTTCTGTTTTTTCACATGAAATTTCTACTCGGAGATGGAATCCTGTCTCAGATTGGACGGGACCGGTTGACTGGTAGAGAATGCTTCAAGCATTAAGTTCCGCCTGCTATACCTACTGATGATCTATGTTTAGATATTGATCCCACCCTGAAACATGACCTGATAGGGAATCGAACCAGGGATCTCTAAAATTAGAAGTCGGGACTTGTCGCAGGCTACGAAGTCGACTATCTTCCAGGCAGCTCTACTTTTTTTTGGTACAAGTAAGTACTGGCGAAAAAAAAATAACAATGGATATTATAGTAGTTGCCTATACTCGCTCATTGCTAGTTGGACGAAAGGACATTAGTCTTACAAACAACGGTTGCTTATGTGCCGATTTCTGATGAAGAGGTCTCTGAGCTCGCTGGGGCCAATGGCAGAACGCCGATTCCGACCAGCGCAAACAATTTTGTCTATGGTTTCAATGCATTTAAATGGGCATACCAAAAAGCGGATTCCTGCTTTTGCTGAGCGTATCCCCCTTAGAGCAAGAGAAGGTATCCCCATTCAAATGCATATAAATATTCGTAGCGCGGGCCGGAATCGGCGTTCAACGTGTTTTCACTGCTAGGTAGGTCTAACAACGTTTGTACGTTGTTGCTAAGGGAACCCCAACTGACCGATGCCGGTTTTATTGCACGTAACTTAAGTCCCTGATTCGACCCCCGGTCCGGTAAGATTTTTCATCTGAAATTTCTACTCGGAGTTTGACTGCTGTCTCAGATTAGACGGGTCCGGTTAAGTGGTAGGTAGAGAAAGCATAAAGTGACACCTAAATTTCTTCAGTACCTAATAGGTAGGACCGACCTCGGTAGCCTAGTTATACTGGCGTGGACTTCAGATCACAATAAGTTCCGCCTGCTATACTATAATCTGGATACTAGTGGATACACACGAAACGATTTATCTTTAAGATTTGATAATCGCTCATTTTTCAAATCTTAGCGAAGAAAACAATTGAAAAATGGGCGATTATCGCTCAAATTGTAAAGATAAATCATTAGGTACGTGTGTATTGCAGCTATATACAGGGTGACTGGTAATTCAATACATTCCTTGTAAGGGGTTATACTAGAGAAAATTTGCAACAATTTTGTTCCCATTAACCAGGGGTATAATACCAGTGGTTTTCGAGTTATTTAACTTTTTAGAATTTTTTTCAATTTTCATCTTTTGACATAAAAATCAAAATTGTGAACAAAGTACTTCATTTAAGAAAGTAAAAATATTTTGTTTTTAATAGTTAAAGAATAAAAGAATGGTCGAAGAAAAAATCAAGAAGAAAATTTCAAAATCCTCATAAATATGACGTTTTTAAATCACACGTCAGTTTTTTTCAGTTTTAATTTCGATTTCTCTAAGCTAGTTACTCCAAAAAAGTATAATATACTTGGCGTAAAAACCACAGGAAAAACTTTCACAATGTCACCCTGTATACAGGGTGACAGGGTGACTGTTAATTCAATACATTCCTTGTAAGGGGTTATACCAGAGAAAATTTGCAACAATTTAGTTCCCATTAACCAGGGGTAAAATACCAGTGGTTTTCGAGTTATTTAACTTTTTAGAGTTTTTTTTCAATTTTCATCTTTTGACATAAAGTACTAGTTGAGCTGAGCCTCTACGTCCCTGACGATTACATGAGATCTCGCTCCCATGTTTTATTTTATGTGCATAGAGGACGTACTAACGTTATAAAAAATTCACCAATCAACCGAGCGATGCTCTTGTTGAATCAGCTGTCTAATGATGTGGATATTTTCAATATTACGTATGAGCTATTCTGCAGACGAATCGAGTATTTGGTGTAAAAATGGAAATGATTTACTTTAATATGAAAATAACTTGTATTTTTAGTTATTCTTCTTTGTTTATTGTTTTTTTTTATATATTTTCTTGTAAGTGTAATAGACGCAAAGGCTTTTTGAAGCTGTTAAGTCTATTGCACTGATATTTAACAGATTAAATAAAATAAATAAATAAATAAATAAAAATCAAAATTGTGAACAAAGTACTTTATTTAAGAAAGTAAAAATATTTTGTTTTTAATAGTTAAAGAATAAAAGAATGGTCGAAGAAAAAATCAAGAAGAAAATTTCAAAATCCTCATAAATATGACGTTTTTAAATCACACAAAATTATGAAATCTTTATAGTAAAATCTCCGTAAACACAGATAGCCATTTTTGAAAACATAATTACTCATGTAAATGTTGCATGGAACAGAAGTTTGGCTGAATAAAAACGTATTTAAAAGATACGAGATTGAATTGAAATAAAAATAAATCTAATTCAAACCATATAAAACATATTTTATAAACATTTAAATTAAAATGCGAGTAGTCCATTTTCGCGGATTACGTTTCGATTGACATTGACGCACGCCGCCGTTATCATGATTAGGCAATTCACATAAAATTTGTACCATTCCACACATAGAGGGTGCTAATGTATTGTAGTTAAGACTCAAACCATGTGAGAGTAAAATACATACCTAGTTAAAAAAAACTTGCATATTATGTAGGTAGGTTCGTATAATATTATTATGGTATTTTTTACCCTTCGAATGAACAGTAAAATTGAATCAAGTGTGAAATGTAACATAATAATTAATTATTATCATGATACATGCAGTTTTTTCAATGTGAGTGGCAGACTATTAAGTATTCGTCTTTCTTTTTTATAAACATAAAAGGTGTCATTCTTTTTTTTCTGTGCTTATGTCATTTATGGAGGTCTGTTAAGCAATGAGAAGCTAGACTAGAACCTGTTTAATTACATACCGATCAACAAGGGCGGATTCAGGGGGGGGCATGACCCCCCCCCTTGGCCCTTAATGTGAAGTACAGTACTTACATTTATTAATAAAATAGCTACTTTTCTATTATAATTATAAGTTATTGTGGTTCATGACCCCCCCCCTGGATCATGGAAAATAACTTTTTTTTAGTAAAATTGTAGTTTCCAGATACCAAATTTTGGAAATGACCTTTTTTACTATGTTGTGACCCCTCCCCCAATGGCGCCAATGCAGGATCCGCCCTTGCCGATCAAGCCCGTCAATCGGAACCAAAAAGGTAAAGCAAGAAGGGTATTAGCTTATATGTTATTTATATGTAGAGACTGGAAAATAGTGGTGTTATTTTTGGAGAAATTCGGTGTTATTTTTGCTCTAAAACACGGAAATTCGCGTTATTATTTTAACGTTGATTTGTTCAAAATGAAGGTAGATATTATATATCAAGACAAATAATAATAGCAATTTTTAAAAGTAATATAATATATGTAGGTAGGTACTTACAACAAAAAGTTTAAAATTAATATTCAATACCTACTACAGAAATTTATACAATAATTGAAAATACGCTCAGAAATAATATTAAAAAAAACATTGTTTTGTTGAAAGATCTTCAAAGTCTTAACACAAATCAGTTGCACAAATCAGGTCATTTGAGTCTGACAAGAAGAAAATTTTCCCCTGCGCTCCAATCCTTTTTACTACATACAAAAATGTACCTACTCTTCTTATCGATATTAGGTATGCGCTAAATAAATGAATATTATTTTTCTCAAAAAATCACATTATTCGCGCTATTTGCGCAAAAACTTCAAAATTCGCGTTTTTTGCACAAAAACCTCAAAATTCGCGAAAAAATAGTTTTATCGCGAAATTTTCCAGTCTCTATTTTATATGTATAAGTCAGCGGCTCTCAACCCATAGTAGGTAGGTGACTACTCAAAAAATAATCATTAATGGCGGACATTAAAAGTAAAAAACATATTAAATAGAAAACTTCTGGCCGACTCTCCAGTCCGTCGTAATCGGAAGTCGAAACCTAGACTAGCCAAATATCTATAAAACTAGGTAGTCATTTGCAGGTTATATTTCATAATTATCAGATGACCCTTCAAAGCTTTGGAGTTCCTATTATGTTTGTATGGAAAAAATAGACCCATTTGCTTTTTGCAATCCCCTCGAAAGCTGTCATTTAGTCAAATATGTCTATGAAAAGATGCTTAAAAGATAACCACATACAATGTAGGTATAATGTAATAATATAGTCAGTCACATACATTCACATTAAATATTTCGCTTTAAACATTAGTGCAACAATATTGTAAGATAAAATTTAATAAACGAATTATTTCAAATTTTTTTTTCAATATAGATGGAATATTACCGTTAAAAGTATAAGTTTTATATTGGATGTGCGTCTTGGCACCTGATCAACCTCCAAAAATAAAAATTATTTCGTTTTTAAATCTATCATCCTCTTAAAACTCCAAAACACCCGTTTTTTGCAGTCTTACTAAATCGATTACTCTCTGGACATTTCGCCAATTTTTCTCGATCCATAACTCAAAAATATAATAAGAGATGCGTAAGTTTCTGGAAATTTGGACGTTTAAGCGAATTCAATAACTTAGCCTGTTAGGTACTTTTTTAAATAAATTGCGTCTTTGTTTTCCTTGAAAATCCAAAAAAAAACTTCTCCTTTTTTTATAATATTCTCTATAACATCCAAACGCAACATACGTATTAAGTATAGATTTATTTTTTTTTTGAAAATTTGGATAGTTTTTGACAATTTCTTATGCCTGCGGGGAGGCCCTTCTGTGTAAAATTTTATTAAAGTGTATTACATCGGCAACTAACGGTGTGTTACGTAGATGGGTTGTTTTAGGTATTTATTGACATTAAAATTAATTATATTATGTATGTACCTACATTGGTGGATATTGTATATACCTACGAGTTGACCACAATTAAAAAAAATACTCTTGGTTTATGAAAATGTTTGTTACATTTTAACCTTTTCTACTTGTAACTACCCTTCAAGGAGTGGTATTGAACTCATACTCCACTTAAACCTTCCTGAACATTGGTTGAACACATCACCAAAGTTTTATTGAAATACGTTCGCTGGTCTTTGAATCTATCGAGTACACGCACGTACAACACACCCTCATTCTGTTTTATATATTTATTTATTTATCGTATGGTATACATTAAGTTTGATTTGTGTGGGGCCGGCTTTTCGGTTTGATTCCTTCGATCGAGCTAGGAGGTCGGTTTCATGCGGGTCGGGTTTGCTGCGGATTGGTCTCCTCCGGGCTGGTTTTCGTTGTGCGGGGGGCCATAAAGGGAGTATGTATGTATACATTAGGTACATCATATCATAAGTTATTCAAAATAATAGTCATTTAGTAAAATAATAAAAATGTTTGGATGAGCGCAAGCAACAGGCTTGCTTTTCAAATGTTTAAAAGGTTTCATATAATATATTCGGTCGCTGCGTTATTGAAGGTGAAAAAGTCTTCTGGGTTTGACCTCCAGAAACCGAAGCCATTGGATCAAGTCCTGCAGTCCCTCTTTGAATGCATGCATTGGGCACTCGTTTATCAGATGTTCGATTGTTTGTGCCATCCCACATGCACATGCTGGTGAGTCCATCTATCCCCATTTATGTAGATTTGAAGTAGTATAACCTAAATCACACATCTTACTCGGTTGATTTTACAGCACATCCTCCTGGGTAGTGTTGAGCCAGGAAGTTCTTTTGTGTGGTCAGCTACCACGTTTTGGTTCCTTACTGATGATTCGGCCCATAATAACTGTTTTCATTTGTTTTCCATCGATTAATTTGATTTTAGACGGCTTGGAGTCGGATTATTATCGGGTAATGTTCGGTCTCTACTGCCATCAGTCAGTCCACCGTTTCCTGAGTTGCTCCTTGTTTTTATTTATTAATTTTTGTACATTTTGATAAAACTGATGACTTTCTGCTTTAGCTAACACATAGTCCGGCTTCGTCGTATATATATTAAAATTCAATTTATTTATATTTTACTTGCTTTAAGTTTAAATACTGCGCAATATTTTATTTTATTATATTATGTATTATAATTTTTCTGATGTTTCTTTTAGTTTAAATTGACTTACAATGCACCCGCACCGCACCGAGCTTGATAGATCATTGAGCTGTATGTTTGCACGTAGGTGATGATGGCTGAATACTATACTTACTATCTCCGTCCCTGTCTACGCCGAGTGGAAAAGTAAAACATATTTATGATAATGCAGCGAGCGAAACCCCCGGATTTTATTCACGGACAAATAAATAAATCCCAACTTTTGCCTTTTGTTGATTCCTAACGTCATATAGTGCAATACACACTCCATTAAAATCGACTACAAAAGACTTGGATATAATAAACCGAACAAATCATAGGGGAGGAATGGCTTATATAGTTTTGAATAAGACCAGATAACTGATGAAAATTTATAACAAAGTCCATTGGCGTACATAATATAGGTAAATACCTACACAGAAATCTTTATTTTTAATTTTTTAATTTATATGTGTATGTACCTATTTTATTGTTGACTATAGTCACCTACAGTCCTGATCAGGATTTGGTTTGGATCAAGTGTTAACTAACGGTATAATTGAAGGAATTCTGTCTCAGATTGGATGAGATGAAAGAAGAACACAACTTTCGTTAGGCATTAGGTTCGCCGACTTTGTCTTCGAAATGGAATCTTTAAGTACATACATTCCATTCAAAAAGAATCTTATAATTCTATATTATGCATGTCTCGGATTGGATTGGACCGATTGGCAAAAAAATGCTTTGGCATTCCTGGCAATAAATCCCGCCGACTATAACTGCTCGAAAAGTGTTATTAGGTATATTCATTACTAGCTGACCCACCCGTCAAACTTCGACCTATCCCAGAGGAAAAAAAATATTTTGACTTATTACATGGATTAAATACAGTTTACGACATAAAAACTTAATTAAATTTATTATTATTATTAGCATTTCTGGGCACTAAGGCAGCTGAAGCTGATGCACCCAGTCTCCATCAATTACACCACATTCTGTCAAGTCCATTCTTGAAGCCATTAACGCTATCGGCAATGACCAGACACTGTGGCAGTCCATTCCAATCGTTCACAATTCCGTTGCACAGGAAATTCTTCCTGGGATTCAACTTGAATCTTCCTCCATCCAATTTAAAGGAAAAATAACAACTAATGACTAACAATTCATTACAATGTTCGATTTTTAAATGGAACAAATCACTACGGGCATCAGGTGGTCATGATCACTTTACGTTAACAACGTTCGCCATTAGGTGGTAATGTTTGTCTCCGAAACTTCTAATCATGAGAATTCTTAACATGTTCAACACGTCGAAAAATCTCATGTATGCAACAAGTGGAAATTATTATTGTTGATTCTAATCAACAATAATAATTTCCACTTGTTGCATTCTAATGCGGGATTTATTTCGACGGGTCATAAGTTTGTATTAAAAACAATTCCTCTATAGTTGCGTAACTTAAAAAAATCCAAGAGATGGCGGTGTACTAGGAAATAAATCACATGTGATTGTTGTTATACGTTAGATTATTCTACATGTTGTTGAAAGAATATACCTCATTTAAATCAAATGCTTCAGAATTATGATAAGATTTCCATTTGGGTGCACGTTTAACAAACGTTGGTTATTGATGAAGTGGTAGACCAGGCACTATATTCTCGAATGTCGATTAATAGGTTTTCTAATAGATTTTTTATGGATTTCGTATGTTTTCTTAACACGTCGATCGACATTCGATAATAGGGTCCCGGTGATCAGTCGACGGTTTGTAGGCTACAATTCAGCTGTCGACTATTTTCAGTTTCACAACACAAGCTTTGCTTTATGCGAAAGATGCCAAAAGTGTATTTGTGTTCACTTTGGGTGAGCCCAGAAAAAAAACGAACATACCACTTATTATCAAATATTATAATTATTAAACCTGGTTTTTTTGTGATAAATCTTTTACTTATTTTCATAGACACAAACTAAAACTTGTGCCTGTAAAAATATATTTTAGGTAGGTAGGTACTATTTTGATTTTTATATACATCCGATTTTCTTAATCTTTAAATCAATCTCTAATATAAATTAAAGTCGACAAAATTATCGGGCACATTCGAATCGGTAGGTAGGTACTTCATAGGTGAGGTAGAATGTGTGCGCGTGCATATATTCTCACGTTGTTCCCGCTTGAGCTTTGAATACGAATGAAATATGGATGTTTTAGAAATATTTTAACATTATTATTTTATTAGTAACTTATATGTATAATCGAATTAATTATGTATTTTTGTTTTTGGGGGCGCAGTGCACATATGAACGGGCCGCCTCTGGTTAGGACTACAGAACAACGTCTGTCGGGAAAGCTAGTACCTATAATATAAAAAGCAAGGGTTTATAAAAAAATAGTATGATAAAAGTTTTAGAACAACTAACCGGCAGTATAAATAGATAATTAATACGATTGATCGATACGGTGTAACGATAAGTAATTTATAATTACCTAGTTGCATTTTGTGTATAAGAGTATAAAAAGCCGACAAGTCTTCTGCTTTGACTGATATATATATATATTTTTTTTTTTTTTTTTTTTTAAATGAAAATTAAAGTTAAAAGTATGAATTTACGCGACTCAGTAATAGTCCGTTCTCTCTGCCTACCCTTTTACGGACAACAGGGTGAAATATTGATAAAAAATGCATACATAGGTGCCTTCATTCCACTGCACTGAACAAAACATTTAACAAAATAGTACCTACGTATTTCCGTATATCGGTGTCCTCTTTACACGCATAGAAGTAAACTGCAGAATGAAAAGAGATACAAACACTTTCAAAAATAATCCCCAAAACAAATTTTTAGAGTCGACGGCAACAGCACCTGGCGTCGGTAATCCTAAATCTGTGTATTGTGAAAAATTGCTGGCATTGATTTGTGTAAACTGCGACCAAGAACTTGCAATTTGTATAACGTACAGTTGGTTCTTTTTGTCAATTCGGTTTGCGGGTTAATACTCTCTTGCATAATTGAGACATCGGTATTTTGGCAAATTATTACATCTTTAATAATCCCGGTATACATTGTTAAGTATTTAGTAGGAAAGGTGAGTGCGTAGGTATATGAGGAATATTATGTTTTTACCTTTTCTTTACAAAACACTTTTTTTTTTAAAGCCATAATGTTTCATTGTGTCTTTTGATTCGTTGACAAATTGACGTTTATGCCGGGAAGCCACTCTCTAAAAGTTTATTATTTTTGTTATGTATAGTGTCTTTTGATGAAGTGCGTATTTTATTTTTTGATATGGTTTAGCAGAAGGCATCTTTAGAAGTTTGAAGGTTTGCAGATACTAGCTATTTTATATTTTACATTTGATAACAGAATTCCGTTTTTTTTTACATTAGTTAGGTACAATTATTGACTTTGATTTTACAGTATTAATCTTGATGATAATAATTTCATTACGAATATGTAACAACTAAAAACTTCAAGCATTCATTACTGATGTTCGATTTTTAAATGGAACAAACCACTATGGGCTTACGACCGTCTTCTACTGTTATTTCGAAGGCTGGCTTAGTGTGATCACTTTACGTGAACAACGTTCGCCATTAGGAGGCAATGTTTATTAAGTCTCCGAAAAACCTAATCATGAGAATTCTCAACATGTTCAAAATGTCGAAAAATCTCATGTATGCAACAAGTTAATTTTTTTTTTATTTAATTTTAATAATAAATGAAAGACTGCGACTGCTGTCTTGTATTTGACGCCAGGATATGACTATCCATTTTTGTAAATGTCTCATCTTTATTGCCTATTGGCTTTGTTGGTGCACAACGTTCTAATTATGTCTAGATTCTGGTGACCTTTTTTTCAGGACTAGATCTTAACGAATATGTAACAACTAAAAACTCCAAGCATTCATTACTGATGTTCGATTTTTAAATGGAACAAACCAATCAAATAATTTCATTATTGAGAAACCTACCTATATCCTATGGAAAAATCGAGAGGCGAGTCAACATAACCAATGAATGAATGAATGTGCCACTTTTCACGCTTTTTATCTACTGTATTTTGAGGAAATAGAAAAACCAAGGTATATTTTTATCTGCGGAAATATTTTTAGCGGTTTTGTGGTGGAGGTTGTATACCTCCTGCGCAAAATCGAGCGCAATATAGCTATCAATGTTGTCACAATATTTTTAAACTGGGAACAGAAAGTGAGTATCTATAGACACATCTATGAATGTCTGCAATATGTACTTACCTACATGATTTTTCATGAAACGTCCCCATCCTTGTAACCATCAGCTTTCTATTCGGTTTGGCATTCAGAGGCCTGCTCGATTGGCTGTCTCTTTTGCATAGGCAATACAAATGAGAGCGACAGCTAATCGCGGAAGCCTCGGGCATACCTACTTACTACCCGGCCCGTAGTAGTTTAAATGTTTACAAATTTAAATCGCTACGTCATCTACTGCTGTATAGAATGATGGATAAGTGTGATCACTTTAAGTTAACAATGTTCGTCAGAAGGTGGTCGATCACGGAAGACAGTCGTAAGCCCGAAGTGGTTCAAACTTAAAAAAAAAAATAGTTATTTATGTAAGATATAGGAGGGTTATTCACGAAACGATCTTTATAATACCTATACAACTGCGATCTTATTAAAAGCTTAACCATATTCCAACACGACTGAATTCTAACAAAATGTTTTATTTTTTTTTTGAAAATTACTTCAAATAAATCCATTACATACGAAGTCTTTGATTCATTACCTCTGTCTATCACAATAAACACACAGTACCTAAGTATTATGAGCAAAAAGGTAAATTTTATCTTGTGTCGACATTTACCTAACATAATCAAATATATATATTATAATAGGTACCTATATCTACCTACATATCATGGAGCCAAATACATGACAGCAGTCGCAGTCTTTAAATTTGATTGCTCTCTTGTTCTCAATGATTTCCAGCTTTTATCTCTATATCTCATTAGTAATTATTAACTACCTATCTATTGTTGTGTATACATGGGATTTTTTAACATGTTGAAAATTCTCATAATTATAGGAGTTTCGGAAACTTTAAATCATTACCACATATAGTGGCGAACGTTGTTAACGTAAAGTTATTACACTAAGCCAGCGTTCGAAATAACGGTACTTAGAAGACGGTCGTAAGCCCGTAGTGGTTTTTCCCATTTTAAAAAAGAGTCATTATAAGTTAAATTATATTCGTTTTACCTTACAAAAAAGTACCTACTATTTTTATTGTATTGCTGAAATACAAACATATTAACGAAAGATTCTAATGATAGATCAGATAACTTTTTATACCTACCTACTGTATATTTTTTACTTACCACTTCGTATAGAATTACTAGATATATTTTAATGTTCATATGTACCTACCTAGGTATATCAGGTTGGGAGATCATCAAAATGTCGTTTCTTTTGTATCATTTGTAATAAATAAATAATTCAAGGAAAATTGTCTTCCTGTGCTAAAGAGCAGGTACAAAAATAAGAATTGCAGCGATGATTTATAAATCAATTATAAAAACACATTATTTTAAATTTTATTTTTTTTTTATTTATTTATTATTTTTCATCATAAAGTACACAATTTGTAATAGGTAATAAAATATACAATGTTTATTTTTCTTTATTTCTATAGATATCCACAATAATAGTAATATATTATACCTAGGTACCTACTTAAGAGTATCAATCATTTTTCTTTTATGTTTTAATAATATTATCTAATATGATACATTATATACATTTTATAGATCACATCTATATAGAAAAGTAGGTAATAAAATTCTTCTGTATATTAAGAATATCATGTTTTTATAAAACGTTATTTCTATAATAAAAAAAATCTTTATACTTAGGTGTCACTAAATTCACCGAATTTAAAACTACCAGTCAACTGGTCGCATAATTCCAACTCGAAACTCTTTCTCGACATCGGAAATTAATACACTTACTTTTATATATTAAATTTAATGCTCTTCAACTTAATGAGTAGGTGTATAACAATATCCACGTAATAATGTGTATATTGTTTGTTTGATGAATCTGTGTTCACTTTGAGTGATCACAGATTCATCCCACTCAAAGAAAACACAGATTCACAACATGATGTACCTATGCGAAATATATTTTAAATATAGGAATGTGATAAAGTAAGAGGTAGGTAGGTAGGTACAGATTTTCATATTAGATAACTAAAATAATGTAGTATAGGCATTAACTTAAATTAATTTATTTTTGTTTATCTATTTTCGCAAATTAAGAATGCTTTTGAGAGAAGTATGTATGTATGTTTCTACCAAAACACCCAATAGGCAATAGGTAAATGTAAAAAATAAAACATTATATTGCGGGTAAATAAAATATTATAAAATACTTAGTCAATAGCAAAACAAAAAAAATATTGAAAAGCAACATATACCTACAGCGGAATGTATTTTTATATGTTTCATATAAATTTACAATTAAACTAAACAAAATGTTATATAAAGTATACCTATTAGGTACAATAGCGTTGTTTTAAGTACTAATATTTAATATGTTCCTATATTCTAGGGGGAGGAGGTCATAAACATTGCGCAAGATCGAGCGCAATGGAGAGCTATTGTTGCCTCCCTATGCCCCTGAGTGGGGTGTAAAAGGGAGAATTGATTGATTGATTGATATTCTATATCTATATATTTTAAAAAATACCCATGAAAAATTAGACATATTATTGTCTTGACATCATACATTGAATTTTTTTACATTGTATGACTAATCTATACATATATATAGGTATATATATTTTTTTTTATTTAGTAAAGCAAAGCTGTTTTGAACTGGAAAAATATCCCTACCCATAATTAAAAAATCTGAAAAATATGCAAACCTGACTTAACTCAGACTACATACATCATAAACCCCGCGTGTCAGATTTGAAGAAAGCTAAAAGCACCATTACTTAACAAATCACAATACTTAATTCATCTCTATACATTGAAATTGAGCCCCATTTCCATTGGTCTTTGGTGAACGGTTGGACCAATTTCGCTAATTATTTTTATGTTGTGTTAGCTATTATCATGAGAAGGTTCTTAGGAAAAAAAATATTGCGCGCACATTTAAAAAAAAATAAGAAAACATAACGTACCTAAGTAACCTTCAGTGTATTTGAAAATATAGATACCTATTTCAATTTTGAAAATGCAACCACTTCTGTGCAGGTTGGTAATTAGAAAACTCCTCTAATACGACTGTACGGATTATAATATAACAAATAAAATTGGGTGTGATAAAGGTTATTCAAAGAAGGTTTAGATGAAAGATATAGGTAATATGCTCAATATCTGAAGAGAAATACCAAAAAAAGTATATACGAATTTGAAATTTTTTGAGCTACTAAAGGCGGATCACACATTCATCATTGAAATATTGGACAAAACTGCAACGGCAAGCCTTAGATATCGATTGCTTACCGTCGAAATGATAATAATATGCTTTGATTTTAAATCTCTCAATCGGCACTTTTGTACATATCACTAATGATGCGTTCTATGGGAATAGACCCGATAGTTTTTCTGAAAAAGAGCTCCTCTATGGCTTTAGGAGAGATCAGCTTCAATGCGGGTAATAGCATCAGAATGCTGCCGAACCTGAGCACCGTTGTTGGGTAGGTCTCTGCCACGTACTGAAATAAACAAAATAAAAGTTATTAAACAGTGCATACATCACCAAATCAAAGATCGTTATAATATTATCTACTAGGTATATAAATTAAAGTCGGGTTAGTGCGAACACTTATAACTCGAGATTGGCTCAACAGATTCTTCTGATGTTTGATTTGTTGGATTCTTCTCCGCTCCGGATAACAGAATAACTAATAAAAAGTTAAAAAAATTGGATAACAAATGATGTAAAAATACAATAATTAAGTTAGTATGGAAAGGTTACTGGGACGCGCCCACGACAACGCGGGTAGTTCCCTCTCATTCTCGCATACGCTCTTACAGTAGCCCATCCCACTTACTCCACCGCACCGTTTCGATAATTTTAGAAAATTTTCATACAAAGTCAACAATATTATCAGGCACATTCGTGTTGGTAATAGGCGAGGTAGGATGCATTATTCTCAAGTTCTTCCCGGTAGAGCTTTGAATACGAATGAAATAGGGATGTTTCAGAAATAGTTTAATGTTATTATTTTATTAGCTTAACTCAATCGAATTAATTTTGTATTGTTTTACGGGGGCGCAGTGCACATTATGTACATATTAACGGGCCACTTCAGGCTAGAACCACAGGACAACGTCTGTCGGGAAAGCTAGTTCGTATTATAATATAGTAGAAATGTGTGATAGAGGTTCCTAAACACAACTATAGTATACGGGAATAAAATATATCAAACAAATTGACCACAGTACCCCTATTCTGTAGCAAGTGTAGGGTAGTCACCTGAAAAAAGTGACTATTAGGCGATACATTTTGTATGAAAAACGTCTATATGCGATTCTCGCATTTCGACGTTTTTCATACAAAATAATGTATCGCCCAATAGTCACTTTTTTTCATGTGACTTTACTCTACACTTGCTACAGAATAGGGGTCCAGTTCTCAACGTGGGGAAGTAAAAGTATGGCTCTTTAATGATTTACCTAATATGCCAATCAAACAGTTATAGTGATCATTTTCTTTGCCTGTGGTCCGACAGGTTTTGCTGCTAGTGGTAAACAAAGTGCATATATACTTAGCATGGAAGTTACCAACAAATGAATATGATATCTAATAATCATCTCTCCATAAAGAATTCATTGGCCATAGATACTAAATAATGTAGGTTTGAGTAGGTAAGTACCTATCAAAGTAGGTATTTACTCCATAGCTAAGTAGGTACCTACTTTACAAATTAATTTCTATTTTTTTTTATAATTCATAATATTATTTTACATGGAGAGAATTATTACATCTCTAACTACAAAATTAAGTTTGTATGTATCAAATAAGTAGGTACCTACATAAAAAAAACTTTGATAGGTATGACTGTTTAAATTTCTAAATCAGTCATAAAAAATAAATGAATACGAATATGTGTAACCATGGACCAAAGTTCCTTAGAAATGTTCCTTAGATTTAACAGGCAAAATATTATTGGATCGAGCCAAAAATGTGGCTACATAATTCTCTATAAAACCCCGTTCGAAAAATACAAAGAAATTTCACTTCTTTGCGGAACAACGGACCATTACAAAGGCAAGGCAAAACATCCTTACTTTACATAAGTTATGGATAAACTCACCTTATTCAAAACCAAATGGGAATGGTCGTGCAGCGCAGATATAGCCCTCGGATCTTCAAAAGACGCTGGAGATTTGACCCCAGGTTGGAAAAGCACGATAGCCCTCAAGCATGACATTTCGTTCGCATCCATTCCCATGCGAACAACGTTTTCCACAACTGAGCAAAAAGCTCGAGCTTCATCCCAGGCAGAGAGCACGGGCAGTAGATTGACTGATCCAAGCAAAAAAAGCGATCCCCAAGATTCTTCCAGCAGGCGTATTCTATCAGGTAATGAGAGAGATGAGAATGCTCCAATCTGCTTGACCCATCTCACGTTTAGGAACAAAAGACGAGCTGCAGATTCACAAGCCGTTTCTTCTACGAAAAGTCTTGGTGGAGCGCTTAACGGAATTGGAGTCGTTGAAGATGGCGATTCAGCTGCAGCTGGAAAGCTATCATCCTTCAAATATAAGGCCATCTGACGTTTGAGGGTCGAAAGGCGTGGACCACGTTCGTGTTGGACGGCTGAAAAAATACGTCATATATAGAATGAATTTTGAGATATTTGGGCAGTCATTATAGTTTTCCTGAATATACCTACGAGGATTTTAGTCAAGACTGTAGACAAGATTGTAGTCAAGTCAGGAGGAGGTCATAAACATTGCGCAAGATCGAGTGCAATGGAGAGCTCTTGTTGCCTCCCTATGCTCCTGAGTGGGGTGTAAAAGGGAGATTGTATTGATGAATTGATTGTAGTCAAGATACAAGTAGCGGGTGTTCATTACCGTAAAGAGAGAGCTTTTATAGTAAATGATACAGAGGCCCGTATAGTCCGAGGGCTTTGAGGTAGGCTGAAAACTTGTATAATACTTCTCCAAACATTTTTGATGCTGTCCCTCGACTCTCCCTCAGCCAAAGCTATGCTTCCCTCTATAGGTATTTGAGTAGAAAAATTATATAAGTTTTCGGCTTGCTGAAAACCTACCCAACTTTTTTAACAGCATACCAATATAACGTCCAATGGCTGTACGATTTTTTTTAATGGCATTGCATCCAGGCTTGGACGACATCATATGCATGCCACCGACAAATCATTGATTTAATACTTTTACGTTTATGATACATGTCACTCACTCTTTCTTCATGTAATTTTGTTTTTGGATAAATTCAGTATTATTCATTGATATGTCTTTTTTTTCATAATGCTTTTAGGTTATACTAGTGGCTTCCCCAGACAGACCCGCCAAATATCAAAAATTGATTTTAAACACTCCATTTAATTAAAATTGAAACAACGTACGGAATAATTGTTCAATATTATATGAACTTTATTATTTTACACAATATAATGTTAAAATAATGAATGAGAGAAATTCATAAAGTAAAACAGTGAATAAAATAATGATTTATAAGATGCATTACAAGCATAATAATATAAATGGCAGTACATACCGTCCTTATTCATGCCAACTTCCAAACATTTGGCCAAACGACAAGCTCTGCATTGGTTCCTATGGGCTTTGTCAACCAAACATTCACCCCTGCGAGACTTGCAAGCGTATTGCCTTGCTCTCCGAATGGATCTTTTGAAGAAGCCTGCACAGCCGTCGCAAGCGAACACTCCATAATGCTTCCCTGAAGAGTGATCCTGGCAGACAGCGCATGGCACGTCGTAGAGGATCCGACCTGAAATGCAAGTTACCACTGCTATAGTTTTATCTATACCTACCTTTTTTCTGAACATACTTTATCAAAGTATTGACATTTTTTACAATAGATTATAGCGAATAAAGTATACCTAATACTTATTGCTTCCTTTATGATTAACTTTGATAAATCTCCGTTGAAAAAACAGTTCCGCGACCAATCGTTCCAAACAAATTTTAGGTTGGTACAATTTGGCTGTAAAACTTAATTTTTGATAATCTGTTGAAATAAGTGATAGGCAGGTACCTTTAATTATTCGGTAACCTATACGTTTGTTTTTTAGGTGCCGACTTCTGATTAAGAGGTCCCGGGTCCGGTTTCTTATAGGATCAGAATTCTGTATTTAACTTGAAATCTCTATTCGGGGTTTGAATCCTGTCTTATTCAGATTGGATGGGACTGTCGGTTGACTGGTAGATAATGTTTTATGCATTGTATAGAAGAGTGTTATTATTTTTTTTATTATTCTCTTTGAAAGGCAATTGGCTGGCTCATATTTTCACCAGACATTCGTGGTTAAATTTTTATCCGGTACAATAATGCATCGAGCCCGAATCAGAGAGCAGAGAAAATCATAAATCAAATCGTGCCCCCTGTTGTGTGTAGTATGGGATTTAGTTTGGGCCGCTGGTGTTTTGTCACACACAACCAATAACACATTGCGTTGACCGTTCCGAGAGGGGAGATGCCTCATCTCTATTGTGAGCGCCTGATAATGATTTCAATGAGATCGTCGAAATGGATCCGCCCTTGACGCATCGCTCGCAACGGGGAATCTATAACCGAACTTAAAATATGAGTAGGAACGCCAAACATTAAAGACAACAAATAAAACATAATACATATACCTAAGTGAACTGCAGAATTTTTTTTTTAATACTTAGGTTCTTGGTTTTTTATTATTATCGTAAGACATAGAAGATCATCAGCTACCATCAGTTATTAACAGCATCATCAAGGGATTAGAAGCATTCAACGTTAAAGTTTCAAATTAACTTCATTCGTTTTTAATAAAATTAACGAATTGAACGTGCATTCTTGATGGAATTATTTAAATAAAGTAATTTAGGTACCTACATAGTAATAAAATAATTTATTTATTATTCCACAAAATAAATTATTGAATACCCGTCAGCCCCCGTAGACAATTTTAAATTGTTACAAATTTTGTAATTGGCGATCGAACGTATAAACAATGATTTAAACCAAACAAATACTTGTTCCTACACTACCATAATCGACAACTCGGAAAGATCGATTGCAGTCGATCGCCAAATGTTTAGGGTTTGTCCACAATATTTATGTACCTACACAATTAAGCAAACCGGTTTTGGAAAGGTTAAAAGTTTCTAAGTAGTTGAAAACCGAGTAGTTATGTATGGAAAAAACATAAATTACTCATTTTGAATTGGAATGAGTTCCAAGACAAGAGTTTACGTACTATTAGGTACTAATGTTGGTATGTATATGGCTAAAAAAATCCTTTCAAATGTGAGTATATTGAGGTCTCAAGTGTACAGAATAATAAGGAGAAGCTTAAAAAATAAAAAAGAAACACACATTTGAGAACCCGCATGTCTGTCAAAAAACAACTATCGTACCGAGTCCCAAAAGCCATTGAGGGTTCAATCAAACTCCTTATTCTTTGAACGCCGTCGGAGGCAAAATCGATAAGTTAAAAAAAATATTAAGGCTCGCTTCAATTAAAATAAGGTTCGCTTTTTTGGTAGTCAAATTTTAGAGAGGGGGACATACTTTCGGAACAAGGAAGAGTCCCAATATCGATATATTATATTTATACGTTTTACTGGCTTCGTTATATATTTGATAGCATTTCGTGACAGACTTTGTCAAAAGCTTTTGATAAGTCAGTGTATACTGAGCCGACTTTGTCCATTTTATTTGTTGTCAATATGTATGTTTTTAATGTATTAGTTTTGTGATTATGATTAAAAAAACGGGCCGTGATATTCTTAACTATTTATTTATTGAATCGGTTTGTGTATGTGAATAAAATAGTGTTGTGCACGTGTGTGTGTGAACTTTGAAGTATGAAAAGATGAAGAGAACAAGACACCAAGCTTCCTGCCCACATAAAGCGTTGATCCTTATTTTAGATAATAATATTCAATGAAAGGCGGTACATACATACACATACATTCAATTTCAAAAACAGATAAAAACATCAAAACGTTTTCTTTTAGTCGTGCCTTGTGTCCCTGATCACAGTTTGATAGGTGAATGAGAAAACCGCTCCGAATTTTTTCTAGCATTAAGGACAATATTGAAATCGCTAACAGTGTGACAGGTCATATTGTGCGATTATTTTGAAGGCAAAAATAGGTTAAGTGAATAATAATAATAATTATTTTACTTAGTGGGCTCTACGGCAATTGAAAGAATCACTCATAATTTTTGTAATTCCTATTAGTTATTTTTTACAATTTTACATTTATTTCAATTAACAAGCATAATAAAGCTGAATAACATCCACAATTTTCTTGCCTAATAAATAACCCATGAATTTCTAGATACGGTAAGAAAATCTTTTTTTTTTCAGGCATAGTTTAAATAACTCATTTCCTTACATATTATAGAAAATATGAACTTTGAAATTGTTGAACTGACGTAATACCTACCTTAAACACTCATATTTGTTAAAAAAAAGACAGTTAAAAGCTTAATATAAAAAATATGTAGGTACATAATATAAAAATATGTATGATCAAAATAACGTTACTGCTCTTTGATAATATGGGTTCAAACATTCCTACACCTTTTGAGTGAATATGTATTTTTATTTTTTTATCTATCTTACAGTTCATATTATTATATTATTATTCTTATCTTTTATATTATTATTATTTTATAAAGTAGTGAAGCCATGCTTTGTTATTGAAAATATTATAATGCCCCCTGCATATTATATTGTTTATTTATTATCATTTTGTGAATAAGACTTTTGCCTTTGTGCCTTCTCGACTCAAAGACAAGTGGATCATTACTTGTAGGTACCTACCTATTATTATTAGTATGAGAAAACTTTTTACTTGAGATTATGCTGGCGGAAGCAGGGTAGTGTTTGTGAAATCGGATATTAGAAAAAGGAGCATTAACGAATGCGATACTTTTTATTTTATAAGGAATTTGACGCATTACCCCCTATATTTACCCCAATAATAGCGACACTTTGCCTTAGTGTGGTCTGAAAATATGACTATGATTAAAGTTTTTTATAGCATTTTTATTCGTTTCCTTTGTAATAGAAGTGTCATTTCAATCTTATAAAAGTTTGAAAAAAAAGAGGTTACTGAAATAAAGATTTATAAAGAAATTTACAGAGATGATTTTAAAATTCGCCCATAAAAAAAGTTTATCAAGGAATGGTTGCAGAAATGTGGATTTATTTGTAACTGATTTGCGTTAGCCTGTATAATATAATGTGTAAATAGTCTAGGGCTGCCTTAATTGTCGGACTACCGGCCTAGTCATTATCTTGAAAAAAAATCATGGTCTGGCAGTTACGACGCCGGCTTTCGTATTGTTTCTTGCGGAGGTCGTGGGTTCGATCCCAGGTGCCGACCATCTTCCTCTTTCACGACACAAGTTTAAAGTAGCTTACTGTGAAAGAGTTAGAGTGTATTTGTGTTCACTTTGAGTGAGCACAGATTCGTTAAAAAAATACCGGCATTTTAGATTAATTTATCTCCAGTTTGATGATGGGTCTAAGTCTAAGTGTGATCTCTGAAAACTTGTTTCAGGTTCGATTCCTTGTGAGTTCATTTTTCTTAGTAGGTATTTTTCATTGAAAAATGTATCAGATCGGACATGGGCTGGTGAAATCCGGTAATAAGTTCCTATACCTGCACTGACACCTTTGTATAGTAAAGTGTACCTTCTAAATATACCTAAACGTTATATGTCAATAAAAAATTGTGGCCTTATAAAACATATTAATATCAATAATATCAGACCCAAATCTGGGAATCTAACACGAAACCACACACAGAGACTTCGTATAAATAATAACAAACTACCTACGTAAGTACCTAAGAGTAAAACTAATCAATTCCAGAAAAGAAAAAATCTGCATGTGTTAAGATGTAAAAAGAATCAGGTAATTGGGTACTTATCTAAAATGATTCAGTCGAGATTCCTCAACCGTCACGGTATTAAAATAAAAAATGCCCCACCTCCACACTCCCTTAAGAATGCCAAGACATAAAAGCCTCACTCTCTTACAGGTTTTCTTTATACCCAACTTTTTTTTCAAAATAATTGTCCTGGCAACCGTCAAATAATATTAACGGTCCTCGTATGTAAGGCATTTTATAAAATACTTGTATCAGCGGATGTGGGGCGTATTGTGTCTCA
Source organism: Mystacides longicornis (assembly GCA_963576905.1). Taxonomy (NCBI): domain Eukaryota; kingdom Metazoa; phylum Arthropoda; class Insecta; order Trichoptera; family Leptoceridae; genus Mystacides; species Mystacides longicornis. The sequence goes on along the minus strand of OY756429.1, from coordinate 31,505,778 downwards.
AAATGTCAGTTTTGTTTTCATCGTTTTTATTATAGGTACCTAATAATAATATGATCTTATTTAAATAAAAAAGTAGACGGTTTTTCATAACTGTAATTCACAACTGTTAAATGGGTTGAGTGATATCAGTGTCGAATGCGGAGTACCACAGGGTCATATATTGGGACCTCGAACATAACCATTTGAATTGTTTCTACATTCTCCTAATTTCTGCAATCTTGTATCCCTAACATTTTTATATTTCCCTAAATCGAGGGAGAGACTAAAAAATGTTGCACAACCAGAATAAGCCACGAATCTGAGAAATTTGTGCCCTGTAATTCAATTTTGTTACATACCTACTCATTAGCAAAATATGTTTGCGCCTATGCTACTCGGTTACCTTAGTCGGTGATGTTTGATCGGACCGAATTGAAATAAACATCGTTTCACATTTTATTGGGGGCATCCGAAACCATATCTTCTTTAGCCCTTTCTGGTCCACTGCTGGACCTCTTCGAACTTTGCATTTTTTTCATTGTTATTGTTTCTTGAACATATAATATGTCATTACCTACGGGCATTTTAGGCAGGACTCAACTACCCTCAATACAAAAAAAAAAAATAACCGAAACCCAATGAGTACCTACAATAAACAACAAGCGTCATACTGGGATTTGACCAGCACCTTTTTAAACAATGTGTTTATTTGATGTGTGTCACGCACGCAATTCTCTCCCTCTTCATACAGCAGCAAGTGGCACAGGGTGAGATGAACACGAATCATCCCCATGAGGTCTCATGGAGGGTGGGCGGGCTAATTATCAGCCACCCTCTACTGATACAAATCCTCATTTAGATGCTTGTACCGAATGCCGCTGCATCCGTGGGAATTTTTCAATATAATTATCCGAAGCACGCGAAGTTATTACCATTTATCTCATGGTTTGACGTATTCACATTATCATACGTATTAAACATCTAATGAGCGTTGACGCATACATTATCGGTTTTTTGGTAACATGGTTGGTAGTGTGAAAGGACGCAGCTGAAAATAAATACATAGTTTTTGGAAGCGAAGGTTAAAAGTGACCAATGCTTAAAATGAGCTGTAAAACCAAGGAAAACTTGCTCGTTCGCCCTATTCAAAAAATCTGTGGTAGTATTTATTGGAGGGATTTCGCATTAACTTTTTTACTGAATAAAGCTTATTATAAACTTTTTTACTAGTGTTAGGTATATATGAGTGTAAAACTATTTTATTTATACAATAATATTCCTATTATTTTGTATAGTGGTATAACAAAATCAAAACGGTTGATTAAACTCAAGTATGCATGAACCTACTTTTAAATTATGTAAGTTTGATGACAAAATCAACGCTTTGATTTACTTTACTTGGGAATATTAATACAACTTTTCAACAATTATCATTATTATTAGGTAATCATTTTAACAAAACGAGCATAATTTCCTCTACGAAAAAATCTAGTAGTTTTAACTTTTTAGAATTCCAGCCCCCGTAGACAAATTCAAATTGCCGTTCCACTACAAACGAAGATTTCGCCAATGTATAGTGCGAAAAAATCAACTGTCCATTGGAACATATAAAAAAATATTTGAACCAAACAAATACACTAGATATATAAAATTATAAAAAGTGGACAGTTAATTTTCTTCCTACTCTACATTGTCGAGAATTCGTTTGTAGTCGATCGCCAATTTGCATTTGTCAAGGCCTACTGCATTAGGTTTGTAAAAAAATCTTCATTCTTCATTCATTCAAACCGTCTTTATGACAACATTGTTGATTTGTCAATTAATTTTTGGTTCATAGTTCAAAAAAGTTCAAGATACGCAAAAATTTCGATCAATTTAATAGGTTCTCCTAAGAATCGAAGGAGGAAGGCACCTGCAAAAAACCCTGTCTGAAAGGTGCGTAAGATGGATAGGACACATTATACAAAACAAAGGTCTCCTACATACCATCATTAAAAGGATGACCGAGGAGACAAACTTCTGAGGTCGACAACATCAAGAATATCTTCAAAACTACAGACCTTTTCAGTTCCTTCTATAAGGTTTGTCACAGATACTGTTGATAGAGCAGAGTGGACAGAAAGAGTGGGAAAAATTGCTGCCATCCAATCCTAGGATTGTGACCAAAGAAGAAAATATGTATACAGTGCAAAATTTATCTAAAAAAAATTATAATAATAATAGTACTCTAAAGACTATCACCATTATCCCCGTCTACCTCGGGAGGGATGTTCGTGTATAAAAATCAGTCATCTGTTAACTAGAACAAGCGCAATATAACATCCCGGTAGCTAAGTACCTACCTGATAAGCGATAACTACCCTAATAAATTACTATTGTAATGGACGATCTGACTAATTTGTGTGAGAAAAATTTCCACGCTGTTTCATCATTGTTTTCGAAAATCATCATCATCTACCGGTGATGTAAATAAACTGATGGGTTACGACAGTAGGTGCTTTGCCTTGTGATGAAGTTGGTACCTGGCCTATATACCTACCAATCTGCAGGACAACTTTACTCTAAGCATGCAATACAAGGTGAGAGTACCTACATACCAACAAGGTAGGCAAATATCAGAGACGGGCAACTTTTTTTTAGTTAAAATGTTTTTTTTTCGATACTTTAGAATGAAATAGGTAAATAAGTTTTTGAAATTGTATAATTATGATATAATCTTTTCTCGACATGTGCAAAATACAAGCACGAAATGTGCAAATAAAAGACGAGAATTTATCAATGAAAATGTGTAATTATTTTGGAAATAAAGTTGTTTTTTTTTGTATATGGGAACTTAGAATTTGATTAGAATTTCAAAGATTCTAGTCGTTCATGCTCATAAATAAAGTGGTCAATTTTATTCAAATATCGTTGCAAGCTCTACGAAGAATTATGTGAAACATGTAAAGTAATCGGAATATTAGGAAGAAATGTTGTATGGAAGATAGTGCCGTTTTTTTTCCTTAAGCGCTATATTCCGCTTCCCCTATTTGCTCATGGTGTTTCCCATAGTGCCGTTACAAAGATGAAGAGAATTTATAAGACTGAAAGGAAAGGTGTAAGAAAGCGTGCACCATGGCCGGCCGAGAATAAAGTGGATCGAACACATCGATTCCGTTCTCAAGGAAGGCCAGATCAGAAGAAAGAAAACAGGAGAGATGGTATGCGAAATGCTATGTCGGTGGAAGAAGCGAAAGATGTGTCCATGGATAGGAATGAGTGGAGGATCGTTCTCTCTACCTACCCCTTACGGAACGCGACATGACGGGTAAAAAAAAGAAAGCAGGGCAGTGAAACTGTATACAAATAATATCATAGGTACTTAATATTTTTTATCATTACCAACTTGACGCCATCAATGGGCAGCTTTTTTCCATAACATGTCTTTTTCTAGCTGTTTATTAATTACTAGCTGACTCATTACTTCGTCCCGCCTTAAAGTCAATAAAATATTGCTGGGTAACATAAGATAGCTAACATCATACATGACTATTGACTACTCATTGTGATAAAATCAAAAGTTATGTGGTTATGTTATAATATTATGAATCAGTTATTGCAAAAGTACAAAAACTCACCCATTTCTATATTAGATATCTATGTATATTGAATTTTCATCATCTGACGTATAAAAAAGTTATTTCTGTCGACCTATAAAAATTTTACAACTAAAACACCAGAAAAAGATTCATTCATTGGTTTATTCATATATTAAGCATATTTTCATATAAAAATACAAAAATATGCTTAAAATATGTTTGAATGTTAAAAAATATTTCTGAAAGCTTGAAAGAAATTTTAGCAATAATCTACGTACCAATGCGCAATGTTTTGAAACTCGATGGTTGTCAGGTAAATAAAAATTGTGCTGTTATGAGATTTTTCACAGATGGCGTTGTTGTTGTTAGGAAGCCCGTTCCATACTAACTTTAATATTATATTATTTCATACTATTTTCCATCCATTTTTCTATTTTTTAATATTTATTCTGTTATCCGGAGCGGGGAAGAATCTAATAAACTAAATACGATAAAAATATGTTTAGCTGATCTCGAGTTATAAGTTGTCGCCTTAACCCGACTTTCTTTTATATTATAGATTAAAAACCAACAGGACACTGAACAACAGAAACAAAAACATAGTATCTACAGTGCTCCAATAACATGGCTAAATATAAAAAATACAACAAAAAAATACGTTGAAAAATTTCAAATGATTAATTTTGATAAACATATTTTAAGGGGTTGGCGACGAATGTCCCGCCTTGTTATTTTGACAGCAGATGCGTTGTACCAAATTCACGCTAGGAGTGCAGACGGAATTAGTATCGGTATGTTAGCGCGCGCTTAGTAGAAAGGTACTCACCATTAACACGGACACCGTAATTATTATTAGCCCTCATTGTGTTGGTAGGTATAATAATATAAAATAGGGTCAATTATCAGAGTATGACAGTGCGCAGGTAAATTGGACAATGTTATTTGTATTTATTGATATCGTGATACGCGTAGGTAATTTATAAAGGTTTATTAGTCGCAGTCGTTGATGATAGGTAAATTATTAATCGGTCCATTCGTGGGAAGCTGGGGTGTATGGGAATTCTTACCCATATCAGCTGTTTATATATTTTTATATCATCACTTCATTCACCATTATTTTCAAGGCAACTAACAACTTAAAGGGTGACGGAAAGGATGTTTTGCTACAAAACAACTTCCCAGCGATAATTTATATAACCATAATAAGAACTTAGGTATGTCCTATTATATGAGCTTCAAAATAATGTAGTATAAATGCTTAAATATGACAACTCTACGAAGAATATGTGGAACAATGGAAATGAATGAGAATATTTGGAAGTAAAATGTGGCATGGAAGTTAGTGTTGTCAGAAATATAAAAGTCAATAAGTTGAGACGGTTTGGGCATGTGGAAAGAATGGGAGCACACATAATGACAAAGATAATAATATATAAGGCTGAAAGGAAAGGTGTAAGAAAGCGTGTAGGACCGAGAATAACGTGCATCGAACACGTCAATTCCGTCCTCAAGGAAGGCCAGGTCAGAAGTAAGAGAAATAGGAGAGGGTGTATGGGAAATGGTATGTCGGTGGAAGAAGCGAAAGTAGTGTGCTTGATATAAAGGAGTGGAGGTCCGTTCTCTCTGCCTACCCCTTACGGGACACGGTGTGATGGGTAAAAGAAAATATAAGAATTTATAAAATTTAAATGATGGCTGCTATACTTTAACGTGTTCCGTTCCTTCAAAGCAGAGCTGAGCGATTTATAGACATGATGTGGGAGAAGGTCATCGAAACCGTGATGAAAGGCTATATAGTTGTCTCTCTAAGCCTCTAAACGAGGTCAAAAAGGGAGTCTTTGATTGTATTGGATAATTTTAGTTAACCAACATAGGTACTAAACAGGGCCAATGGATTCTTAGGCGAGCTTTACCTACTACGAGAGTAGCCTTTGTTATTTTAGGATTCTCTTTACTCATTTAAAAAGGTTGTTGATTAATAAAAATACGATCGCTGTTCTTCGAAAAACGTATATTATTATTCGTGACAGATGAAAAATTGTAAATCAGGAAGAAGATGGCATAATCAAACATCGACTGTGTGGGTGTTTCAAGATGAATCAAATCCAACAAAAGTTAATCTTGCATGAAGCATTTCGAAGACAACGATCACCTGTTCGGAAAAACTGGACATTCACACGTCACTACCGTTTCTTCAGAAAAAACGCAAATCTTCGAAGGAATCAGATAAACCGATCCCCGAAGACAGACCTATCTTCACCACGGCAACTCTATAACACTCACCGATCAGTTCAACGAAGTGACATTTTAGCAGTCGAAATGTCGATTTGATTAGTTCTCCTCCCGATTTGGCAGCACCATTTCTTCTTAATCCCACATGTTTTTTTTTTGAAAATTTTTCTTTATTGAATGAATATCTTAAATATACAATATTCTGCTAAGTTCTATGAATTTGTCATCAGGTTTTATTTAAATCTCGGTACTCACTCGCGCTGCGAACGTGTATCGTTGCATCAATTTTATCAAAAGGATGCATCTGTTCCGCTCGCGTTCGCTTTTTCGAATCACGTATACACTTAACCTTTCGATTAAATTGATGCAATGTCACACGTACGTTCGCGGCGCAAGTGAGTACGATGCTAGATATCTAATTATGCTAAATTAACTTACTTAGGTATATATTTACTAACTTATAAAATTGGTTCAATCTATTTATTATCTGGGTGTTTATAATAAAATAGCGAGGTAATGCTTTTTGAACACAAAAGAAGAGATTTGTGTTTTAAAAGAGAATACCAGTCATTATTTATTTATTATCACTCAATTCTAGTGATTTTGAGACATTACAAACCAATACTTGTTGGACATTTACCGTCAATTAACCACGGCGCAATACGTTCCCAATAGAATGAGTCGCCGATAATCCAGTAAAAAAAAATTACCGTCAATAATTATTATTGCAGACATAAAAGGCATAACCATAGTATAACTATTAAAAATAATCACATGAAAACGTTGGCAAGGTATGTTTTTTATAACCATGATCATATTTTATATTTTCCTCGTCTTTGGGTTTCCCCGAATTTCGCTCCTTCGAAGCATAGCTGAGGGATCAAGACATAGTGTGAGAAGAGGTCATATCAACTGCAAAAGATCGACTGTTGTGAAAATTTCTTGTTGCCTCCCAATGTCCCTATATGTAAGAGCGACATTTTATATTTCTTGCATTTTAAGGCCGGCAAACATTTTATTTTGTTTAGTTATTACATAAGAAATCAATTGTTCCTTTTCATTATTGTTATTCGCGAATAAAAAATATTGTTTAAAGAAAATAAAAGAATAATAAAATTAATGAAACCCTATAATATATTTTATACTTTTTATCCGTCATCAAGTGTTGGCATAACAATCAATTCGGTTACAAACAAATCAATGCCGTAATAAAAAAACGTTACAATTGATTATGAAATTGCTACTGTAGCTGCCAACCTAATATTTCATATTCGAGAAAATTGAATAAAAAAACATAGAGAGCAAACAACTGATGACTCAAACTTTTCATTACTGATGTTCGATTTTTAAAATGGAACAAACCACTACGGGCTTACGACCGTGTTCTACTGTTATTTCAAAGGGTGGCCTAGTGTGATCACTTTAAGTTAACGACGTTCGCATTATAGGTTTTATAAATGTTCGTCATTAATGTTTTCCGAAACTCCTAATCATAATAATTCTCAACATGTCAAAAATCCCATGTACCTAGGTATATACAACAAGTAGATATTTAATAATTAATTAGTAATATATACCTAGAGATAGAAGTTGGAAATTATTGAGAACAAGAGAGAAACCAAATTTAAAGACTGCGACTGCTGTCATGTATTTGGCGCCAGGATATGAATATATAAATTTTTAATAATGTCTCATCTTTATTTCCTAATGGCTTTAAGGTTGATGGTGCACTCTTCTGCAGTATGATAAGGAATTAAATAAATAATAAATAATGATAACAAAAAGAAATTAATAAGATTGGAACCAAAGTGGGAAAAGTCGGCTTAAACATTGCACAATTTCGAGCGCAATGGAGAGGTCTTGCTGCCTCCCCGTGCAACAAGAAGAAAATAAAACAGAAATAAAGCACTACTATTTTCGCAAAGTTATTAACAAGTGTGACGACGCCAACTCAAGAGTCCCCATAGACGAGCCGTTTGAAGTGATTCACGCGATTGAATTTTGACAGACGCATAACCGATTCTCCTTATCACTTCACATCATCCATTTGGTTTTAGCATAAACTCCCTTATGCAACTCTGCCTTGCCGAACACACTCCATAAAAGATGGAAGGATGGTTGGGAATAATCCTTAAAACGGGAAAAATTAGGAAGAAATTGGCTTACCCGCTGAAGATGAAGATGCAGGAGCGGATCTCGTAACATTCCAGTTGGACGTCTTCATCTTAACAATTTCCATCTGTTCTTCCATGCGCTGTTGGAGTCGATGCCAGAAAACACCTCAATGTAACGTCTTTTTTAATAACAGTCTTGATGGCTTTGCAAAATTTCCAAGTGCCACTCAAGAACAACAACAAAAATGTTCGAGTGCTCTTGAAAAAATATGTGTATCAAAATTATTAGTACGTTTGTTTTCTCCCCAATGATAATGTAGGTAGTATTTCCCTCAGGTGAGTACTTCAAGGTTTCCTCTTGGATGGGACGATTTTTAACCTGCAGAAACGTTAAATGTATAGGCATTTCTTTGTTTACAAATAAAATAATAAAAAAAGCAGACACTTATAAAGTACCTACACTAAAATCGATTGCAAAAATACAATATAAATTTCGCTAAACATTGTATAGTTGTTTTAATTGTAACTTTGATTGGTTCAAAAGCCACAATGCGTGCTCTATACCCCCATTCTTCTTCTATTTAAAAAAAGAATACCTACATTCTTTTGTTCTATTGCAATATTGGTTTTCATTTGAAATTGTTAATATACATCATTCATTATTCAATACATAATTTTAACTGTGCATGTTTTATGTTTTTTTTTTGCACACTTAATTTAAAAATTCAATTGCAACGAATAGGTACCTACAACATCATTATTATAAAAGATGAATAAAAACGTAGAGTAGTTTCATTTTATTTGTCATAGTTAAGATTATATATTGTATTATTTTAAATTAAGTGAATGTTAAGCTAAAAAAAGTATCGATATAAAACTTCGATTAAGCTTAGGTATTCGCCGTACATAAATTATAGGTACATTTTCGAAAACGGTTGGAAAAAGGTCATAAAGGCTACAGAGACAACGTACCTATACTTAAATATCACATTGTGTTGTTCTCCGCCACTACAATGTATAAAGAAATGATTTTCACGAACTATTTACCAGCAGCAGCGGTAAGAGATAAAGACAGTGCAACAATAACAGATGTGGGCAGATAAGAATGTCTTGGTTAGGTATCCGGTAAATACGGTATGATGGATCCTGGATTAAGTAGTAGGTATTGTATACATTGTTGTGATATGTCGGTCAGTTTGTACCTATACTTAGATTTCTATTGGGGCGACTTTTGGAGAAGAACTATGCAGACAAGTTTTTTTGCGAAATGGTGGTACAAGCGATAATGAAACATAAAAATATATATATTATGAATAAATAACACTCTTCTATACATAGGTGTCAGTATAGGCGGCGGAACTTAATGCTTGAAGCATTCTCTACCAGTCAACCGTTCCCGTCCAATCTGAGCCAGGATTTCAACGCCGAGTAGAAATTTCAAGTGAAAAAAAAAACACACTGAAAATTTCTGACCTGACCGGGAATCGAACCCGGGACCTCGCTTGATCTGAAGTCGGTGCCTTTGCTACTAGGCAACCGAGCTCCTGCCCACCGCCAGAAGTCTTTTTAGGCGTTTTTATGCCCCCGACATGATTCCCATCATCTCACGGTTTTAACAATACTTATTGCTTTTGGTCATGTGACCTTATGTCCCCTTTGACAACTGATATGGAAGTACCGAGTATATCCATCACATCATGACGTCTCTAAAGAGGTATCAGACACCCAATTCTCAAATGTCGATCGATGAGTTGTCTAATAGAATATAATCACTTTTGTATGAGTTCTTTAAGAAAACACACGAAAGTCATAAAAATTCGATTGGAAAACCCATCGACCCTCATAGGTCCTCCCTCCATAAACTGAGTTAGGGAAAGAAAAGTCCGCTCCTATACAGAGCCCCGTATAGGTAGGAAGGTAGGTATAGATTTTTTTACAGATACCAGCGACTTATTTTATTAGGAAAGTACTTTTGCGCCGTGGATAGGTATATAATTAACTATGGCAAAAAGTCACCCTGAGGTTTCCTGATGGTATCAGGGAGCCTCCGTTGGTTACTAACTTAACCGTTAATTAAGCATCCTTTTTGGCCCGGGTCAAATAACGCTTTAGTTTGGGCAGAGGGTGAGCTTACCGCAACATAGTTAAATAACAAACCCATCAATATTGTCGTATATAATGTGTAAGGATGAACTACGAGTTTTCAAACACGTTACAATAAAGGATAAAAAGTACCAAAAAGACTGCCTTAGAAGTAAAATATTTGACAACAACGACAAAAAAAATACATTACCTAGGGATAATAATATTCCGAGTATAGAATAGAATATAATAGACTGGGCCAAAAATGGCTTACATGTTATTAGTGTTGCTAAACATTTTGTATTTTCGTCTTTGAAATAGCTTCCGAATTATCTAATAGCCAACATATTAACCTTTCAAAGCTATTGACGTGGAATGGAGGTGGGTTCGTATGAACATAATATTATACATTTTGCCGACTTTCATACCTGCGGATTGATTGCACAGGTAATAATGTAAGCAAACTCGGGTATTGCAAGAAATATAGTTATATTGTACGATTTAAATTCAACTAAAATAAATGCTGGCCTCTCCGACATATCTCATCGTTTTTTTACGTCCAAAAAGCAATGCTAATATCTCATTTCATAATTGCTAAGACCGGCTTCGGTAGCCTATTGCTATACCTAAGGCGTGGACTTCAGATCATGAGGTCCCGGGTTCGATTTCCGGTCGGGTCAGAGTTTTTCTAACGACCGGCTTCAAAAAAAGCGACTAAAAAACACTTAAGCTAAAGGAACTTTTAAATTTAAAAATCTCCTTTAAGTAGACGCGTTTCGTAAAAACATATTCCCGCTTACTTTATTTAGCTAAAGTTTGAAATGTCAAAATAATATTTGAAAGTTGGTAGCAGTTGGTATAGTGTTACGACGAAAATCTATGGAAAACATAGGTTGTTTACAACAATTTTCGCGGAATTTCTGTTAATCTGTCAGTTTCATTCCTCAATAGAGCATAATGTGCCGTTATTGTTGTTAATTTATATACCTATTGTTGTTAATTTATAAACGCGTTATCTTTTAAAGGAAACTCAAGTCTCCTTTATTTTTTTATGAAGCCGTGTTTTTTCACTTGAAATTTCTATCCGAGGTTGGCTAGTCTCAGATTGGACGGGACCGGTTGTCTGGAAAAAATTGCCTCAGGCAATAAGTTCCTCCGGCTATACTGACACCTTTGTATGACAATATAATAGTGTCCGTATATTATATAAGATATTTCCCCGGGGATACTTGATCACAGCTTCCAACATACCACTGTTTATACGGGAAGAAATCTCGAAGTGTTCGCAGTCCCTAATGAGGTAAAGTAAAATTAAGTGACGATTTGACGGATTTTTATAGGCAATCAAACAATTTATGACCCTTTTTGGAGAAGCTTTTAGAGTATTTACATCACGTTACAAATCACGGAAAATTAGTTATGAAGAAAAATCACACGACGCGCACCGCGTCATGCAAGGACATTCATGGCCATAGAGTGTCGAGACATGCGCATTTTCAATGTTGGCATGTGTAGCTTTATGATTCACGCCCACGGCATTGTATTATAAAAAACAATATGTACAGAAACAATAAGTACCTACCTACCAATAAGATGGTTAGTAGGTATAGGTTAATATTGGTTGACTTACATGAATTTATGAAAACAAAATGTCACTTATTCTCACTATGCTAATAACAACAACTATTACCACTTGATTCCAAAACATAATTAAATTGGTATTCTGATGCTGCTGTCCTATCGGTATAGGTAGGTATATTTCTGATGATTTGACAATTTTTCGTTACAAAGCGCATGTATATAGGTGATTAGAATAGTGGGTATTATCAACGCTACGATAATGAAATTTTCTAAAAGCAATTCGTGCCTTTCATGAACTATTATACTCACGTACTATAGGTACTTATCAACGGACATTCTATCAAATAAACCTTCAAAATAACACATCGTCGTCAATACTTTAATGCGTTCAAGTTAACTATATCGTTATAAAGTTGAAGAACAATAATTAACTAAAGATACGATAGTGTTTTGTTTTTGTTTATTACTTATTATGCGAGACAATAGGTTACTAATCTGAATATTTATAGGTACAAGTGAGTAAAAAAAGCATAAGTAAATTCAACACAAATAATATGTAGACTATAATATTATTTCCAGTTGTGGAGAAAAAAGATCTTAAACTAAGTAGGTATCTACCGTCGCTAGCAAAATAAATAAACAAATAGTTAGGTAGGTACCTACCTACATAGTGTAAGCATTCGCAAGCAAATTTAAGTGTCAATAGTGGTATCATTTTTATAAAATAAATGTATTGTTTAAAATATGTAGTTATCTACTCTTGAAATAATAAGAAACATCACAATAATAATAATATGTAACATAAAAACATAGTGCAGTAGGGACACATTTTTATCTTCATTTAATTTCAGAAGAAAATTTCTTCCTCGCTCTACCTTGGAGATATCTTTATGATAACATTACATTAAAAACTGAGTAGGTACCTACCTATGAGAAAATAATACAATTAATACAATGTTGATAGATCTCGAGAAATTCGTTTTATTTTGTCACAATCGAATCAAATATCAAGGTCTGGTATTTTTTATTTACTAGTTTATAAATATTTTTAACAGTCACTGTGAAATGAACATGAATCCGAAAAAAATCGCATTTCTCCAAAATAGGCGAGGACTTAAAAAATAGTAATCTACGCAATACTAGATAGTAAGTAATTAAGTTAACGTCGACATTAAAACAAAATCGACATCTACCAAAAATTTACAATTGCAGCGTATCTCGCAGACAAACAAGTTGATGGTTAAACTAAAAATGATCAATAAATAATAAAAAAAAATGCCTTGGTGTTAAATAATCAAAAAAAAATACAACTTGAATTAAAAAAAGTATATTTACCAGAAATAATAATGCGATATCATTCCAAAAAAAACAACTCACAAAACTTAAAAATAAGTAAACACTAGTTCAAAAATTAAAAAAAAAAAAAAACATTGATAACGCACAAATGAAAATAAAATAAATAAATTGAACGTCGTTGTCACTTGACTGCCAGTTCGCTGTCGGAGGGATGTTTACTGTTTACGATAATTATTAACGATAAGGGTTGACAAAGGCGAGTACAGATAGACACACTAAATTCACCCCACCAAGTGAATCGATGGGTGGGGCTAATATCAAAAGCTCGGGTTTCGCGCGCGAAGAGCTTTGAATGAAAATCAGCGTGTGTCCAACTGTGGAATACATCTATATTTCATTATTTTATTTTACTTATTATATATGGAAACACAGTCACTTACAAAACATAAAAATTCTTTGTACCTATATATAAAGTCGTATATGGTAAAAGAGGTTCATTTGTAAAGTTAAAAATATAGAAACAACTTGAATTCCCTCAGGCCCAATCCCCACAATGCATCAATAATCAGGGGATAGATAAATGTATCTTACAGAAGTGCCTTTCCTTGAGATATTTGATAGGTATCCGACGCCATTTTTAACAAGAGGTTCCTACTGTTGGATAACGATTTATCTCTAGAATGGCTGTCAAAATAGCGTTCACTGACGTATATAAACTCGCGTAACGCCGTGAATGTGAAGAACTTTTGAGTTGTTTTTCCATAAACCAAAATGATAATTATAGGTAGTTAGGTATATAAAAATAATGATAAAATAATAATATAACACTTTTCTACACAAATGTGTCAGTATAGCCGGCGGAACTTATTGCCTGAGGCAATTTTTTCCAGTCAACCGGTCCCGTCCAATCTGAGACAGGCCAACCCCGGGTAGAAATTTCAAGTGAAAAAACACTTGGGAAAACTCTGACCCGACCGAGAATAGAACCCGGGTCCTCGGATCTGAAGTCCACGCCAGTACAACTAGGCTAATTCATATTTTAATGAATTGTCATTTTGAAGTTACGAACAAATTATTTTTTTCTTCAATTTCGATCGACAAAAGATACCAATTTGCCGGTTTTCAAATAAAAGATCTGGAATAAAAAATCTAAATTGTGATCGAAATGTTATTATATTCTCAAACATTTTACAATTTCAAGTTTTAGAAATAACGTTACAAATTTATAATATGTGAAACAAAAAAACAACATTATAACCTAACCTCTGATTCAATGCGCATTAATTATTATTGTCAAAACAAGACGTTATCTAACATCAAATTTGCGCGATTTTTTTTTACCCATCACGCCGTATCCCGTGACCACAAACCACAATTTTTCCACATAGTCTTCGTAGAGATTTCTTCTCTACTGCATTTTCACTACATTCTTCTTTTTTCGTCCATGTCCACGTTTCACAACCATACATCATCGATGGTAGTAGGATTGCGTTATGCACTAGTTTCTTTGCTTGTAGTGAAACGTTGTTGTTTCTCATTATAGGTCTTAGTGCACCGCCCACCCTGCAACCAGCAACTTTCCTACGTTCGATTTCTTTTTCACACTTTCCATCACGACTAAACATGCTTCCTAAATACACATAGTTATTATTCACTTCCCCGAGACATTCATTTTCTACGATTATTTTACAATTCGTTCTTGCTTCATCTCTTTCAAATACCAAAACCTTTGTTTTGCTTACATTCATTTTTAGACCGTGTTTTGCACAATTTTCAAACTAATCGCGCGAAAAAGCTAATTCATAGAAATTTATATAGAAAACAATAGATTTCAGTTCCATCTATTGGATAGTTTTTAATTGATGCGGCCGTCAGATTATTTCCATCTCTTTACACACATAGGTGCGTTGGGCCTTAAGGGCCTTAAGTTCTGCAAATTTTCGGAGAGAGGTGAAATTGTATTTTGTTCGATAAGGTAGTCATCATGGATTGACAAAAGGATATTAGATATCAAAGTTGGGCCCCGTAGCTGTTGTTGCGCTCAAACACTAATATGACGAAGTGGTGTTCATGATCACTCGCAGGGATTAACATGGATAGATATCTATATATTTTTTTATTTTATTAGAAGGCATATGTGCCAGTATACTCAAAGATGTCCTAGTGTGTTATGCTTGCCCCAATTTAATAATAATAATAATAATTAAATATCTTGATCTTGCTCACGAAATCAAGGATATGTGGCATACACCAACCACCCACATAATACCTAGGTATAGTGATATCGACGAATGGAGTTATTCCTAAGTCTCTTAAAGACAATCTAGGGAAACTTGGCATCTGTTGTGGTCTCAGATATGCCATCCAAAAGGCAGTTCTGTTGTCCTCATGTAGGATGTTAAGAAGGTTCCTTTCTCTGTAGTTCGAAGATCTCTCATGATTACATTACATCGTGATGTATCATGAGAGATAATACCGATATTTTTATATTTAGTATATATATATATATATATAGCATTGTACCTATTTAATTTTATTTTTATTAATTTTTATACAATGATGTATGATTTATATGATATATTGTGATTTTATGAATAAATGATTTGAAATAATAATAATATAACACTTTTCTATACAAAGGTGTCAGTATAACATAATGCCTGAGGCAATTTGTTCCAGTCAACCGGTATAATCCAATATATGCCCAATCTATAATTTTTATTGTCAAAAATGTGCATTTTTCAATTGTTCTGCTGCTTTTGACGAGTCTAAGTACCTAGTGTAGGTCAATGGACGATAATTGAAATAAATAATTAATCCTGTATATAAAACGTCCCTATATGTCTATACCCAAGTATAAAGATGCGTACCTACTTGCATTTATATCATATTATTATACTCAACACTGTCTTTATAAGTTATGTTATACTTTAAATCGTCTGATAACATTATTTTTACTTGTATGAATAATGAAAATTCCTTATTGTTTGATATTATGTAGCTACTTTCTTTGTTTCATGGTGTTTTATTCTTCCTCAAGCTGTGTTTACATTCTATGTTATTATTGTTTAATCCTTGTTTCTGATTTTTTGTTATATAGAATTTTTGTCATAGGCATACTTTGTGCCCTACATTTTATTTAAACAAAATAAATGAATAAAGTAAAATAAATTAATAAAATATTCGCGTTAAAAAACAATATGTAGTTATTTTCCTCAAAACTCTGTATTTTGTTACAGTTACCTACTGCATTTAATTTTTGAATAAAACAAAAGATCAGATAGTTTTTAAAAATGTTGGCTTATAAAAATTTCAATCTTTTATTGACTGAAAAAAAAACGTTTTTTTTTTATTTCATTTCAACTTATGGAGACCAAAATATACTATATGAACTGGATTATTTGCTCATAAATCCAAAGTCTTTAAATAATAAATGATTATTTATTATTATTTTATTTTACAAACGGTGCAATAATGATTGTTATAATATAATCATTATTAACTTAAATTTTAAACTGTTTATTTTACATTGATTATGGTTTTATAGTCATTTCATTATTTGCTGTGTTTTTTAATGTTATCTATTTGTGACACATTCAATCTTGTACATATTTTGTTATTCTCGGTAATATTGTCTATGTTTATATTTGATATACCTACTTACCTAATATGTTTTGTAAAAGCAACATTGTTGCGTGGAATCAATAAATAAATAAATATGATCGCAGCAATCAGAGAATAATAAAAAAACAATAAAAACAGTTTGGAAATTGTGGGTACAATTTTATATGGAAGGGTCGCTCTTGGAACATCGGCATCGCTTGGTGTCACGTCGCTTCATCACTTACCTGCAGTGAATACTATGCTATTACTATGTTGTATAAATTATTATCCACCAGATCGACTTTATACGACAATGCTCCTTATTTCCAATGACCGTTAGTTGACTTTTGTATTCCCTTACTTCAAAGTAGGCGGAGCTAGCTTCTCTAGGCACAGATAGCGGGTGTGTGTAGTATGTAATATTATAACAAATAGTTCATTCATAAAAACAAACTAGAGCCACGACTGCTAATACGGTGTTCACACGGGGCGATGTAGGCCAGACGATTTCGCTTGCATTAAAAAAATATCGCTCGGTCGCCCATTGATCGTCTGATGTGTTCACACGAGTCCACCGACATACAATCAATCTGTCAGGTGCGCTGATTGTTTTAAAAATGGCGGACGCCGAGGTAGAAGTCGCGGTGTAATTGGAGTTAGTTGAAAATATTATTTTAGACGATATAAAAAGACTCCTAATTGAGGAAAAATAAAAAAAACGCAGATATTGGGTGCGGAATTGGATTCTAAGGAGAAATAAATTTAGAGCAGTGCTGTCAACAGTCAAGAAACAGAACATACGGACGCCGCGCATATCTGCGCATGCGTGCATCGTTCCACCAGATACAAAAGTTGAAAGGCGTTCAACTTGAGACGATATCGTTTTCAACCATTTTTATCGCTTCAGATTTATCGACAATCTGTTCACACGGTTCAACTGGCTAGCGATATTTTAGTGTCCTGGCGATATTCGCCTCGTCTGAACACCGCATAAACAAGATTAATCTTATTCTCTAATATAAATTAAAGTCGGGTTAGTGCGAACACTTGTAACTCGATATTGGCTCAACAGATTCCTTAGAAGTTTGATTTATTAGATTCTTCTACGCTCCGGATAACAGAATAACTAATAAAAAGTAAAAAAAATGGATAGGAAATAATATAAATTATAATATTAAAGTTAGTATGGTATGGAACAGATTTCCTGCGAAGACGCCGGCGCCGCCATCTATGAAACATCTATAAAAACAAACCTATTGTTAACTGCACCTGATGATAGTAGTTCCCTCGCATACGTAATTGCCGCTCTTACGGTAGCCCATCCCACTTACTCCACCGTTTCGAACATTCTAGAAAATGTTCATACAAAGTTTAGAAAATTATCGGGCACTTTCAAAATATGCACACGCAGCATCGGTAAGTACCTACACCATAGGCGAGGTAAAATGTTTGCGCGCGCATATATTTTGCTCCTGAATATTTTAGCTCTCAATAATTGAATTATTCACTTATGTATTTTTGTTTCTGGGGCACAGTGTACATAATGCACATATAAACGGGCCGCCTCTGGTTAGGACTACAGGACAACGTCTGTCGGGAAAGCTAGTAATTATTAATAAAATAAGGAATATGTAGGTACTCTATTGCTCATATACTTTACTGTATAACTTGTTTTTTATTTATTTATTTACCTACCTATTTATTTATTTTCAACACACGGCGTAACGCCATCATTTACATGTTAATACAGCTTGGTACATATAAATTATTAACAACAACAAAATTTGATCAGATCAAAGTGGGTGATACACATTATGATGATAATCAGGAGTATATAATGGCATCACCAGTCATTTTAGTCTAATGCGATTCTATGTCCATCGTCATTTACGATAAGATTTGTAACACATAAAAAACAATAACGATATAATCAACAACAAATACATAGTTTCCATTTTTAATTATCACAGTTAAACAAATGAAATGAATAGAAAGTTAATAATAGGTATGTAAGTCAACGTGAGTCAACACCCAGCGTGAGCCCATCACCTCCACCATTGTGGGGAGGAGATGCACTTGGCTGGGACATGTGTTAAGGATGCCGAATGACAGTTGGCCGAGGAGAGCGCTGTTCTTCCTCCCAGGGTCCCGAAGACGAGGAAGACCCTCTCACACTGTGTTCCGCTCCTTCGAAGCAGAGCTGAGGGACATGGACATGGTGTGGGAGGAGGTCATCACCGTTGCGCAAGATCGAGCGCAATGGAGAGCTCTTGTTGCCTCCCTATGCCCCTAAGTGGGGTCTAAAGGGAGTTTGGATTTGGATTGGAAGTCAACGTGAAGTTTTCTAGTCTAGTCTGGTCAGATCTAGTGAGAAATAAAATGAGAACAATCAGTCAGAATTAAATTTATAATGTTGAGTCAGAGGGAATATGGTAAGATAATTTTTATACAATTAAACAAAGTTTGTCCATTTTAAGCAATTTCGTAAAAAAGAATACTGAATAAATTCAAGCATTTGTCAATAAAAACAAATGGGGTAAAAAGCGTTGAAGCGGGTTATCGATTTGCCCATTGTCAATTATTATACAAGGAGTGGAAGAAGATATTTATGTTGTGTTGACACTTTATTCGAGGACAGCCAGTATAGCAAGAAAATTTTCAGCGAAACACCACATTAGGTATTTGTTAGAAATAAAAGAGCTCGGAAATAGCTTACGGCTGGAATATAGAAAACTTGTGTAAAGACAATCATGACTTACGGATTGAATCCAGAGCCGACACAGGTCGAACCGAAGCACTGCTGTGCTGTTAACCGAGAAGATGAAGACCCAATGTTCTGTTCTGGTAACGACATTGAGGGATAGAATAGAACACCGTCAAACGAGAGTTCTGCAACACGGAATACATCCTCAGGACAGTCAGTACAATAAAACTTTTTTGGCCCGACCACGTTGAATAATAATTGGTGGTGATATAGTCTACCACTATAAATTTAAACATCAGGGAGTAACTATCTATAATCACCTCTGGTAACCCGATCTGAGCTCTCGATACGTATCGGTATGGCAAGTGGCGCCTTTAACAACATGACCAAAATATGGAAGGCGTATGGCGTTTAGTGTTGAGACGAAATGTAAGCTGTTTGATGAGTGTGTGTTACTCATTTTCCTGTATGGCTGTAAGTCCTGGTACCATCAGATCAAGGCCCAGGCACAAAAAAAGTATCTATGTACATTTGAAACGAAGTGGGCTCATCACTTCTACAATTATGGAGAGGAGATTGACTTGTCTGGAACATGTGTTAAGGAGGCCGAATAACGGTTGGCCGAGGAGATCTACATGTATGATGGACTCTCATAGATAGCAGCCTATATAGAGATCAGCAACAAGAGATGGCGAGAGAGTTGCAGTTTGGTGTCTCTGGACGTATCTCTACAATAAAAACAGACCTAGTACTTAAAGTGAAAAGTAAGAAGACAATTACAGATTCTAACATAAAAAGAAAATAAAAGCAAACAAGTTGAAATTGAGAAAATAAAGAAAATTCTAGTTTGGGCTTCGTACATTAATAAAAATGAATCTATTATTTAAACTAAGTATATTCACATACGCTTTTGTACCTACTAAGAATAATAATATGTTGGACAACCTTATGATAACGATTGATGGAAGAGCGTAAAACGTAATAGGTAAGTATATATGTAGATATGAGAAGACAAAAGTAATTGAGATTATATACCACCGCGTATAAAAAAAAATAAGAAACCATCACAGTGTAGTTAGTGGTGCCTATATGTTTATTATTATTAAAAGTGGATAACACAGTTTTATTGTTATTATAGGAGTTATGGTCATATTCGATCCAGGTTCCGATTATTGTAAAGCGTCACCAAGTCGCGGCGCATGAATCATAACCAGGGTTGTCAGGTGGTGTTTGGTATTTTACCGAACTGTTCAGTAAATGACAAAAATACAGAACTAAAGGCGGTTCGGTATTTTTTCCTTTCTAAAATAAAGCAGTCTACCAAATTTTCGGAATGACTATTTTTTAGCGAATTTATAACATTCTGGATACAAAATATTGATGAGATGACCATTTTTTCTTTTCGGATACCGAGTGGCAACACTGGTTCGGTATTTTTTTTTGGAAAAAAAACCTGGCAACCCTGATCATAACCAAGAAGCGGGTCGGTGTCTGATCAAACAAAGCTCGAGTGACAAGATACACAATAATTATTGCGACACAGGCTCTGTTATCACATTTCCAATAGTAATATTTGAGAAGTAAAGTGCTGCATGAATGTGCGGCTGTGACTCATTTCGTCAAAGTAAGTACATATATGGTGATTGAATTGCCTAAGCTAAGCCTATCTCTTTTTAACACTGAAACATTTTTAGTGAAATATGGTTGGGTATGGTAATAATATCCTGTCCAAATATGTAATGGAAAAATGGAAACAACCAATTTCCTTATTTCTATTACGACATGGATGGAGTGAGAGACCCTCAAAAAGTGCCACGATTGTGAGATTCTACCTCATAAGAAAGGTGCAACATAATACAGGATGTCCAGCAAGAGTAGGTATTTATAAGGTATTTGTAACTCCAAAACAAAAACTCAAAAGCAATAGTCCCCGTATACACGCGTTTATGATTTTGATCGATACATTTCGTTTTGATTTTTTTAAGAAAATCGATTTACCCAGCATTAAACAGGTTGCCAATTTGGAATGATTTTAACTCCATTAACTAAAAAATATGTTAAAAACCCTAACTAAAAATATGTTAAAATGTATCATTTTCCACCCTCCTCCTCTCCTCCCCCCCAAATTGGGTTATAGGTAACACTTAAACGACCCATGTTATAGAGCGTGAAAAATCTAACACGTGAAATAAGTCTATAGGTATATGTCAAGTTCTATATTATAACATACTCAGGTACTAGCTTTCCTGAGAGACGTTGTCCTGTAGGTAGTCCTTACTATGAATATTGATTTCGAATTTGTAATTTATACAAAAATACGTTTAAAATACTCGCATGTTTGAATGTTAAAAAGATTATTTCTGAAAGCTCGAAAGAAATTCTATCAATAATCTACGTAGGTATACCTGTGTTTTGAAACTCAGCGGTTGTCAGGTAAATAAAAATGGTGTTGTTATGGAATATTCACAGATGGCGTTTTTAGGGAGTCCATCCATACTAATTTTAATATTATACCTATTTTAAATTATTTGTTATCCATTTTTCGATTTTATTTTTATTATCTACTTATCTGTAATCCGGGGCGGAGAAGAATCCAATAAAGCATCATAAAAATCTCTTTAGCCGATCTCGAGTTATAAGTGTTACCTCAATACCTACTAACCCGACTTTCTTTTATATTATAAGATTATATATAATAAGAAAATAAGGGCACATAGGCATTTATTTACTTAGGTACTGACTAGAGTACCTAATTAATATATATTTATCTATTTATTTATTTATTAGATACACCAACAAAACATTGAACAACCAATGAGTGAAAAAAAATAATTAAAGAAAAAACATAGGATCTCCAGTGAAACAATAACAAAAATATTTCCATTATGGCTAATATACGAAAGATAATTAAGTATGCCTAATAAATACAAAATTGAAAAATATTTTTAATAAAAGAACGTCTACGAATAGTCAAAATGCATTTAAACTTTTATATGGGTTTGATGAAAATTCTACCTAGTCCCCTTCACAATCATTTTGGGTGAACTCGGATTCATATTTTAATAAAAAAAAACATACCTCCTTGTTATCATTAAGTACCTACTTTAAAAAAATACTAAACTATCGACAGAAAACTTATCAAAGATCTTTTAACACGTTTAATACTGAAATGAAACTAGAAAAAAAAAAACACAAGACAACCGGCACAATTAAAACTTCCAACTGATTTAAATAAGTAAGATACAGAGAGATTGATTGAGAGGTAAGCTTTGTCCACACTGCGCAACAAAAATATAGTTGCTCCAATTGTCTGGCTGTATGATATGTGATGCTGTGAGTAGAGTTGGGAATAACGGCTTAAATTTAAAAATGTTATAGAAGTTCACTTTATTTATTGAACTTTAATGGGATGTTTTTTTTCCTATTTGTGCCGCTAGAGGCGCCCTTGCTAATCCGGTCTATTGTCAAATTCAGTGTTGCCAACGGGGGCGATTTACTTCTTCTTCTTCTTATGGTCGCTCACAATCTAACCTCCAAAATATCATTCTAGTTTATTTCAAATTAAACAACTTATATATTATTATACATGATAACTTACAATAGGTTTAGAGTAATCATTGTACATTTTTTATTTTTTTTTTTTTATTTAAAAAATACAGAACAGCAACCCTGAGATTTATTCTCAAATTTATGCGCAACAAAATCAACAACTCCTTAGCAACTCAATCAACAACTTCTTAGCAACGCAATGGAAAACAAACTTCCCAACGTTGGCATCACTGAAAAAAACATCTCTACGTTGGCAGCACTGAATTTGACAATAGACCTGATTAGAAGTTCTGCCACCTAGTGTGTATTATCGGAAGCTCCCCAGAAAACTTCCCATTAAATTTAGGTGAACAGATTTTTTAATAAAAGTAAGTAGGTATACTTTTTGAGTAATTTTATTTTGTGTCTCGCAAATTTTCTCGAACTCAAAATTACAATACCTACTTACATTCGTAAGTTTCTGGAAATTTGGACGATTAAGTCTACTCAATAATTTAGCACGTTACTTTTTTAAATTTCGTCTTTATTTTCCTGGAAAATCCAGTGGCGCAACCATCTTATACCCAAGATTCTTCTGAGGCACTTCGTTTCAAATGCAGATACTTTTTTGTGCCTCGGCTTTAGCCAGGTTCCAGGACCGCTGATGTTGATAAAACTCACATCAGCAACAACCCTGCTCCAGAATGCACATTTCTCTTATTTTAGACCATTTTTCTGTGTATAATTCAGTTTTTGGTTATTTAACACGAATGGCCATTTACTGGCATTAAGGCTGTTAGAGTAGCTAAAAAGGTGCATGATTTTAGTGATTTTTCAATCCATTTTCCGGCGTTATGTACCTAGATACTGTCGGATTTCGACGAAAAAAATATATAACATAAATTAGAATTTATTTAAAGTATTTTTATGAACTTTGTGGTACTTTTCCATAATGATAATAAAAAACACAACTTTGCAAAGTATCAAGTGATACTTTGCAAAGTTGTGTTTTTTATTATCAACATAAATTAGACTTTAATGAAGGCGGCCTCAGAGCCGTTTTTTGATATATAGTATAGTTTCTTGTAAAAAATAAAAATAGTAAATGTCGTTTTTCATGTTTTTTTTTAATATTCCAACTGATATATACGTCGGATTGAAATGATTCTTTTTTTGTCTTGAAGAGCATTAAAAAATCTACAAGATTATAGAACGAAACGCTAATATTTATTTCCTGCTTAGCGTAGGTACAATTCCAATGACACTTTACAAGAAACGCGGTGGTTTTCGTTGTGTCAATTGTTCAGTCGCCAAAATCTTTTGGTCTGAGATGACGTATGATCTGAGCCAGTTCAATTGATGTTTTGTATTTTATATATTTTGACGAAAGTCCGTATTACAGAGGACGGCAAACATTGGTTTTTTAATTTATTAATTATATCATCGCTGTTTGGTGATTTTAAAGTTTTTATTGTTGAATTAGGTAATATTTTGTTTACAATCACTTACATTGCATACCTGTTATTAATTATTTCTTCTAAATTATTATCATTTAGTATTAGGTAATACGAGTAGGTAGTATTATGTTTTTGTTGTTGGAATTATTTATAGGAAGTGTCTAGTTTTAAAGTAGTCAGAATTAGTCAGAAATATTTTTTTAAATATTCAAACATATGTTTGTATAAATTACAAAAATTTGAAATCAATGTTCATATAGTAAGGAATACAGGACAACGTCTGTCGGGAAAACTAGTTATATAATATAAATAAGGAAGTGTCTAGTTTGCCGCAAGCGGTATACTAGAAAAGTGCGCTAAAAAGCCGCTAGTGTCGGAACGAACCTGAAGTTGCAGCGGTTTGAATGTCACCACTGGGAATCAGATTCGCGCCAAATGTTCAAATGCGCCAAAAATTCAAATTTGTTCGGTTTGCAGAGGGTAAAATGGATTCGGTGGTACCCAATAAACCAAGAATCATTAAGATCTGTTGAGCCAACCTCGAGTTATAAGCGTTCACACTAACCCGACTTCCTTTTATATTATAGTAAACACTGTTTGGCGCAAAGGGTTTAACTGATGCTAAACAGTGCCATTTTTAACAATAAAAAAATATGTTTACAATCATTTACATTCTATATTCAAACTTTTTTATTTTTTTCTTCGGAACTATCATCATTTAATTTTTCTATACCAGTAGGTTGTATTAAGTTTTTACTGTAGAAATTATATATAACACGTACCTACCTAAATGTTTAAAATCATTTGCACTATCAACATATTACCTTTTTTTCTTCTTCTTCTTTATTATTATCGTTTACTATTACGATTAGGTATTTCCCGTATGTTCTAGTGGTTTGTAGATTATTAAACACTTATTACTTTATTAGGTACTAGAGGTCCGCCCCAGCTTCGCAGGGGTAGATAGATACTTAAAAATAATTTAGTTTTCATACAGATCCCTAACTTTTTCAAAATATTTTATAGCATATATGTTAATCTGGAATAATTGCATTGCAATGTATCGTGTCACGTCACTTTACCACCGTGACTACTTTGCGCGGTATTTCTACTAAACTTGACGTCATGACTCCCCTCAGTCCCCTCCCCGCTCCCGTACGCACTCTGCATCGGATAAGTTGAGATGATAAGAGACTATGCTTTTTTTTCCAATACTCACATTTTTAAACTCGTGATAACTTTCGAATGGAATGTCCGAATTGAATAATTCAAAAAGTTATACAAACATATTGAAGCAGACTTGAATATGAACTAATTTATTTTAATGAGGAGTAATACCAAGATACCAATAAAGAGCCTTTTCTAGAGGTGACATTTTATTGATTTTTTTAAAATAAAAAAACACTTATTGTGGCATAACTATAATAGTTAGACATGTCTGTCGCGATACTTTTTGTAAATAATGATGTCCTCTTCAAAATTGTGGTACATTTTTTTTATTCTATCATCATTAGTTTTCACAGCGTTCGCGATAAAAAGAATATTTTAGGTAAATTTTTTACACCTTGGGTTACATTATTGAAGTTTTCGTAGGTTACCCAATTTTTTTTGGAAATTAAATATAGCCTATGTTCACCGCCGATATTGTAGCTTCCCAAAAGTGAAAGAATTTTTCAAATCGGTTCAGTAGTTTTGGAGCCTATTCGATGCAAACAAACAAACAAAAAATCAAATCTTTCCTCTTTATATATTAGTATAGATGTATGCGTTATACAGGGTTGCACGTTTCTATTGGACAAAATATGATTTTAACATGTCAAACTTAAAGACGACCAAAAGAACCTTTTAAACAATGTTATTCCGACCGATACATCTGTTTTAAGACGTATATTATAAAAAAGCACTAAGGTTCCGTTCTTAAAGTTTTTTTTAAATTTCTGATGTTCCTCGCAACTTTCTTATTTTATCCTCCCCTTTCTTCTCCTATTATTTAGAAAAATATAATTAGCAAATATGTCCAGCTGTTCACGTTTGATGCCATGACCACGGAAAATAGGGCTCCATTATTATATGTAGAGATGTTGTTAATAAAATACATAGAAAAAACCTTCCCCACATTATCTTCACGTCCTTTTCTTTTGATACAATGACATTATTTGAACACCATCAGCGCAAAGGCGAAAGCTGTCATGCTGATGGTGTTATATTGTAATTTTGTAAAATAAAAATAAAATAAATTATCTTGATCGTCCAGTTTTAAAAGAGGACTACGACGACAATGAATCTGCACACAAGAAATATATACATAAGATATAAAATTTGTTTTTGTAGGAATTTTGTATATAATTTATTATTATATAATTATAATTATATAAAATATTATTAAAAGAGTATATTTTTTCCGTTCCCATCATATAACCTGAAATGGTGGCAATTAGAATGAATATAGTATGTGAGCGTTAGAAAAAACATTGGGAACATTTAGATTAATAATTAATGTTGAGGACTCATTTTTAAAAAAACTGGTAAAAGCAATAATATATACCTACGTGAATGTAACGTAAATTTAATAATGTCGCCTAAACCAAATACATGTTTATCATCATTGTCAGTATAAACGTTATCATCACTTTCATCCACCGTTGTTCAAAAATTCCAACCACATTTGCAGTCATAAGAACATTGAGGTTTTGAATATTGCGACGCATTCCACTATTTTCCGACTCCTAACTCTACACTTACATACGTAGGTACCAATATAGTGAGTGTGAGGTAGGGGAAAGAGTCCGCCGTAATTTTTATGCGCCGCTCAAAACTGACTTTGAAGTGAGAACTTTACCCCTCTTTTAGTGTCTTTATTTTTTCATCAAAAATATAACCCTATCTAAAAAGTAAAAAAAATCATTACATATTTTTCGTCGAATTTTTAATGATTGTTATTCTGTTGTTGTAATGTTGAAATTTCATAGGTTTGATTTGCTCAAAACATTTGCGTTCATTCATAACGCTAAAATAATAAATATGAAATTAAATCAGAACCATTTCTTTGATATATTTTTTTACAACTAAAGTTGAGGACCAAGCCAACTGAAATGCATTGATGAACTTAATTCAATGATTGGAGGAGATGCACCATTCGAAAATAGCTACTATTTATCGAGTGATTTATTAGCGGGTTGAATGAGCAAGGTATTGGGTGGGTGTTCTCGGTGCCTCGAGCGCCCCATACTTCAGGGGGGTGAGTACGTAAGGGCTATAGCACAACTAACTACTTCCTAGTGTAGTTAGCGCGAGTACGTAACGTCCGACTTAACTACAAGTAGTTAGATGTGCGTTTCAACGTGGTTATTATAACAGCATCTGTCGGGTCGCGTTCCAGTGTAGTTTAGCAGTAGTTAGGCTGTTTAAATGTGGTTTAGAGCTGTCAAAGTTGTGTGCTTTGTTATTATTTTTGTATCCTTTGTTTTAAATATTTCATTTACTGGAAAAAACATCAAGACTATTTTTTATTAATTTCATTTTTTTTATTTCCCAAATTAAATATTTTATAATAAAATACTAATACCGTAATACTTATAAAACTAGGTTATTATTTTTTTTATTTGGGATTTATTATCGCACGAGATATTGCCAAGATATTTGAAGACTTTAGAAGTCAGCCGATTGGAACAACTCAAGTTTGTAAAAAAAGGATTAGACGAAAGGGAAAACAATACACGATTTTGAACATTTGTATGGAAATTATTAAAAAATAAATAAATAAAAATAAAAATTTTCTTTATTTCTCGCACGCAAATATTTTACAAACAATAAAGACATACAAAAATAATAATTAACATAAAAAATCTATAGAGAAAATAAAAGAGTATTCACGGAGTATCAGAAATTACCAAGTGTTATTTACTGCTTAAATGATTAAAATTCCACAAATCATAATTGTTTTTTTTATATATTTGATGAAAATGTCAAAGAATAATGGCCGCCACAAGCTTTTTTTCTCTCTCCGCGCGACTTTAAAATATTCGGCAGTGTCCGTCCACTACTCTTTCTTCCGAGCGATGTTCCAAATTATCGGCAAATCGCGGTAAGCTTTAAAAAATACAATGAAAAAAACATTTTTTTGTGTTAGATATTGGCAAACCTTACTATTTCCGGCGTAAAAATTAACTATATTGCGTTATCGCGTTACGTACTCGCGCTAACTACTAATGTAGTTAAGTCGTGGTTATGTGTAGTTAGATTGAAGCGTGGTTAGTTGTGCTATAGCAAAAGTTACGTACTCACTACCCAGGTGCGGTCGAACCAATGGTTCGACAGGCAAAAACTTTACTTAGGAAGTCTCTGTCTTCCACTCCCTTGACTTACGAGAACCTGTCAACAGTCATATCCCAAGCTGAGTGTTTCCTTAACAGCAGTCCTCTGTTCTGTATCCCTCTCTCCTCCTCTTCCATGGATGTCAAGTACATCACGCCTGGTCATTTCCTCATTTCCCAAAGGATAGCCGCAGTGCCAACTTCTAGTTCATTGACATTGCCTACCAAAATCAGCTTAACCATTATCGTAAACTAATGGCTTTATTTCTGTCTTTCTGGGAGCGGTACAATAAAGAATACTTACCTACAACAACTTCAGAAGAAGACCAAATAGAGGGAGAAAGGGGCTGTCACTTTAGCTGTGGGGGACATCGTCCTAGTTAAGGAAGACAGCATACCCCCTTGTCAGTGGAGACTAGGCCGAGTGAAAAAAATATTCCCAGGGCCAGATGGAGTAACCCGAACAGTCCTGCTGAAGGCAGCTTTGGGGGAGCTCAAAAGAAACATCATGGCTGTCGCCCCACTGCCACTTTGTAGGAACAACCGTGGGGAAACATCGTATTAACATGAAATTTAATTTGCTTGTCATAATTTTCCAATTCGAATATATACAAGATGTTCAAGGACTGCTTTAAAAGTATAAAATTAGAATCCTTAAAAGTAATATTTACCCAAGGAAAATGATTTAAAAAATTATAATTAATAAAACTAGCCAAAATTTAAATTAAGATCAAGAGCTTTGAACTTTCACATGGAAACTGTATGAAACCGCATAAAGCCGTGATTTTTTTTAAATGTATCTGTGCTCAATCGAAGTGATCACAAATACACTTTTGATATCTTTCACACTAAGCAAAGGCTTGTGTTATGAAAGCGGAAATGGTCGGCACGGCCGGGATTCGAACCTACGACCTCCAATACGCTGTGCGCATGAAAGTCAGCGATTGATACCACTGGACTATACTAACCACCTCATAATTACCTAGTGTTCATTCTAACTGAGAACTTGATCTTTTGGTTTTTAAGTGTTGATTTTTGTTTGAATTTATAAATTTTTATAAAAAAAAAATAATATATCTATATATGTGTCAATTTGTTTGCACAATATAATATAATGTTTTATATTTGGTTTTTTATGCTTGCCGGCCCCAGGGTGGATTAACATTAACATGCATTGATTACAAGACAGTACTGCCACCGCCATCTATTGGGGAAATAAATAAGAGTCTTGTGAATTGATACCAATCCTTATTATCCTTGAGATCAATGTTTTTGCTATGTTTCCACAGATGGTGGTGGTGATTTTATATTTATAATTTTGTGTTCAATTATTATATTATTGTCGCCGACATTGTATGTAAATAAGTATTGTAACTCTTTTTTTGGAGCATTAAAAAACTGATAACCAAATTAGCAATACGTGTTTCTTTTACCACCACACACAACTATTGTTTTTTCAAGCTTTATGAGCTTATCCAGAGAGTATTGTTGACATTGATAAATATTACAAATTGTAGGTAATGATATTTCAAAATGAGAACTTTGAATATTCTAATATCCCTGATTATGACACTATTGAGAGCAAATATGAACAGTTGATTCTGTTGTTTCATAATCAAGAACCCTTTCTTTGACCTTTATTTCCGAAATTCAAAATTTTTCCAATTGTTGGGAAAATAGTTTGTCAGGTACAGGTACCTAGATATATTATTTTAGATGATTTAAACTCCTGTCAAAAGTTCATTCTATTCTTTATTGTGCAGCGGCTACTTGCATAACTTTGGCAAAAAATAAATCTAATCGAAATCAAAACATCATTGAGCATTAAGTACCCCCTGTTTGCAAAAAAGAATAGAAAATAGAATAACTAAATTTCTCTCAATAATTGGAAAACTTACATTATTTCATTCTGGGAATCATAAACCTAAACTAAAATCATTTGTTGAGAAAAAAATTATATTGAAAATATAATATTTTGATTGATAAATTTAATCTAAAAATAGTAGAAAAAAAATAATATTTTTAAACAATGAGTCCTGGCATTAGCTAAACGGATAAGAATATTCAAAGGAAAAAACAGAACCATCTCTTTTCCTTTTATCAAAAGAAATGTTATACAAATCTGGAAGACTCCAATTACAAAACAGATAATTTACATGTCGAATTCTATACCGCATACTTATAGTGATTGGTTAGAAGAAATTAATTCGGAATATCCTGAAATGCAAAATTCTAATACAAATTTTAATTATCTACATACTTAATCATTACATGTAACAACACATCTCAACGGGGCCATCAGATTCTATTGTTTGTATTATAAATTAGCAGTTAAAGATGCAGGACTACAGGCATTAAAGCGATTGTTAATAAAATTGTTTGAGTTTAACCTCTCAACTTAGGTATACTATAGAGTGCCTACTTTACTGCGAATAATTTAACATTTTTCACGTAGGGGAGAGGCGTACAAAATGACATACTAGTTATAAAATCAGTCATCAAATCTTTATTTATTAATAATATTGAGCACTTTATGTAACTATGTATTCTTTGGTTCATTACCTAGTTAGAATTATAGAGATCAATCAGCTTAATACAATAACCATAGAATTACAAAACATTTTTTAAAACATGAACAAAAACCGTTTTGTCCGCCCTAGGTGGGTAAAATGACACACGTGATGTGGACAAAATGACATACCTAATTTGTAACGAAAATCAATCAGTTACATGCAGAGCTCACAGGTAAAACGTTTTGTCTTTTTCGGAACACCTGCACATGATGCATGAGCCCATTTTTTACAGCTCAAGCACATTAGCCAGACCTCTCTTGGCTTGGACCTGGAGTAGAGGTCATTGCAATAAATGCAAGGACAATCTTCGTCATCATTCCCGGCTTCGGTGTTAGATTGTAATGATGAAAAATCATTTTCGCTTTCGGAACTAAAATCCAAAGCTTTTGTTACCTTTTTCGCTTTTTTCTTTTGAACAGGTGGAGGAGCGGATTTTATTTTTGCCTCTTCTATATTTGGCGTTGAGGTTAACAACAATACTGTTGGTTTCTTGCGTGATTTTCTCTTACCTTGTCCAGACACATATATCCCTTTCGGCACTGGAGATAGCACGCTGACTGGAATATTGATATTCATATTATCTTGGCGTAACAATTTAGATGATGTAGGTATTTCAGTATTTGTGTCTCCAGATAGGATTACTGAGAGTGGACGTGGGTTGTCTGCGGCTGATGTGCTTGCAATTATCAGGGATGTGGAATTGCCTGCTTCTACTTGTGATGGACCTGCTGAGGGTATACATAGGTTTTCTGCTGCCGTTGAATCCTCTTCAGGCTCTACCCTATCTAGTTGCATGGGGATGTTTGTCGTCTCAGCAGGCTCAAACAAATAATTTGGAAATATGTTTGGATCAACAGGCCAGAGACCAGTTTTTTGAAATCCATTGACTGCAGTTTGGACCGTTGCTGCTTTGCCATAAGCTTTGTTGAGTATTGCACCTATTTGAAAGTGAGTAACAACTCTGCCTGGATGGATCTTTAACCAAGTGCTCACTTCTTGATTAAAATAAGTCTTCAGTGGACCATAGAAAGATACATCTAATGGTTGCATGCGATGCGTGCAGTGAGGTGGCAAGCACACCATAATGATTCCATGCTCTTTTGCAAATGTCAAGCTTTCAATACCTTTATGACTGATATGTCCATCAACTACCAAAAGCACTTTGTCATCAAGGCTCGCTTTTACATGCGTCTGAAAGTGCACCAACCATTTATAAAATACAGCTGTTGTCATCCAACCAGATTCTTGCGCAATACCCAAACTACCGATTGGAGCTTCGTCTATCAACTCCTTCTTCATGATTTTTCTAGGATATATTAAACACGGCGGGATAAAATGGCCATTTGCACTCATGCAACAAACGATTGTCACATGAGATCCCTTTTCAGCACTAGTCAAAGCCCCAACCTGCTTACGCCCAGTAGTAGCAAAGACCTTTTGGGGTCTCTGGACTGTTGATAAAGCTGACTCATCGACGTTGTAGAGCCTATGCGGAGAAATTTTATTACTCTGAATAATGTCTTGGTAAGTGTTAAAAAACAGTGCTACTTGTGGCTTGTTGAAGGCTTGGGCTCTTGCAGCTGAAGTCGCTTCAGGTTTTCTCAAGGATATGTCCGGGTGTCTGCGTCGAAATCCAGCCAACCATTCCTTGCCTGCTATCTTTTTTTCATTGTTGAAGCTATGAGGAATATTATTGACATCTGCAAACTGGTAGGCCAATTCCAAAACTTCCCGCCTTGTAAATCCAAACAATCTCGTTTCTAGTAATTTAATGTGTTCCACCAGTTGTCGTTCCATTTCATATGTGAAGACACTCTTGTATCTACCCATACCTTTTGTAGTTGGAGCTAAGACTTTATTTTGTTCCAGTGCATGTCTTCTAAGAGTCGATTGTGGGACGTTAAAAATCTTTGAAGCCAATAGCCAGCCCATTTTATTGGTCTTCACAGCTTCAATAGCCTTTTCCATAGAGATTTTATCCCAACCCTGTCGGTCTGTTTTTCTAGAATAGTTGCGAGGCATGATGTTCAATTATCTGGGAAAATAAAAAGAAGGTGGGTCAAATGACATAGTATGCTATTTTACCCGAACAAGGTGTATGCCATTTTGTCCACTTCATAACCTCGAACATTAGAAAACAATAAATAAAAATGCAATCAGAATTTTGAGATATCTAAACATTCTCGAAGTTATTTAATAAAATTTCAATAAATGAACGCCAAATACAAACAAAAGAACGTAAAAAATACTTACTTTTATACGAAACAAAATATATCCGAATAAAACTCGCGACTGCAAAAATCAAAGAAAGACGTGTCTACACCACACGGCTCAACGGACGCGACTGACGTCAACACAGGTTAGGACCTGTTAGTGAGCGGTCCTTTATCGGCTATTGTGAGAACTAGTATGTCTGTGGTTTTGGAGAAAAATAAGTGTGCCATTTTACCCGCCTATGCCATTTTGTACGCCTCTCCCCTATGTAAGAACCTCTGACCAAGTATCACTATTATTATTGTCAATGTAGGTAATATTTCCCATCGACACCAAATAGAAAAGTTTATATTCTCTGTTTGAATTTTGAAACTTTTCTTTCATTAAGAACCTTCTCCTTGCAATAGCAAAAAAAAAGGAAATAGCAAAATGGCCCCTGCCCTCGTCCTGCCATTCCATGGGAAATGGGGCTTCATTTTTATATTATGTAGAGATTCAGGTAGATATTTTTACTATATTCTGCTATTTTTATAATTTCAATTAAATATGATAATTTTTTATCCAATAGGTATAAAGGAGCATGAAAAACTTTATTATTGGTGCCTATAATAGAATAATAAGTGGTTTCAAGTCTCAACTGCTACATGTTGTGTATAAAAATATCTCAGTTCTTAAAACATGCATTCATTCCTACTCTACATTTCCTTCTGAACACTTAACTGATAACTTTGATATGGAGCAGTAGTAAAGCAGACTGACTAAATCTTATTAAAGTGTGTAAAACTTTCTCCTTTATGAGATAAAAATAAACAAAATGTCTTTCTGGTAAACAAGAAAAGTATATTTTGGTCTGTATAACAAGCAAGTACAATATTTACAAGTCAAAATGCGCGGCGATTGTTCTGGCTTCAACAGGCGGTGACTATAACAGAAACGTCCATGGATGTCCAATGTAACGCTCTTGGCAACGGTTCTCGCAAGCAGAAGTATTATGCAAAAAAGTTAGGTGGGAATCCAACCAAAAAACCCTCTGGTTAACACTTTAGGTGGTTCAGTGGTTGTGTAGGTCCTGTTCTGGTGGGGCCTCCCCACTCTTCTAACAGGTCCTGGTGTATCCTTTGGGATGAGACCTCTATGGATGATTTTCGCAAACTTGCGGCAGGTAACTGTTTTACCGGCCTAGATGACACATAGGGTAGGGGAAAAGGTTATGTCATTGTATGCTACAATTGCTAATTAATAAACATATTATTCTAGAGAAATACTATGTATGTAACTACATACCTACTTAATTAATGTTAACAATAAACATTCAATGATATTTTTTGTCCATATACCCATTATAAGAATGGAATTTGCATCATACTATAATCAAATCAATACAGTTAGTCTGTTTGAGAAAAAATACTATGGGTAATTATAAACATCTTAATTTCCTGGGACTGTGTAGACTCGAGATTTTAGTAAAAAGCATTTGATGGATTGGAGATTTGAACTCCTACAGTTTAAACATTTGTGAACAC
The DNA here is from genome assembly GCA_963576905.1 of Mystacides longicornis. NCBI lineage: Eukaryota > Metazoa > Arthropoda > Insecta > Trichoptera > Leptoceridae > Mystacides > Mystacides longicornis. The sequence goes on along the minus strand of OY756429.1, from coordinate 31,471,001 downwards.
TGATATAATTCTGAAAGATTTTGAGATGAAAACTTGTTAAATCATCTCAAATCTAGATTAATAATGGATTAATATCTGTTATGTGAAAGTAAAATCCCTAAAATTCCTTCAATATGTTCAAAATATATTTGAATAAGTAGGTAAGTCATAAAAATAGATAGATATTACAGAAGCCACTAACACATGTCACATATTATGTTGGGGTTAAATACTCTAAAAAAGATCCACAGACAAAAATAGGGACTTTGTGCGCCTTTGGCCACTATAAATTATCCACAGAATTTTATTGGGGTAGAAAAAATACTACATTTTTATTTATTTTATTTTTTATTCTTATAGCACAACGTACAACAGATAAATGCATTAAATGTATAACTAAACAAAGTGAAACAGTAATGCATACTACAACAAATTGAAATATGTATAATATTAAAAAGTCTTTTTATAATTAATTAGACATTTCACCCTCAAAGAGTGATTTGTGCCATAATGAAAAGTCTTCCTCTCTCACAAATCACACATTATAAAATATTATCAATCAAAAATGCACTTCACAGTTTATATACCTACATACATTATTACCCTGAAGTGCTAAATAATAATGATGTAATCACGTGCATATTATTAAGTGTTGTGAGTAAATTTGAATATTGGAGGGAACTTGAATCTAAATTATGAAAAATGCTGTTGGTCGGCCATCTTTGTTTGTCGGCCAATATAAGAACTGTAGGTACATTTTATCTTTGATTTGTTTGTTGAAAATACCATATTAAAATAATAATATAACAGTTTTCTACACAAAAGTGTCAGTATAGCGGCGGAACTTATTACTTATTATAATATTAAAATCTCGTTAAAATTAATAAAATAATAATTAAAACAGTTTAAAGCTTTTATTTACTAAAAACATTGAGGAGGAGTTGGCTGGTCTGAATATACCTCAGGCAACTGGGATATGTGAGGACCCGCCGCCATACAGTGAGATGGTGCTGGCCGTGATGAGACTTGAGAACAACAAAGCGCCAGGAGACGATGGAATTCACACAGAGCTCCTCAAACAAGGCATAGGCACTCTTGGCCAACCACTATTAGATATATATAAAATGGCGTGGGAAGAGGAGAGGTGCCCAAAAGATTGGCGGAATGGATCCATCGTCGCAATATTTAAAAAGGGGGACCCCCTTGAATGCGGAAACTACCGGGGAATTACTCTACTGAGTGTTCCCGGTAAGGTATTATCTCAGATATTACTAGACCGCATTCGGGGGCCTGTCATGGCTGATAACACAGAGAGATGGTCTAATGGGCGAACTGTGCATGTGATCTGGAGTGCGCGAACGACCTAGCGTTGTCCAGTACGACAGTGGAGGAATTACAGCGCAGTGTTTCAAGACTCTGCAATGAAACAGCACGCCTCGGCCTTCGAATCAATGCCAGTAAAATGGAGCTCATGGCGAATAATGCCTGCCCCGATAAACAGCTACCGATAACCAGTTAAGAAGGCTCTGGGGGAAGAAATCACCACAGAAACGAAAGACGAACCAAGGGAGAGTCCAGAACCACTAACGGATCAGAGAGGGGACAATATCATGCATTGAGGAAGGCATAGAAATGGATAGAGAAATCCTCTGATATCTACCACAAAATGCCGTAAAAGAGCCTCTTGGCTTAAAAATCTACGACAGTGGTTTGATGTGCCAGAAGCTGCCGAATTGGTTAGATTTGCCCATGACCGTGAGACTTATTCACAGATGGTCGCCAACCTCCGATAGGAGTGGCACTAAAAGAAGAAGAATATAAATAGAACCAACCGCGCCGTGTATTATAAAATTAAATTGTGCTGTATTGTATAATATGCTTTGTGTGTTTTAAAACAAGAGGAGCTGGCCAGCAGAAGGAGATCACTATGGAATTTAAGGTTAGTCCATTCTTCCAGATCCATATTTTCCTGCTGGTCACCACTCCTCTCTCCCCCACATCACATGGGAATGATGGGGCACATGGGGCCATCGCATCACCATCACCAATATATGCATCACTCACAGGCACTACAATCAAATCAAATGCAGCCTCTTCAATGTCCTCACCAATCCCCACAACATCACATGCCCCCCGGGTCAATGGGGACGCAACAGCACATGCTCTCGAGTCTTGATATTCATTTACCGCGACGACAGGAGGTTTACTTGCGAGAAGGGCAAGAACGGGCGGGAAGATTTACGAAAAAAATTGAAGAAGAGAAGCCACGGAGTGATAAAATCATTACACGGATGTATGTAGTACCGAACTTTTCTATTCGTGGAACCGGTGGAACTATTCCTATTCTTCTCAGAAAACATCAACGAGTTTGCACCAAAATATTGGACTTTATTCTCCAGACAACAATACTTTGATAGTAAAGGTTTATTTATATCAATAGTGTTTTCAGTGCCTTTTTGCCACGGGAGGATGGGACTGTACCCATGGACATGCTCTCTCATACAGAGGGCTGAAGGGGGGGGGGGAAGCTGATCACCTGGCCCAGGCGCAAGCTCTTGTCGACCACTAAGGGTGATGGGCGAGCGTCGAGGGACAGTCAGCGAAAAGATCTGCTGACTGTCTGACTCTTTGTTGTATATATAGCAACTGCGTTCAGTGGCATAGCTTCAACATTATTACTTGGATGTAGGACTTTACACGATGTGTTTAAATTACCTATATCCATTCTAGAAAATTCTGTAGCAAATAGCAAATACATAAAATTCATCATCATTGATGAAGTTTCTATGTGCCCTTTGCAAGTGTTGAAAACCATAGACAGATTATTGCGGGATCTATGCGATGAATATGTATAATAAACATAAACCATTTGGAGGAAAAACTTTTGTGCGGTGATTTTCGTCAAATCTTACCACGTGGAACTTTTATTGAAAATTGTGTCACGTTGCGCAAGATCGAGTGCAATGGAGAGCTCTTGTTGCCTCCCTATGCCCTTGAGTGGGGTCTTAAGGGAGTTGGTGTAAGAGTGGAGATGAAGGAGAGTTGATATTTCTGGGGATATTTTTTTACATTATTTTGATAATAAAATGTAGTTACATGGATATGTTGATCCGGAGGCAATAGCAGGCTGCACAACTCCCTCTAGTTCAGGAACACATTTGCTATTCTACCATTTTACAATAGTAGGGGGAAGCGGGGCAAGTTGTTACGGGGGCACATTGTTACATCATCGATAAATCACAAATAGCGCATGTTTTAAGTAAGGTGTTTTCGGCAGACATGCGTGAATGTTCCGGACGAAGTGCCCAGCAAAACGTCAACGAGAACGGATGCGTCGCAAAAATCTAATAAATAAAATTGTGTTTCGCGTGTTACAAAGTAACTTTTATCGAAAATATTCGAAGTCATTTTACCAATCACTATAAAACGTAAGTAAATGTGTGTTTATATTTTTCATATCATTTATTTTTCTACTTATTTTCTGGATGTTAATCTAAATCGTTGTGCATTCCGTTTAAATAATATTGTGCTTTTAATGTAAAATGTGTCGATGGGGCTAGTTGTTACCATAACTCGGGGGCTAGTTGTGACATGTAACAATGTACTCCACAAAGATGAACTGTTTCTCAGAGAGTTACATACTTACATTTTAATCTACAACAACTAATGTGATCGTTTATCTTGTTCAGATTCAGTTAAAAATGGTTAAAAAAGAAAAAAACGCAAAGAGGGGAAATTTCGCAAGACATTTACATAGGGCTGCCGGTGAAGTTCAAGAAAAAGGAATATCTCTTCGAAATGCTGCTCGACAATATGGGGTCAATTTTATATATAATATTATAATTTTAAGTAATGTTACGTATACTTTTGGTTTTAACTTTAGTTGGTAACAATATGCCCCCACCATGTAACAACTTGCCCTCGCAAGGGGCACTTTGTTACAATTTTTTTATGTTTGTTTTAATTTTTTTATATTTTTTGTGGCCTATATTTTGATTAATAAAAAATGTCATGTTGTTGACAAAAGTGTGTACAATTTATAATAAATATCATTGTGTTTCTATGAATAAACAGTCGTCCGATAAAAAATATTTTTCATTTTTGTAACAACAAGCCCCGCCTCCCCCTACATATTTGTTGAGCTGGAAATGCTTCAGATTTAAAAAAAAAAATTTTTTTTTGTTGAAGAATAAATTTCATTATATTGATAGTAGGTTGGCAACACTGTTTTTATTTGTAGGTATGCTTAATTTAATTTTAAATTTTAAAATGTTCTTTTCTTTAAAACTTTTGTTTTTTCACTCTCAATAAAATGGTTGCTAATTGCGCTGTCTAAATTATATTTTCTCCTATCTTTTAAAAATCCCAACAGGTTATGGGCCCAGTATATCGCGGTGTAAAACTATAAAATTAAAAGTAAAAACAAATTGTTTAAAAAGTAAAACTGTATTGTCTGTGTTAATAAGTGAGAAGTGTTAAAAATTAAAACTGTTCTGGTCGGTGTATAAAATTGTTAAAAAAAGTAAAAATCAAAGTGACCAAGTAAAAACTTCTTCCAGTTAAATAAAAGTAAAACCATTATTAAAATGTCTACAGCACAAAATTCGGATGACTATAACAATATAGAAAAGTTGGTAGGAGAGAACTTTGCCATATGGAAATTCCAATTACTTATTACATTGAAGGCAGCCAATCTTTATGATTATATATTTAAAAAAAAAAGGAGCGGAGCACTCCAGAAGATCTATGAAAAGATGCTCGAGTACAAAAGGCAATAATCACCACCATTGATCGTATAAATTTGTCTTATATCATGTCATGTGAATCGTCGTATGAAATGTATGAAAAATTGACGAAAATATATGAAGGTGACAATAAACAACACAAGGGAACACTACTTCGTAATTATTTTACATTTCAATTTGGTACTGATATTCAAAAAGGAATAGCTGAATTAGAAAACTTGGCAGCTAAACTGAAATCGTTTGGACACGAAATTAAAGACGAAGAGTTGGTAGAGCGAATACTATGCTCATTTCCTGACAGCTACAATGGTTTTATCTCTTCTTGGGAATCTGCACCAGAGGGTGAGCGCACTCTGGTAAAGTTGACTTCACGTTTACTAACTGAACAAAGCAGATTTAAAAACTGTCTTTCACAAGAAGAAGTTGCTTTCAAAACAATATGTAAAAAGAAAACATTCAACTGCTATACATGTAAAAAAGAAGGTCATATTTCCAGGAACTGCCCAACAAAATTAAAGCGATCATGTCAATACTGTAAGAAAACAAACCATGAATCTAAAGACTGTTATTTTAGACACAAACATGAAAATAAAAATACTAAAGCGAAGGTCGCATTTTTTACTCAACAAGTGGACGGTCAATTCTCAAAATCATGGGTAATCGATTCTAGCTGTTCAGCTCATATGACAAATGATTTGACACTGTTAAAAAATCAAACTAAAACTACTCAAATTGAAGTTGGTGTCGCAAAAAATGGTTTGGCTATGACAGCAACACTCAAAGGAGATGTAGATTTCGGTGATTTTATCCTGACTGACGTCTTATACTTACCGGATCTAGCAACAAATCTCATAAGTAAAGTTACAAAAGCTGGCGGCTCTGTAAATTTTGGAAATGATTGTGTTCAAATCCGTAAACATCATGTAATCATAGAAGGTTTGGTGTGCGTGGATGGAACTGGTGGCTCTGAAAGGGGAACGTGAAGGAACGTAAAGCTTAAAGTCGCGTTAACATTGTATATTATTAACTTAAAACCATTTACTGGTGCGCCGGCTGGATGTTATTGGGCATGATGGTGACAGTCGTCCGGAGGAGCAAAGGAAAACGCAGGTCAAACCAACACAACCACAAAAAGAAGATGTAAGGGCCACAGAGCCCACTTAACACATGACGTACATTATTTTTTCAGGTACACACCACCACCATGACCTACTGACATACGACAATGACCGACAAGATGCATAATGGCTCAGTCCAGTGCGCATCGACATCACACTAACAAACATGTTATCTCTTTCAGGTATACACGAACACATTAACACACGCACTCATTCATTCATTCATTCATTCGTTACTGATGAATCTTCTCCGTCTCCTTCACTTAATATGAAAAATAATTTCAGCAGAACAGGCAGATTGATCACAACTCCGAGTAAATTCCAGGATTATGTAATGCTTACTTATACAAAAGCAATTACAGGACCCGAAGAAGAGAAATGGAAAGAAGCCATTGATTGTGAGAAATTGTCACTGATGAAGAATGAAGTTTTCACTTTTATTCCGTCTGAAAATGTGAAAGATTTAAAAACAATATCCAGCAGATGGGTTTTTCGTAAAAAGGATTCTGGAAAATTCAAAGCTCGCCTTGTATCAATGGATACATTGAGGCTATTATTAGCCTATACTAAAGCAACTGGTAAAATATATATTCAGTTTGATATAACTACTGCATTTCTATATGGAAATATTGATGAAAAATTATATATGGATTTACCTGAAGGTTTTGAAGATCAACAAGGAAATGTATGCTTGCTGAACAAATCTCTTTATGGGCTTAAACAAGCACCTTTAAATTGGAACATTCGATTTGTAAAATTTTTGAAGGATCAAGGTTTGATTCAACTAACAACAGATAAATCTGTGTTTAAAAATGTTGATCCCACTCTAATTTTGGCTATCTATGTCGATGATGGAATCCTGATTGGTGAAAATAGAACTGATATGGAAAGTCTGTTAAAATTGCTAAATGAAGAATTTCAAATGAAAGTTGAAGAAAAACTTTTAAAGTACATTGGATTTGAGATTCTGGAAACACAAGATGCTCTTTATCTTCACCAGAAGTCTTACATACAAAATATGTTGGAAGATTTTAACATGGATGAATGCAAAGCAGTCAGAACTCCATCTACACCTGGTATTTTTGATAGAAAAGAATATAATTTAAAAAATTATCCGTACAGAGAAGCTGTTGGAAGCCTTTTATATTTGACCAACAGATCTCGTCCTGATATTGGTTTTTCTGTAAATACTGCTTCCAGAAAACTAGAAGAACCAACTGAAATTGACATAGTAAATGTCAAAAGAATATTTAGATACCTGAAAGGTACCAGTAATCTTTCAATAAAATATTCTGCAAATGAAGACCCATTTCACTTGAAAGCCTACTGTGACTCGGATTTTGCAAATGACAGCGATGATTGACGAAGTACCAGTGGATACTTGATAACTTACTGTGGAGGTCCAATAGCATGGTCAACACGAAAACAATCAGTCGTCGCTCTAAGCACAGTAGAAGCTGAATTTATCAGTGCTAGTGAATGTGCAAAAGAAGTGTTATTTATAAAATCATTATTCGAAGAAATGACATGTAATATTTTAAATGTTGATATATTTATTGATAATATGAGTACTATACATATGATTAAAAATGGTGGAAGTACAAAAAGATCTAAACACATAGATATTCGTTTTAAATTTTTAAATGAAAAATTAGTTGAAAAGAAATTTACTCTAAACTTAAACAAAAAAATTGAAGAGAAGCCACGGAGTGATAAAATCATTACACGGATGTATGTAGTACCAAACTTTTCTATTCGTGGAACTATTCCTATTCTTCTCAGAAAACATCAACGAGTTTGCACCAAAATATTGGACTTTATTCTCCAGACAACAATACTTTGATAGTAAAGGTTTATTTATATCAATAGTGTTTTCAGTGCCTTTTTGCCAGGGGAGGATGGGACTGTACCCATGGACATGCTCTCTCATACAGAGGGCTGAAGGGAAGGGGGAGGAAGCTGATCACCTGGCCCAGGCGCAAGCTCTTGTCGACCACTAAGGGTGATGGGCGAGCGTCGAGGGAAAGTCAGCGAAAAGATCTGCTGACTGTCTGACTCTTTGTTGTATAGCAACTGCGTTCCTCCCTATTAGTGCCTCCATCAATGAAGCTCTAACCATCTGAAAGGTTTAGACCTCGCTTAAGACCGATCTGTTTAGAAAATCATATCCAGATGTACATTCTTGAAATATTTGTTTAAAAGTTACACCATAAAATGGTACTATGTAAATTATCCAAAAGGGAGGCGGATAGAATGGACCTCAATCCTTTTCTAAACACAATAAAATTTCTTCTCTTTTTCCAGGAACATCCTTACCATTTCTCATACAGCCTATTTTGTGTAAAACTTTTCGTTTTGTGCACCCCTCCCAACACTTCATTTCCTTTCAACACTAGCATTCTGTAGGAAGACTTTTTGCGATGATGATTTTCTTACTCATGATGTTTATTTTCAGAAGGCGGAGACATGATGGGTCCAGCCCTGAGTCCTACATCAAATCAATTGGCCCTGTGGTTTACACCAGAGATTAGGGCCAAGGCCAATGCCGGTAAACTGCCTTCAATCAATATGGCGGCTAATATGCTCTCTCTGGAAGAGTTGGAGAGGATTCAACATAGTGAGGCTATTTATTGTACACAATTAATACTGAAACACATAGTTGTTAGACCTTAGCATCACACCAAAGGAGTCCTTACATCCATCCAAACTTTTGATAGCTTGAATTGAAACATGCAACTTATGGTACTCATTAATGATACTCTGCAGACCAATTCTTTTTCTGTATATAACATAACCTCTTATCACAAGTAATCTAAAATAGAAGGTAGTAACATTAATGTGTACCATTCATTTGATTATCATCCCGAGTAGTAGTTTTAGTCTGTCAATAAAAAAAAATGACACAATTCTTATTTATTTTATAGTTGAAGATACAGTGATAGTGGACAGTAATTTTTGATGCTATTACTGGGTTGGCTGGAAGAGATCCTGCGGGATAAGTCCGCCCTTTGACTCTCGTGAATGGATTGTATCGGGACTGCATTTTTGAACAATAAAGCATTATTTATTTATTTATATTATTTATTACTTTGTAATCGTGTACGCTTCCTAGTAGTGCAACCCGGGCAACGTTATACGACGGCTGAAGTACACGCTTACCGGCTGGCGAACTGTGCAAAATAAAGCATCTCACGCCATTATCAGAAAGAGAGAAAGAATGCGAACTACAAACAAATGTGTCGAAAACAGTCCTTATAAGGACTCTATGACGAGGGATAACACCCGATTCATGCAATTAAATGTTGAAGGAGTCAGTTTAGCTAAAGCCGAGGTACTCTCTCGAGTACTAAACGATGAAAACATTGACGTTCTGCTACTGCAGGAGACGCATGCCGGAAACGCAGAGCAACTAAATAGTCGGTGCCAATTGCCTGGATACACATTGGCTGGAGCAACCTTTCATAACAAATATGGGCTCGCCACTTACGTAAAGGACGACATCCAATGGGCACCTCACTCTGTGACAGATGAAGGCGACGTGTATACTGTTCAAACAGTAGTCGAGGGCATAACATTAACCAATGTCTATAAACCACCAAATAATAGCTGGCCTACTCCTGCACTACCAACACCATGCCATCCAACGCTTATCATTGGTGACTTCAATAGCCATCACACATCCTGGGGCTACAATTTATCAGATAAAAATGGAGAAGACTTAACGCAATGGGCTGAACTATGTGACCTCCACCTGATACATGATGCCAAACAAAAAGGGACTTTCCACTCGGCACGCTGGAATAGAGAGTATAACCCTGACCTGTGCTTTGTGACGAGGGATAGGGAAGGGAGACCTATTACAGCTGCTCGAAAAGTATTGGGAAACTTTCCCCACAGCCAACATCGCCCTGTAGTTTTCACCATTGGAATTCAGATCCACAAAATAACATCCATACCAAAAAACAGATGGAACTTCACAAAAGCAGACTGGGCCGGCTTCTCTAAGGCTGCGGATGATTCTGTTAGATGGATTCCTCCCACGCCGAACAACTATGAGCGCTTTGTGGGAATCTTAATAGGAGCGGCCAAGAGGCACATCCCCAGAGGACACCGCAAGATCTACGTTCCAGGTTGGACTGCTCAATGTGAAGAGCTCTACATAAACTATCAACGATCTCGGAACTCCCAAGATGCGGATGCTCTGATAAACTTACTCGACCAGAGCCGTAAGGAAAAATGGGCACACCTGGTTGAGAATACAAACTTCCAACACTCCAGCCGGAAAGCCTGGAGACTCCTCCGCCGCCTAGGAAACAACGGAGAACCTACCAGCCAGAAATATAACATCAATCCCAACCTAATAGCAAACCGCATAGTTGAGACATCCAGAGCTCCCGCAGACAAAGAATTCAGCAGATCCACTAAGAGTAAATTCCGTCAATCAAAAAGGGACACAACTACCCGAAGCACATATGCTGCCCCTTTCACAAAGGTGGAAATGGACGCAGCCATATCAAAAATAAAATCAGGGAAAGCAGCGGGCGTGGATGAGATCTTCCCAGAGTTCATAAAACGTAGTGGGGAGCGCACAAGGGAATGGCTACGCTTAATGTTTAATAACATCCTAGAGACTGGCAGGATTCCAAACCAATTCCAGAAATCAAAGGTAATTGCTATCCTGAAACCTGGAAAGCCAAAGGAGAGGCCTGAAAGCTACCGACCGATATCCCTTCTATGTGTATGCCACAAACTATTGGAGAGACTCATATATAATAGAATTGCCCCCCTCATAGAGGATGTGACCCCAGTAGAACAGGCTGGCTTTCGCCCTGAGAGAAGCTGTGTGGATCAGGTCACAGCCCTGACCACTTACATTGAAAACGGCTTCCAAAAGAAACAGAAGACTGTTTCAGCCTTTGTTGACCTTTCTGCAGCATATGACACCGTCTGGCGAGAGGGCATACTTTCGAAATTCATACAGGTCGTTCCGTGCAGGACCCTGACTCTCCTGCTAAATTCAATGCTGAGCAATCGCCTCTTTATAGTCCATCTAGGCGATGCATGCAGCTCCCAAAGACGACTGAGTAACGGACTACCTCAGGGCTCGGTCCTGGCGCCCCTTCTCTTCAACCTGTACACCAGTGACCTCCCGGAAACTGTATGTCGCAAATTCATCTATGCCGACGACATAGGATTAGCAACCCAGCATACCAATTTTGTTGCAGCGGAGAATGTACTGACTGAGGATTTGATGGCTCTAAACACCTACTTTCGGCAGTGGAGGCTCAAACCAAATGCACAGAAGACGGTTGTGACATGTTTTCACCTAAGCAATAGATTGGCAAACCACCGGCCAAATGTGAAATTTGATGGCCAGGTCTTGGAGACTGACCAAACGCCGAAGTACCTTGGGATAACCCTGGACACACAACTGACGTACAAAAAACACATTGAGAATACAAAGGCTAAGGTCAAGACTAGAAATAATATTATTCACAAACTGGCGGGATCATCATGGGGAGCATCGGCGTCTACCCTTCGAACATCGGCGCTGGCTCTGGTGTATTCTGCCGCAGAGTATGCCTCACCTGTGTGGGCGAACAGCGCTCACACACATAAACTGGACGCAGAACTCAACAACACCATGAGGCTTATTGCGGGGGCTGTGAAGTCTACCCCGACCGAATGGCTCCCCGTACTTAGCAACATACCACCGCCACCCATCGGCCGCCTTGAAGCAACACATAGGGAATGGAATAAATACGGGCAAAACCGGTCTCTACCCTTGCATCGGGATGTACCAACACCTTTCATACCCCGACTATCATCCAGAAGGCCGGCTCACGCAGCTGCTGCTCATTTAATGGGGAGCGGCTTCGATGGTCGTGCTCGATGGAGTGAGGATTGGGAAGCTTCCAATCAAGACTCCCGGGGCCTGGTGCAGGGGGTGGGGATGCCGATGCCTGGCTTTGACCTACCGAGACGACAATGGGTTACCTTAAACCGAATTCGCACAGAACACGGACGTTGTGCCCAAATGCTCCACAGATGGCACATGCGGGACTCCCCAGCCTGTGACTGCGGAGAACCGGTGCAATCCATTAAGCACATTGTCGAGGACTGCCCTCTGAGAGCATTCCCTGGACCATACGCAGATATCCAAAATGCCACCCCCGATGCTCTTGAATGGCTTGAAAGCGTAGATGTTGCTCTGTAGGGTGCGTGTCTCCTGTATGTAGCAGATATCATACTTCTCCATCTTCTGACGTTGCCACCCGTTGGTGGCAGAAGCCATACGAAATAATAATAATAATTTATTACTTATAGCATCGGGAAGAAGAGTTCATGACCTCACTTTACTAGAACTATCTTCTTCTAACGGGGACCATATTATATTATGGCCTAAATTTGGATCCAAAACAGATTCAGATAAATTCCGCCAGACGGGTTGGAAATTATACACCTCATCAGAGGAAGGCTGGGATCCTGTATATTGGCTTCGAAAATTATGTACTTTGTCAGAAGCAAGAAGACGAGACAACATAGACATAACTAAATTTATTTATCTCGACTGTTGGCCAAGTGAAAGCAGCATCGAGAACCATTATCGGAGGTTGGGTTAAATCTGTACTCAAAGAGGCCGGGATAGAAGCATCAGCAGGGAGTACACGAGCAGCAGTAGCTTCTCTTGGTTGGCTAGAAAACCAATCAATCGAAGAGATACTAAAAAGAGGAAACTGGAGAAGCGAAAATACTTTTAAAAAATATTATAGAAAAGAAGTAATTGTAACAGAAGAGTGTTCCATACTAAAACACTTTGAACCAATCAATACCAATCAACTAACATAGATCACAATTGACATCAACCCCATTCACCATGTCACAAAGGCGATAACAGACACTTCTCACAATATATTCTGGATAAGGACAGACCATACATAATATGAGAGTTTTACCTACCAATAAAACTCTTATTATGTTGTCTTCCTTATCCAGAATATACCTAATGCCTGCTTTGTGAGAAATCAATTGACAAAACATCGCATAATGCTCTACTACCTTGTGACTTGTGACTATACTGACACCTTGTGGCTATACTGACACCTTTGTATAGAAAAGTGTTATATATATAAAATGTTATCGAAATACCTCAACAATTAATAGGAGATAAAAATAATATTATAGATGAGATGTATGAAAATATTTCCGAAAACATATGTACCTACTAGTCAACAATATATTGAACGCCATTAATTCAGCACCTACAAATGATGATTGTACTTTGATTAAATAATTTGTGATAATGGTATTGCCAGCAATTTTTATATTCTTTGACTATTAGTGGTTTACCACCACATGAGTTAATATTGAAACTCAACTGCATCGTTTTGCTGATCAAAAAATTTAAATACAAAGGAAGCATTAGTCAATGGAACAAGAATGTGCATCAAAGTTATGCATCGAAATGCAATTGATTGCGAAATTTTAACTGGGACCCCACACACAATAAGAGAATTTTGATTCCATCTATAAATTTAGCACATTCCAGAACTATTTTACCATTTAACCTTCAACAAACTCAATTTCCTGTAATACCTGCATTTCTGTTGACAATAAATAAGTCTCAAGGACAAACATTCGAAAAAGTTGGAATTTTAATGAATCGGCCACTTTTTACAAATGGGCAATTGTATGTCGCATCAAGCAGAGTACGGTTATTTGAATGCTTGAGATTTTATATATCCGAAAACGGTCCAGGACATTGAGCAAACGATGATAGAGTTTTACAAAAAAAAACATAGAAGTTTTGTACCATTTATGTAACTATCGTAATGTAATACCGACCTCGGTAGCCTAGTTGTACTAGCATGGACTTCAGATCCGAGGTCCCGGGTTCGATTCCCGGTCGGGTCAGAGTTTTTCTAAGTGTTTTTCACTTGAAATTTCTACCCGGGGTTGGCCTGTCTCAGATTGGACGGGACCGGTTGACTGGAAAAAATTGCCGGCTATACTGACATCTTTGTATAGAAAAGTGTTATATTATTATCTATTAATACAAATAGTCTTCAAAATCTAGTCTGTTTATAGCTTCTTTAATTATGTAAGTATTTATAAGTTTCCTGTATTAATTTCTAGTAGTATTCCAATATTTCTAAAACAAAGGTATTATTTCGGCACAGGCATCTGCCTATTGAGATGATAAATCCCAAAAAAATGTATTTACCTATATTGTAAGTAGGTATTATAGTAGAATATTTAATTTGGGAAATAAAATAAGTAAATAAAAATAGTTCATTGAAATATTTACATGTATGTCAAGTTCACAGAAAGTATTTTGTTAATCACATTGTATTCTGTTTCATATAAAAAAAATAGGTAGGTACCTATTCTTTATTTAAATTTCATATAGGTACCTAATTTGTTTGAAAAAAAGGCAAATCAAGAGCGAAGCCTTTGCGAAATCTGTGCAATAGAATATAGTTTAGTTATAATCTGTAAAGTTTTTGCAATAGAATCTTAATAATGTTCAAACTTATGACAATCAGTATGCTAGATTTGTAAGAAGTACTTTATACTTTATTGGGTCTGTTGTTTTTCTTTTGGTTTTGTATAGGATGAATAATAAGGTGTATGCTTTTCTATATTGGAAAGTTGATAGAATTTATTGAATGTAAATATGAACCCTATAAGTAATCTCACATGTTAGATCTTTTTAGATTTGAGTGATCGCTGAGTCATGTGTATGTATGTGTGTGTGAGAGAGAGAGAAGAAATGACAAGTAAGGAATGTCTGAAAGGGATGGCTGTAAAGTATTGTTGTGATAAGGCTATGCAAGTAAGGTATGAAAACAAGGTCGTCGCCAGCCCGGGGGGCAATTTGACGCATTCATAGGCTATTTTCTATATGGAGGATGAGGAAAATATGAATTACTTGGCGACGCCCTTGGATGAAAAGAGGGTACGTGGAAGGACTGAATGCAGGTATGTGAGGCATGGCCGAGAATGGAAGATGTATGGAAAGACAGTCGTGTGCACGGTGTGTGTTCTAGCGATTTGTATGGGCATCCTGGAGTTTAGTCGTGTATTATTTTGTTAATGTCGATGTTTTTGTATTTGGTATCCTGAATAAATCATCCATGCGTGGAGAGAAAAGAGTGAGTGTCCCTAATGTGCTTTTAGTATTTACAGGTTATTACAAAATATGAAATCACTTAAAAAATGGTAGACGAAAAAATGTAATTTCCAATTTGCATGACCCGCCTATTATTGTGATGGATATGCTCCTTATCACAGCTCAGTTATTAAAAAAGTAGTCCAAAAAAAGTTGGACAAAAAGATACATATTGCAAAATTAACATTTAAAGCAATTAACAGTAGGTATTAGAACTGAAGATTGGCATAACTTTTGTCGACATGTAGAAAAACTTCAAAAATGGTATTATGAGAATGGTTTCTCACTGTATAAAAATATGGATGATCTTAAAATTCAAGTAAACAATGAAAGAGACTCTTGTTCAGATATTTCTGGCATTTGCAATTGTGATTAGATTTTACAACTAATTATTAATATGAATTAGGTATAATACCCCCAGCAATATGTTAAATAATCCCACACTGGTATTTAAAACCACACTAAGTTAGTGCCATTGAAGTTCCCACCATCATCATATGGGTACAATTTCTCACTACATTTGGGCAACCAAGCAGAAACCTCATAGGTTTTATTTTTTTTAACAAATGAATCTGTTCTCTCAAAGTGAACACAAATACACTCTTTGACTCTTTCACAGTAAGCTACTTGAAGCTTGTGTCATGAAAGAAGAAGATGGTTGGCACCTGGGATCGAACCCACAACCTCCGCATGAAACAGTATAAAAGCCGGCGTCGTAACCGCTAGTCTACCAACCACTTCAATATGGATAAATTTGTGTGTTGTTTTCCCAACTGTCAGTTGAGTATTTTCGAGTCATGAAGTAAACAAAAAAAAACAAAGTTATAATAAATAAAAGTTAAGTGTTCACGTCCTTAACTCCTATGATTTACTTTCCGATATAGGTATTGTATCTGGCAATTGACTTTGACATCTACCATGCTTAAAAGGTAATGAGGCCAATAGTTCGGGTGACATCATGACTGCAGGATGCCGAAAGGAAGTGTTGTACCCACATTGAAGAAAAGTGTAGCGAGGATCTCGTTGGCTATAATGTCTCTGAGGTGTGTGAAACTGGGAAAGATTGCGAGCATGGGGAGCGTTTCAAAATGGCCACTAATGACCTGCCTTTTGATATTTTATTGGAAGCCAATGATGAGGTGAGAAATCTGACCAGAAGTGGCTTGCTGGTCACACAGGACTCCTTTTATACAGGGGGAGAACTTTGAAGTTGGGTCTGGCGGAATCGGATCCCTCCAGGGTCCAATAGAGGCTCCTAAAGCTATTTGGGCCTAAACCAAATTATCCAGGCCATGTGGTCAGGCCAGAAGAGGGGAAGAGTACACAAGCAATAGTAGCTTCACCAAGAGAAGAAATACTAAAAAGCTACTATAATAAATAATAAACTGGAGAATCGAGAATACATTAAAAAAATATTACAGAAGCAATTGCATCAGAGGAGTGTTCTATACTAAAACACTGAATCAATCATAAAAATGAATTAACATAGATCACAATTAATTGACATCAACCCATTTACCCTGTAACAAAGGGCTCACAATATATATATTCTGTATAAGGACCAGGGCCCCCACATGCCCGGTGCTACCGATGCTACAGCAACGGGGCCCGTGGATTAAGGGGGCCCGCAAGGCGAGAGAGAAACTTTAATTTTGGGAATGACCATTTTTTTTATAGGTGAAATTTCAACTTTCCGGATAGCAAATTTTGAGAATGACCTTTATTTTTTTTTTTTGGAACTTGTATATTTTTGGAAAAAACCTGGCAACCCTGGAGGGGGGGGGGCATCATGACTTTTAGCAACGGGGCCCAGGAAATAATGTGGGGGGCCTGATAAGGACAGACCTTACAAATCACTCTTTGAGCTTAGAATGCCTAATTAATTATAAAAAAAGGACAGACCGTACAAAATACGGGAGTTTTACCTACCGATAAAACTTGTCTTCCTTATCCAGACTATATTATTGATAAAACATCGCTTAGCGCCTCACCTCCTTGTGATGCGTTAGAAATTAATAGGGAATTCTCACATTATTGGTACGAATAAATATCAAAATGGCAGGAAGTATGACAGTTAAAACTAGAAGTTTGAAGTATCACTCACAATATAATATATTCTGGATAAGGTAAACAACATTATTATAAGAGCTTTATCAAACCTTTCATCATCAGATTAACAGGGTTTATAAGAAGTGTTATGTGATTTCAAAATCCTTCAGAATCATTGAGAATGAAGTTAAGCTACATAATATGATGGCAGATGTCCACCAATAGGAGAATACTTTTTCACCTTCATCAATAATGTTGATAACAATAACCTGATGATGATCGCTATCCTGCAGTCACAATAGCTGGCTGTTTCTTCCCCAAAAGATGTTATTAGTGGGTGCCATGCACAAGATAACAATTGCTTGGATCTAAAAATCCTGACAGGGATCCCCGGAGTAGTTGTAGTGCACCTGATGATATCTTGCAGGAACTCTAGTTGTGGCAGAATCTAGAACAGAGATAATAAAGAAATAATTAGAAATAGGTAAGGTATATTATTTTTCCTCTCTTCTTTTATTTTGTTTAAATAAGTAAGTAGGTATATAAAAATAAATAAGCAAAACATTCTGAAACAAATTTTAAGACAACTAGATTATTTTATTAAATAAATAGGTCGGTAGCCTAGTTGTACTGGCATGGACTTCAAATCAGGGGTCCCGGGTTCGATTCCCGGTAGGGTCAGAGTTTTTCTAAGTGTTTTTTCATTTGAAATTTCTACCCAGGGTTGTCCTGTCTCAGATTGGACGGGGACCGGTTGACTGGAAAAAAATTGCCTCAGGCAGTAAGTTCCGCTTGACACCTTTGTATTGAAAAGTGTTATATTATTATTTTTGTATACCTAGCTTTCTTAAGCAACTTTGCAAGTTATAGAAATATTTGGAAATTCTGTTTTATTTTTATTTACAGTATGGCATTTTATCAATTATTATTGTCAAAGTGTCACAAGTGTGGAAACTCTGTGTAACTACAAATAATTTTTTTAGTAATTTGTTTAGAGAAATATATTCCTAATACAGTCGCAGGGACATCTATCCATGTACAGCTTTAAAATATTTTCAAGAGATGGCGGTGTAGTAGACAATGAGTCACATATTATTATGAACTATGTTGAGTTATTTTGTATAGTGTTGTAAAAACACATTCAATCATATTATGGAAGTTTTGTGGAGGAACAATTATCGTAATTATGAGCCTCGCTCTTTGCCTGTTACCGAGGCATGGCGACTGCTGTCTCCCCATTCGCATTAAAAGAGACAGCAACCATTAAGGCCTCACTGCTATCCAGACGACACATTTAGGACATCCTAATGTCACTAGATATGACACAATGATTTTTTTTGTCATTTTTATAATATAATTCTGTTGTTCCTGTTATTATTATGAGAAGTAGAATGTTCTTTTTCCATAATTCTGATTGTTGTTTACGTTTCCTTCCTTTATTAGGAAGTGCTTTATCAACTTTCTTCTCTAAATCACACATAATTTTGTTAAAAATAAACAATTAAACAAGACAACAAATACAACACAACTTCCCAACAAATGCAATGGCCGCCATATTGAAACTTGTCAGAATGCTGCTTTGTGATTGGCTGAATTGATTTAGACGGTTTTTGGAACTAACTATTGTTAAACATATCGCTTTTTGGAAATAAAATTATATTTCGACACCATTTTTCTATGGCTTTAGCGCCATTTGGAAGCAAATAATTTACTTTTCAAATACTTTAATAGCAACAGACGACGAAAATGTTACTAGGTCATATTTGAAAAAAAAATGGAGTTAGCGAATATTGGAAATAAGTGACTCACATAATAAGTGAGTAAGTAATGGACTAGACAAATATGTTAATTTGCCATCTTTTCAATGCTAACATTACATGGTTTTCGATTTTAAACAATTAATTTGAATCACTTGACAGAGTAAAAAAAGCATAAAAACCAAAAAAAAAGTGTGCAGTCTTTGTAATATCGGTAGGAGACAATAGGTAATAAGCTCATATTTTGTCTGCATTTCATATCTTTAGGGCATGTTCTAAGGTGAAAGGAATAGGCAGAGAGAATAGATCTTCACTCTGTTGGATCCAGACTTCCTTCATTCCCTTCTGCCACTCACATAACATCAGTTATACAAACCCAGAATCAATCCATGTCAACCAAACCTTTTTTTCAGACTCATAAATTTTATTTGTTGATTAGCATCCATTCTTTTCACATGCCCACTATTTAATATCCAAGCACACTTCTGTTACTTCTGACCTGGCCTTTCTTGATTACAGAATTTTGGGTTTCATCCACGTCGTTCTAGCCGATCACACCCACTTCCTTTCAATTTTATAAATTCTATTCCTTATTCAGTTTGCATCTATTCTTTCTACATGCCCAAACCATCTCCACTTATTGACTTTGTTAACATTAACTTCCATACCTCACCTTTCCTAATATTCTCATGCCTTTCCATTTTCATCATTGATGGTAACAAGATTGCATAATGCACTAGTTTTATGGCTTGTAGCGATAGATTGTTGTTTCTCATAGGTATTAGTGCACCACCCACCCTGCTACCAGCCACTTTCATATGTTCCATTTCTTTTTCACACTTTCCATCCCTACTAAACATTCTTTCTAAATACTCATACTCATTCACTTGTTGCTCAAGACATTTGCATCAAATACTCAATTTGTAAATGTACTATTTTAATCAAATGATTGTTTGTTTATTAGGACTGCTAAGCTAGGAATAAAAATATTTATGATTCTTCTGAATATTTACAATTGGAAAGCTGTAGCAGAGAATGGAAGAGGTTGGAGGCAAATTTTACAGTAGGACAAGACTCAATATGAGTTGTAGAGCCATCGAAAAAAAAGAATCAGTGTGATAAACAATAACACTGTTATTTAGAAAAACACGCTATTCTAGGTATAAACTATGGTATAGTTACGCCAGGTATAATTTTGTTATGCCTGGTATAACGTATTGTTATTTAGAAAAAAAAATAAACTGCAGTTTTATTATACCATGGTTGTACCACAGTTTTCATATAGCAACACTATTTTTAGCGGCGCTATGTTGGTACAACGCCGTGTTTTCTATAGAAACGTGACGTTTAGGTGACATTTTGGCGCGTTAGTTTGTGGTTGAGTTTGTTTGTGTTGATAAGATCGGTGATTAAATTTATAAATATATTTAAAATGGAGAATTCGAGAAAGAGATCGTCTAACTGGGATGATGGGGAAAGAGTAAGTGTTTGTTATCATATTAACCTTTATCATACCATGGTCTTAAAATCTCCTATGCACCCATGTGGTAAACACAGTTAACTGCTACTTTAATTCCAATCATTATTGAAGTATTTGAATGATACATACAAATATGTGGAATTTCACTGGTCATCTGTTGAAACCTATAAACAGTTTAGTATGTATATCACAAGAAATTTTGCATTTACATTTTTCTGAAGAATACATATTCCTGTCATATTATGATACTATATCAAGACTGTTGTACTATCACACGCATCAAAATCAAATATTGAATTCTTTAACAACTAAATTAGCCACATGGGTACACATGAGTTGATCGTATTCATATTAGTTTAGTGTGTCAACAAATATAAATATGTCCAACCTCTTGCAGGCTCTATTGAGAGAAGTGATCACCCCTAGGATTTCAATAATCCACAATAAGAACACCGATTCCAATACAAATAACGCAAAAAAAAAAGCATGGGAGGAAGTTTTCAAATGGTGAGCTTTTTAACTAATTTATTCACAACATGCATTATAAATATTCTTTTATAGGAAATCTAAGCAATGTGTAATAATATTCATGTATATTTTTATAGTTTCAATTTGATGAACACCCGACCAAGAAGCATGGTGGAGTTAAAATCTCAGTGGAAGACTTGCAAAATGAGAGCCAAAAAGAGCGACAGCAATTTTAAAAAACAATGCCGACAGACTGGCGGGGGTCCCAGGCCTGCAAGTCCTTCCACTGAGGACAAAGAGATAATGTCTCTGGTCCCCTCGGAGTTTGAGCAGGACCACAATATATTTGATGGTGATGGTGAGCCTGTAAGTTTGAACCTTGTATACTTGAATTTAAGGTATCCAGTTTCTTTATGCAGATAGTTGTAACCATGTAATTGGTTTTTATTTTTAGGAAATTCTATTCATAGAATCAGAGGAAAAAATAGAAATACAAATGACGCCAAATGTGGAAGAATCGACACCAATGGCATATCAGGTACAATGAATTTACAATCTCAATTATTTACTTGCATATACTTGCAGCAATCAGGACACCACCCATTCTCAATGTCTATTTGAGGTGCAACAATTTAATATTATGATAATTGGAATAGCCCTCACACTGACCCTCCAAATTACACTATGATAAAGTTTTTAATAAATAAGAAGAAAAAATGCTGCAGGAATAGTTACATTAATAAATTGCATTATTGGCTCACACCTGCAGATATTAAAGTTCTGGTATTTGATTTCCTTATTGCATCGAATAAGGTTGTACCATATGCTGAATTTAAAATATGTTATTTTATTTATAGGACAGGACTACACCTAATGGTTCAAGAAGTAATCATGTGGAAGATGAAGTCGCTTTAGAAGATTGCGTGGTAGGCATGAATTTCTTTGTGTTTTCAATATCTGTTCATCGTCGAGGAGTAAGATAGATATAATTGTAATAAATAGGTTTACAATACGTTCAGAGTTCAAACAAAGAAAACAATATTGAAATCACTTAAAATAATTACCATGTTAGGAAATAGTATACACATACAATTTATTTATTATGTAGTCTTACTGTTCACTGCCTTGAGATGTGTCTTGAAGAGACCAAGAGTAAGTGTATTGATTGTTGAATTTAATAAAGTAACTTAAGTCTTTATGTTTCAGGATTCAACTCCATTCTTAAGTAAAAAGAAGAAGTTGGATCAATCCAAAGAGATGTCTAAAGCGGCAGTAATTTCGGCAACACTAAGCTCCATTCGTGAGCAAATGGAGCATAAACGGGAGCAGCATGCGCAAGCCATTCTCGAGAGTAAAGAGCGTAGGGAGTATGCTCAATTAGAACATATTCAGTTGATTCGACACAGAGAAGAGTTGCATCAGCTGAATATGTCAATGTTAAAAAAAAACAGTTGACAGAATAATTTTTTCTCTTGTGTTTTATAATCTTTTAATTTCTAATTTCTTTGTAGAAGTCAACTTTAAGCTAATTTGAAATAAAACACATTTTTAGTGTATTCTACTAATTTTCTTATATTTTCATAGCAGATACCTAAAGGATTTTATTTTTAATTAGTTTAAACTATTTTATATAATGTGTATTTTCAAATTCATATTTTGATCTTGTGTTCCTATAACTTGTTTTCTTTTTAAGATTATTTTAAAATAAAATTTAACTTACACCGCTGTACTTTGACAAATTATGAGTTCATATTCTTTTTATTCTTTCTCAGTTATATTGCATAGTTATATTGATTATCAATAAGATTGGCCCAAATACATGTACCACTAGGGGGCAATGCAGGTGAAATTGTTTTTGGAAAAAAAAAATATAAATAATTATGTATAGTTTAATAAAAAGATAAATTAATAACAATCATTAAAAATGCCTTTCAATAAATATGCTCCTAGCCGCAGCTCCTGCTGAATTTGCTGGCCATATCCTTTCTGGTTCCATATCCTCATTTACCAGATTTATAGCGGAGGCTGCATCATCTAAAACCAACAATATTTTTCATTATACTCTATTATTAGGAGAAGTGAAATGTCAGGAATCTGGCAATACCATTAATCAGTACATTTTGTTCTGAGCATTAAGATTATTTATGTGAAAAGACTCATACCTGAGAGCAGCTCATCCTTTGCATCGATGGCTATATTGTGTAGTACTGCTAGAGCCACAATTGTTGTTTTTGTGGTCTCTAATGAGCAGTGCATTCCTCTGAGCAAACAACGGAATCGCTGTTTTAGGACTCCGAAACACCTCTCTACACAATTTCTTGCATGGATATGTGCCCTATTATACAATTCTTCACTCCTATTCCTAGGGTTGAGAATAGGAGTGAATAAATAATTTGTGCACCCATAGCCAGAATCACCAAGAAGTAGGCCCCTAAATTCGTTCCTTTCGAACCTCTCCTTAATTCTTGACTCTCTAAATATTCGAGAGTCATGAGTGCTTCCCCTCCAACGTGCCACAATGTCCATAATTTTTAGATTGGAATCACATATTACCTGCAAATGTTAAAAAAATAATATATTTACCAAAGTCATTGTACAGAAGAGTTATCATACGTTTTCTACATTTTATTTGACCTAATAATCATTATCACACTCAATTGCAAAATCATAGGATAAAGCACACAAGTACATTAACATGCCATAACAAATACTTACTTGGGTGTTTATTGAATAATAGCCTTTCCTATTGATGTAATATTGCCCTGAATCACCATTTACTTTTTTAATTTTGATATGTGTTCCATCAATCGCCCCGATTGCTTGAGGGAAACCGAGTTTTTGCTGAAATCCCTCGATAACAGCCTGCTGTTCTTCAATGCTTGAAGGCATTTTAATAAATTGCCTTGCTCTTCTTGCTAATGCCAAGGCCACTCTTTTGGCAATAACCGACAGCATAGGCTGGCTAAAGCCATGCAAATCTGAGCAATCATCTTGTATCTGAAAGAGATGATAACATTAAGTCACTATTTTTGCTGCGATTTACTTCCACAACACAGACCACTTAATATTAAACAGGTACTTCTCTAGTAAATAAACTTTTAACTACGTATTAATTACAGGACTTGAGTACAAAACAAACATATTAAATTATTATAAATATAATTATTCTTACCTCCCCTCGACCCCAGTACCTAAGACAAGCCAAAACTTGCAGTTCTGGAGATATTTTTCCTCCTCTTGTCTCACCAGATCTTCCTAAATCATCAGCAATAATGTTGATGATTTTTCGTGCGACACGTTTCGAAAATCTGTATTTGTAGCGAAATTCATCGTCCTCTAAAGACGTGAACGGATCGCAACGACGTTTATATTTTCTTCTATTTCGTGCGACATGTGCATCCATCACTCCTACATCATTCAATCGCTCCATAACGCTTTCGAAATTCTCCAAAATCTCCATCTCTACACTTATAACAGCTTTCAGCTCAACACTCACAATTCACAACACAATGCAAAAATTACAAATGTCAAACTGCGCCACAGATTTAAACTACCCCCGAGTGTGGTATAACGTTATTCCATGGTTTATACCACAGATAACGGTTATGCCACGTTTCTAAATACGATTTCCCCTATTCCATGGTATAAACTATGGGATAACTTTATGCCACGATTCTAAATAACAGTGTAAATGTTTAGGATTAGGTACAATCCACAGAGTGAAACCTAGCCCTTCAAGAAATTAAACTTATGATCTTTTATTCAGAAGTAGCCTTTAAAAAAAATTGCAGATATAGACAAATACCTATAGAACATTGAAAATAATAATTATTTGCCATCGAATATAAACAAAAAATATAATTGTATACCTTTCATGGAAAATGTCTCCACTTTGATGGAGGCAGCATTAGTGGTTGTGATTTGATTCGGTGATGAATTGGCACCAGGATCTTATGACAGAATTCTTCGCCAAAGCCTGTAATCCAAACTTTGATATGTTTTCGTAAATCTTTGGAGGAAATTCCTGTAGAAAGTTTTTATTGCCCTGGCCATCTTGATTATTTCTGAAATGAACCATTTTTGATAATTATTAAAACTTGAAATAGGATTTCATTACAGGATTTTAGAGATTATAAAAAACTAACATATGGTGTATATTGCTATAGGTATCCTTCTCAATAAATGAATACGAAATCAAAAGCTTTGACTATATGCTCTTGATTGGGTAACCTCGAATGCTGCATCTAAAACAGAAATGTAAGTTTTAAGGAATCTGAAGATACATCTGCTGAGGATGAATGTTCAATAAAACCAGCTGCGGAGTTGCCAGCTTGGAATATCACCTCTGCTCTTTTTGTTGGTTTTTCTTGCATCATGTAAGAGGTAGGTTCTGGCACTGGTGTCCCCCTTGTCATGACAGCTCTTGCTGCCTTCGTATGTTCCTGAGTGGGGTGTAAAAGGGAGTACATATTGATTGATTGATGGTGTATGTAGCTATAGGTATCCTTCTCAATAAATGAATGCGGAATCAAAAGCTTTGACTACAGGCTCTTGAATGCTGCATCTAAAACGAAAATGTACGTTTTTAAGAATCTGAAGATTCATTGGCTGATGATGATGATGATGATGCTGGATAATTTGTTTGGCGCCGTTTAATGGATTTCCATCTCAAGGGCGCACGGGAAGCTCTGTGGGAAGAGCAGTGTCTTCAGTTTGTTCCTGAATGTGCTGATGGGCTGGTCCTTTCTAAGTTCTTCAGGAAGTCGGTTCCAGGTGACAGGTCCTGCTACGCTGAAAGCCCTGTCGTGGAAGTTCGACTTGTTGCTGAGGATGAATGTTCAATAAAACAACAGATAGAAGAAATTTACAAGTCAGACTTTTAAGAACTTATTTTGCTCTAAGCTTAAGAAGCTTCACTACATTAAAAAAAAGTACGAAAATGATGGTTATTCTGAAAATAAGTCTTAAAATTTTGACAATGTACCTATGCTTTTAAAAAATGCGGGAATTGAGAAAAACATAACCTCCAAATATTTGATCACTCGGCAGTTCAATACCTACATTGCATTCTAATCATCACTAAACACTTTATACTAAGAGTAGGTGGGTATGCATTTGAAATTTCAGATTTTTTTATATTTACTTATGTAGCCTACTCCACCCATTGGCTAGTGATTTTTTAGAAATATTTATTCCAGCACTTCAATACATATCCATAGAAACATTTCAAGAAACAGCAATATATGAATTTTCAAAAAGCTAGACACCGAGACGGCTCTATTTTATTTTTACAAAATGAAATAAAGTTATGTTATGTATCGATTTATAAAGTATTCGGGTATGGTACTCCTGACTAAAGCCCAGGCACAAAAAGTGCCTCAGGAGAATTTTGGGTGTAAGATGATACCACCGCATCGCAAAAGACGCTATACGCCTGCGCACCCAGCAAGAGTCCATAACTTCCACCATTATGGGGAGGAGATGGACTTGGCTGGGACATTGTGTTAAGGATTCAGGATGATAGTTGGCAGAGGAGAGCGCTGTATGTCCTCCCATCAGGGTCCCGAAGACGAGGAAGACTCTCTCATAAGTGGTTGGTAGTCTAGCGGCTATGACGCCGGCTTTCGTACCTACTGTTTCGTATCAAGGTTGTGAGTTCGATTCTAGGTACGGACCATTTTTCTCTTTCATGACACATCAAGCTATTAGTAGCTGACTTCGAAGGAGTCAGAGTGTATTTGTGTTCACTTTGAGTGAGCACAGATTCATTAAAAAAAAAACTACGTTCCGCTCCTTCGAAGCAGAGCTGAGGAATCTAGGCATGGTGTGTGAGGTCATAAGCATTGCGTAAGATCAAGCGCAATGGGGAGCTCTTGTTGCCTCCCTATGCTCCTGAGTGGAGTTCAAAGGGAGTTTTGATTTTAACTCGGGTACCTACTCCCAAAAATAAATAAATCACAATCCACGAAACGATTATTGGGAAAATTGCAATTTCGTATTTACGATTTCTAAATATTCTATGTTTTGTACAAAATGTATATTGGGTAGGTACTTACCATCACCAAGATGGCCGTCCGGTATTGAAATAAAATATCAATTCGACTATTTACCTAGTTAAACTTGTGTCCCGCCATTAAATTTGCCTTGAAGTTTCGACTGCAAATTATTATAGTTTAATATGAAGATTAACACACATTAAGTCGCAACTAACGTTGACGTCCATCACAATTCGAAACTTCTCGCCGACTGAAGCGACTCGAGGTGACTGAACAACGAACTTACGCAATGCATTCGGGTTGCGGCCGAAGGAAGGGTTTCGTATAGGTTCGTGTGCAAAAGTCAGCAAGAGTTTTGTTTTGGAGGTCATCATTGTACGAAAACACAAAGAACGCTGATTTCGACCGGCACAGATCGACGCAAAGAATATTGTTTCTATGCAGGAACCCGCTTTCCGGCTTGCGCATTGAAATTTGAAAACATTTTATTTGCGGTGATCGGCGCCAGTCGGAATCAGCATTCTTTGTGTTTCACCTATACCTACATCAGTGTTTCTGTGTCGATACAACAATATTAACAGAACTACACAGGTAGGTAGGTAGATGTAAAAATGCGTCGTCGTAAAATATTATTAACACAAAGCTTTGGTTGTATTTTTTTTTCAAACTTCTCTTAAGTATTATACATTTTTCAATAAAATATTTTGTTAACATTACACTTAAGCTCCATTTTTGACAACCTTCCAAATATTTTTTTATGAATTCAACTAAGTAGAACTTCCATTTTTTTTTACTTTAACAATGTTCGCCAAGGTGTTCAAATCCCCGTAATTACTTGTATTCGACCACCTAATTTGCGGACATACCAATCCAGCCTTCGAAAGGACAGTAGACGACAGTTGTAAGCCCCAAGTGGTTCAAATTTGAAGATATACTCTTAAATTCGAACCCCAATTGACATACTCAATAGTTTTTCTTCTTCCTCTTCTTCAGTTCTCTCTGTATTTATGGAATATTTTGATAAAATCGTCATAGTAGGTACAAGATTAGGTAGGTATATGCCTAGATATCGTTTTTTTTCAATGAATATTTAGGTAGGTACCTGCCTAATTATTTGAAGACGTACCTACCTAAGAGTAAGAACACGTAGAAAGCCGATTTCGATCCGCACCGACCGGCGCAAAGAATGTTACTATGCATTTGAATGGGGGTACCCACAGAGAAAGCAGGAACCCGCTTTCCGACATGCCCATTTAAATGCATTGAAACCATAGACAACAATCTATGAGCCGGTCGGCGCAGGTCGGAATCCGCTTTCTACGTGTTCTTAGCCTAAAGCACGACGGGTATCAGCTACCTAGTAGTCAGATAAAAGATAGGATCAGTTTATTTTAGAAGTATCAACTTATTCACGCGTTGGCAACCCTACTTTAACAAAAAAAAAAAAATTAAACGGAAATTGTACAACGCGGCAATTCCTGATAGCAGTGTTGCCAACGATTTATCGCCATTTCGGCTACTCGGAACGAGAATTGGCGACGACAAAATCTAAAAGGCTCAAAAATTTTCATACTCGGATACTAAATGACCTTTTTTTAGTGAACTTTCACCTCTCCGGATGCCAAAATTTTCAGAATGACCATTTTTTTAAGCTATAGGTACTTGCCTACATTTATTTATTTATTTATTTATTTTATACTTTATGCACATTAAAAATAGTGTATAGACAAGTGGCAATGGCGGGATTATAGCCGTAGCATCTTTTCATTACAAATTTTCAGTTGGGCTACTTTGCATATGAAAAACGGCGACATTAGGCCATGTGTCGTTGGCAACACAGCCGGGTAGGACGAAAAAATAAATATCCCTTTCACGCAACCGTGTTGCCCGATATCATTTTCACCATTCCGCAATCACTAGGTTGCCACGAGGTCTCTTGTTTGCTATACCACGACCTCTCACAGTGACCTCGTGATTTTTCGTATTTCCGTTGTTTTTGTTTTTAAATAGTTATTCCTTTTTATACCTACCTCTGTTCTTTATTGGTACCAAGATGACGCAATGTTTGTCCGTTTGGATTCACATTTTATTCTACCGACTGACTGGTAGAGAATGCTCAAGCATTATAAGTTCCGCCGGCTATACTGATATCTATGTACCTAAGAGTGTCACCTATTTATTTATTCTTTCCAAATTTTGACGCATTTTTAATGTTTTGAAGAAAAGCACGCCAAAAGCATGGGTTTTTGTGACATGTTGAAGATGTCGATGATTGTGAATTTCGGGGATTTGATCAAATATATAGGTAATTGATGGTTGATGAATGACCTTTTTTAAGTTTGTGTTAACAGACAAGTTTTGTAACAAAATTACTCGCCGTTCACTCGACTAAAATACTCTACCAATGATTCAACGATGCGATATATTTTCTGCTCACAGAGTTACTCCTCCATACCTAGTAAGTACTTAATGTATAAAATGTGTGTTTGTGGTGCAATACTAGAACTAGGCAGGTTAGGGTAGATACCAGGTAGGTACTCCTAGCACGAGGTGAAAGCGTGTAAAAATCCGTTACAATATTTTGGAGGTCACAAGAATATGTCCTTGTTTCATGTCGCCTAGTAACTATACAATATTCCTAGATGTAGGTAGGTACCTACCTATAAAACATGACGCAACACACATTCCAAAACTTTTTTCTACATTTTATATCGCAGCACCTTTTATAAATTTAATACATATGTAGGTAGGTACCTACATCTTTTTAATAATATGTCCTATCGGTATGGCAAGTGTCAAGACCAAGATTATGGAAAGCTTATGCGATTAGTGTCGAGACGAAATGTAGGTAGGTAGGTATACCTATCTACTGTTTTTGGTGTGTGTTGCCCATTCTCCTGCAGGTATGGGTGTAAGTCCTGGCACCTGACCAAAGCCCATCAGGCACAAAAAGTCTCCTCTTTCGAAACGAAGTGCCTCAGGAATCAGGATAGTTTTGTCCTACCTGTCATATATCCTACCGATCAAGCCTGACTATTCAAATCAACAACGTAAAGCAAGACGGTTATCAGCTAATATAATACCTACCTAATATAGGTATAAGTACCTACCTGCTTCAACCATTCAAACCAGTTTTCTTGCAGCTTTGAGTGAGTTGTCGCTATCTCTTTCACACGTCCCTCACATTGTGAGTACCTAGTCACGCGGCTTCGGCCTGGCACTCCCCCGTACGAACCACTCCCACTCATCTACCTACCTATCTGCTATCTTCACGCGCAATTTATCAAATAATAATATAGGTAGGTACTATTTCTTTAACTGAATCTGAAACTGGTAACTTAATTTCATTTAACTTCATAGAATATCGGCAAGACCTCTAGAACTAGAAATACAATTCATCAGCCTTCTTCACCGAGTATCTATAAGATTAGAAGCTTTTGATTGGGAGTAGGTAGGTATAGATAATGTAGGTAGGTACTTACCTACCGTGATTCTATTAGGTGTGAGTCACTGATTCTGGATCCAACCAAAGAAAGTGTTTCGGTGAAGGTTATTTTCATCAGATATTTTACGGATGGATCGAATATAACCCATATTAAGAGGCACATTACAGGCACAGGCACATGTATTACATTACATACTTCATGTAATCCTACACCCACCAAATCATAGCGGAGAATAACCTTATGCTACATTTACACGCTTGCCATGGTTTGGCAAAACACCACAAACACCAACGTGTAAATGGGGTGTTTGCCGTGGCTTGTGTGAGCTTGCCAACGCTTGCCCAGATCTGGGAAAGTGTCGATTTTTCGACACAGATCAAAGGAATTTGCGGCAAATGTATTAAAATACCGACGCGCACGCCAACGTATAAATGGCGTCCAAGCGTTTGTGAAGGCTTGCCAAGCCATGGCAAGCGTGTAAATATAGCATTACAAGTGAACTTTCAGTTTCAAAACGGAGCAAATTAATAGGTAGGCCTATATACCCATGCATGAACATTGGCAATTATTAATGGCATTAGAATAAACAGTTTTAGGGAATTAGAGACGATTGCAAGATTTTAAGAGGTGTAAAATTCGCAATTAAAAATAATTTGCTGTTTGGGTTTTAATATCTACCTAATAAAAATTTAAGAATTCAGTGTGGAGAAAAAATATTCATCTGGGGATTAGTTGCAAAATAATGTTCACTTGAGGAGATATTGGGGATTTGCGAATAAAAAAAGGATAGAAATATCATTTTATACTTTTTGTTACCGTCAGTCGTCATCCTCACTCTTATAGGTAAGTCATATACCTACCTACCTATCTATAATAGTTAGTATATTTTATTATTTTATTACTTGTACGTTGACTTATTTCGTTCAGGTTGTGGCGAAAATCAGAATATTATAAGAAAACTTGAAAAATGACTCTAAAACGTATCGCACGCCCCTGTGTTCGGCGCAGCCAAAGGAGAAAAAAAATATCATATACCTATCGGAGCAAAATCTTTCTGTACCTACACAATCGAAACATGATCCTTCGACTTCCAAAAAAAATCTAGATACCTACCTACCTATTTGTAGATAGATAGGTAGGTACTTACCTACTTAATAAATAAAAATATGTTTTTTTCATGCAAAACGCCTGGTGGTAGGTAGGTATAAGTACCTAAGTACATAGGTACATATGCGTATGTGTAATGTAGCAAATACCTACGTTTGGAGGGGGCAGGTAGGATTATTTTTTGTTGCGGATAATTTAGTAGGGTCGGTATCCTGTATATAAATTGGTATCCTGCTCCTCTCAAGCCCGCTCCCTGCGGGAATCCCTTTTGTGATTGGTTCTGACCCTAACTGGCTTATATACCTCTTCCGCAGGTACTCTCTGCCTACCTGATGCACTATGTATACCAGATGAGAATAAATGTATGTCTACAAAGGCAGGGTGATAAAAAAGACAGATGTTTTAACCTAAGGTATCTATCTACCTATATTATCTATATACATATTTGGGCAGACTCATACGGAGCTGTCAAACGCTTGACAAAGGTATGGCCGCCATTTTCAATCGTAGTATCTACTCGTAAACATAGTAGGAAAGTACTAGTACTAGTAGGTAGGTACCTACCTATATTCTATTGGAACAATTTGGTACCACAAAATTAATCATAATAGGTATCTATTCCTATAGCATTAAAACAAATCATTCAGATTATGTACCTATCTACCTATCCTTAAAATACATTAAAAAGTAAATTCCTAATATTAAAACCAATAAATAACTGTGTAATACAATTATGAAATTTAACAGCATGCCATAAAACAATACAGCATCAAAAATATTAATTAAGCTTTAATGCGACGATACTTACCTAGACATGTAAAACGAAAAAACAAGATGTTAAAATTTCATAAGGACAATCAAAGAACTTCGGGCGAAAAGTTAATTACGAGTTACTAGTAAAAGTAAGTGTTAAAAATTAGGCGAAAAAAGTTTGGAAATATGTTGGCCGTGTTCTTGTAAATACAAGTTGCAATATTTCGACTACACCAAACTCACACAATCAAAAGCAAGCTCCGTGTAGTTGTGAAGGCGGACCTTACAGTCGTAAGTTAGAACAGCAGCACCCGTATACATATCAATTTGTTGAAGAGAGATGACAACACGTTTGATCGTTCGCAGCCAACACACTGTTGGTATTGCTTGCGAGTTGGTACTGGGTGACTAAAAACACATTGACGTATAATTATTATTTTAGTTTTTTTTTAATTTTTGTAGAAACTAATACTCAAATGTATCTATACAAAGTTGCTCGATTTTCTAATGAAAATAGCAAATAAATAAGATATTTTGGGTAATTCCATGAAAAAGTATACCTACCATAATTAAAAAAATATATTTCTGTTTTTGATGGTAGAAAGAATTTTAGTAAGGTGGCATCACTGTAATACTTTTAGTTTTTCACTATGGCAACTCTATTTCGTTTTTGTATTATGGTAATAGCGTTGTTCAGTACCTACGACAGTGGAGGAATTACAGCGCAGTGTTCAAGTATTACGTAACGCAATATGGGGGGGGGGGGGGGGGTTTCTTGTAAAACGTTACTATTGTATTACCGGCGACAAAGGTATTTAGTGAATTTCCAGTAGGTAATAATCGTGATTTGAGGCATACATAGTTGTAATATGTACCTACGTTAGGCAACGTTTAGAGAATGGAAGGAGTGTAACAAAAGAGCGTTACGGTGCATCTCGGGGGGGGGGGGGGGGGGTCAATAATGTAAAAAAATGCGTTACGTAATATTTGAACGATTCCTAACTGGGAGCAACCATTACCACCACTGGTGACCTCGGGGCTGAACTCCCGATACGTATCGGTATGGCAAGTGGCGCCTTCAACAACATGACCAAGATATGGAAGGCGTCGGCGTTTAGTGTCGAGACGAAATGTAAACTGTTTGATGCGTGTGTGTTGCCCATTCTCCTGTAAGTATGGGTGTGAGTCCTGGCACCTGACTTTGGCCCAGGCACAAAAAGTATCTGCATTTGAAACGAAGTGCCTCAGGAGAATTTAGGTTATAAGATGGTACCACCGCATCTCGAACGACGCTATACACCGGCGCACCCAGCGTGAGCCCATCACCTCTACTATTATGTGGAGGAGATGGACTTGGCTGGGACATGTGTTAAGGATGCCGAATGACAGTTGGCCGAGGAGATCGCTGTTCTTCCTCCCATCAGGATCACGAGGAAGACCCTCTCATACTGTGTTCCGCTCCTTCGAAGCAGAGCTGAGGAATCTGGACATGGTGTGGGAGGAGGTCATTAACGTTGCGCAAGATCGAGCGCAATGGAGAGCTCTTGTTGCCTCCCTATGTCCCTGAGTGGGGTCTTAAGGGAGTTTGGATTATGGTAATACTGACGTTTTCAAGATGGCGTCGTAAACAAGAGCAGTTGGTATGTTTTGTGGTGAATTTTTAGTTAAATTTTCACAGTAGGTAAGTATTTTTTTTTTATTATTTTTTAATCCAAAAGAAAAATATAAATATATGTAATGGAATATATTGCCTCACTAGACCTAAGCCTGTTCCGAGACAATACTAATAAAGATAGTAAAATAATGTTCAAAAATGTCGCTGAGGAGTACCTACATCTCCAGCAAGAAAAAACAAAATATAAAGTTCTTTTTTTTTAAAAAAAAAAGAATAAGGTATAAGGATTAAAAAAGCAAAAAAAAAAAACAAAAAAGCAAAAGAGAGAAAACGCAAAATAATATAACGTTATCAGTTTCGTCAAGTCAAGTCGTGCTATGTATGTAGGTATTTGGTTAGACTGTGTCTGTGATCAGTATCACGATTCTATGTCACTTGAGAATCTCAGATTCCAATCTGCCCCTTTCTAAGAGCCACTTTGTGACAATTTTGTTTAAGTTGGACCCGTTTGGTGATATAACATCTATAATACCAGGCATAATTTTCATTTTGCATGCCCTATCCATTTGTCATGTATCCATCACACCAAAAATTTGGAATTTGATTAGTGTTATTATTTATGGTTTTTGTTGTGATTTATACTTTGATTTAAGTTTTGAGGAATATACTTGCATTTTATAAATTTTTAGGAGTTTACCAGTTTGTGTAGTGTGTTTGATTTGTTTTTTAACATGTAATAGACGTTTTTGTCGCCGTATATTGTATTAAATAAATAAATAAATAAATAAATAATTTTGTTGTATATTCGTGGCCCCAGAAAGGTGAGGAATCTTTGAGCAAATGTCTTTACTATTATATTGTACCTACCCAATGTTTTGTTACACATTGCTACGTTTAGTAACAACTTATGGATAAATAGTCTTATGAAATAATCGTGGTAATAAGAGATTTTAAACGAGTAAGATTATATCTGGCTGTAGTGTCAGTCACAAGATGAGTAGTTTTTTTCTCTCTAACTTTGGTAAAACTTGTTCTGCATTATGAAAAAAATATTTTTTCCTATTTGACATAACACTTACCTACCTACTTCATGCCAACATCAAAAATTGCTTAATTTTATTCAAAAATTGCTCTAAAAACTGCTTAAATATGTTTTGTAACTGTGTCAATCACATTGTAGAGTCGGTCTCGAAACAGGTAGGGTCGGTCACGGTCGGTATCATCTTGAAGCAAGCTTTTTTTTTTCTCTTGTAGATGTCCAAAACATAAGCAGAAAGAAAGAGAACGCAGAGAGAGAGATTAAAAGCCAGTGGATTATTTGAAGAATTCAAAAATAAAAAAGAATTGTGTCATACCAACAGCATCTTGTTGGTATTTAAAATGTGCTGGATGTAAATATATGATGTAATCTAAATTAGTAGAAGCAGTTTTATGTACCGAAAGAGATAATGAAGTTAACTGGCTTGAATGGAAAGAAGAAAATGGACGTCTGAGCAAAGTTTCAGTGAAGGGCAAAATGTCGATGCTTTGTGAGCATATATTGAAAATGACTCCCACTTTTATAGAACATAGTTATGTAAAAGAAATCAAGCACAGTCTTACAATAACGACCGAATAGAGAGTATGAAACCTGGATGCAATTTTGCCCTTCTGCAGGTCGATTTTGCAGAAAACTACACAATGACATGCGTATCTCAGGATGAGATTCAGTCATATCATTGGGGGCAACCGCAAGTCTCACTATTCACTGTATCTATGTGGTATCATCAACAACAGCACGCTTCTGTGATAGTATCAGACAATATTCAACATAATAAAGACACAGTGTTACCTTTTATTGACAGAATATTACAAGAAATACCAAAGGGTATCAAAGAAGTACGCATTTGGTCAGATGGTCCAGCATCACAATTTAAGAACAGATTCATAGCTAATGCTCTTCCTATTCTGGAAAAACACCATAATTTGAAAATTACTTGGAATTTTTTCGCCACATCACATGGAAAAGGGCCAGTGGATGAAATTGGAGGTGCCCTTAAGCGTCAGGTACGAAATTCTGTAATGAGGAGAGAGAAAATCGTATCAAATGCACATACATTCGCTGATGCTGTTAGTGAGCACTCCAAGGTACAAGTAATTTTGATGAGTAACGAGGAGTTCAACAACGTTCAAGAAAAGCTAGCATTAAGTACGGTTCTGGAAAAGGCTGCAGCCATTAAGGATAGGTATAAAGAAAATGTACAAGATATACGTGAATAGTTTTAATATTGTTAAAGTCCTCCAATTGTCTTGCCTTCAAAAAACAACTTATGAAGAAGTTTATTATGACGAATCAGAAGATGATAATGATAATCAAATACTTGATAATGCACCAGATGAGAAGGAAAATGATGCCCCCCCCCCATCAATATGCAATATTTCAGGTTCAGAACTGACTACTAATAACATACAGAATGGTGTACTGGCACAGTTTGCTACAAAAAATAAACGTCAAATTTATCGTTGTCACTATTTGTCAGAGTGGTGTCGATGAAGAGGGCGAAGTTAAGATTATGAGCCTGAAAGTAGCGAATAATGATGCTTCTTTGTTTAGAGCTGACGAGGGTGACATATCTTACGTGGCTTTTGAAGACATAGTAGAGATATTAGGGGGCGTTCAAGTATTACGTAACGCAATTTGGGGGGGAGGGGGGGTCTTGCAAAACGTTACTGTGCGTTACGAGGGCGGGAGGGGGGGTTTGAACAACTCGTTACGTAACGGTATTTTAAAAAAAATAAAATAAAACTTAAATAAAAAAAATTGGGAAATAAATCTTCCAAGTAGGGCAATCCTTTTCGTTTATGTTTTACGGGGAATCCCTCGATTGTACTGTACGTCATTTTTATTTTGTTCTCCGATGTTAAAGCTTTTGGTGGAAACACGTAGAATGCCGAATCCGACCCGCGCCGGCCGGCGCAAAGAATGTTTCTATGCAGTTGAATGGGGATACGCACAGCAAAAGCAGAAACCTGCTTTCCGGTATGCCCATTTAAATGCATTGAAACCATAGACAACATTCTTTGCGCCGGTCGGAATCGGCTTTCTACGTGTTTTCACCCTAAGCGTAAGAATTTTTCGCTCTGCGAAAAAAGGAACCTTTTTCTTTTAAGTCTTACGGGGAGTCCCTCGACTGCATTGTATGTAATTTTTTATTTCGCCCTCCCTAGCAAATCTTTTATTTTTTACGGGGAATCCCTCGACTGTATTATACTTACGTCATTTTTATTTTATTTTCGTTGTCAGCATTCGTTAGTGGTCAAAAGGGGGGATTTACATCATCAACTGGACTTGCCAACGCAGCTATGCCAAAATTTGGAAAACAGCAAAAGAAAAAATAAAGATAAATTTATGGAACATATAAATAGTATTTTTTTTTCTCCGAAGTTAGCAAAGGAACCCTTTGAAACCCTTTTATTTTTTTACGAGAGTTCAGTAAAAAAATAGTCTCTTGGGTGTTACGTAACATTTAGGGGGGGGGGGGGGAGGGGGGGTACAGAAAAACGTTACGGCGCGTTACATGGGGGGGAGGGGGGGTCAAAAATCTTCAAAAATTGCGTTACGTAATACTTGAACGCCCCCTTACCTAATCCTAGTCTGATCTTTAAGGGCAAAAGAATCTTTTACAAGTTTCCCAAAACACTGGACGTATTAGAAAAACATTAAGTATGTACCTACTCGATCAATATTTTATTTTGTTGTTTAAAAAAGTTAAGTTTTCATTAAATTAATTATGTTATTCATGTTTATTAGGATGTTAAGATTCCTATTATTTTTTAATTTTATAAATTGCTTTTTTATTTTTATTATTGTACCTACTCAAAAATAAAATTTTAGTTCATTTTATATCTTTAAAATGGTTTTAAAGTTCCTAACGTGTGTTATGTAATATTAGTTTCTAAGTTTTCTTTAAAAACACAACTATTTTGCCATACAAAGTGACGGTAGTGTCGGTCACGTTTTACTTTGTAGTGTCAGTCACGAATTATTTTTCGAATAAATATTATTACCTACCTATTAAATACTAAGGCTCTTTATTTTACCATTTTCCAATAATTTAATTTGTGTAATTTGTCTCCAGACACAAATTTAAATTTAAAAGCCTGCACAGAGGAGAATATTCCAAGTTTAATAACACTCTCGAACAGAGCTTCCTTTTGGATATAGTGTCAGTCACATTTGCATTTTGCGAAATAAATCATATATCATACAGAATATGAGACATTTTTACTACAGAGGGAAAAATGTAGAGTCAACCCTATAACTATATAGTTTAACTTAAATAACCGTTAACATATTAATATTCATAATATGACGCAAAATAAAACAAAATTTGGGTCAAATGTAGAGTCAGTCATATATGGAATCACCCATTACTATATTTTGGAAAAAATCCAAGAAAAGGCATCATTTTTATGTAATGATGATTGATAGAAAATAATATCTTTGTTGTAAATGGTTAATTTGGATCACTACCGACTTTCGACTTTGGGGACGTCCATTAATCACGTGATGTTTTTTTTTTGCAACTTTTTAGACCCCCCCTCCCCCTTGGTGATATTTGGTGATGTTTCAGAATACCCCCCTTTCCCCGAAAATCACGTGTACTTTTATACCTAATTTACGTCAATTTTTTAAATGAAAGTGCAACTGATTTTCTTTAAACTCATCAGAAAAAATAAATGCACGTGATTAGAAAATCACGTGCATTTATTAGACTAGACTATTTATTCACTAGACCCCCCTCCTCTCCTTACGTGATCTTTCGTGATTTTTTCCAGACCCCCCCCCCCCCGTCCCCCTTTTGGGCTCACGTGATTAATGAACGCCCCTATTCTTCTCGTGTTGATTCGAAGGACGGCTTAATACGATCATTTTTCACAAGTTTCCCCTTAGGCTAAAAAATAATACGCCCCGGTTCGCAAAATGCCCCACCCCTCTAAAACGTATACGGGGAGTATTACGAAGCAGTGCTTTTACGTGTGGGTGACCCTCAGTGTTCCGCTGGCATGTGAGGAGGAACGACGCTTGGCCGTTTATTTGTAGCCAAAAAATTTCAAAATATTGTTTTTTTTGTGTTCGGACAATTTGCGGTAAGTTTCATACAAATTCATATTGTTAAATAGTTTACTTTTTAATGTGGAATGAACTTGTTGTGTGGTATAATACATTAAATTGCCTTTGTTTTCGAAAAGTTGCTGAACGACATAACCTCAAAATATTATCACATTGGTGGTGGAGCGTTTTGAGGAGAAAATTTCCTAAAATGTCCCATCGGCTTGTATGCAAAACGCTTCTATACGTACATTGTATTAAGATGGATTATGTTGTGTATTGTTTACAGATGTTGGGAGGATATCAAAAAACGACCCTTTGGGCCGTGGGCGCCCGCAGAAAATTTCCTAGGGGGGGGGGGGGGCATAATATTTTTAGTACCTACTTAATGTTAGTACGTAGAACCAGTACGCAGCCCTGTCTGACTCCCGTGGTGATCCTGAAAGCTTCAGTAGGACCACCTGGCGTTTTGACGCTACACTCGGAGTCTTCATACAGGGACTGCATCATTTTTACTATCTTCGGAGGTAAACCGTACGGAGCTAAAATTTTCCATATCGATGGTCTATGTGGGCTGTCGAAGGCCTTTTCAAAATCTATGAAGCAACAAGCGACTGGAGAGTTTAACTCTTTACACTGCTGAAAGATGCACCTGGCACAGAAAATTGGGTCCGTGCAGGACCTTCCAGGTACAAAGCCGCATTGTTGCTCTCTCAGGACAGCCATGAGAGGCCCCCGAACGCTGTGTAGTAATATCTGAGATAATACCTTACCGGGAACACTCAGTAGAGTAATTCCACGATAGTTTCCGCATTCAAGGGGGTCCCCCTTTTTAAATATTGCGACGATGGATCCATTCCGCCAATCTTTTGGGCACCTCTCCTCTTCCCATGCCATTTTAAATATATCAAGAAGTGGTTGGCCAAGGGTATCTATGCCTTGTTTGAGGAGCTCTGCGTGGATTCCATCGTCTCCTCGTGCTTTGTTATTCTTAAGTCTCATCACGGCCAGCATCGTCTCACTGTATGTCGGCGGGTCCTCACATATCCCAGTTGCCTGAGGTATATTCAGAGCAGCCAACTCCTCCTCAAAGTTGTAAGGTGAGGAGGGCTTGGGGCGGTTCAATATTGACTCAAAGTACTCCCTCCATCTCCCTTTAATCAGTTCGGGTGCAGTGACAGTGGCACGAGTGATTTCGAAAAGTGTCCTTGAGTCGTTTCCGAGTGTAGCAGATTGCGCTCGCCGTATCTGAGAGTCCAGGTGTCTTCTCTTATCTGTTCGCACATAGTGCTTCACCTTGCAGCTCAGCTCTCCATAATCTCCCGCCAACTTGGCAGCAACAAGCTCCCCGCCCGCCCTCAAAGTGCGGACATTCAGGGTCCCGATTTTCAAGCTCTTGTTCCTAAAGCAAGCCGTGGTCAACACAGGGGGACATTAGCGTCCGAGGCATAATTTTGTTGCCTTTTCTGACCATGTGAGTTTAAGGGCGTGAGGTGGTCAACCCCACGGCCCCGATCAGATTTTTCGATTACCTGCCTCTTACAGGATGCTTGAAAAAACAGCAAAAGAACAGAGTTTCTATGCCCCGTGCCGTGGGGCCGTCGGTCGGCTTAGAATAGCATTTTAGCGAATTTTTAGGTCAGTTCTTAGAATTTAAATAATAACAGTAGGATGGGTGGCCGAAATTATGAATAGGTACCTAATAGCTCAAAACATACAGTGATGTAACATAATTAGTATAGAAAATAATTAATTACCCAGTAAAACGAAATCAATATCAGCAAAGTTACTTTCTGTTTATATTCTCTTTATTTTAATGTTTTTTTTCTCTAGTATTGTCTATTTTTTTTAATCGATCAGTCCAGGGGGGGGGGGGGCAAGTGCCCCCCTTTGCCCCTACCTTCGGGCGCCCATGATCGGGCGTCGTGGAGCTCAGAAAACCTTGAAGAAGCCATGAAGAAAGTGGAAAATAAAGAAATGGCGTATTAGGCATCAATCGTGTCTTAAAATGCCCCACTCGACAAAAAAAACAATATATTTTTTTAAACACTAAACTTATGTTGGTCGTATTATAATTATTTGAAGCTAAAATTGTACCTGTGGTATCAAAGTTTTTTTCTGAATAAATGTTTTTCAGTTTTTGTAAATCTGTATTTTTTTATTGAATTTAAAAAAAAGTGGGGCGTATTCGGTGGTTTTACCCTATGGTTTTTTTTAATGACTGTTTTAATGAATCTTGTAGTTTTTTACATTGATGGGTAAATATAATAAACATCGGAGACTATTATGTACAAGGATCATTATGCCCTCGAATGAAGCGAAAAATATTTATCTGGATTGAAAATAAAAGAATTCCGTCCATATAGTCCCTGCTCGACCCTGCTGATACGGCGAGATGGGTAATTTTATTTTGGTCCACCCGATACCACCTATACCTATTCCTCTCGCTCTGTAGGGGCGCGGGGTTATTTCAACATGGCAACATACTCTTGCTTTTGCCTCGAATATTCGCGTCGCAATATCGCATTATTCTCAGTACTCCGAGATTTTCGTGTTGCAGAGGTCGTCGGCTGGCTATTGTGTTTCCTGTTTTTGGAATTTCTTGCTTTTAAAACGTGTTTTGTTGTATCAAAGTTTTGATTAATTAAATTTATCAAAAGGCGCAAAATGAGGGTGAGTGATTGAATTTTTTAACGATTCTTTATATTTAAAAAAAAATCATTGTTAATGCGTAAATTATTATGTATAGGTACCTGCCCAGATAATTATTGATATTTGAAATTGAGTCCCTTGTATAAAATATGGCTTTTAAATTAGTGATTATCATCTTTCTCCTTGATTTGTTATCGCAGCTTCGGATTGTTTTGTGCCGTCGAACAAAAAAACAAATTTAGGTTATGTAGTTTCTAGAAGAAAGTAAATTCCCGCGCATCCTCCGTTTTAGTATTGTTTAAACGTGCTTGTGCCGTAGTGATAAAGAACCGACAATTCTTTATCCATATGGGTCACTAAAAAAACGACTAATCGATAGGTATTTTTAAACTGAAAATATCGATTATTTAATCAAAAAAAATATCGATATTTATGCTGCTCATATTTTCTAGCGTGCCGCCGCCATTTTGATAATATTATGTTATATCCTCATGGTCGAAGCGTTCTTTTCTCAAATTATGCTTATTTTCAGTTAAATTCACTATAAAAGAATAATCCAACAACCAGTTTATCACCTAACTATTTTTGTTTGTTGAGAATATAATAATGATCCAGTTTGTTTCTTACTTGAAAAAAAATCATTATCACGTAAATTTATATTGGGTTTTCTTCTTTGATTCCAAATTGATTTTTTTTTATTTCGAATAATATTCAAAATAAGATAGGTAGGTACCTACCTATTTAAAAAAAACTGAATTGACAAAAGTTATTTAGTATTTATTAGTAATTTATTTAGGTATATCATTTTTCTTTTCAGATCCAGAATTTGACAATGGCGATATGCAAAACGAGGCTAACAGCAGCGCTTAGCATTGAATATCTAGGTAGGTACCTACATTTCACCTTTAGGCAATGTGCCGGTTGACTTCATATTAACTGGCACTGCATACACTTGCTTACTATACAAATCAAGCTGGTTTTTTGACAAGAGCTTATGTTCCAAGACTCTGGTACGAATTCTCCATTGTCCTCCAATCCAACAGTCCAAGATTTCATTTTATAAATGTCGAATCTTATTGAATATACCACAACTAGGATCTGTTTTACATATTATTATGAATTGACCCTTTTTAGGAATTATAAAGACGTAGGTATGTGTCGGTATTTTGCTGTTAGGTATACATAGTCTATCAGTTAGATTATTTGTAATACTAAGCCCAGGCCCCCCACATTATTTCCTGGGCCCCGTTGCTAAAAGTCATAATGCCCCCCCCCCCCTCTCACTACCAAAAAAGATTTTTCGAGCCTTTTTTCCAATATACATACATTTTTTAACTTTTATTAAGAATATTTTAGGTAATTTTTTTGCACCTTGAGTTACATTATTGGAGTTTTAGTAAGGATCCTTCATTTTTTTGAAAATATAATATAGCCTTTGTTCAGCGCGGATAGTGTAGCTTCCCAACAGTGAAGGATTTTTTTCAAATCGGTTCAGTAGTTTCGGAGCAAACAATCAAACCCTTCCTCTTTAAATATTAGTATAAAAAGTGGACGGCTCATTTTTTCTTACTCTTCGTGAATAACCTTGGTGGTGGTTTTGTTACTCACAGCTGTTGTAGATTCAGACACGTTTTGTACCCAACGCACTGCAAATCCAATGAACCAATTTATATTACTCTGATGTAATATTTCATTGAATCATTGATACACATAAATCTAGTCCTAGTGATTTTATTTTGGTTTCATTTCTATGATTTATTAAAAATGTTCTACTTTTTAATTTATTCCCCCGTCTTTGCGGCCCCCTTGGCCCACGGGCCCCGTTGCCGTAGCATCGGTAGCACCGGGCATGTGGGGGCCCTGACTAAGCCACTAAGCCAGCCTTCGAAATAAGAGTAGATGATGGTCGTAAGCCCGTAGTCGTTTGTTCCATTTAAAAATCGAACATCAGTTCAGTAATGAATTGTTAGAAGTCATTAGTTGTTACATTTTCATTATTTGTATTGTTCTGTAAATTGTCCATCTAGGTAAGTTCTTATTGTCATTAATTGTAGGTACATTTTACATTAATTATTATACATTGCATTTTCAGATGGAAGATTCCTTCAAGGAGATATTTCTTCTGCAATGCTGTGTGTTTGACCTTATGGAAAGTCCTGCCTAGGAACATGTGAATGCGCTTTACTGTTCAACAAAATGTCTTTTGGGGTGAGATTATTATATATAGGTAGGTACTTTGAAAATGTATTTTGCTACAAGTTGTTTACATTGATAGGTAAATAAAATAAAAATAGAAGACAATGTATATAGGTAAAGATCATTATACCCTCGAATGAAGCGATAAATATTTGTCTGGATTGGAAATAAAAGAAGTCCGTCCGTAGTCCCTGCTCGTCCCCGCTGGGAAACGGAGGGATGGGTAATGATAACACTTTTTTAAAAAGTAAAGCTTATTTTGGTTCACCCGATATATTCCTCTCGCTCCGTAGCCGGACGCGGGGTTATTTCAACATTTCACCCTTTACTCTGGCTGACGCCTCAATCCTCGCGTCGCATTATTGTCAGTACTCCGAGATTTTCATATTGGAGAGGTCGTGCAACCTGCGTATGGTGGTTCGAATTTCTTACTTTTAAAACGTCTTCTGTTGT
Organism: Mystacides longicornis; assembly: GCA_963576905.1. NCBI lineage: Eukaryota > Metazoa > Arthropoda > Insecta > Trichoptera > Leptoceridae > Mystacides > Mystacides longicornis. The sequence goes on along the minus strand of OY756429.1, from coordinate 31,426,923 downwards.
ATCAAAGATTTGATTAATCAAATGAGGGTGAGTGATTAATTTTTTTAACGATTCTTTGTATTTTTGAAAAAAATATCTTAAATCATTTTTCTCCTTGATTTGGTATCGCGGCTTCGGATTGTTTTGTGCGGTCGAATAAAAAACGATAATGTTGCATCATCTTTGAACTTTGAACTCCACATTACCACGTGATTCTAATATAACAAAAATATATGATGAATTTAGATGACTACCTAGTTACAAATCGCTATTCCCGTATTGATGTGGACCCCGAATTTTTCGAATATAGGTTATGTAGTTTCTAGAAGAAAATTAAATCCCGCGCATCCGCCGTTTTGTTTAAACCTGCATGTCATTGTGCCGTAGTGATAAAGCACCAACAATTTTTATCCAAATGGATTGAACGTCTCTCAAATACGACTAATCGATATTTTAAAACTGAAACTATCGAATATTTAGTCAAAAAAATATCGATATTTCTACTGTGCCGCCGCCATTTTGATATTTTGTATCCTCGTGGTCTGAGCGTTCCCTTTTCTCAAATTAGGTTTACTTTCAGTTAAATACACTATAAAAGAATAATCCATCAACCAGTTTATCACCTAACTATTTTTGTATTTATTTTTTGTTTGTTGAGAATAAAAAATGATCCAGTTTGTTTCTTACTTGAAAAAAAAATCATTATCACGTAAATTTATATTGGGTTTTCTTTGAATCCAAATTGATTTTTTTATTTCGAATGATATTCAAAATAAGATACCTAGGTACCTATTAAAAAAAACCTATTTGAAAGAGTTATTTAGTATTTATTAGTAATTTATTTATAACATTTTTCTTTTCAGATCCAGAATTTGACAATGGCGATATGCAAAACGAGGCTAACAGCAGCGCACATTGAATATCTACCTACATTTGACAATGTGCCGGTTGACACTATGTTGCTTACTATACAAATCAAGCTGGTTAGGGCAAGAGGGCCTTCTTTTGGAATGTTTTTTGTCAAGAGATTACGTTCCATGACTGTGGTACAGATTCTCCATTGTCCTCCAATCCAACAGTTCAAGATTTCATATTATAAATTGTGGTGTTGGGTTGCAGAGCCCTCTTATAGTAAGGACGGCGAAAGGGAGGACACGGCAGGCGCGCAGAAGTTGCTACTGAGAGCTGTCCGTACGAGGAGCTCGCGGAGGTTTGTAAAGTTTCGGTTTAAGTCTCATCACATAAATGTCAAATCTTATTGAATATACCACAACACATTATTATGAATTGACCCCTTGTTAGGAATTATGAAGACGTAGGTATGTGTCAGTATTTTGCTGTTAGGTATACATAGTCCACAAGGGCGTAAAAAATGTAGGCAACTGCAGAGCAACCAAAGTTCTAAGACCGTGATTTGCCGTTAAATCCTAAAAAAATCTTCATACTCTTGACTATACTTAAAATTCATATATTTCTCATCCTCTATAATATAGGATATACGGAAAATAGCCTATGACTGGGTTCAATTGCCCCTCCCTAGGCCTCGGGCTGGCGACGCCCTTGATAGTCCATCAGTTAGATTATTTGTAATGTTCTGTAAATTGTGGTAAGTTTTTATTGTCATTTATTATAGATGCATTCCGTTTTCAGATGGAAGATTCCTTCAAGGAGATATTTCTTCTGCAATGCTGTGTGTTTGACCTTATGGAAAGTCCTGCCTAGGAACATGTGAATGCGCTTTACTGTTTGGGGTGAGTTTATTATATATAGGTAGGTACTTTGAACCTATATTTTGCTACAAGTTGTCCCAAGTGAGGGGATACAAATAATGGGAATCTTATGAGGATCGCTACACATTACCACCATGCATTTATTATGCAGTGGCAGATGATACAATTGAATAAATATGGGGAATCACTTGATGAGATCAGTAAGGTGACACCTAGGGCTATAAAGAGTATGTAAAAATATTGATGCACAGCTGTATCTCCAAGATAGGAAGAAGAAAAAAGCTGATAACTATCCCTTGTATACTTCTTTATTTTTTCATTTGTTTTCCAGAATAAAATGTTGCTGATCTAAGACCCCTGTGAATTTTCAAGAAGCCATTGATGTTTGGGGCTTTGCACCAGTATGTTGGTAAAGAACCTGTACTCCTTGTTAATGAGGATTGTTTTACCTGATCTGGTTATCGTCAGAAGATGAGGTACGTATATGAAAGGGCATATATTATTACATTTATATAACAGCATTGGAGAGAAATGGACACAATACTAATCTATATTATTTTCTTTTCTAATTCCAAATTATTTTGATAACAAAAAAGATGTTTGCATTGTTCTTATAGTGCATGGGTCGGCAACCTTTTGTTGTAAAAGGGCCAAATATTTTTCATGGGGATCAGTGCGGGCCGCACTTGCAGTAGGTCGTCATATCCCTAGAATAACAACATATCTATATTTGTAGTCTCCGTTTTTTTGTGAGTAAAATCAAACTCAATTTATATGATTTCAAGTACTTTTATAGATTGCTAATAATTATGTTATACAATAATTTATTTTGAAAACAATAATATTGAAAAAAAGTAAACATATTTAAAAAAAAAATCGTTTCAATGAAAAACTGCTTATCTACAGATACTTCGTTATTCTAGGGATATGACGAGGTGTACCTACAATATTTATGTACAAATATTTTAGTTTTAAAAATAAAACTTAATTAATTTAGTTTTGTGCTCAATATCATAATGTCATGGGTCATAATGTATCATAATGTCGCTTCAGATTATATTCCTTTAGGGGGCGTTCAAGTATTACGTAACGCAATTTGGGGGGGAGGGGGGGTCTTACAAAACGTTACTGTGCGTTACGAAGGTGGGAGGGGGGGGTTGAACAACTCGTTACGTAACGGTATTTTTTTTTCTTAAATAAAAAAAAATGGGAAATAAATCTTCCAAGTTGGGCACCCTTTTCGTTTATGTTTTACGGGAAGTCCCTCGATTGTACTGTACATCATTTTTTTTCTCCGAAATTAGCAAAGGAACCCTTTTCGACAATGTTTTACGGGAAGTCCCTCGATTGTACCGTACATCATTTTTATTTTGTTCTCCGATGTTAAAGCTTTTGGTGGAAACACGTAGAATGCCGAATCCGACCGGCGCAAAGAATGTTTCTATGCAGTTGAATGGGGATACGCACAGCAAAAGCAGAAACCTGCTTTCCGGCATGCCCATTTAAATGCATTGAAACCATAGACAACATTCTTTGCGCCGGTCGGAATCGGCTTTCTACGTGTTTTCACCCTAAGCGTAAGAATTTTTCGCTCTGCGAAAAAAGGAACCTTTTTCGTTTAAGTCTTACGGGGAGTCCCTCGACTGCATTGTATGTAATTTTCATTTCGCCCTCCCAAGTTAGCAAATCTTTTATTTTTTACGGGGAATCCCTCGACTGTATTATACTTATGTCATTTTTATTTTATTTTCGTTGTCAGCATTCGTTAGTGGTCAAAAGGGGGGATTTACATCATCAACTGGACTTGCCAACGCAGCTATGCCAAAATTTGGAAAACAGCAAAAGAAAAAATAAAGATAAATTTATGGAACATATAAATAGTATTTTTTTTTCTCCGAAGTTAGCAAAGGAACCCTTTGAAACCCTTTTATTTTTTTACGAGAGTTCAGTAAAAAAATAGTCTCTTGGGTGTTACGTAACATTTAGGTGGGGGGAGGGGGGTACAGAAAAACGTTATGGCGCGTTACATGGGGGGAGGGGGGGTCAAAAATCTTCAAAAATTGCGTTACGTAATACTTGAACGCCCCCTTACTACGGAAATACTCTTTTGTCAGATTGAACATAGTGGTTTTTCTTTAAATTCCATAAAAAAATATAAATTTATGCGTTGCGGTAAGAATCTTGCGGGTTGCACCAAGATGTCTCGCGGGCCGCAGGTTGCCGACCCATGTTATAGTGTATCACATGCTGTCTCCACCAGGATACTTCCTCTCCCACATAATTCCTGATACTCCTCTCCACCCTGATATGTTGGGTACACAGCCAGAGCAGGGTTGCCAGGTTTTTTTCAAAAATATACCGAACCAAAACAAAAAAAGGTCATTTTCAAAATTTGCTATCCGGAGAGTAGTAATTTCCCCTAAAAAAAAAAGGTCATTCTCGAAATTTGCTGTCCGGGAAGTTACAAATTCACTAGGAAAAATGAATATTATTCCCGAAAGTAAAAATACCGAACACTCCATAGTTCGGTATTTTTTTCATACCGAACATGGGGCAAAATTACCGAACGGTTCGGTAAAATACCGAACACCTGGCAACCCTGAGCCAGAGTCATTGCTGAGCTCACAGGGAGACTGGTGATTGTCTCAATCTTGTCACTCCAGGAGGAAGGGAATCACCCTATTGGCTGTTGTCCGTCTAATCCCTCTTAAGATCATTGCCAGCCTCTCTGTACTGTGATTCTGTAGAGAAAAAATAGAGAATCCCGGTGGTGATATTTTGGTGAGTTATTTGGAACCTAGACCTCTAACAATTTTTTTACTCCTTTTCCATCTCTCATCTTAAAAAGATTATTTATTAATTACTTTGTATAAATTTGAAGAGAATTTGAAGGTGTTAGGAACATAATAGGTATGTTAATTTTCTAGTCCAGTAGGTACCTTGGTTATTCAACCTGTCATTTTTGTAATGTTTCAGTCCCAAAATTATTGGTATGCAGTTCTTTATCTCATCTCATAAACATCAAATGTTTAGTCATAAGCTAAATAATGACTGGTATTCCTAAATTCACATTCCAATTCAACGCAAGAAGCTCTTGCTTAGAACTTAATCGGTTGCCAATAGTTACGTAAGTAATGTATTGGATAAAACATTTTCAGAATACAGAAATGTCAAAAATCTCAAAAAAAAATGGATACGACGCAACTCAATCGTCTGTTTTTCATTTCAGAATAGCCCTCAATATTTTTGTTCGATTTGATCATTTGCAATAATTTGTTATTGATGTTCTTTCTCATAGTTTATTATTATAATGAAAATATTTAATATATTGTAGGTAAATGCTAAAGGAGTAAATCATCATGCAGGCCATCCAACACTAACAGCGGAAGTCAGGCTGGTCTACCAACAGCCAGAAGGCCCCGATGGAACTACAAAATAAATACTTCCTCTCCATAAGGTACCTACCTCTTTATTCATATTTCTACATATATCATCTAATCACAGATCATGGCAGTTCTGGAAGTCTTCTTCTGTGGATTGGGAACATCTCTTTCTCCACCTTTCTCTTTTAACTGCACTCCAGTCATAGTGTATTTATCCTGGCACAGGAGAAACCTTCCCCATTCCCTCCAATATGGTTCCCAGTATATATTGGCATGTCTCATTACATGTCGCAGCCATCTCAAGTGTCCAATATTTGCCTTTCCTTCCAAACTCTTTCAAGAACCCCTTCATTAGTAATATGCACCCTTGGAATATGTGCCAAAAAGTAGATTCCTCTAATGACTTGAAAAATCAGACTAAATCCTTTTTTTTTTGAAAATTATTGTGTTACATTTTTGTAAAAAAAATGTTTTTTGTAAAAAAAAATCATAACATTTTTCTTAACAGTTATTCATAACAGTTTTCTTTTAAATTATTACTATTATGAACTTTTTATAGGTGTGACATTTTTTTCAAAAGCTCGAAAGAATGTTTTGAAGCTCAATGGTTAGTAAATAAAAATTGTGTCGTTATGGAATTTTTCACAGATTCTGATGGTGTTGTTGTCAATTATTCCGTTCCATACTAACTTTAATATTATATTTTATATTATTTGCTATCATTTTTTTTTTATTTTTAATAATTATTCTGTTATCCGGAGCGGAGAAGAAGCCAATAAACCAAGAATCATAAAAATGTTTTCATCCGATCTAGAGTTATAAGTGTTCGCACTAACTAGACTTTCTTGATAGAAATATATTTTTTTTTAATTTTCATAAATGCAGTAGAGATGAAATCGCTACGAAGAATATGTGGAAAAACTTTATGGGATGCGCAAAGGAAGGAACGTGGTATGGAATTAAGTGTTGTGACAAAGATGAAAGTTAATAAGTTGAGATGGTTTGGGCATGTGGAAAGAATGGATGCAAACAGAATGACAAAGAGAATTCAAGGCTGAAAGGAAAGGTGTAAGAAAGCGTGGCCGACCAAGAATGACGTGGATCGAACACATCGATTCCGTCCTCAAGGAAGACCCGGTAAAGAGTAAGACAAAAAGGAGAGGGTGTAGGTATGAGAAATGTTTGTCGGTGGAAGAAGCGAAAGAAGTATGCTTGGATAGAAAAGAGTGGAGGTCCGTTCTCTCTGCCTACCCCTCACTGGACACGGCGTGATGGGTAAAATTTTTTTTTAATGGTACTTAATAAACTAAAAAGATAATTGATAATAATAAAATAAGAATAGGTACCTACACCTATAAAAAAATAAAAGTTAAAATAACTACCTATAGGTAAATTTATTTTATTAGAAATCAATAAATACCACCAAGCACCTTCGGTCCAAACAATTGAATAAATTAATTTACCTAAGTTTGAAAAAAATACAATCAATCATCAACAAAGAATAAAAAATGTTTTAATAAAAATCCTCCATGGAATATTTTTTTTAATGACGGAATCCAAGGACGTCGCCAGCCCAAGGCCCAGGGGGGAGGGGCAATTTAACCCATTCATAGGCTATTATCCGTATACCCTCTATTATGGAGTTTTACACTTGTAGTGCGAGGCTTTGCCTCTATGGCGATTGTAATAAGAACGGTTCTAACTTCAATATGTAAAGCTACACGAGCTCTTGATAGCACAATAAATAAAACTTTGAAATACAGTTATAAACATAATCTTCGGGGATTTTTTGTAAATTTTTGTAGAACTTTGGTTGCCTTGCAGTTGACTACATTTTTCTAATCTCTAGGGGGGGGGCAGCTGTCGCTTCTTGGCGACGCCCTTAATAGAATTCATTATTTTTAAAAATGTGATGGAGCCCTTATATTTTAAAAATTATAAACATCCCCATCTCGCTTGAGATTTAGCGGTAAACTAAACTCGAATACGAATGGACATGCATTGGTCAATAGAACCCCCGCGAGCCCCTCCTCAACATGACACTCAGGCGATCCAGTCTGAAGAAAATACCATCGAAAAACCATGTGGGATGTTTTTTTGTTTTTGTACACTTTTAGGTTATGTTGGTATCTTTTCGTAAATAATATCATCCGCGAGATCAGACTGTGGGGTGACCTCTAACAGCAAATCTATTCACAATGAACTAATATAGTTGACGTGAAGAAAGCACTAAAGGGTTTCAAAAAAAAAAAATGTTTATAGTCCTCTCCTTCAAAGAAGAAATGTAAAAATGAGAGGTAGTTTCATATCAGCCTGATCTGAGGCAAAATTTGATTTTAATAGCAATGTGCGCCACTCCTGGTCTATTTGAGGCAATTCAGTCTTCAGTGAAGATTACGAGGAGGATATCTTTGAAAATGTCTAAAAGGGAAGAGCCGAGCCCAACAACCAACAGAGACAATAAGTTGAGAAAGTGCCAGGAGGAAGAAGAAAGATTATATTCTGAATATTCGGCTGCTTTTTGTATTATATTGATGTACACAGTTGATTCACTCCTAGACATAACAATACAGGTCTCATCCATCCTAACCAATTGTGTACGAGGCCTTTCATTGCAAACAGGAAGCAAATGTGCTCAATACAAATACAAGTACCTAATATGAATGCCTTCTGTTTTATTTTCAGTTAGTCACAAAGCGAGATGGTTTTTCTGCATGGGTCCACTTGCACCAAGCAAGCAGTTTCTGACGGATGGATTAGCCTGCAACATCTCTCCATCTGCATCAAAGAGGATCTGGACAACAGACTGATATTGTGGTAGCATTTCCCTTCATTCATGTGTACTTACATGTTTACCCGTTGAATCTGACTTATTTTTTATTTTTATTTTATTTGACTTATTTTATAGGTATTTATTATATATTCCGTATTGTTTAAAGAAAGCGTTACAAACCCCACGTATTGTGTTAACATTTCTATGTTCAATTCTTCTTATTTCAGTTTGTTTTAATACCAAATAATATTTCATACTATTAAAATTATTTCATTTTAGTTAATTATTTTGAATAAGAATATAATTTTCTATAAAGAGTAATTACCTATCTACATTTAGAGAAAATAGATTCTGATTAAAACACTTATGGGAGTATCATTAGATGGTGGCGCTGATTATTAATTTCGTGGACTGTAAATAGGATTGAGGATTGCTCTGGTAGATTGCGATCGATTGGTGAATTGAATTTGTGCGTTCTGGCCCTCTCTCTCTCAATATGAAAAGAGTATGATACGTGTTAAGGTAGTGGTTATGAAAGAAGACAGTGGTATATTTTGAAAATATATAACTTTATTATAATACGACTTAATACAACTGTATGCGGGAGCGCGGCTTTTTGTTTTATAACCGGAAACGGATGACAAGTAAGGTTACATACTAAAAGAGTCAAAAACACAATGTTTTAAAATATAATTTACAAAACTCAACACTTCCCCTTAAATTATATTTAAACAGTAAAAATGACAAAGTTCAATATTACAGAACACAATTAAAAACTTAAATTAAATTAAAATTATTACTTTAAATTTACAAAACTCAACACTTCCCCTTAAATTATATTTAAACAATAAAAATGACAAAATTCAATATTACAGAACACAATTAAAAACATTTAAGCCCTTAGTAAATTTACTATATAATTATGTCTTTCCTTGGGAAGTGGTTTAGTCAAAATATCAGACAACATTTCTTCTGAAGGAAGATATTCAATATTGATGATTTTATCTCTCACACACTCTCTCAAGAAATGATATCTTATATCGATATGCTTTGATCGTTGACTGATAATCTCATTTTTAGCTAAATTTATTGCTCCTTTGTTATCACAATAAACAGTAGATGGTTGGAGCTCATTGTTTGGTTGCAGTTCCTTAATTAATTTTCTTAACCATAAAGTTTCCTGCACAGTAAAGCTTAAAGCCATATACTCTGCCTCTACTGTACTTAAAGCGATTGTTCTCTGTTTTTTACTAAACCATGAAATAGAACCCCCCATGAAATTAGAGAAACTACCGGTGACGCTATGTCTTTCGTTGATCTCATTTCCCCAATCAGAGTCACTATAAATACATAAATTAGGATTAGCATTTTTATCAAATTCAATTTTTAAATGTTTGGAACCCTTTAAATATCTAAGTATTCTCTTAAGAGCAGACCAATGACAAGATTTAGGACAATTATTATAACGACTTAACACATTAACTGAATAAGAAATGTCAGGCCTTGAAACCTGGGAAAGGTATAGAATACTGCCGATGGCCTGTTGATAAATTTCCTTATTACTAAACTCATCTACACTTTCTTTATTGTTCAGGATTGATTTTTTGTCATTAGCAGTAAAACAAACACCTGGTTCCATTGGTGTAGCGACAGGGTTACAATCACTCATTTTAAATTTTAAGAGCATTTTATCAATGTATTTTTCTTGGTCAATCCATAACTTCCCATTTTGTTTGTCTCTATAGTGATTCGCATTCAAATTCAAATATTTTTATTAAGGAAATAAAAAACATTAAAAAAATACATTCACAATAACAAATTTATACATTTTTTTTTAATATATTTTTTTTACCCCCAAAATTGAGCAGAGCTCGTGCTTTGGGGGATTATAGAGTTGTATTTATTCATTCAATGAGTAAGTCATTTCAAGAAAATAAACATACCAACATACAACAAACAAGCATCACAAAGGACACATGCAAACAAAAATAACAATTGCAATAACAATCAATCAATTCTCCCTTTTCCACCCCACTCAGGGGCATAGGGAGGCAACAAGAGCTCTCCATTGCGCTCGATCTTGCGCAATGTTTATGACCTCCTCCCACACCATGTCCATGTCCCTCAGCTCTGCTTCGAAGGAGCGGAACACAGTGTGAGAGGGTCTTCCTCGTCTTCGGGACCCTGATGGGAGGAAGAACAGCGCTCTCCTCGGCCAACTGTCATTCGGCATCCTTAACACATGTCCCAGCCAAGTCCATCTCCTCCCCACAATGGTAGAGGTGATGGGCTCACGCTGGGTGCGCCGGCGTATAGCGTCGTTCGTGATGCGGTGGTACCATCTTACGCCCAGAATTCTCCTTAGGCACTTCATCTCAAAGGCTGAGACTTTTTGTGCCTGGGCCTTGGTCAGGTGCCAGGACTCACACCCATAAAGGAGAATGGGCAACACACACGCATCAAACAGTTTACATTTCGTCTCGACACTAAACGCCGACGCCTTCCATATCTTCCGCAATAACAATAGCAATCACAAAATCATCAGAGACGGTAAAAAGCAAACAACAGCCAAATTCAAGACACATACACTCAAGCCAGAATAACAAAAACAAAACAACAAAATCAAACCATAATAACAAGGAAAAACGAATTCATCAACACACACCCAAAAAATCAGCACACCCAAGAATAGTGGATCAAAATATAAGACAATAGAGCCAACAATCAAATGAACAACTCCTATCGAATAGCTTTCTTTATATTAAGCTTAAATTTACCTAATTCGTCGGAATACTTAAATTTATATTCTTTTTTTAAGTTATTATACCAACCCACCCCAAGATAAGAGTAGTGGTGCTGACCAGCAGCTGTCCTTTTCGTAGGCACTTTAATACGGCCTCCTAATCTTGGACATTCACTGATACTTCCCACTGGATGTAGTTTTTGGAGAAAGTATTCTTTACACGTCTGGCATATTGCTTTCCTCTTATAAATAAATTCCAGAGTGGAAATCGAAAATTCTTTGAAAAGTTTCAGGGTTGGGTAGTCAAATGGTTTCTTAAGTATTATCTTTATAATAGCTCTTTGGTTGACACCCAGCGAGTAGAGGCTATTTTTGTAAGCACCACCCCATGCCAAGATACCATACTGTAAGATCGACTGCACAAGAGAATAGTATACATCTTTTAATTGCTTCACCTGCATAATATCCCGAAGTCTGTAAAAAACATAAGATAACTTTCTCAATCTATCTACAGTAGCCTGCATATGATCCTTCCATTTCAGATGAGAGTCTATTAATACCCCGAGATATTTAATCTTGTTAACATTTTTTAGTGTAGCACAATCAGTATTCCTACATGGCTCTGACTCATTCCGACAGGAGCTATCATGGATTCTAATATCAAGATCTCTTGCAGGTTTACCTCTCATATTTATCGAAAAATTTACGTAATTTGTCTTCTCAGTATTAAGGGATAACAAATTATTATCAAACCAAACCTTTAGAATATTCATTTCATTACTTGCAGTACTTTCGACCTCATCCCACGTTCTGCCACGAACAATCAGTGCAGTGTCATCTGCAAATGACAGCACCGCTGACTTCAGTGGAAGTTCAAATATTTGGTTAACATATATTACAAACATAATTGGTCCGAGTACTGTACCCTGCGGGATTCCAAACTCAGCGGTTAGTGGCTGACTAAAAACGGGTTTGATTTTAACTATCTGCTCTCTTTGAAAAAGATAGCTTTGAAGCCATTGTGCCGCTTTCCCCTTAATTCCTATTTGATATAATTTACTAAGTAGCCTACTGTGACTAATGCTATCAAAGGCCTTTCTAAGGTCTACAAACAATCCCATACACTTTTCAGCGGCATCAAGAGACTGGCTGATCACTGTCGTAAGTCTGGCCAAAGCGTCATCCGTTCCCATTCCCTGCCTAAAACCAAACTGATTATTATGTATGATCTTGTTTGAGTCTAAAAACTTGAGCATCTGTCGTTTCACAACTCTCTCAAAGATCTTGGCTATATTAGAGATAACAGATATAGGCCTATAGTTGCTAACGTTCTTGCAATCTCCCGACTTGTATACAGGTGTCACGTGGGACTTCTTATATGTATCCGGAAAAGTTCCGCTATTTAAACTAACATTGATAATATGTGCTATGGGGTGACTTAGGTATTGTGAATTTTCTTTCAGTAGACCAACATTCACACCGTCAAATCCCGGAGAGGACCCACCACTCAGGCCTTTTATTTCTTTCAGTACTACATCAGAGTTGATCTGGTCAAATCCATTGAGGGAACATTGAGAATTCATACTAGGGGTGTAGGTATCATCTTCAGTCCTGGGCTTTATTTTACTAGCAAGATTCTTTCCCACTTGAGTGAAAAAGGAATTGAATGCATTCACAACCATATCCGGCCTCTCACGCATACTACACACATCGGAACCAAGCGTTATCTCTTTGATGTCTACACTCTTTACTCTTTTATTAATAACTTCATTAACGACTCCCCATACCTTACGACTACTCGAGCCAGCCTTGGTCAACTTGTCTGAGTAGTATTCATTTTTAGTCTTTCTAATAACAGCTGTTAGTACATTTCTATATTTTTTTAAATCATCTTTAACCTTCAGATCATGGGGGAATTTTTTAGTTAATCTATATAATCCTTCCCTATGTCTAATTGAAGCCACCAATCCTACTGTCATCCATGGTGCAACAACCCTAAGTTTACTCCTTATATTCTGATTTGTGTTTAAAGTGTATGTAGCTCTAGCTATGTGCGATGCCAGTGTTTTATGAAACTCCGAAGCACAAATATTAGCATCTAATGAATCTAAAGTTGAGTTCCAAGACTCTGCCTCAAGTGTTTCTTTCAATTTTTTCATATCTATTTTAGTTAATATAGATTTTACACATCTAGGTTCGAGCCTATCATGCCTAATCTGATTTAAGAAAATCTTCTTCTTTGCCGGGCCTCGAGTTCGAGAATCCCATAACACTCACCGCCCTTGGTGTATTCTCGAATGTGCGTAAAGACCTAACCTGGATGCGCAGACCCGACTGCACTCCGGACACGCGAAGATCTCTCCGCGATCCCTCTCTCTCTGCCGTTGGGCATCCGCTCTGTAGCGGTTTTGCTGCTTCCTTGCCTCTGAGACTCCCCGGGATCGCAAGCAAACATCACGCCAGGCAGGCCTGTCATGAGCCAGCTGTTCCCAATCATCGGGGGCCCCACAGAGCTTAAGGGATTCGCGGAGGTTGTCCTTATAACGTTTTCTTTGACCTCCCACGTGTCGCCTTCCATTGACTTCACCATATAGAAGTCTCTTAGGCGGCCTATGGTCTTCCATCCTAATGACGTGCCCCACCCATCGCAACCTAATTTCCACTATCATATCCTCAATGGATCTACATCCAGACTGCTGGAGTACGGATACGTTAGTGATGTGATCGCTCCAATGCACTCGCAGTACACGTCTCAGGAATCTCTGATGGAATAGCTCGAGTGCTCTCACATGTCTACGGTAGGGAACCCAGGCCTCAGCACCATATAACAGTATAGGCAGCACAACTGCCCTATAGACAGTTAACTTTGTGAGAGGAAAAATGTCTCGGTTATTAAAAACTCTATCACCGAGCTTGGCTATAGCTGAAGAGGCATTCTGAATCCTGGTGTTTATTTCCTCGTCGAGTGATGAGTTGCAGGTGACAGTGCTACCAAGATAAGTGAACCCCGAGACATTTTCCAAACTTTCCTCGCCTATAGTTATATTTACAGGATTTATCATCGATCCATCCATAGGGCATGTAACAACCTTTGTCTTTCCAATGTTCACCTCCAACCCAAACCTTCTGTAAACCTCCGCATATACATTTATTATCGATTGTAAATCTCCGGGCGAGTGAGCAACCAGTGCGCAGTCATCCGCATACTGTAACTCTGTGATATACGTTGAACTAGTTTTACTTTCAGATAGCAGCCTAAGAAGGTTGTGCATTCCACCATCCATTCGAAATCTCACCTCAACGCCTCTCGTCTGCAAGTGTCTGTCAATCACCATTAAAAGGGCTGTAAGATACGCGTTAAAAAGTGTAGGCGCCAGAACGCAGCCCTGTCGAACACCGGTGTCACACGGAAAATTATCTGTTTTGATGGTCCCCACCAACACACAACAGCTGTTATCCACGTGTATCTGTCTTATAATCTCGACCATTACAGGTGGAACACCCAGCCTTAAAAGCACCATCCACAATAGATCCCTATTTACTGAGTCAAAAGCCTTTGCTAGATCGACAAAGGCAACATACAATTCTCTGTTTTGTTCTCGGCATTTTTCCTGAAGTTGTCTAAGCGTGAAGACCATATCTATAGTGCTACGAGCACTCCTAAATCCGCACTGTGATTCAGGTGTTATACGATCCAATATCTTTGTTAATCTTTTAACTATAATTTTACTTAAGATCTTACCGGCAACAGACAGCAGAGAAATACCTCTGTAATTTCCGCAGGTCAATCTGTCACCCTTTCGCTTATATACATTCACTATTTGCGCCGTCTTAAAATTTGTTGGAATAGTCTTACTGCTCCAAATTGTCGCGAACAGCTCGAGAAGCATTTTTAGCACCGCTTCGCCTCCACACTTAAAAATCTCAGCCGGCACCCCATCAGCTCCAGCAGCTTTGTGCTGCTTAAGCTCGTTTATTGCAGTTCTAATTTCTTCTATGGTTGGCTGGGCTTCAAATTCCAAGTATGGTGCATACTGCGGGACTTCATCCAAGACTGTGCGGTCAATAGATCTTGATTGATTCAACAGTTCATTGTAATATTCTTTCCATCTTGCCCTTATTTCTGTATCACCCGTAAGAATATCACCATTTTTACTCTTCACAGGCGTAGGAGTGCAGTGCTTTGGACCATATACTACTTTTAGTGACTCAAAGAACTTTCTTTGGTCGTTTCGATCGGCATAGGACTGCATTTCCTCCGCCTTTCTGCGCCACCACTCATTCTTTAATTGCCTTGTAAGTTTTTGAACCTCTGCTTTACTTACTCTGTAGTTGTTTTTGGCAGTAACAGAATCAGGGTTTTGCAAATAGCGGCGAAATGCCTCTCTTTTGAGATTGACCACCGATGAGATCTCACTACCACTATCCAAATACCAGTCGTGTTGACGACGCTTAAGAGATCCACACGCAACAATCGCTGACCGATAAAGAACATCGTTTATCTTGTCGCAATGAGCATCAATATCCGCACAATTGTTGAAGCCAGCCTGTCCTGACCTATTCTCGATTTCAGAAGTGAGAGCCACCCGGGTTTCTATATTTGTTAGGCCAGATGTATTAATCCTTTTAACTTTTGAGTTAGTCATTCTTCTTTTAGGTCTGATATTAAAACGCATTTTGGAGACTAACATTCTATGATCCGTCCAGGAATCTGCACCTCTGAAAACCCTCGTTGTAACACAATCTCTCAAGTCACATTGTCTTGTGATAATAAAGTCAATTTGGTGCCAGTGCTTGGATCTTGGGTGCTGCCATATATTTATTTTTCATTTGAAAAACTGTATTGGTTATGACCAAGCTATGCTCAGTGCACTTCGTCAACAGAAGCAGACCATTAGGATTCATCTTTCCTACGCCATGCCGACCCATTACTCCTTTCCACAGCCTATAGTCTCCACCAATCCGCGAATTAAAGTCCCCCAATATGACAATCTTATCGGTCTTCTTAACAGATGAGATTACATCATCCAGTAAGCCATAAAAATTGTTCTTCTCAGCTTCAGACGATGGCAACGTCGGACCGTATGCACTGATGATACAAACATCCCTCCCATTACTTAACGGAAATTTGAGTGCCATTAAGCGTTCTGAATAGCCGATAGGAGCCTGACTTAGCAAAGGAACAAGAGCCGTCCTGATTGCAAAACCAACGCCGTGGATTCTTGGGGAGTCGAGGGGTTTACCCTTCCAGAAGAACGTGTACTTATTCTTCGTTTCCTCAATCTGTCCGGATTCAGCCAGACGAGTCTCCGAGAGGGCGGCAATGTCAATTCCATATCGGTCGAGTTCCTCTGCAATCATAGCTGATCTTCTCTCAGGGCGTTCGCTATCGTTCCTGTCCATTAATGTTCTTATATTCCATGCTGCCAGGTTCATAAACCTGACATTGTCAGATTTTTGTTTCTTTTTATTATTGTTTCGGCCACATTATGGGCATCTCTTGGGTGTGGCTGCCCAAGCAGACGAAAAAATGGCGCGGGTTATTTTTGGAGCACCTTTTCTAGCTCCCTCCCTCGACTGAGGGGAAGCAGAACGGTTCCTAAATAGGACTGCTTCGTCGCCCATGCCGCTGCCGGATTCCGGTGCCGCACCTTTCCCACCAGAAAACGACCATCGTGCACAAGCCGCTACACATGCAAACTGTCAACTAAGGACTTCCAGCCAGCCAAGCCTGCCCCCACCGCCGACAGTTCATCGCTGCGAGTCTTTGTCTTTACTTCATCAAAGGTGGTGAGTGAAGCTGTGCAATGAGTCAGTTTAAAGTGTATAAATCGCCGCACAACAATAGATACACTTGGCCACCTTCCTGGACTGTATTCAATGGCACACCAAAGTGAGACGATTGGAGTACAGAAAAGTGTTGATGCCATAGATATAGGAAAAGGGAAAGGTGAGTGGTAGTTCCGATGCATCTTCTAGCATAGGTACTTCAAATATTTCCAAATCATTGCAAGAAGAATTTTCTTCTACGGGTACATAATGGTTAGTTTTTTGTACTTCACAATTAGACAAAAATTTATCCTCTAGAAAGATTACATCTCGGCTTATAACCACTTTCTTTGTCGTAAGGTTGATTAAACGGTATCCTTTGGTATCATCACAATACCCAATGAAAATTAATTTTTCAGATCGAGGGTCCCACTTCTTCCTTTTTTCCTGGGGTATTTGAACCATGGCTTCACACCCAAATATTCGTAAGTAATTAATGTTTGGTTTTCTCCCGGACCAGGCCTCAAACGGTGTCATATTTTTCAAGGGCTTCGTAGGGGATCTGTTATTTAGGTATACAGCAGTAGATGTTGCTTCGGCCCAAAAATGTTTTGGTAGACCTGCGTCTTGAAGCAGACATCTAGCCCTTTCCACAATTTTGCGATTCGCTCTTTCGGCTACAGAATTTTGTTGAGGAGTAAAACGGACCGTACGTTGATGACGAATCCCTTTATTATTCAAGTAGTCAGAAAATATTTGATTAATAAACTCCTTGCCATTATCTGTGCGTACTATTTTAATTTTCCTATCCAATTGGTTTTCAACTAGGGCACAATATTTTTTGAAAGCATTGAAAGCTTTATCTTTTGATTTAAGAAAATAAACATGGGTGTAACGTGAGTAATCATCAACAAATACTATAAAATATTTGTTTCCTCCGATGGACGGAGTTTCCATTGGCCCACACAAGTCTGAGTGGATGAGTTCAAGTGGAGCTTTAGCTCTGAACTTGCTACTTTTGAAAGGTAGGAGTGTCTGTTTACCTTTAGCACAGATTTCACACACAGTGTCACTAATCTCAAGTTTGTCAGTACCATTTGCTATGGTCTTCAAAATAGTCATGCTCTTCCTGTTGAGGTGGCCTAGTCTGCGATGCCACAGATCTTTGGATGAGGTGACAGTAAAAACATGATTTTGGTTG
This sequence comes from Mystacides longicornis, assembly GCA_963576905.1. Classification (NCBI taxonomy): domain Eukaryota; kingdom Metazoa; phylum Arthropoda; class Insecta; order Trichoptera; family Leptoceridae; genus Mystacides; species Mystacides longicornis. The sequence goes on along the minus strand of OY756429.1, from coordinate 31,409,345 downwards.
GAAGTGGTGTCCAATTGATATATGCCATTGTTTAATCTTGCGCTGGCAATTAATTCTCCAATACGATTATAAATTTTTCCTCCGTTCTGATTAAAGACTATCTTATTTCCTTTGCTGGCTATTTTACTCACCGATAGAAGATTGAAAGCTATATCTGGTGAATAGTGTACATCATGGGCTTTGATGATAGAAAATAATAGAAAATAATATAATATTTCATAGTTCATGACATTGTTTTTTATAATAGGATAGGGTATATTATTGTGTTTTAAACAAAATAAAATAGTTCCTCAAATCTAAATAAAATACAGCAGACGTGCTTAGTTACAGAGTAAATTATAAATATAGCAATTTAGCTCTGAAATAATTACATACACATTGTATGCATATTTTTCATTCATGAACTACTTAAAACCGACCTTTTGGGCGACCTCTGGCACCTACATTTCGTCGAGGATGTCCTGGAGTTTTCTTCATGTATGATTGGTCCTCACCAACCTATCAACAGATCGTCAAACAAGAAAAAAATGCAATTAAAAACAATTACTGTTATGTAGGTACGTAAAAACACCACACTCTTAAATACATTTTGAAACATTCATTTTTAGTGGTGTTAGTCTTAGTAAGATAATAATAATAAGTTTATTGAATACAAATACAATATTTACACACAGATATAAGTACATTACATTTAAAAAAAAAATTATATAAGTAACACAAAGCATGTCCCAATCAGAATTTTTTCTGGTATAAGGGTCAAGCTGTAGTGTCCTATTTGCCATTTGGTGTTTGACCACTTACTGTTATTAACACTATTTATGTATATTATATACATATATTTAAACTTTATTAACTTCTTCAACTCTCTCTTAAAGATATTAAAACTTGTCATGGATGTAACTGTTTCTGGTAGTGAATTATATATTAACGATGCAGTGTATATACAACCAAATCTCGCTCTATTCGTTCTTGGATATTCCATTCTAATATGTTCTCTTTGTCTTGTCTGGTAACCATGTATCCCACCAGCCGTCACAATGCCAATATTACTTTTAATAAGTCCATTTCTTAATTTATAAATCATCTTAGCTTTTTCAGTCAATATTAATTCCTCCAGATTATATTCATTGGTCACATTGAACAGGTCAACAGTTCTCGTGTATCTGTTTAAATTATAAACTATTTTTAGTGATTTATTGTTCACCCTTTGAACTTTGTTCTTCAATTGAAGGCTGCACTGCGACCATACCAATATTCCATAAGTAGATGATAGTAAATGATATTTTCCTTATCTCCAATCACAAGAGATATGTCAATGTCCGAGACAGATTCAGTTTTCAATGGTTGCTGATTAGCAGTGTATATTTTAATATCAGATTTTGAAGTTAACTCACTTATGTCTTTATTTTTTGTTAAATGCACAGAGGCGCAAGAGTCGAGGTACCACACGGATTTGTTGACATCCGAACATAAACATGCTAATAATGCATTCGAATTCTTATTCTGATTCTTTTTATCCCGACCGCCATTGTTAACACGTTTAGAATAACAATTAACAGCAAAATGTCCCGGTTTTTGGCACTTATAACACTTTGATTTGTTGTTCACATTGCTGGATAATCCATTATCGTTTGGTCGACTTCGATCGATATTCTTGTATCGATTGCTGTACAAGGCCGTGTCTTGATTCGATGTAAGTAGTTTCTTACTGGATTTTATTTCTTGCAATAATTTTACTTTAATTGCATCCGCCGTAATTTTTGATCCTGAATTTTCAAGACCCATAATCATAGGTTTATATTCCTCTGGTAGACCCGCCAAGAGTAGGGTGCCGATCCACTCTTCTGAAATGTCGAACTTAATGTCGCGTAAACGCTGAGCGGTAGATATTATTTTGTTAACGTAATCCTCCATAGAGTTACAACTATCCAATCGAGTTAAAATAAGCTGTCGCAGCAATCCAACTCTTCTTGTTAGTACCGAGTCTTCAAATAAAGTTTGAATAGTATCCCAAGCTTCTTTTGCGGTCTCACATTTTTCGATATGGGGGCGTTCAAGTATTACGTAACGCAATTTGGGGGGAGGGGGGTCTTGCAAAACGTTACCGTGCGTTACGAGGGCGGGAGGGGGGGGGGTTCGAACAACTCGTTACGTAACAGTATTTTTTTTCTTAAATAAAAAAAATTGGTAAATAAATCTTCCAAGTTGTGCAATCCTTTTCGTTTATGTTTTACGGGAATCCCTCGATTGTACTGTACGTCATTTTTGTTTTTTTTCTCGTGTTTTCACCCTAAGCGTAAGAATTTTTCGCTCTGCGAAAAAAGGAACCTTTTTCGTCTTACGGGGAGTCCCTCGACTGCATTGTATGTAATTTTTATTTCGCCCTCCTAAGTTAGCAAATCTTTTATTTTTTACGGGGAATCCCTCGACTGTATTATACTTACGTCATTTTTATTTTATTTTCGTTGTCAGCATGATGGATTAAACCACATTCCACGAGTAGTGATATTTTCGATAAAGCTTTTCGGTCTTTATCTGTAGCATCAGCCGCTTTCTCGCTTCCCGCAACAACGTCCCATTGATCATCTAGTTTGAGCAATGCTTTCATGTGAAATTTCCATGAGGCGAGTTTTCGCGGCCTCGTAACTTTTGCACAAAGTTTAACGTATTGGTAGCCATCTTGACACTGACACGAAATGTTCGAAATATTCGTAATCACGGCACTATCAAACGTTTAAACTGCACGAATTACTGCCTCTGGGCCCATAACCTCTGTTAAGGTAGTTGTTATGAAAGAAGACTGCGATATATCTTGAAAATATATAACTTTATTATAATACGACTTAATTCAACTGTATGCAGGAGTGTGGCTTTTTGTTTTACAACCGGAAACGGATGATTAATGCTTTTGGTGTGGGATCACAAAGGAGGAGGAAAGTATATTTTATTTTATTTTTATTTATCATTCTCATCCCTAGGCCTTTTCAGGCACTTGGAGTCGTCAAAATCATACAAAATATTACATTAATGATTTCAAACAAAAATGATACAAAATAATAGGAAAACAAACAAGAATCGCACATGAAACAATCTTCAAAAGTACACAACGAAATAGACAAATGAATACGTAGGCGAGGCTGAAAAGGTGTAAATGGCCCTCTCAGTCTCCTGTCAGCAGATGTAATTAAAAATAAATAGGTATATTATGTAAACATCTTGAAAGTCACAAAAATTTCAAAAGGGTGATATTTTATAGTACAGAATAATGCATATAAATAGAAAAATACATAAGTGGGCGAGGCTGAAAAGGTGTAAAGAGCCTTTCAGTCTCCTGTCAGTAAATGCAGTAAAAAAAAAATACAATCAATCAAAAAATATATATATATATACCATAATAGCGCGAGAGTCACCGAGATTAAAAAGGTTGTTTGACTGACAACAAATGAGAGCACTCTACCAAGGGGCCATCCCAACGAGAATTCAATGTGGACCAATGGATAAACGGAAAGTTCAAGGGCAAGCCCAGTCGCAAACAAGTGTAGTTAAACCCTGTGATAATAAAGAAAAGGCTAAGTTTGATTTAACATCTCGTCAATAGAATAATAGCATTGTTCAACCAGATACTTCTTTATCTCTCTCTGAAAGGTATCATCATCCATGCATTTAAATGGTTCAGGTAATTTATTATAAGTGCACACACTATGGCATATGAAGCTCTTGGAGACTTTCGCCAGGCGATGCTTGATGGGGCGCACATTATTACCCAATCTAGTCTTGTGATCATGGTGGTCCGAGTTTAGGGGTGTGTTCGGCAGATTCCTCCTAGCGAAAAGAAGACATTCCCGGATATATGCACCCGCCAATGTGAGAATACCTTGTTCTTTAAATGCATTTCGGCAAGTCTCCCGCGGTTGCATACCCAGTAGCGTCCTCAGAGCTCGTTTCTGCAAAATTGATACTCTTGAGAAATCCGCCCCTCCACCCCAAACCATCACACCATAGATCATGATCGAGTGGAAGTACGCAAAGTAGACGTTCTTGGCCGTTTTTACACCACACATGTCTTTAATTTTTTTAATGGCGTAAATCGCGGAACTCAACCTACCACAGAGCTTGTCCACGTGTGGCGACCATTGTAGCTTCTCGTCCATTACATTTATAAATGGACTTACCCTTGTTTCTCCTAATGTCATAACATCTTGTCGCTCTCTAGCCTCTTTTTCTTTTCTTAATCTTTCCTCTTCAACCTCTGCTTCATGCTCTTCTTTCTTCCTTTGCCTGTCTCTAATTATGTGTTTTTTCAAGGCTTCCCACATAGCCTCACTCATTTTTCTTCTTTTGAATCTTCTTCATTCGCAGATGTTGCTGCTGGCATTTTAATAATATCGCCAATAGTAATTTTATTCTATTGCGTGTTTCAACCATTTGACCGGCATGGTCTGATAAGATTTAGAAGTCGTGAATTCCTCAATACTAGATCTGTAAATATATTATCGATACAAGTAGCTGAGGAATTTTGTTATTCTTGTAGCACAGAAAATGCTAAGCTTCAAATTAAAACTATTTAACAAGTCAATCGGAGCATTTTTAAACTTAGAATTCAAGTTAAAATCAACATTAAAATCACCACAAACCACAATGTTTTTATTATTGTTATTACTAATTTTACTGAGCAAGTTTTCAAGAATTGTAATAAACAAAAATAAATTAAAATCAACAAAAACTTTGTCAGTTCTACGTGAGTATATTTGGTTAAAACGTTTTCGGACAACCGTCCATCTTCAGTAACCTTAACAATACTAGTAATATACTCACGTAGAACTGACAAAGTTTTTGTTGATTTTAATTTATTTTTGTTTATTTTAAAATGTTCTACAAAGTTGCTCGCGACAAAAAATTTGAAGATTAATTGTAATAAAGATGTTGAAGTCCCCTGAAGGGGGTCTATAAATACATACAATTATTAAGTTTTTGATTTCAACACAACTGACTTCACAGTTTCTCTCCTGGGAGAGACAACCAATGTCATTTCTAGTTTTTGACTGATGTTTGGAGTTCACCAAATGCACTGATTGCACCTTTTTTACAAAATGAACTTTTTATGTCATAATTTAAAATTCTATAAGATAATAACTCTGAGTTATCCAGCCACGATTCAGTTAAACATATTATATCTAAAGATTCCTTTTGAGCAGACAAGAAAAGTTCATGGTCCTTTCCCCTAGCTTTGTTTAGTATCAGGTGTAGATTCGATAGTTATGTTGTTTTGAATCCTATGTGCAGTATATTCCAATTTAAATGTTATAATTTGTTCAAGTGATTGTTCTTCAAGATTGATTTCAATAATGCAATTATTTAATATTTTGTAGAGACCACAGTTGGCTTTATAAATGCACTTATTGACTCTTTCATTTTTTACATATTTAATGGTTGTAAAGTAAATATTAACATTCAGTTGTCTAGCTCTGTTGTATATCCGTTGTACTTGGTTTAGGAAACTCTTATATGTATTGAATGTCTTCCCAGCAGCCACGATTATTACATCATTCTGTTTTGAGCTATAGGTATCTATATCTTTTGTCTTCATACACCTTTCCAACACAGCTGACTCCGACTTTGCATGGTGTATGTTTGCCTGTAGGACTAAAACATGGTTTATTTCTTATATTAATTTTTTTTTTACTTAGTGTGGGCACTTGTCAGAGAGCAGGGTGGCCCTTGTTCCCCGGATGGCCCAGGCGGGTGGGGACTTGCAATGCAATCCCCCCCCCAGCCATCCGTGGTGCAATCGCGAACGAGATGGGTGCAGCCCGGGCAGGGAGAACTTCCATCGAGTCCCCCCCCCTCCGCCCCCATCTACCCTCATGGCAGCCACCCTCTTCGCGAGCTGTGCCTGCGCCCGTTTTTCTCTCTTTGTGAGCCTTCTCGCGTTACCGAGAGAGGCCTCCTCGACGGTCCGAGTCTTCGACTGCTTGCATCCGCCAGTTCATCCCAGAGGGACCGGCACGAGGCTCGACAGGTGCGGTGCTAGAGTCTGCCCCCGCCGCTCAGATAGCTGGTCCCTCCAATAAGGCACTGACAGTTATTTTTGGTGGTCCAGTCGGTGTAGGGACACTGCTGTGGATTCCCGTCGTCTGAACCTTCTTTTGCCTCACCCCCGAGACTGCAGCCGTCCTCGCAGCCGTTCCACCAACACCAGTCGGCCCGGCCCTTTCCCCTCGGAAAGTGAAAGCAATAGTGCCAAAGTGGAAGTGCACTCTTCCACCCCGTCGTCTATGTAAACAATCACCCAAATACCCTGACTCCGAAGTTTTTCGGCAATCCAAATTGTTATAATTGCAAATATTCTCATACTTAATAGGGTTCTGACAGCTCGTTTTTGTAGAATAAAAACTCTTTTTACACTAGATCCCATACCCCAGAACATCACTCCATATGACATTATAGAATGGAAATAATCGTAATATACTGATTTTGCTGTGGTTATTCCACATATGTCTGATTTTTTGATAACGTAAATTGCTGAGTTTAATCTCGAGCACAGCTGATCTATATGGGGGTTCCACTGTAGACCTTTGTCCACAGTAACACCCAAGAACTTACAGCTATCAGTTAATTCTATTCCCCTTTGCATTAGTGCAAACCGAATTGGATCAGTTCCATCCGATCTTCCAAGGGAGAAGCTAATGGCATTTGTTTTCGTCATGTTTAGAACTAAGGAGTTATCACTAAACCACTCTTTTAAGACAGTAAATGTTTCTAAGGTATTATTAATAGTTATCGGGTTATGTTTATCACCTTTAAGAATTAGTGAGATGTCGTCAACAAACATTATTACAATTATTGTTTATACAGTATGAAAGATCGTTTATATAAATAAGAAACAGCAGCGGTCCAAGTATTGAGCCCTGCGGGACTCCACTACTTATCACCGCCGTGAGATATCTAAAAATACCATTTTTAGAATGAATGATTTTATTCAAAACTAGCTGACCCATCGAACTTCTTAATTAACCTTCATTTCCGTCTATCGGAATTCACCTCTACATTCATTCTATTTTTGCGGGTCACTTGTTTTATTTTTGATTTTCCCAATCACTTTTCCCGAAGCTAGATTACTACCTTATCCATTTGGTTGTGCACGGGGATCCGGACAGTGAGGCAATCTACTTGTTCCTCTATGAGCTGCGTCTCGTGGGGCTCTATATTAATGCCCCTTTCTACAGTCACTGGGGTCTTCCCACTGGTTCTCTCTGCTTCCAATCCTTCGAAGATGTCACAATATATGAACTTCAGTGAGTCTCTTGTTTTTATGAAACCCACATCAGGTGCCTCAGTCCAAGTTCTTCGATTATTAAGTCAAAAGGTTGGCAATCATCTGGGACAATCATAACCGGGACCTTCTTTATCTCGACGCCGTTTACCGCCAGGTCCAGCATCGATCTCCCCAGTGTCCTGCTCATAGGTTACCCTCAGTTCCTTCATAACAGACTCCTTCATCAAACAATCACTACTACCCGTGTCTACCAAGCCAAACGAGGCGGCCACAAATCATCGCCTCCTTTAAATATGTCGTCACACTTTTGTTGAGGTTGCAAAACAAAGCTTGTTTGCCTGGGCATTTTGCCTTCACATACCCTGGAGTTTACTGCAGGCTGATAAGGGTGCCCTAAACAAAGGTTATGGAAGTAGTCGTCCCTTCAATGTCAAAAATTAAATGACTGCATTTAAGGACCTTTTCCTCACAATAAGTTGTCGCCATTATAAAATTGGATATCACACACACAAAAAAATCGAATTACAAAAATCACAGCTGACTAGATAATATGAAACCGCACACCACGAAAAACACCACCCCACTCGCGTTTTAATTGTTTGAAAACGACACTGACACCACGCTCCGATTTTGGCTGTAATACTGATTAACGTTCTTTCGGTTTTTGGTTCTGTCCCGTGAGCAAAGGTTCATCCCACTTCTGAAGTATGTTTAACTCATGTAACTTCCTTGATATAGGTGAGGTGAGGATCAAGTAAAAACGGACTGTTTTAATTTAATCATTTATTCGCAAAAAAACAACGACTTTGCTACGCAAAATAAAAATTACACTCTCACGCACAACTTTCACAACTCGATCACGACTAACTTCATCCTTCTTCATGCATCCTTCGACTCAGACCTCCCTGCACACTTCTTCTTCCTCTCTTCACACATGCACACATGAATCTTGGAAAATTCTAACACAATAGTAGTAGGTACATAAAAAATAAATAAACCCCAATGTAGGCATCATGTAGGTATGGTCTACGCTTGTGACTATATTAAAACTATCTCATTCAAACTTTGTCTATGTTGTAAAATAAAAATAAAAAAAAATATAGGTATAAAGATTTATATAAAAAATTCATGCTAAATGACCCACCCTGGTTACCTATTTAGCATTTCGTTAACTGTATAAAATGATTTTTCGACAAGATACGCTTTCACTTTTTTTCAATTCAATTTTTTATTACTCAAGTACCTAGACATAAAAAACAGATTTGAATTTACATGATCAATTTGAGGTGTTCTTGCATCACACCACACCTTGCCTTTCTTTTCATTGGAGACCCTCCAGACTCCTCGTACTGGATCTTCTGTCTTCACTCTTCGAAGAATTTCTTTGATCAAGATTTGCGCCGTACTGCCTACAAGTGCTTCCCACCCCTCTCCCTCACTCATTCGCTTCACGTAGCCTTAAAACCCTCGCTCCCTCTAACGCCTCCGGTGGTTTGGTTTCCAGCCCATATTTACGAAGCAGTTCTTCAACTTCCTTTGAAAGAGCGAGGGCGTTGATGGCAGAGTTTTCTTTTGAGAGTCGCTATTTCTTTTTGATTACTGTAAGTTATGTCAAGTCCTGGAGATAGCGCATAGTAAAACTTTATGGTGTGGCAATTCACATATGTATCACATTATCCTTTATACCAAATCACAACTGAAACTCATGATTCCGCTGAAATCACCCCACAGCCTGATCCATTCAATACGAACTAGGTTTAACACTAATTTATAGAATAATAGGTGTCCCTTTTCTATAATTCTATGAATTCGATTATTTTTCCAATCATCTACCATGTTCTGCTATAACTATATAATTGGATTAGATGCATTCTAGTAACAGATAATAATCGTCCCTATGATTCCACTCTATAAAGCATAATTGCTTTGACTAATGTGTGGTGCCATCTGCAAATCTTAGAATTGTTATCTTTTCTCCACCTATGGATATTCCACCCTCCCATCCTTCCACAGCCTTTTGCAGGTACACTCACCACATATAAAAAATAATTCTGGTGATAAGATGCACTCCTCTTTCAGTAATTGGCCCATCCTCCACACCTGTGGCATATCAGATGTATTGCTCTTATACCAAAATCTCCCAGATGTTTAAGCGTAATGAAGAAATGCCTTCTCCACCAAGCGCCTTGTTCTTCAGGTGGTCTATGCGCGGCGATTGCTCTGGCTTCAACAGGCAGTGACCGTAAAATAAACGTCCATGGATGTCCAATGTAACGCTCTTGGCAACGGTTCTCGCAAGCAAGAAGTGTTAGGCAGAAAAGTTAGGTGGGAATCCAACCAAAAACTCTCTGGTTAACACTTTAAGAGTGCTCGGACTGTTTGAGCCAAATGAACGCCGCTGGTTCAGTGACTGTGTAGGTCCTTATATACTGCTCTGGTAGGGCCTCCCCACTCTTCTAACAGGTCCTGGTGTATCCTTTGGGGTGAGACCTCTATTGATGATTTTCGCAAGCTTGCGGCAGGTAACTGTTTTACCGGCCTAGATGACACATGGGGTAGGGGAAAAGGTTATGCTACAATCTCCCCTTCTAGATCTGAAGACGTCCCGGCGGATGATCTAGGATTGCTTCTTTTCAACACTTATTTATTTCTACACTATCAAGAAGTTTAATATTTTTAGCTACGCATGCAGCTTTCGCAATCACATGGACGTCAGTTGCCATTTTGAATTGTTTATGCTTTTTGAAAATAGAGGACTAAATCTTAGCCAAAGTAAAACCATAAACATTTTCTTGCTTTTTGACGACAGACGGTGTAGGACATAATCTCTTCTGGAGTTATTTCAGGTGTAACTTTTAATGTTCTCAGATGTATTGTGACATTAGCTAAGAATTCTTCAAAATCACTTTTTTTGTTACTTTGTTTTGGCTTTTTGGCTTCATCGTCAACCTCATTTTTATCGGCAAATGAGGAAGGAACCATTGAAATGACTTCAGGTACATAGAGGTTCCATCCAATTCATCGCGTGTTTGTGAAGGAGGTAGAAGAGTAAGATCTATCAGATCCGGATCTAACTCAATCATGCTTTTAGGGTTATTTGAGTTCTCTCATAATTGGTGTAAATATTCTCGAAGGTTCTGTTCTCGTCTCATTTGAACATAATTTGGATTATCAGGACCGTGCAGCCTAAAACTAATTCTTATGATTTTACTTTGCAAATTATTACTTTTATTTTGCTGCCTATGTATTGGACTACTTGTCGGAGTATAGGATGAATCATTGTCGCTTTCTAATTGTGATAGGTCTGTACTGAGAGCTGCTAAAGTGTCAGTTAGACCACAACTATTCAAAATGGCACTCAAACCTTGAGTTTTTCGATTTTTTTAGAGGATGATCATTAGGTGTTTTAGTTACGGGAGGAGTAATAGAATTAAGACCAGTGTTGATTCCGTTAAGACCTTGATTTATGGTTTCAGTAAATAAGATCAAAGAGTCACTATGTTTCAAAGTTCCAGGCGTATCGTCTAAAGATGACATTCTAACATGACTGGACTCAAGTGTCGCTCACCAATCTATCGACGCTGGACTCTTGCCAAGATTTCTCACTACCGTTTGTCGAATGTTTATAGACAATTTTACCGTTCTGTTTAAATATTGTTCTGAACTTTCGACTAATTTCTGAATTTCACTAACTCTTTTCAATATTTCTTCATTTCTAGCCTCAACTAACTTAGAAATGGAAACGGTTTCCAAAATTTCCATAGACAAAATACTTGAACCCTAAATTATCGTCGATTCACATATTGTCGGTTTTTCCAAATTCATCTGCTTCATTGTAAGTATCATACAGTGAATTTGTTTCCTTGTTTGGACAGTAAATTTGTTTCCTTGTTTGGTATTGGTGTATCCCATGACGGGATCACTGGTTACATTGTTAGAGTGATTCTTATTGGGTTGGTATCAAATCCGTTAACGTTCATTTTGGGTGTTGAGTGATAAGGTTGCATAGCGAACAGGATTAGTGTGATCTGGACAAACCGTTTCGATCGTTGCTGTTCATATAACTCTCTATCGTGATGGTACTATGTTGCGTTGAGACAAATATGGTGGTTCTCTTTCTTGGTCTATTTCTAATTCTTTCCCAGTTGCAAGATGATAGTATCCATTAAGTACAAGGGCTAATTCGGCACCATCTCTCTTCCATGCTGAAAGAGAATCCTTTCTCCCTGACTAAATACACGGTCACGTTGTAAGACACGTCATCTTCTCTCATCAGTCTTAATAGCTGGATTCTTGATAGAGTGGATTCTTGGTATTACCTCACACCCCCTTCTTCTTCCTCACCCAGCTGCTCCGCGATTGTCTTTTTTTCGCAATTTCGTTAACAAAGCAATCTCCGAATAGACAAACTAGACCTTTACACAAGTCTAGCAAGCTTTCAAGATATGCCTTGGTCCAAGTATATGATTGGATGTCGTAGTCAAGGTACTGTTGCAAGGGTCGAGTTCACAGTTCAATGAGCCAGCCAGAGATGTCTGATTTATTTCAAGGGGGAAATATGATGTATATAATGATACATTTTTTATCTACTTTTTTGAACTTGACTCTATTATTTTTGTCCATGTTTTATTCTTTTGAAATTTCCTACACATTTCCAACCTTTGGAATGTTTTTTAAATTACTTAAATATGGGAGTTTTACCTACCAATTAAATAATTAATTCTACAAACTAAGAAAAATAGTTTTACATTTATTCTTTCAGCCAGCGTATTTCCTATTTGTCAAATTCTTAAAAAAATTCAATGTTGCTGGGGGTAACAAGTGCCATTCTGGTAGTTGGGACCCTCTGGATAGGTGATCTGCTAGACTGTTGTACCGACCTGGCAGATAGTAGGGCTGTAGAGTAATCTTGTAATGAGCGATCAACTTCATTATCTGATAGGTCATCTGAAGGAGTTTCAGAGTGGTGAATTTTGGAGACAACAGTTATATTCTCTGTCCACCATTTCAGATCTCGAAGAGCCCGTTTTTCTATAGGAACTTTTCTTTTTGGGGGGAGTTTCATCATAGATCGGATCTGAATCTGCATTGCCCTGCAATGTAGACGGCCTCTGGGTACGACAAATGTTGCAAAATTCAGCCGACCCACAACACTCTGTGCTTCCCTCAGACACCAATTTCTTTTGTGTAGAAGGCTTGCTAGGCTTTTCAGAATTGCCTTCTTCATCTCTGAAAGTGTCTTTTTGTTGAGCTGAGTGTTCCACCGAATGCCTAGATACCCCACCGATCTGCTCGGTAGACAATGGCATTTTTCTACATTGGTTGACCATCCCAAGTGATGTAGAAGATTCATTACGAGCTGAGTGTTCCAACGAATGCCTAGATACCCCACCGATCTGCTCGGTAGACAAAGGCATTTTTCTACATTGGTTGACCATCCCAAGTGATGCCATGATATATGGTCTTGGAGATGTCAGGTCATTTGTCCTCCATATTTTTGAAACTCCTCCCAACCTCTGCAGCTGGGAAGAAAAGTTTCCTCATCAAATAGGTGAGTTACACTAGGAGGAATTTTCTTTAATGTGGATTTGTCCACTTGGTTCCTGCAGGCATTGAGGATCTTGTCTCGCCTATATTCAATTATCTCTGCCCTCTTACCGCAGGTCACCTGCAGTATATCGTCACAGTACTTGCAGAATATGAATGAATGAATGAAATTTATTTCCCCATTAATATTTACAATTACAATACATTTAAACAGTTACAGTAGTTGGAAATTTTCCTGCCTCACTAGACATGGTCTGTTTTGAGGCTGTACTAGATGTTTACAAATGCTAGTATAAAATATTACCACGCATAACATAGTTTAACCTGTTAAATGGAAAAAAAGCAAGAAATAAACATTTTACAATATAAGATAGTTGCGATCCAATGGATGAAAGGTCCATGCCAGGCGACGAAAGACGCACCACACCCCCCAAGTGTAATCAAAACAAAAACAACAAGCACATACAAACAGCACAAGATATCTCATCAATTTTTTGTGGGAGCATGTCGGGAGACAAGTTCCCACTTTGGTTTGAGGCCACTAATAACTCCAAGGCCTGTTTTATGTCATCCCTTTGTTTTAGGGCAGCATGTGTAATAACGGAGAACGCCCTTTCCATGCTGGTATATACATAATACACAATCACCTATCATTTTATACTACACAGAGAAAAATCTTCGCTGGAGCGAGACATGAACCATACAACACAGTTTATATTTTTTTAATGCGCATTAAGAGTGTAATTTATTTTTAAAAAAATTAAAAGAATACGATAAAAATATGATATTTAAACCATTTAATGTACACATAACCATATTAAATCCACACATAAACAAACTCACTAAATTCGAGACACTTCATCCATAGGCTCAAGACATTAATTTTCTATGGTTATTTTACAATTCGTTCTTGCTTCATCCCTTTCAACTACCAAAACCTTTGTTTTGCTGACATTCATTTTTAGACCGTTTTTTGCACAATTTTCAAACACACTTGACATAAGTTCTTGCAAATCATTTTCACACTCAGCCATAAGTACTAAATCGTCGGCACACATAAGGGTACATACCTTTATTCCATTCAATTCAACCCCTATATTTATATCTTTTAACCCACTGACGCAAAAATCAAAAAACAAATTGAACAACCAGGGTGACATGACGCACCCTTGCTTCACACCTTTCGTAAGATAGAACTCCGGTGAAAGGTGACTGTTCTGATAGGATATGAGGATATAAACAGTTTTATCTCTTATGGATCTGTTTAGTATCTCTTGTGCACATGTCAGTATGGCACATGCTTCTGCCTGAAATACTGTGGCGTATTGACCCAGGCTTAAGTATATCGAGCATCCTCTTGAATAGATGCCTGCTCCTGTTCCCGATGCCATTTTCGACCCATCCGTGAACCATATTACACTATTCTCCTCCTTGGGACGAAACTCCTGCTTCCATTCGTCTCTTGAAGGGATGTGGATTTTATAGTTCCTTTTGCATACTAGTTTGGTTGTCACTTTGTCACATCCCATATCCAGTATTCTTTCAAGTTCCAGTGTGGTTTCCATATTGGTGTGTCTAGTCCTGGGCTTGGATTTGTCCCACAGTCCGGTCATTGACAGCCTGTGGAGAGCCTTTCTTGCCTCAGTTTCTATCACTAAATGCAATGGCTTCTATTTCAGGATGTGGATGAGGTAAAATCGTGGGTGGCCTCTCATATATAACTACATTAGTAGGTATGTCTAAATCCCAGGGTCCCGTCAATATGAATTTTTTAGGGGGCGGACCACTCTCTTCAGAGGCTCTTCTTTTGGGTGCTATATTATAAGCTGGATCTCCAGGATTTGGGCTGCAAATACCTAAAGGATCTGTAATAGGATCAAATTCTCTTTTTGTCATAGGCATTTCCCACATTGATTCGCCTGAAAGCTTGTTCCAAAAGTAAGGCCTGTTTTCTCTTTTGGACCAAAATTTTTTCCAACCCAGTTGAACTAACTCAGGATGCAGATCATCCATGAAATTCATACCAGGCATAGGATGCCCTTGTGGGGTTTGTGGTGTAGTTTGCCCAGGTGAAGAGTTGACATCATTGTTAGATGAAATTGTTGAAGATGGATTCAAAACAAGCTTACTAGGAGACGACACTCCTTCGGGATGTTCATTGTGTGCAGGCAAAGACTCCCATGTAGAAGATCCCGCCGTCACTTTGTCTCTTACTTCAGTCATTGTGTTTACAATCACATCACTCAGCAAACAAAAAGGCGAAAAGAAATGAAACAACAATAGAAATATCACTTATAAATAAAACTTACCGATTTGAGGGGTTAAATAAAACTTTGCAGTATTACGATATTTTTTTTTTATCCGAAATATATTTTCGGCCGACTATGCGACCATCTTCAGTGGAGAGTTATTATAAACTGACAATTGATGTTTTTGTTAGAATGTCAATGTCAAATTTTTCTTTTTGTGCTCTATGCATTATTATGCCTCTTTTGTCTATTCATTATTATTACATCATCTTTGTTGTTAGACTGAATAAAATAGCCGCGTGGTATTATTATTGGAGACGATTCTTTTATTTTATCCACTTTATCTGACATGGTAGCAGAGCGTTGTTGTTTTTATAATAAGTGAAGTTTATAAATCTAGTGAAAATAAAAGAATATAGACGAATCGTGCATTTTACAAGTTTTGTGAATCACTTGGTTAGACGCCGCGCCGCAATGGGGTGTTTTCTTTACTCTTTTCGCCACCGGGGGCAGCACTGACAAACAGGGTCTAATAGAAATGTCAAATTTAGGTTTGGCTATGACAATTGCATACAAAAGCGTGTAGGAGTTGTTGTTTTGAGTTTCGTGAATGAGATTTAAGTTTGTTTAATCAATTGAAAGTATGCCTTCTACATATTGTTGTGTTCCATCGTGCAAGAACAAAGGTGGGCATCGATTTCCGTCTGAAAAAACATTAAAATTGAAGTGGGTTCATGCAATCAAACGTGATAAATGGAAGCCAACGGATAGTTCGGTTGTTTGCAAGGACCATTTTAAAAATACAGACTATTTAGGAGAAAGTTTTCGTTGTAAGTAAACATCAATCCAATTATACATCTATTTATCATCTCCATTCGTTGAAATTTTGCAACATTAATAATACATTTTATTTTTTTTCCAGATGGAACACAGTCTTTGATTCAGAAGCTGCGTAAAGATGTAGTTCCTTCAGTATTTTACTGGACAACAAAGGAGACAACGGCGGCTTTTAATAGAAAGCAAAGGTTACAAAACAGAGGGCGTAAAACTCTAAAACCCAACAACTCCGATGAAAAGGAAAACATTTGTCCTGAGTCACCACTACCACCACCATGTCCTGAGTTACCGCTACCAGCACCTTGTCCTGATGTTGGAGCTGAAATCCTGCTTCCTCCACCTCCATCTTGTGTTGATGCCAGTGTACAAACAGCCACGAGTTACCAGAGTGAAAACAAACTGTGTGCAAATGCATCCAGCCAAACCATCAAACATTGTCCATTTAGCATAATGACATATAAAAAGGACCCTCAATCTATTCATTTTTTCACAGGGTTAGAATGTTTTGACAAGGTGTTGTTTGTTTTTCAATCACTTGGTGATGCATCACAATCATTAAATTACTTTTACGGTAATGTACCTGCAAATATTGATCCGTTTGAACAGTTTTTTTTAACTTTGATAATTTTAAGAACTCACAAAACTTTTTTTGAGATATCAAAGATGTATTTGATTTCAATAAAAGATGTGTCAAATATTTTTATCACGTGGATAAAGTTTATGGCCCTCCAATGGAAGGAGCTTGAGCTGTGGAAGTCTAAAGACATTGTTAAATTCTTTTGCCCAACAGACTTTTATAATAAATATCCGTCTACAAGATTAATGATTGATGGGACAGAATGCCCAATTAAGCGACCAACATTGCCAACAGCACAACAGGCTTCATTTTCTTCCTACAAAAATAGAAATACCATAAAAGTTTTGATTGGTGCAACACCCAGTGGCTTGATCAATTTTGTTTCACAAAGCTACGCTGGATCTGCTAGTGATAGGCAAATTATTGAACTTAGCAACCTTTCACAAATGTGTGATCCCGGGGACTCTATTATGGCAGATAAGGGATTCAATGTTCAGGATATATTCGCACCATACGGAATCACTATCAATATACCTTCTTTTTTTAAAAAATCAAATAAAATAAATTCTAGCAATTTGGAAAATGACAGAAAAATTGCCAGTGCGGGTGCACATTGAGAGAGTAATAGGGTTATTGAAAACCTATAAAATTTTACAGTCACCTATGAATTATACGGAAACAATGCTCTCGGGTGACATTATATTTACATGCTGCATGTTAGTCAACTTCAGGTCATCGATTATACCTAAGACAGCATGAGGATAGTGAATTGAAGGAAGATATATGCTAAACGGCAATTATAAAGTCTATCATCAAAAGTACTTACCGTCACTATAATTATACTACTTTATTGAATCTTTACCTATGCTTGAATATTTTTTGGTATTTTAGCAATATGTATGATTGAATAAAACAAAATTTTGAAATTGTAGATGTTTTATATATTGTTACCTATAAACTTTTCATAATCATTATATACATATTTATTTACCAGAGCATGTTTAAAATAGTTATTGTAGAAGTCAATCAACCTCTCAAGCATCCTTTCAATGAAGTGATTATCTCTCTCAATTTTTATGATTAAAAAGTCTTTCAACGTAAAAACTACAAAATATGCTTTTATCCTTCCTGAACACAACAATTGCCCCTGTACTTGAAAAAAGTAGTCATGCCGCTTATTCAGTGTCAAACTGCCAGTGACCTCGCATAAGTACAAATATGGTACTGTTTCTGCAGAGATATATTCATCTTTTGCACTATATCGTCGATGAGACTGCAATACCGCGGAACTGTCAGTTGCGAGACCGCGTAACTACAAGTTGTACTAAAATTGAGATTTCACGCGCAGATATCACTCTAGCAAGGGGCTTCCCTAAAAATTGAACGCAATCATTTTTAACCAATCAGAAACGTGAATATTCTTTATGTTGCAAATACGCGGTATTGCTTCGATATACTTCTGATCGCCATAACACATTGTTACGCGGTATTGCTTTTATATTTCATGTATGGTGATTATTGGTGATATTCATATTTACGTAGTTTTAGAAATTCGTTCTTATTAATATTTTTTTAATTCTTTTTTTAAGATAGGGGATGTTAATAATATTCTTGTTGAAGATCATGATGAGGAAAATGAGGTTGTAAAAGTTAGACAGCTACAAGTGAAGGGGCTGGTGGAGAACCAAAACAAATTGCCTTATTATTTGGAAAATGTAGCACTGGATGATGTTAAAAATATTTTTATCGAAGATAGTAATATAGACGAATCTTTGACAGAATCTTATAATCAAGCTGTAATGCAGGTTTTTTTTATCTGACGACACTATCACTGATCCCAAGTCCCAACTATGCATACCTAGTCCCTAAAGGTTTTCGTGTACGTGATTTGATAATACAATCTCCAGAAATAAATGATAGATTTTTGCATACTGAAGTATAACCCAAACGGTACTATACAACACAAGAAAAAATTTCATGATCAATTTAGTGATTTATCTAGAAAGCCAAAAATCATGCCAACGTTAAAAATTGTGAAACAACTTCACCCAAAAAGACTGAAGATATTCAAAACTGAATACAATAATCTGCAGGAACTAGTATGTGATTTTAAAGAAAAAAATTACAACTAATGACTCTAACAATTCATTACTAATGCTCGATTTTTAAATGGAACAAACCACTACGGGCTTACGACCGTCTTCTACTGTTATTTCGAAGGCTGGCTTAGTGTGATCACTTTACGTTAACAATGTTCGCCATTAGGTGGTATTGTTTGTCTCCTAAAATCTTAATCATGAGAATTCTCAACATGTTCAACATGTCGAAAAATCTCATGTATGCAACAAGTAGAACTTTAATAATAAATGAAATATAGAGATAATAGTTGGAAATTATTGAGAACAACAGAGCAACCAAATTTAAAGACTGCGACTGCTGTCATGTATTTGGCGCCAGGTATAATATGTAGGTACACATATTATGTATACCTACATATTATATCATATAATTGAATAAAAAAATATTATATCTGAAAATTCTCTATTTCTACGAAACGCTTAAATTAAGCTGAAGCTTAGTGCTTAAATCCGCGTATCTACTCATTTTGTCGCACTTTTGGAAATTGCAATTTCGCATAAGTGTCATAAAATACGTAGTTATGAATTTATAACATTGAATTCATAACAGTATTGTAAGACAAGTCCATACAAACTTATGTTTGCAAATTTGAACCTTATAGCTAATGCGGTTATGGAATGAAATAGTTTTTTGCGTTTCCTGTAAAATTTGATACTTGGTAGTTACGCGGTTTCGCAATTGACATTTCCGCGGTATTGCAGTCTTATCGACGATATGGACATTTCACCTCCAGTACAGCATCATCCCCAATCAGTCCATCTGGCGAGCTTCCCAAAAACTGATATAGAGGATGTATCACTATCCCACACTGAGTTTATTTATTCATTTTTAAAGATGAACACTGCTCACCATTACAGTGTTTGACCTTTTCGGTATTGATTTAAGACCTGTATGAATCTCAAATGCATTAATGCCTGTCGGTTCATACTTCACCCCATGCATTATTGCTGGTGTTTTAATCAATGTCGTCTTTAGAAACGATTCGGCAATTTTTTCCTTATTTGCTCTTTCTGTTACTTTGCAAATTTTTCCAAAATTTGAACTTTGAAGCCGTAAATTTCTTTCATCGAACCATTGCGAACTATGCGCTTGACCCCTTGTTTGAATTTCAATAGTCTTAATTTCTTGACCACTTTTGCAGAATAAAGATAGAAAATCTTCTTCCACATTTTCTTTTAAATAATTATGGTCAATGGAAGCGGCACGCTTGTCAGCAGGCGGAATGATTTCCATAATAGGCATATGTTTACAGTTACTTCTTGCACAGTAACTTATTGCAAGGTTGTTAAAAACAGATTTGTAGCCTGCATCCATTCTCATTGTTATAGGCCGCGGATCAAAATTGTTAAGTAACTCTTGGGACACTTTTTTTTTCTTTAGTTTCAATTCTTTTGCTTCAACTGGCCTGCCACAATATTTCTTTGGAACATGAAAACTTTGGAGTTGACTGGTACATGTATCTCTAACTGCAATACTTTTGGATGTTCCAAATTCTAGAAGCCCTCTCAAAACAACAAAAACATGTTTACAATGTGCATCAGGAGCCAATCCAGCAGCACACTCACACTGTGTTTCATATATCACATTGTTTGTATATTTCACGTGAACTACATATGTTACACTCTTTCTGTACTCTGAAGCACATCTCCCTAAAATGAATGTGTCACCACAATAAATTGCACTTCTTACACTTAACAAGTATTTATCCTCATACATGTTTTGAGATTTTGCAACGTTTTTGGTATGTCCAACGCCGAAACGATCAAAACATTCTTGCGTGAAACATGGAAGATCTGAGTTGGAATTTATATCCGCAAATAGCTTATGCTCTGGAACGAACATTTCGTAAGCTTCCTCCAGGACAGGCGAGTAGTTGAAATTAGAATTTTTATCGTAATCGAGAAGCCTGCAAACAAATATAATAATTAGTATGATATAATTACACAACTATTCTTGCTAAAGTATTTAGAAATAATAAACAATGTAATGGACAAAAAACGTACTAACCTTGCGACGAGGATGGCTTTTTTGCCTCCTATTTTGGCATTCCGCTTTTTAAGTTCAGCTTTTAACTCGACTAGAGTTAACGTGCCATAGTCCCTGTTCATTTTGAATATATTTATATAAGATATACTTTACAACAAAACTGAGAAAACCAGAAAATTCAACAACACACCAACTTTACGCTTTCGAAAAGAATGAATGACATATGGAATGACATTTTGGTGTTAGACCCTTATTAGGTGTGCTGCCATCTGGTGGGAATAGTCGGAATATCCCTAGAAAACACCCCATTGTAGACGAAATACCACGTGCTGAAGACGAATTTAGACGTAAAAATCAGAATGTCGGACGAAAAGTTAGAAAAACTAACTGGTGAAGATAATTATACAACATGGAAGATCATAATGAAAACCTGTTTAGAGAGTGATGGAGTTTTAAACATAATTGACGGATCTTATGCAAAACCAGAAGGTGATGACCAGAATAAATTGAATGATTGGATAAAAAACAATGCTAGAGCCAAGAAGTCACTAGTTTTGTCACTGAGTAATGGACCACTATTAAGAATTGCTGGATGTGTCACAGCAAAAGATATATGGGACAAATTGGGTGAATTATATGACAGACAATCGGAAGAGAATATTGATCTGTTGAGACATAAGTTTCACAATATTGAGTGGGAAAATTCTGGTGGAATTCAAGGGCATTTATTAAAATTTGAAGAAGTACAGAATAAGATGACAGCTTTAGGAAAACCCATTGATGATGGTGACATGTGTGCCAGACTTTTACAAACTTTACCCAAAGATTTTGACAATGTGTACATCACATGGCACGATTTATCAAAAGATGATAAGACATGGTCTAAACTACAAAAGCGACTCCTTAATTATGAACTGAGAATTAAAAATCGAGAAGAACCTATGATAGCCAGTGCCATGATATCAAAATCAAAGACGTATAATACTGCGAAGAAACAAACCATACCTAAAGAAAATTATAATAAGAAGTTTTATAATGATGTGAAATGCTTTTCATGTGGATTAATGGGCCACATTTCAAAAGAATGCAGGAATGGTGTTGTTTGTTTTAAATGTAAGGGAAGAGGACATAAGTCAAATGAATGTCCCGGAGGTATTAATAAAGAAACCAAGAAAGAGAGTGCTTTCCTAACCTCACTTTATAGTAATGATTGTGACGAATGGTTTGTGGATAGTGGCGCATCACACCATATCACTAACAGAAGAGATTGGTTCTCGTCCTACAATCAATTTCCAAAACCAAAAGCAATGGAGAGTGCCCGTCAAGGTGTAAAAATTGAGGCTATTGGAAGTGGATGCATTGATGTGCTTATGTTTGATGGACATAATTGGCAGAAGAAATATTTAGAAGATGTTTGGTATTGTCCTCAAAGTTCATGTAATTTAATTTCTGTTAAGACGACGGCCCAGAAGGGAATTGATCAACTAATTAAAAACGAAGGGAAGATATGGACATTTTCGAGAAACAACAAAACAATAGCAATTGCTGTATCTGACGATAATGAAAAATTGTATCGTATGATGATCAAAGTTGTGAAACCAATTAAAGACAAAGTGTGTGTAGCTGCAGAGAAAAATGGAACTCTTCAAGAGTGGCACGAAAAGATGGGACACCAAAATAAGAAATATGTGCATTCATTCCTAAAGGAGAGAGGTATTCATGTTCCTTTTGAAGATACATTTTGTGAAGGATGTGTACTGGGTAAACATCATCGATTGACTTTTGGAAATAGACTGGAAAGGGCAACGAAGCCGGGAGAGCTAGTATATGCTGATATTTGCGGTCCAATGGAGGTGAGCGATTTATCTGGACACCGTTATTACCTTGTCTTCAAAGATGATTATTCAAGTTTGAGAGTTACCTATCTATTAAAAAGAAAAGATGAAGTCAAAGAAAGGCTACCTTATTTGGTAGAAATGTTTAAGAATCAGGCAAATATATCAATTAAAGAACTTCGCACAGATGGTGGTAAAGAGTTTGATAACCATGACGTACATAAATACACAAAGAGCATTGGGCTGAAACACTCACTAACGGCCCCTTATTCACCACAACAATGTGGAGTGGCAGAACGGGAAAACAGAATTTTATGTGAGATGGCTCGTTCTTGGCTAGCAACAGCTTCGCATCTTCCGAAGTCAATGTGGGGCGAAGCAATTCTATCGGCAACATATATTTTAAATAGAACTGGACCAACTAGAGAAAAGGAAAAGGTGCCCTACGAGCTATTCTTTAACAAAAAACCGAACATTGAGAACTTGAAGATATTTGGATCCTTATGCTATGCATGGATTCCAGAGCAGAAAAGAAAAAAGTTTGATGTGAAATCATCCAAAGGTTATGTTACTGGTTACTCTGATTGTGGTTTGAAGATATATTTTCCAGAGAATAAAAAAGTTTATACGTGCAGAGATGTAAAATTTCCAACAAAAGATTTCATAGAGCAGCCAACAGAACATTTGCAAAAGATTCCATGTGATCCGTTTCATTTTGTTAATTCAAGAGACAATATTGTTCAACCTGTAGAAGACATACATGACAATAACCCAATAGATGAAAGTGTTCAACCTGAAGAAGAAATAGATGATAATCAAATAAATGAAAGTGTGCAAGCTGAAGAAGAAATAGACGATAATAATCAACCAATTGACAGTGATTCTGTGGGAGAAACAAGACAAAACAATATGATTAACAATTATTCTTTAAGAAGAAGAAATGAGATAAGAAAACCTGCTAGATTCAGAAATATTCCAACGATTTTATTACTTAGAGACGCACCTGTTAATTACGAAGAAGCTATTGAAAGAGATGACACACAATACTGGAAAAATGCTATGGATGAAGAGATTGATTCGTTGAATAAAAACCAGACTTGGAAACTTGTGAAGAAGCCACCTAATTGTACATTGATTGATAACAGATGGGTATATTCAATTAAGACAAATTCAAGAGATGAGGTTATACGTCATAAGGCACGACTTGTAGCAAGAGGTTTTACTCAACAATTTGGAGTAAACTATTATGATACTTTTAGTCCTGTTGTACGATTTGAGACTGTAAGAACTATAATATGTATTGCCGTGCAACGAAATTGGTTTATGATGCAATTTGACGTAATGACAGCTTTTCTTAATGGAGTATTAGTAGAAGAAATATACATGAAGCAGCCTCAAGGCTATGATGATAATACTGGACGAGTGTGTAAATTGACAAAAAGTATATATGGACTCAAACAATCATCAAAGTGCTGGTATAAATGTCTTATCGACTACCTCAAGACGTGTAATTTACAAGAAAGTTCAGCTGATCCACGTATGTTTCATAGAAAGGATTTAATCCTTTTCTTTCATGTAGACGATGGCTTAATTATGGGTCCAAAGGCAGTTGTAGAAGATTTCATAGAAGATTTTGGTAAACGATTTAACATTACAATCAGTAATCCAGAATGTTTTCTTGGATTGGAAATAAAAAGATCCAATAATGGTATCCAATTAACTCAGTATGCTTATGCTAGAAGAATAATACAAAAATTTTGTATGGATGACGCTAAAACATTATCGTTACCAATAGAGCCAGGCTGGTTACCAGGAGATTCACCACAATATAATGATGTTACATACTACAGAAAAATAATTGGAAGCTTAATATATCTCACGATGGGTACGAGACCAGATTTAATGTTCGCAGTCAATATGGCATCTAGAGCGCAAGATAAACCCACCATAGCTCATTACAACTTGGTTAAAAGAATTCTGAGATACATAAAGGGAACTATAACAGAAGGCATCATATTTGAGAAGAGTAATGATGATCAAATGATAGAAGGCTACAGCGATGCAGATCATGCAGGTGATAAAATTACAAGAAAATCAACAAGTGGTATATTGATGAAAGTGTATGGAAGTCCTGTTATGTGGAAGAGCAAACTACAAAAATGTGTTGCACTTAGTTCTATGGAGGCAGAATATGTGGCTGCAAGTGAAGCTGCAAAATCCCTTGTTTGGTTATTTAGATTGTTAAAGGAAATCAAAGCAGTTGACGATACAAATATTCCCATATTAAAAATAGATAACCAAAGTGCCATCAAACTAATGAACAACCCAACATTTCACGAAAGGTCAAAACACATAGAGACACGGTATCATTTTGTTAGACAGCTGGTCGAAGAAAATAAAATATTTGTTAAATATGTATCATCAGAAAAACAAGAGGCAGACTTATTGACAAAGGGACTACCATCGGAAAAACTGAAAGATATGAAGAAGCTCATTGGGATGAAAAATGTGACGATTGCGGGAGAGTGTTAGAATGTCAATGTCAAATTTTTCTTTTTGTGCTCTATGCATTATTATGCCTCTTTTGTCTATTCATTATTATTACATCATCTTTGTTGTTAGACTGAATAAAATAGCCGCGTGGTATTATTATTGGAGACGATTCTTTTATTTTATCCACTTTATCTGACAGTTTTAAATCTAACAAATTAATAGAACAAAGAAAATTGAATAGAGTTAAACTTAACAGAACAACTGTCTATAAACAATTGAATTTTTTAAGGGTGACATAATTTATAAAAAAAGTAATAAAAAAAGGAAGAATATTGAATAAAACAAAAACAAAATGCCAGGGACATACAAAGGGTACGAAAGCTTACAAGTATGTAGGTACCTACATTGTTAACTGACCATATTTAAAACATGAAGAAAAAAATAAAAATGATTTTTGAATTTTAGGTAAACATAATACATTATTAGTAGTTGGCACATTTCATATAGGTAGGTACCCTTGAAGGGTGGTAGAAAAAGGATGTATAGATATTGACTGCTAATATTTGACGTACATTAATAGACCTTAAAAACTAATATACAATGGATATAAACTTATTGTCTGGTCCCATTTGATATACCTACTCAAGTAAAAATTGAAAATTGGAGAGCGATAGACAACAGATGTAAACATGTTGATTGACATTATTTGATATACACTAATACAAAGAAGAAAACCAAAATAAAATTTAAGAACATATATTGATATACATTAATAAATTAAAAATGATAAAACAAAAGATGTAAACATATTGACCGACAATATTAAATTTGGTATAAGTTAACAAAATTAAACTAATTGGTATGATAATATTTGGTATACGCTAATTAAGACTTAAGAAATAAAAATTAAATACTTAAAGGAATATAATAAAAACAAAACATTCAAATTCAAATATTTTTATTAAGGTAATAGAAAACATTAAAAAAATACATTCACAATAACAAATTTATACATTTTTTTTTAATATATTTTTTTTTACCCCCAAATTTGAGCAGAGCTCGTGCTTTGGGGGAAAAGGAATCGGAGAAAGGAATAGAAAATATCAGGGGTTTTGTTATGTAGGTGCTTGTATTGTGTTCGTGGTTCCAGATGTATGTTTGTTTATAAAGAGTGTGAGTAAGGGCGATAATGTGGGTATTTGGTTGTTAACTTACTTACTTTCCGAGTCCGTGTAAAAGCTAAGCCTTTCCCATCCAATATGTAGCAGCAGCAATCGCCTTGTCATTCGACTCATACATGTCGTTCAGGTCACACGTTTGTTCCAAATTCTGGCACACCAGCAGATGCTCATCATCCTGGACCTCTCCACAGTCACATCTTACATCCTCCTCCAGACTAATACCCCACCTGTGCAGGTTCTTCTTGCACCTTGTGACACCAACACGTAACCTATTCAGTGTCTTCCATATGCCGTAGGGTAAAAGATGTCCCGGTCCCATAGCCTCGGACAACATAACCTGCCTCCCGCTATACTGATTAATCCAGCATTCTTGACGAGCCCTTTCTGGTGGTATTTGTAAGGGAGATGTTGTTTGCAGGAAACTTTTGCGAGATTTCAGTCTTGTCATCGGGGGCTCGTGACCAAACAGAGGATGTCTTGGGTCTTCTTGCTGTTTTGTCCTTTCCGAATCCGCCGCCACCCTTCTTCTAATATTTGGGGGAGCAATTCCAATTATCGGGTATAGTTCATCTACTCGGGTAGGTTGTAAGCACCCAGAAACTATTCTAGCTGTTTCGTTTAGAGCCACGTCCACATGCCTCACATGGGCAGAGGAGAACCAAACAGGCGATGCATACTCGGCAGCAGAAAAACACAGTCCCAGGGTAGAAGTCCTCAAAGTAGGTGCCCCTGCTCCCCACGTAGATCCAGTCAACTTTCTGATGATATTATTTCTGCTACACACCTTTTGTTTTGTGTTTAAGCAATGCTCCTTAAAAGATAATGTGCGGTCCAATGTAATACCCAAATATTTCGGAGTAAAGCTGTGCATCAGTGGTTCGTTTCTCCATAAGACCTTCAGTTCTCTAGAAGCGTCTCTGTTGCGCAGATGGAATGCGCACAGCTGGGTTTTAGATGGGTTTGGCTTTAGGTAGTTTTCGTCATAATACCTTGCTAGTTCTTCCAGGGCAGTTGTTAGTCTTTTCTCTACCTCTTCAAAGGTGGAAAACTCTGGAGCACATTCTAGCGATGTGACCATCACTTTCGTGATTTTGTGATTTTTTGATGATTTTGTGACATTTTGTGATTTTTTAAGTATACATAAGTATACCTATAAAAGGGTGGTGGACCAAAAAACATTACGGCGCGTTTCATGTGGGGGGTGTTGTATCTCAAAAAATTGCATTACGTAATACTTCAACAGCCCCTAAAATAAAGGATGCAAATAATATTGAATAGGTCATTATTTTAATCAAGTTTCTTCACTTACCCAATGACCCAACTCTCTTTTCCTTTTTCTCCGTTTCTGCTACTTGTGTTTTTTCTCTTTGACTTTTACTGAGTTTCCGCACATCATTTGTCGGAGTTGTCGAACTGATTGAAATATTTCGATAATGATGAAAAGAATCTAATCTTTATCTTTATTCATCTCATCCCCCATAGGCCCCTTGCGAGGCACTCGGGTTCATTAAAAATATTCAGTTCACAATGTATATAAAACAGCAGTACATCATTATTGAATAGGTCATTATTTTAATCAAGTTTCTTCAATTACCCAACGATGTTATGCTTTGGATTAACTCTGGAGCACATTCTAGCGATGTGACCATCACTTTCGTGATTTTGTGATTTTTTGATGATTTTGTGACATTTTGTGATTTTTTAAGTATACATAAGTATACCTATAAAAGGTCCACAGTTATGTTAAGTCTTTAAGTTATATTATTTAGTTATTATATTTCTATTAATGCTGGTGAAATTCATATGTTTCTTTACCTTACCAGTCGTCGTCCTCACTGCTGAGGGTCGTGGCCATCATGCACTCTGTTGTGGACCATTGCTCGCCAGGATGTTCTGTCGGCTGCCAGATGGACGGCTCTATGGAGTGTCGTGGTGGGAATATTTTGCTTTATTTGGTCGGTCCATCGCATCGGAGATCTGCCTCTTGGTCTTGTACCAGGCGCTCTTCCGACCATGATTAATTTCTCAAGGCTGTCTTCCCCTCTACGAGCTATGTGTCCAAAAAACTTAAGTATGCGTTCGAGACAGAGAGACGACAATCTCACCGTGATGTGGAGTTCTTGAAGAATTGAGATGTTAGTTCTTCTTGCTGTCCATGGGATTTTCAGCATTCTTCTCCAGCACCACATTTCACATTCTGTCTCTATCTCTAGCTCGCAGAGTCCACGATTCCACTCCGTAAAAGAAAATCGAGAAAACAAGTGTGCGCACGATCTTAACCTTCAGGTTTCTGGATATGTTCCTGTCCCTCCATATCTTATTGAGACTGGTCATTGCACTCTTTGCCATACCTATCCTTCTCCTGATCTCGGTTTCACACTCGCCTAGGTTGGTAATTGTGGACCCCAGATAAATAAATTTGTCAACTATTTCCAAGTCCGAAAGTGCATCTGTCATTTGTAAGGTGTTCGCTCGGTCTACAATCATTAGCTTGGTCTTCGACTTATTAATCTTAAGTCCCAGCTTCAGGCTTTCCTCCTCTACTCTATGGAGTAGTTCCACCATTTCAGCCTCGCTGGATGCAAATAGGTTGGTATCATCTGCATACCTAAGATTTGACACTTTTTTGCCTCCGATCGAAACTCCTCCGTGCCAGTTTTCTAGAGCTTTTCTCATTATATATTCGCCATATATATTAAATAAATCGGGGGATAAAATGCACCCTTGGCGTACTCCTTTGTTAACACTGAATTCACGTGAGGTGTTTTATCATGATTGGCTTTCTTGGGAGATGTTATAATGTAGTGGGTTCCCCTTTCCTTCTACACCGCAGTTGTTGATCGGGTAATGTTATTGAGATCAATTGGAGCAGAGAACGGTATTCGCACAGCTGCTGCCCTGTGCAGGTTGAAATCCCGTTTCCCTCGTTAGCTCTGGCATTTAGATCTCCTCCTAGTGTTCTTGTGCAAATAGTGCACAAGAAGACCGGAAGAAGAAGCCCCCACACCTCGACAAGGTACATCCAGAACACTTCCCCTCAGCGTCATTCCAGGTGCACTCCCCCCATCCTTTGACCCATCGCCCTTAAGAGCAATAGGGAGCAAATAGAGGGAAACGCATCCACAACGGACGCTGAGGAACGCGGGGGGTGTTTCTTTACACATCACTTAATGTTTTCTCTTCACTGACAGGTCTCAGCACACCCATCTAACCGTCTTCTTTAGGCGGGGTGAACCAACCTGAAACAAAACTCGTTAATGTGTAGTTGGAATGTAAATAGGTACCTATTAACATATTATATAGAGATGTGTTATCAATAATATAGAAATGCAGTTGGACTAAAATATCTGCAGTCTCAAACATATGATCAAATCCTGAAAGACCAGTGGTTAAAAAATGTCACTTCTAAATTGGTCCAGATAATATAGTAAAAAATTACAGTTTTTCTGATGAATTGCTGTAGCAAGTCCTATGTTATTAATAAAGTCGAGGGGGTTCCATTATATTTTTTTTTTTTTTTTTTTATTTTCCAAAAGAAAAGTACATAATACAATATAATATAAATATGTGTAATGGAATATATTGCCTCACTAGACCTAAGCCTGTTCCGAGACAATACTAATAAAGATAGTAATGTTCAAAAATGTCGCTGAGAAAAAACAAAATATAAAGTTTTTTTTTTTTTTTTTTAAATAAGGTATAAGGATTAAAAAAGCAAAAAATAGAACAAAAAAGCAAAAGAGAGAAAACACAAAATAATAGAACGTTGTCAGTTTCGTCAAGTCAAGTCGTGCTATGTATGTAGGTATTTGGTTAGCCTGGTGTCTGTGATCAGTATCACGATTATGTCACTTGAGAATGTGGGTCAAGTCTCTCTCAGATTCCAACCTGCCCCTTTCTAAGAGCCACTTTGTGACTATTTTGTTTAAGTTGGACCCGTTTGGCGATATAACATCCATAATGCCTGGCATAATTTTGTTGTATATTCGTGGCCCCAGAAAGGTGAGGAATCTTTGAGCAAATGTCGTGTGAGTGGCAGTTGGTTGTAGAAGTTTATTGTTTCTTGTATTCTTTGTCAGAACGTATTGTGGAATAAAAGGGGTTGGATTTGAGTGAATGTATTTGATAATCGTCCTTATGTATAGTTGTCGCACATCCAATACTGGAAATTCCGCAAATAACTCATTAGATGAGAATCTATAGGGTTTACGGCATATAACTCTAATCAGGGATTTTTGAGCGACGATTGCAGGATAGAGATTTGTTATAGCCATACCACCCCATCCCGTTATTCCATATGAGAGTATGGATTGAGCCAGTGCAAAATAGATAGTTTTTAAAATCTTTACATCAAATATATCCCTAATTTGGCGAAATATGTATGTAAGCTGTCTAGTTTTTTTAGTAACATTATCAATGTGTTCTGTCCACCTTAGATTGTTGTCGATAATAACCCCCAGGTATTTGTATTTTTGTGTTCTTATGAGTTGCGGGCATGAGCAATGATATGAAGATGTGTGTGTTTTGTAATCGTGAACAATTATAGTATTGTTATTTAAAGAGAGTGGTTGTCCTCTGTTGTCAATAGAGAAAGTCATGTATTTGGTTTTATCTATGTTAAGAGTCAACAAGTTTGACTGCAGCCATTTATACACCCTATTCATTCCCTTTTCGGCTATGTCATAGGTTTCATCCCAGTTATTTGATTTGAATAGCAAGACTGTATCATCAGCGAATGCAATCAGCGAACCACATATATCAATCTCACATATGTCATTTATATATAGTAAGAATAATGTGGGCCCCAGTACACTGCCTTGGGGAACTCCATATGGGTTCTGTAAAAATTCGCTAGAACAGTTTGGAAGTTTAACAGCCTGCATTCTGTTTGCCAAATACGAGCTAAACCATTTTAATGTTTCTGCACTACTCACTCTTTGGACTTTTTTCAGTAGTGATCTATGACAAACTGAGTCGAAGGCCTTTGCAAGGTCTAAGAAGATCGCTATACATTTGTCTTTTTTATCCAAGGCTTCAATCACAAGTTTTGTTAGTTCAACAATGGCATCGTTTGTATTTTTTCCTCTTCGAAAACCATATTGGCTTGTTGTTAGTAATTTATTTTTTTCAAGAAATTCCATAAATTGATTATTAATTGCTTTTTCAAATATTTTTGAGATGCTATTCAATAGGGATATTGGGCGGTAATTTTGTGGATCTTCAATGTCTCCATTCTTGTGTATCGGAATAATGTATGCTTTCTTGAGGTGCTCCGGAAAGAGACATTTGTCTATTGATAGATTAATGATATAAGTCAACGGTATCACCAAGTGCCCAGAGCATTTTTTAAGTAGTTTAGTAGGTACTCCATCGGGTCCAGCAGCGCAATCCGTTCTGAGAGAGTTTATGATGTTGGTTATATCTTTTTGTTCAATATTTTTTATTTTAAATTTGGGAGCAAGATCAAAAATAGTTTCAGTATTAGTTTTGTCGCAGTCTTCTCTATTTTCATTCTGGTCGCATAAATTATTTTTTATTTTCTCTGCCAGTTTCCTGCCCACTGTCGAAAAGTATCCATTTAAGTCTTCAGCAATCTGAATTGGTTCATCTACACTCCCATCTTGTAACCTCAGTGACTTGATCTCAACCATTTTCGTTCTCCCATAAACATTCTCCTTTGTTATTTTCCATATAGTCTTGCTGTCATAATTGTTTTCTTCAATCTTTGTTCTGTAGTACTCTGCTCTAGTGTTCTTTATAATTCGGTGACATATTCTTTTATATTGTGAGTAATAATTCAAAAGTGTTTTGTTGTTTGGGAATTTTTTAACTTTCATATGTAAGGCATCTCTTTTTCGGATACTTTTTACAAGGGATTCAGTAATCCAGGGTTTTAATCTTATTTTAGAATGTGGTATTTCCTTTTTTTGTGTATGAGTATTTATACAAGCTTGTAGTGTTTCAACAAATTTTTCCGTTGCACTGTTTGGGTCTTTGGTATCTATTATTTCCATCCACTTCGTCATCCTCAGTTCCTTTTCTATTTCTTGATAATTGGTAGTGTATATTATCTTTAAGTTATTCTTTGGCAAGCTTGAACTTTTCTGTATTCCCGCCAGGCAGATATAATGATCTGTAATCTCAGCTTTGATTATAGCTGACCTTGATCTGGTTGGTGATTTTACAAATATATGATCTATACAAGTTGCTGTACTCAGAGTTTCTCTAGTAGGTTCATTTATCAGTGAAATGTATCCACTCTCAGTAAGTACACACATGTATCTCTCAATGGCATTATTAGTTTCTAATAGATCCAAATTAATATCGCCAGCAATAATACTGTGTTTGCAATCATTTTCTTTGCTTATCTCTTCATAGAGGGATTCTACGAAGGGCATAGGATCATAGTGTGACGGAGAGCGGTACAGAGCCAACAGTGATATATTATTTTGGCAAACTATTCGAAGAGCATTTGTATCCTTTATATTTACTGGTTTTGAAATAGGGTTTAATATACTTTTTACATAAACAACTACGCCTTCAGATCTATTTCGATGTATTGTTGTTTGGAAAGGAGTATAGTCATTTAGGGGTGGCAACATCATACAGTCGGACAACCAGGCTTCACTCAGTACCAGAATGTCTGGATATAGTTTTGTTGACTCTAAAAATATAAGAAGTTCATCCATATTTCTATGTATACTACGCACGTTCATACTAAGCACTTTTAGCTCACCAGTTCCAGCAAACCAACTATCACACTCGTTGATAGGCAATATATCTGTTTTAATATGTAACTTTTCCAAATCTTCACACAATGTCTCGCCCATAGGTGTTAAACAGTAAAACAAAAATATGGTATTCTAAGCGATACTTTGAGTTTAATTTACTCGTGGTGTTTTGGTTAGGCTGGTATATAGCAAGAGCGTTAAGTGAGCATGTTGTGATTCTTTCCATTAAACATCTCGTACATCCAGCACATTCATTCATATTAATTATTATAATTTTCCTCGTAGTATATTTTGGTTTGTTTATGTATCCCTCAATAAAGCCACAGATCGCTTGTGCTGCACACAAACTCAAGTTCCCAAAATTCAAACAACACTCCCCACATCCACACGCATTACACAATGCTTCACCAGACGCACTATCGTTATATATTTTCATAAAATATATTTTAATTTTAATGTAGAAGGATTTATATTTAGAGTATGT
This sequence comes from Mystacides longicornis, assembly GCA_963576905.1. Taxonomy (NCBI): domain Eukaryota; kingdom Metazoa; phylum Arthropoda; class Insecta; order Trichoptera; family Leptoceridae; genus Mystacides; species Mystacides longicornis. The sequence continues at coordinate 31,376,010 of OY756429.1, read as the reverse complement.
TATATTGGAGCCATGATATTCCCAATTTAAATTTGATAAAAAATTAAGGCACTTATTAATTGCATTAATATGAAATTCTTGATTTAGATATAATATGTATGCGTGTGCGCGCCAGATAAGAAAATTTATATATTGTGTTGTACATAGAATATTAGTAAGAGATAAGTGTTGCGAGTATATTATGTAGTAAAGGACACATTCGTATACAGGTATGTAACATTGTAAGCAGTAGGTACGTCCGTAGTGTCGATTTATAAGTTTTATAAAATTATGTCTAGTCAAGTATTTTAGTAATGTCTGTGTGGTTTCTCTCCCCATTGATAAGTGAGTATTTTCTTTTAACAAATAATAGCTATAGAAATACACCAAACAAAGCAAATAAAGTAATACAACCAAGCAAATGAAAAAAGATGAATAGATCAAAAACAAGTTACCATTAAACAGGCCTATATCTAGTGAGGCGATTTGGGTGATTGGATAATTTCTTGTGTGACCTCTACTACTACTGGCGGCACAGAATCTTTTTCTATATGCATTTGAGTCTCTGAATTCCCCGTCAGCTTGCCGATCTTCTCCTCTATATCTCTCTGGTTCCGTATAAGTATAACATTTGATCGTTCTCTCTCTCTCACATATATCTTTCCATATTTCACCCACACAAAACGAAAATTATTTCGCTTTGCTGCAGTTCTCGCGTTCTTGTATATGATTTTGTTTTCCAATGTGAGATGGTCGTTAAAATAAATTCCAGTCTGTTTTGAAAGGGCTTTTTGGGATCTTGCTGCCTGGATGATCTCTTCCTTTTTTCTTTGGCTGTTTAAGGTCAAAATAATGGAGGAAGTCCCGCTTTCTCTGGGTGGCAGACGCCTTGCATACTCCATATCTTCAGGCTGTAAGGTTATGGAAAACTTTTTCCCCGCTTCTTTTAGTTGGGTATATATATCCATGTCCGATCTGTGTGGTACACCGTGAATTTCCATGCTTTTGCATAGAGCCTCCTGACGCATAATGTTATTCTGCCTCTCGCACTCCTGTAGTTTCCTCTTCAAGGTGTCCACCTGTTGCTCATACATTCTGTTATTTTTCATGCCATCCTCCAACATCCCGACCCTCCCCTCAAGTTTGTTCCTTTCCTCCTGCATAAACTCGATGGAATCCCGGAGATCATCTATAGAATTTCTCATTTCCCTCTTCAAAGTTTCATTCTCCTCAGCAATTACCCTACGCATTCTCTTTATTATTTCATTCACCAATACCTCATTCACTTTATCTCCGGCAGCGGCAATTATAGGCTGCTCATCCTTAGTGTTAGCCACGATTCTTCCTGATTCATCAGTCTCCGTACACTGCCCAACTGGCTTATTAGAGTTGTCGCCCTTCCTCGTTCCACTGCTCTTACACACCGGGCATCTCCAAATTGCCTTTAAATCTCTTCCCAGCTTTTTATAGTTTTCTGCCGTCAGAGAGAGGCATTCAAAGTGGTAGGCGCCCTGGCAATCAACACATTTGAGTCTCTCCTCCGTTTTAACTGTCTGCTTACATCCTCTGCATTCGTTCGACATTATTTTTATTTTCAGTTCCCAATGTAAAAAGAATTTTAATGTATATCACGTTTTTAATGTAAATGTTTCAGAGAGTTCAACGCGCGTTAATAAAAAATAAACAAAAACTATATTTATGTGGGTAGGCTATATGAAAAAACAGTGAAAAAATAGTGTCGCCTCGAATATCTCCCAACACAGGCTTTGTAGAGTAGGGCTGTCGCGAGGTTTTTTATCAATCTCGATGCACTCTATCAAATGGTATATTTTAATATTTTTTCACTGTAGCCGTATGAGCAGCGTTTGCCCAAAGCGCTGATACTTCACTATAAAAATGTCGAATAACTGTTTTTCATGAAAAATTTCAGTTGTTTTTCCACCAAACACCACAAACACAACACCGATTGAAAGACAATGAAAAGTTACACTGATTTGTACAAAAATAATTTTCACTTATTTAGTTTTCTCAACAATTTACAATTTTTAAAACTGCACTAACAAAAACACGTAATGACACCTCAGCGACACCCAATTTAAGAGGATTTTATTTTTATATAAGCCAATTTATATATACCAATTTAATATAAGCATATACTTGTAAAATATTTCTTTTTTAATGGGAAGTACCTAAATAAGTATGAAATATATATTTCCTTATTTCGACTCATCTTTTTAGTTGCTATCTGGACTTAAGGGGACTAACTAGGTCCACTACTCACTACTAAAAAGGTTAATTCAGTTTCAATAAGAACATGGAATTATTGTCATGGGGATGATATATGCAGTTTCAGATAGTGGAAGAGACAGATAGCATAAGACACTTGCCAGTAAGATATGGAGAGTGCACCATTGTATCCTGATATCAGGTGATATATTAGGGACAGGATATTTCAATAAGAACATGGAATTATTGTCATGGTATTACATAAAATAATACTAAGCCAAAAATATATTATCAATAACAATTAGGTACACGAAAAGAAATATTATTTTTAAACGACACAATACATCATGATTCTACGTATTATTAAAATCACAGAAGTAACCACAGCGGAAGCTTTTTTTACTGTTAAAAATGATGAGTACGTAGGACTTCGACTTATTACAAAATCTTTTAAAAAGAAATACAAATGTGTCTTTAATGGTATGTGATTATTATTATGACACCATAGAAGGAACATTTCCGATACTCGAAACTCATAATAACGAAAGAGTCAATCTCTAGAACCGACACACAACCACTTATAAATATTAATTACACTATGAGTCTTTGTTTTAACAACTTTTTTATGTGCAGACAATAGCGTAGTGGTTAAATCTCAAAACAAAACAGGAGTCCATTTGTCGAAACAAGAGTCCATTTGTCAAAACAAAACAGAGTCTATTTCTCACAAACAACAGTATCTTTCTTGATATCAACGAGACTATTTTTCACAGCGATACGAAACACCGATTCGACTTCACACAAAATTAATAACACAATCTCCCGAGTTGGAAACAGGAAAAAAAACGGAATAACAAAAACAGTCAGCGCTCGACTAAATAAAAATGGCTGAAGTTGTTTGGCAACAAGATCAGTGTAGCCAGCTTTCAAAAAGTAAAAAAGTTTTGCAACATTATTTCTCGAAATCTGGTGTCTTATAAAGAAATAAATATTAATTCACGAATAAAAACATCACATGATAACATAATAATAAATTGATGTTTTTTATATTCACTCTAAGATCATATTTCGAAACTTTTTCATAACCGGTAATTCTATTTTTTGAGTCTGTTATACAAATTTCATTCCCAACCAATACCAACATTATCACCACGATGTACCAACATCACCATATTCTTGTTGGCAAGTACTATAACCAGAGTTAACCCCCCCTGCAATCATAGATAACACAGAACTCAAAAATGGTAAATCAGAAAACTAACAATTTCGTCATACCTAATAAAACTAAATATCATATTTAAACAAAAATAACTTTACAGCACTTCCACAAATTTAATTTATTTGTTTCAAAGGGACACGTCTTTTATTTCAATACTTCCACCACAAAAATGCATGGTCAACAACTTATTTTTTTTTGTAATATCTATGTAAATAAATATCTAAAAGTTAACATTATTTTAAATGAAAATGAATAAGATATTTTATGATATTATGTATATTACGTAAGCGACTTCTCCAATACACGATTTACTACTCGCATTAAAGAGCAATTATACCAATTTATGAATAAAAAAAACTTTGCAGTATTACTATAGATTATATTTCCGAAAAATATTTTCAAAATTAGTAGTTATTAAAGTCTTTACTATAAACAATATGAATAAAACGTTATCTTACTTTTTTTTTTTTTTTTTTTTTTTTTTTTGACCTTTGCCTTATTGGCGTTCTTGGTCAGTCTCAAGTTCATATTATATCTTTATTTTTTTTTTTTTTTTAATATTGCCTATTTATTAAATTATAGTAGTTACAATTATTATATTATAGTAATACCTAGAATGTAATTAAAATCAAAGTTTTAGAGAGTTCTCCCGAGCAAACCAACCAAGAGACTTCACAATACTCCTTGATGGATCCGCAAGAACAAGCGTTATCTTACTTTGAAAAGGTTCTTAGCCAAATTTTTATCATAATAAGTTTTTGTTGTAAAATCGTTATTCTCACCGTCGCGGTCGCGTTGGTTAAACTAACTGTACCACTAGTATAAGTTTTCGATGATCGAATATCGAAACGATCATCGAAAGAGTTTCGAGAAATTTCCATACAAACATGATCGAACGATTCAATCGTTTGATTTTAAAACACTATTTGCACTCTAATAAGCGCTTATTATCGTTCAATAAGCTTTCGATGAAACTCGTACTAGCCCCACTGTAATGAGTGCGTTAATAACAAGGATGGTTAATTTAAGCGACGCGGCGTGACGGTTAGACTAGTTCATACCAAAAATCATGGTTTTTTTTAACCGTACTTTCTTATTTATAAATATTTAACAATGTTTAAAAATATGTAATAATAATAATTTAGATCCAAGAAAACAAAAGTTTTTTTTTTTTTTTTTAAATAAAATGAATCTGTGCTCACTCAAAGTGAACACAAATACACTCCTTGACTCTTTCACAGTAAGCTACTGAAAGCTTGTGTCGTGAAAGAGGAAGATGGTCGGCACCTGGGATCGAACCACGACGTCCGCAGTACGAAAGCCGGCGTTGTAACCGCTGGGTTTGTTGACAAGTTAAGTACTTAGTGACAAAATGATTTGACAAACATTCTTTGTCCATTTCATCACAGCAGAGAAATCTTTTCTGTTCTTAATATACAATTCTACCCTTAAAATGTGTGATTACTGAGCAATTGTTTGGTTCAACATATTTTTTATATAGTCTATTCATCAGTGACAAGGCGTTCTATACAAGCGAATTCTTCATAGCTTTACTAATTAATCGTCTTTCACCGACAATAAAGTACGAAGTAGTAAACCATCAGGAGAGCATGAAAGATTGCACAACCAATCACTCATTCCCATCATTACCACTAACAACCATCACTTCACCCGTTCCACATAATCCCCACACATTCCTACAAAATGCCCAGACCAAAAAAAAAGAAAAACAAAGCAATCATACCCTTATAGTACCTTTTAATCAAAACTATATACACATCTATTATAAACTAAAAATTGTCTCTCCCTAAAGACCATAACTAAAAAATCTTTAACAACGAATGCTAGTAGTGGTACACCAACCACATCTCAAACTTAAACATAAGATAAAAATTTAAAAAATTAAAACATCAAAATATCCAGAGGGCATACCTTAACAACAGGGCGTGTGTAAATTTCCTCACTAGTTTCCCCCTAACAACTCGCACCGTTCCATTCTTCCCTCTTCCCTGGTATGAGTTCTACGACTTTACCTAGTTTCTGCCGCCCACCCTGAGAATACCACGGCCACCAATAAAACAGGTTAATTTTTGTAATAGGACATTATCACACTTGCTCTCATTCTTCAACGTGTGAATCTCATTTTAAAAATATAAATTTTGATCATACTTGATAATCAGCTGTAAGCTATTATCCAATTCATTAGAATCTTAAAAAACAACTTATTATATTTATTTGAAATTTTAAACAAACTCAACTTGCTTTCATCACTATCCTGCAACAATGAAAAACTTACCACATCATTATTAACTATTTTACATTCTGGTAACTCTTCTGTTTGTAAAACAGAAACATCATTCAAAGGCCAACTTTCAACATCATTAGCTAACCAATCAGGCCCACTAAGCCACAATGAGTGATGTATCAATTCTTCAGGATAAAGTCCTCAACTCGCACAATTCGCAGGATTCATTTCGGATCTGACATGATACCAAGAAGCATTTGGGACATTTTCCAGTATTTTTTGAACTCTGTTAGCAACAAATATTTTTAAACGATAAGTTGGAGTCTTAAGCCATGACAATACAAAGTTGAATCCGTAAACATAACTCCCTTAAAGTCAATCAACTCATTAAGTGCAATGCAAAACGAATTTAAGTAATTTTTAGAGATGAAACGGATAGCAGTTTAGCCGGATATCCGGCGTATGTTTCTGGTTAGTTTGTGCATCAATATGGGATTATTGGGAACATTGTCGAAAAAACCATCAACCGCATTAGTTAGTCTGGATTAGTGTGGTGTAATAATATTTTTTCCTATGATTAGAGCGCTTAGATTTACGCTTACCCTCGGAACCAAGGTTGTAGCCAGGATAGCATTAGTGCAGAGGTTCCCAATCTGTTTAGGTTTACGGCTCCCTTAATATTCAATCCAACCCAAACTCCCTTTATGCTCTACTTAGGAGCACAGAGAGGCAAAAATACCTCTCCATTGCGCTATATCTCGCGCATTGTTTATGACCTCCTCACACACCATGTCCAGATTCATCAGCTCTGCTTCGAAGGAGCGGAACACGAGGAAGACCCTCTCGGTATGAGAGGATCTTTCTCGTCTTCGGGACCCTGATGGGAGGGAGAACAGCGCTCCCCTTAAAATATGAGTGTTTTTTTTTTCAAAATTAATTAAATTCGCTGAATACTGAAGAAGTCTTTAGTAGAGCCCGGGCATTACAGTGGGTACAACGCATGAATTACGCTTACGTAGGCGGCATACCTATACCAAATAATTGGACTGACTCCGTTGCCGGAACGTTATTGTTCCAAAAATCGCGGATCTGCATATTTCAGCAGAATGATATATGACGAAACGTTATTTCATTAAACTTTCCTTATTTACGGAGAAAAGCAAAGCCGCTTGCCAGTGGGGTACAGAGAGGGGGGGGCGGAGGGGCGGTCCGCCCCGGGCGCCTCTATTGAGAGGGCGGCAATATCTGCTTGTGCTATATTATACACGACCAGATTGATAAAATCAGAATTTTTATTTTTACTGCAATAACATTTAATTTCGGGTTAAAAAAACATTTGCGGTGAATCCGCTGGTAGAAAAATCAGTGTCAGAAATTAGCTCTGTCCTATAATTGAATTTTCGTGCTATATTTTTGTGGTGTAACTACGTAAATTAAAATAAATATGCAAACTTTTTTATTTTGAAATATTTTTTTTTCATTTTCTTGTTTTTTTTTTTCAATTTATATAGGGGGGGGAGGGGGTCCAAATTATATAAGGGGGGAGGACGCTAAATTTTATTAGGGGGGGGTGACAAATTTTAATCCCGCCCCGGGTGGCGAAAACCCACAGTACGCCACTGCCGCTTGCTACCTCTATATATTCATTCTCCATAATTTACCCTTATTGCAGTATGTTTGCTAATCAATTTTCTAAGTTGGAGACATTTTTCTTGTGATTTCAAGGTGTATTTGTTATCCAAAAATATCTTTTTTTTACTATCCGGTATCCGGCCGGATAGGTGCTAGTTATAGGCGCCGGATAGGCCGGATACCGGATAGTTGCCGGATATCCGTTGCATGTCTAGTAATTTTGACAGCAAATGTGCTCCCATTAATTCCAACCGAGGAATTGTATGTACCTTAAGTGGAGACACTTTTGACTTGGATGCCACCAAAGAAACCTTTTTATCATAAGTAACCAAATAACAAATTGCTGCATAGGTAGCCTTTCTCAGAAGCATCTGAGAATCCTACAAGGTAGCACGAACTATTTTGTGTCGTACCCAAATATCTATTAACTGAATAAGTTTCTAATAACATAATTGTTCTCTAATTTTATTCCACTCTACCAACATATGTCCCGGAATAATAGTATCCCAATCTAATTTCATTTTCCATAATGATTGCATTATACACTTAAGTAAGAAAGTAAATGGGCAAGCCCATCATAGAGGGTCAAAAATCCCAGCTGTAAATGACAATATACCTCGCTTTGTAGATGGAACATTTCCATACTTCACACTATACATGTTTGGGTACCTATATGGAACTGTCGTACCTACCTATAATAGTTATATTATTTCGAACCTGCGCAAATTGAGTATTGGCGAGCACCTGTATGTATTGCACCTATTTTGTTGACACAACCCGTTCAGATTGTTGTATTAGATGTTTTTTGTTTTTGATATTGTGTTTCTCTCATTGCTCAGCGCAAAGGGTTTGTAACTGTTATGCTTAGTAATGATTTTTTGATTGTATAAAAAATAAAATAATACCTAAATAAATAAAAATAAACTAATCAATACACGGGTTCCATTTAATACCCAAAACTTTGTTACACTTATCATCAAAACTAACCAAATCTTTATCTGACACAAAAGCTTGACAATTACTGGCCCATTTTGCCAACTGCAAACCAGACGTATTTAACAATGCAATTAACTGATTTCGAATGTTTATTGCACATTATGTGCCCCACAAATAATATCATCTACATAACAATGATCTTTCAACATCTTTGCTGCCAAAGGATAATTACCACACTCATCCTCAGCCAACTGATTTAATGTCCTAATGGCATTAAATGGAGACTTAGCCAAACCATATGTCACCGTTAACAATTCATACTCTTTAATAGGATCTGATGGGCTATTCCTCCACAATATGTGTTGATATTTCCTACCTTCCTCTCTAATCAATATTTGCCGATACATTTTAGTAATGTGAGATGTAAATGCAAAATGATAGATTCTAAATTTCAACAACAAAGCACCTATATCTCTTTGTAGCTTAGGGCCCACATGCAACTCTTCATTCAGCGATTTACTACCACTACAAGAAGAACTCCCATCAAATACCACACGTAGCTTAGTGGTAGGACTTTCAGGTTTTAGCACACAATGATGAGGGATGTAATACACATCACTATTACTCTGCAATGAAACTTCTTTCATGACCCAATTCTACATACTCCCTCATAAACTTGGCAAATTCAATGTGCAAGTCCTCATAGCGTATAAACTTACGCTCCATATTATATAAACATTTCAAAGCAAATCCAAATTAGCGCCTTTGCATGAGACTATTTCGCTCTGTTTAACTAATAAAGGTACAACATATTGGACCATTCTCATTGCAGATAATGCATATCTGCAAACATAAGTTCGCATTCTTCATCAGAAAATGACATAACCTTACACGGAGAATCACATTTGACTTCTTCTATTTCCCAAAAGCGTTTCAGAGTACCATTTAATTCATCACATGAAACATAACATGACAACAAGGAATGATTTATTCTCTACAAAATCTTTTCCAAGTATAGTCCAACCAAAGATACTTTCAAATGCAAATAACTCATCTGACAATTTTCTACAATTGCCAGTAAATAGATGTCCATATACATCTGCACCTAACAGAATATCTATACCACCAGGTTTCCAAAACTCATCATCAGCCAATTGCAGATGCGACATCAATGATCTTATTTTATGAGACAAGCGCCCTCGCAGCAGCTGAGATGGCAAAGAATTCACAACAATACTTTTAATAAACACACATTTATCATATTTACTATCAAACACTCCATATTCAACAGAACCATTTATATGCATATCTGAATCTGACAACGTTGTCAACTTCATGGACGAATTCTTCATTCTGAAATTAGCTTTTTTACAAAATGTATGAGACATCAATGTGACTTGACTCCCAGAGTCAACTAAACATCCGACTTTGAAAAATCTTCCATCACTTCCCAATCCCAATACAAAACCAACAACTGTTCCCAACAAAACTTGACCTGTACTCTGTTCAATTTTATTATGACACACCCCTCATCATCAGCCTTCCTCAGTCCAGTATTGGACATAGGCCTCCCTTCTCGACTTCCATTTCTCCCTGTCGGCAGCCACCCTGTGCCACTGGTGTCCGGTCACCTTTCTTATGTCGTCGGACCATCGCATTTGTGGCCTCCCTGGGTTTCTGCTACCGGTTCTCGGTCTTCACTCCAGGGTTCTTTTGGTCCACCGGTCGTCTGATGTTCTGACCACGTGTCCAGCCCAGCTCCATTTCAGCGATGCAACCTTTTGGACCACATCTGTCACCTTTGTTCTGCCCCTAATCCACTCGTTGCGTTTTCTGTCCCGCAAACTGATACTAAGCATCCTTCTCTCCATTGCTCTTTGGGACACACCCCTAAAATAGGCAAACTATTGACATGCAATAAAACATTATGATGACTATCACAATGTGAAAATTTCTTTAAAAATTTACAATTTTTAATCATGTGTGTAAGCACGAAAAACATAACTTAAATTTAGAAACCAACAAAAGCTCTGGGTCTTAATAAATGCACTTTTATGGCCTAAACCTGTGATTAATAATTGTAACCTAGCCTAATGATCTTTTTATTTTTAATTGCTAATTTTAGCCACTGGTCGTGTTATTATTGATTTAGATGCAACGTAATAGTTAGAGATGGACATTAGAATATAGATAAATAAAAATAAAGTCCCTTTTTTTAGGAAAACTGTAACTTTCCAATACCAAATTGTCGAAATTGGGCACTGTATAGTAAATTCTCACCTTAACAAAATTAATGTCATTGATTCTCCTGAATGTAAATGTGGAGCAGATGAAGTACATTAGACCACGTTTTCTTCTCCTGTCCACATTTTGACTCCGAAATGTTCCTACTCAACATTAAAACACGTACCCATTATCCTTAAGTTTCTTACTAGCCTGGGGTGTGACAGAATTAACGCAGCAATAATAAGGTGCATCCAGTTGAACGAAAGAAACTTTTAATTGGATGGATTTTACTTTGTTATTTTTTTTTGTTATGTTAATTATAGTATATCATCACATAATTGTTACATGTTTAAAAATTCTATGTGTTGTGAAAACGCTACGCATAAAAAGGTATCTATGGTTATGTAATATGTTTTAATATAATATATAAATATGTTTTATGTTAATTAAGTCTTGTTGATAATATTGTTAAGTGCTTAATTATTCACTATATTATAAGTCTGTATTTTGGCACAGATTATCTTATAGAGTGGGTTCATATGAAATAAAAAAAACTTGTCGGATTAATCTTCATTTAGGTTTGTGAAATACACAAGTTTTAAGCTTTTAAAAATAATGTTATTTACAATTAATGAAACTACGTTTTTTTTAAATTTAAACCTTAGTTACTGTAATAAATTATTATTATTATTTCAATTCTATTCAATGTACAACATAGCAAACACAATATGTGATTATTATGTGTTTCAATCCCCCATAGGGTTCTCAAATTTGTTTTACATATTACTTTAAAATGTTTATTTGTTACTCTATTTTGAATTGAATTTTTTATTTTGTTATCATTGGTGAATAAAATGTATTTTGTTAGAAATGGTGTATTATTTTTTTAACACTAAGAACAATAAATACCTTTCCCTCCATTATTATTCCTAATTAGAGGTTAGTTAACTATTGTTCATATCATACAGAATATTTACAAACATAACTGTTTTATGAAGCTTCACAAGCACTTCAGGATATTGGTTAAATACCTGAAATAAATATGTTTCCCAAAAAACTCATCTTCTATCAATTAAATTTCTTTTACATCATCACATTAGGGGCATATGGCAACAAGAGCTCTCCAATGCGCCCGATCTTGCACAATGTTTATTTACCTCCTCCCTCATCATGTCCATATCCCTCAGCTCTACTTCAATGAAGCGGAACACAGTAGGAGGGTCTTCCTTGTCTTCGGGACCAACTGTCATTTCGCATCCTTAACACATGATTAAGAAAAAGATTACATATAAGAATGTACCCAATGGATTGTGAAATACAAATAAAAAGAGGATGCTTGTAAGTAAATTTATCATTTATTTCAGTTTATTTAGTTATATTAAAAAAACATTGTTGTTTTGTTTATCAAGTACTAACATTGTTATGTTTGATCATTTAAAAATTATTTACAGTATGTATGCACTAGTTCTCGTACTAAGATTAGAAATATATAGAGACAACAAGAAAAAATAGGTATGCTTTATTTATGAAACCTCTAGAAATGTACACATAAAATGTTATAAAGCATCAATAGGTACATATAACAAACCTTTATGTAACAGAGTTGGGATATAAGTGTAACGGACAGAATGTGGGATAATTAGATTAAGTAAATAAGTATAATTTGTTGTACCGTTGTGCTCCCGTCTCGGACGAATAATAAAGGATTTAGTGATATCCCTGTAGTACCGAGACGGGAGTCGGCGTTTGTAGGTTAATGTATGGGGCATCGCAGCGCGTACTGTGTACGGCTGCGATGTCCGTGTAGTGTTGTGTTGGTCTGGTCGCTGTGCGCTCAGGTAGGGGTGTGGGCAAATAGGCTCGCGCGCCGCGGAACCCGGGTCTTTTATACAGACCGGGTGCCGCGCGCGGGCGGTGCCCCCACCTAGCGATGTCCGCTGCCTGATCGTTCCTGCGTGAACGCGAGCGCGCATCGACCAGTTAATATACGGGTACATTTTCATACAAATAAACATTCTCTGTTTGGATCTACACCTGCCTTTTACTTGACTACCTGCTCTCTCTACTGGACTCTGGCTTGGAACGCGACTTTGGATTTTGGACTTCTCTTGGCATCTCACTCTTGGACACTCTCGACCACTGGCTCTTCTACCTGACTCATCTTCTCTACCGTGTTTTGGATTACCTTGGCGCAGGGCAGCGCTCTGGTGACATCCACCCTTTGGTGTTCCTGAGATCCACGCCGTTTCATCCGTCCCTCTTGCTGTGGGACCGTGTTCAACGTAGCTTACACCATCTACACGCTACAATTGGTCCTTCGTAGCCGGATCTTCACAGCACGATGACGATGAATCTACGTTCGGGAAGGAGCACTGCGGATACGGGCAGCGACAGCGACAGCGATAGTCAGCGCACTACCACCGACGATACACTTCGTCAGCTTCGCCGGCAGATGGAGCAGATGAAGAAGGAGCTTCAAGACGAGCGGAGCCGACGCGAGGAGGCGGAGAAATCATTGATCGCAGCACTGGCGCGGCCGACTGGAGCAGCGGCTGGATCGCCAACAGCACAGGCGGAGTCAGCAGGGGCGGGGCCATCAGCACAGGCGGCGCCCCCCGAATCACCACAGGCACAGGTTGGAGCGCGGGCCGCGCTCCCAGTGCCCAACCAGCAGGGGCAGTACCAGGCGGCGCATGGGGGGGCGTGGTCTACGCCCCCAGAGCAGCAGTTCAATGGCGCACAGGTGGGGGCGTGGCCTACGCCCCCTGGGCAGCAGTCCAATGGCATCAGGGCACAGGTGGGAGCGCCGGTAGCGCTCCCTGTGCCCCAACACAACCAGGCGGTGCATCACCAGTGGCAGGGACCCAACCACACAAGCGGGGCACAGGTGGGAGCGCGGACCGCGCTCCCTGTGCCGCATCAACAGGCGGAGTTTCCTCAGGGGCCTGCAGCGCGCAGTGGCGGGAACGGGTCGCCGTGGTCAGGCGCCTCGTTCATCCCGCCGTCCTTTGACGAGTTCCGGCCCGACTCCTACACCCGGGACTGGCTGCAGCAACAACAGGCATACGGCGAGGACGGGCGGATAGCGGCGCTGGTGGCGAGGGGCAGCCAGTCCTCGCAGTTGCCGCGCTTCGACGGAGACCCGTTGGAGTGGCCGGCATTCAGACAACACTTCTTGGATTCGACAAGGATGTGCCGCATCGGGGATGCGGAAAACCTGCTGCGCCTCAGGTCAGCACTACAGGGGAAGGCAAGGGAGACGGTGAGGGGATACCTCATCTCCGGCGACCCCAGCAATGTAGGGTTCATCATGAACTCCCTACAGGAGAGGTTCTCCCAGACGGAGAACGTGGTGCAGCACATCATGCAGCAGTTCCGGCGGACTCCGACCCTGCAAGACGGCGCTGCCCTGGGCGAGATTGCGGACCTGAGGGCAACAATCCATGGCGTGCTGACGTCCGTGGGGCAAGCTGACCCGGAGTATCTGACTCAACACAGGAGGCAGCTGCTAGAAGCCTGTGTGGACCTGCTGTCCCCGTCAATGCGGCTGCTATGGGTGTACCACCGGATGTACCATAGCGGTAAAAAGGAACTCAGCGTGGACGAGTTCCTCGACTTCCTACAGCGCCTCGCGGGCGGCGGGGCTGGGGCAGCTGTCTCGGCACCAGTGAGGGGACTCGGCGCCAAGAAGAAGCCGGAGGCCAAGAGAGTGATGTTTCTGCATGAAGACACTCCGCGCGATAAAGTTGATAAAGTGTGCGCGTTGTGTGAAGCGGACCATAAACTGGAAAAGTGCTCCGAGTATGTCGCCATGTCAGTGACTGAGAGGCGGGACCTGGTGAAAAGGTTGAGACTGTGTTTTGTGTGCTTTGCGGGAGGACATTACAGTGGGAAGTGCAAAAGGGGGAAGAAGTGCGGCATCAATGGGTGCGCCCGCGCGCACCACAAGACTCTCCACAGTGTGAACGAGGACAGTGCAACCGCGAGTGTCAGCCATACGGCTACCGTAACCAGTACATGGTTACCCGAGTGCCCGGTCCTTCTGAAAGTGGTTCCGGTCGAAGTCAGTGGGCCTGCGGGCCGTGAGACTATCTACGCGTTGTTGGACGATGGGTCGACTGTAACCCTTATAGACCAAGATGTGGCCGACCGCATCGGAGCCAAAGGGCGAGTGAGCGGACTCCGCATCAGTGGTGTGAACGATATGTCTTCAGTGGACGCCGCGTCGCGACGCGTCAAATGTACGGTTCGCGGTGAGGGCCTTTCGTCGAAATATACCGTGTCCGCTAACACGGTTCGGGACTTGGTCCTCCCGAAGCAGCTCGCGGCCAAACAAGAAGGGGATCTACGGCAGCCCGGTGTCTTGGCGCCGATGGTCCGCCCACAGATGTTGATTGGGCAAGACAATGCCCTCCTTGTAGTGGCCCAAGAAATCAAGATGACACCAGGCAGAGACACGATGCAGTCCAGGACGGCGCTGGGCTGGGTGGTTCATGGCGGCGCGGCAGCTGGGGATGACCAGCAAGTGCACCTGATCCAGGACACTGCTGTCCATGATGCGGTGAAGGCGCACTTCGACATTGATTCACTGGGCGTGGTTCGCGCCCGCCGAGTGTCAACAGAAGAGGCGACGGCGCAAGCAGTAATGGAAGCAACGACCCGTCAAACTCCAGACGGCCGTTGGGAGACTGGGCTGCTGTGGGCAGACAAGGACCGGGCCGTGCTGCCCGACAATCGCGCTGGTGCGCTCAACAGGTTGCGCAGTTTGGAGCGCAAGTTCGCAAGGGATGAACAGTTGGCCGTGGCGTACCATGGGAAGATCGCGAACCTCATAAACAAGGGGTACGCGGTTCCAGCCACGGTCAAAGAAGGTACTGCCAGGCGGTGGTACCTTCCCCACTTTGCAGTAAGCAACCCCAACAAACCAGGGAAGCTGAGGGTCGTGTTTGATGCTGCAGCAAAATACAAAGGGGTCTCGCTGAATGACCTCCTACTCACTGGACGCGACAGGTTGGCCATGTTACTGGGCCACGTACTACGTTTCCGAGAGGGCCGGGTAGCAGTTGCGGCTGACATCAGGGAGATGTTCCTGCGGATCAAGATAGTGCCGGAGGATCAGGCCTCCCAATTGTTCCTGTGGCGGGAGTCACCTGAAGCCGAGGCGACAACGTACAAACTCACCTCGATGATGTTTGGTGCCAGATGTTCACCGGCCAGCGCACAGTACGTCCGTGACAGAGTGGCGGAGGCAGCAGCGTCGACGGATCCTGAGGCAGCAGCAGCAATTAAGTCCAATTGCTACATGGACGATTTTCTCGACGCCCGCCACACCATAGAAGAGGCGGCCGCCCTTGTCAAGGCGGTCTCCGGTGTGCTGGCCAGGGGAGGCTTCCAGTTGGTCAATTGGGCCTCCAACCAACCTGCTGTCCTGCGAGGCATTCCGCCTGAGGACAGGGCATCGCAAGCCATCACCATTGGCGGCGTGTGCCAGACGGAGAGGGTCCTTGGCATCCAGTGGGACCCTGAGCGAGACATCTTCCGGTATGACCTGGACGGTCTACCAAAAAGTGGTTGGCCCACCAAACGCCAACTACTGAGCGAGGTCATGAAGACCTTCGACCCACTTGGATTCCTGGGGTGTGTGCTTATCCACACCAAGATACTCCTGCAGGAGGTCTGGAGGAGCGGCGTAAGCTGGGACCAGCCCATCCAGGAAGTCCACGCTAACAAATGGGATAATTGGCTGGAGAAGGCGCGTAGCATCAGATGCCACATCCCGCGCTGCTGCCGAGAAGGGACGAGTGAAGAGGCCGAGCTCCACGTCTTCTGTGACGCGTCGGAGGCTGCGTGTTGCACAGCAGCTTACATGGTGGAGGTCACCGATGAGGGCCCCCGCACACACTTCTTGGGGAGCAAATGCAAGGTAGCTCCCCTCAAACCAGTCTCAGTGCCGAGGCTGGAACTGCAGGCGGCGCTGATGGGGGCCAGGTTTGCTGAGACCCTGAAGGCAGAGACGACCACCACCTTCTCACGAGTCATCCTGTGGACCGACTCCACCACAGTGTTGGCTTGGATCAACGCAGATCCTCGCCAGTACTCAGTGTTCGTGGCCAACCGGCTGGGGGAGATTGCCCAGCTAACAGAGCCGGACAGTTGGAGATGGGTCCCGACAAAGCAAAATCCAGCCGATGTCGGGACCAGGGACTTGGAGTTCCCGGACCTTAGCCCAGAGTCTCTGTGGCTGTCAGGTCCAAAGTTCCTGACACAACCAGAGGACAGGTGGCCGGCGCGAAGAGTACCTAACCAGCCGGCTACTGAGGAGCTGAAGAGCACAGTAATGCTGACCACCACACGGGAGAGCAGTTTGCCGGACCCTGTAAGGGTCTCATCGTGGCGCAAGCTTCTGCGCATCACAGCGTGGGTCCTGCGACTCACCGATGGCCCACGGAGACGCCGCACTACCGTGTTGGCGAGAGAGGAGCTGCAGCGAGCAGAGTTCGCCTGGCTGCGTCAGATGCAGGCAGGTACATTCCCCACCGAGATCAAACTGCTGCAAAGGAACGAGCCGCTACCAGCCAGCAGCCGCGTCGCTAAGATGTCACCTTGGCTCGACGTCGACGGCATCATGAGGGCTGGGACCAGACTCGAGGCACTGGGGGCGGAAGCTCCCGTCATCCTATGTGCCACCCACCCAGCTGCCAGGCTGCTCATACGGCACTCACACGAGGAGGTCCAGCACGGCGGGATCGAGAGGACGGTTGCCGAAGTGAGGAGGTACGCAGTAATGCTGCGATTGCGCACGACAGCCAGGAAGTTAATCCACGGCTGTGTGCCATGCCGGGCCCAGAGATCTCGGCCTACCACCCCACAGATGGCTCAACTCCCAGCCGGCCGACTCGCCTACGGCCGTCGGCCATTTACCCACTGCGGCGTGGACCTGTTCGGTCCCATGGACGTAACCGTGGGCCGGCGAAAGGAAAAAAGGTACGGTGCCCTATTCACCTGCCTCACAACCCGCGCCGTCCACCTGGAGTTAGTGGACAGGCTAGACGCCGACGCCACGGTTATGGCACTGCGAAGGATGACTGCACGGAGGGGAACGCCAGAGGTCCTGTACAGTGACAACGGGACCAACTTCCGCGCGGCGGACAAGGAGATCAAGCAGGCGGCGGACGAGATCTTGAGTCAGCCTGCCTGGCTCAACCAGGTCGCCAAGACCTCAAGGTGGAGCTTCATCCCTCCAGCTTCGCCACACATGGGGGGAGCCTGGGAGCGTCTGGTCCGGTCGGTGAAAACCGGACTACGCTCCGTCCTGAAGGATCGCGCCCCCAGATTGGACACGCTGCTCACCACCCTGGCAGAGATTGAGCACACGCTCAATAGCCGGCCGCTTACCAACGTGGCGCTCGCAGCGGGTGAGGAAGAACCCCTAACCCCCAACCACTTCCTGGTTGGGTCGGCCAGCGGACGCCCCGCCCTGGCCCATTACCCGGCCACAGAAGAGGAAGTCCCGCTGAGGAGGCAGTGGCGCATCGCCCAGCAGCTAGCCGATGCATTCTGGCGGCGCTGGCTGAAGGAGTATATTCCGACGATTGCCCAGAGGCAGAAGTGGGAGAAGCCATGTACCCCCCTGAAGACAGGGGATTTAGTCATCATAGCAGACTATGGAGCCCACCGGAACGATTGGGCACGAGGCCGCATACTAGAAGTCAAGCCCGCAGCAGACGGGCAAGTACGAGCAGCGGTCGTGAAGACCTCCAGAGGGGCGACGCTGCTGAGACCGGCGGTCAAACTCATACGGCTGTTGGAAGAAGATACATCCTGTCCTCCCACTTGTGAGTGAGGGCGATACCCTCACGGGGGGAGGATGTAACGGACAGAATGTGGGATAATTAGATTAAGTAAATAAGTATAATTTGTTGTACCGTTGTGCTCCCGTCTCGGACGAATAATAAAGGATTTAGTGATATCCCTGTAGTACCGAGACGGGAGTCGGCGTTTGTAGGTTAATGTATGGGGCATCGCAGCGCGTACTGTGTACGGCTGCGATGTCCGTGTAGTGTTGTGTTGGTCTGGTCGCTGTGCGCTCAGGTAGGGGTGTGGGCAAATAGGCTCGCGCGCCGCGGAACCCGGGTCTTTTATACAGACCGGGTGCCGCGCGCGGGCGGTGCCCCCACCTAGCGATGTCCGCTGCCTGATCGTTCCTGCGTGAACGCGAGCGCGCATCGACCAGTTAATATACGGGTACATTTTCATACAAATAAACATTCTCTGTTTGGATCTACACCTGCCTTTTACTTGACTACCTGCTCTCTCTACTGGACTCTGGCTTGGAACGCGACTTTGGATTTTGGACTTCTCTTGGCATCTCACTCTTGGACACTCTCGACCACTGGCTCTTCTACCTGACTCATCTTCTCTACCGTGTTTTGGATTACCTTGGCGCAGGGCAGCGCTCTGGTGACATCCACCCTTTGGTGTTCCTGAGATCCACGCCGTTTCATCCGTCCCTCTTGCTGTGGGACCGTGTTCAACGTAGCTTACACCATCTACACGCTACAATTGGTCCTTCGTAGCCGGATCTTCACAGCACGATGACGATGAATCTACGTTCGGGAAGGAGCACTGCGGATACGGGCAGCGACAGCGACAGCGATAGTCAGCGCACTACCACCGACGATACACTTCGTCAGCTTCGCCGGCAGATGGAGCAGATGAAGAAGGAGCTTCAAGACGAGCGGAGCCGACGCGAGGAGGCGGAGAAATCATTGATCGCAGCACTGGCGCGGCCGACTGGAGCAGCGGCTGGATCGCCAACAGCACAGGCGGAGTCAGCAGGGGCGGGGCCATCAGCACAGGCGGCGCCCCCCGAATCACCACAGGCACAGGTTGGAGCGCGGGCCGCGCTCCCAGTGCCCAACCAGCAGGGGCAGTACCAGGCGGCGCATGGGGGGGCGTGGTCTACGCCCCCAGAGCAGCAGTTCAATGGCGCACAGGTGGGGGCGTGGCCTACGCCCCCTGGGCAGCAGTCCAATGGCATCAGGGCACAGGTGGGAGCGCCGGTAGCGCTCCCTGTGCCCCAACACAACCAGGCGGTGCATCACCAGTGGCAGGGACCCAACCACACAAGCGGGGCACAGGTGGGAGCGCGGACCGCGCTCCCTGTGCCGCATCAACAGGCGGAGTTTCCTCAGGGGCCTGCAGCGCGCAGTGGCGGGAACGGGTCGCCGTGGTCAGGCGCCTCGTTCATCCCGCCGTCCTTTGACGAGTTCCGGCCCGACTCCTACACCCGGGACTGGCTGCAGCAACAACAGGCATACGGCGAGGACGGGCGGATAGCGGCGCTGGTGGCGAGGGGCAGCCAGTCCTCGCAGTTGCCGCGCTTCGACGGAGACCCGTTGGAGTGGCCGGCATTCAGACAACACTTCTTGGATTCGACAAGGATGTGCCGCATCGGGGATGCGGAAAACCTGCTGCGCCTCAGGTCAGCACTACAGGGGAAGGCAAGGGAGACGGTGAGGGGATACCTCATCTCCGGCGACCCCAGCAATGTAGGGTTCATCATGAACTCCCTACAGGAGAGGTTCTCCCAGACGGAGAACGTGGTGCAGCACATCATGCAGCAGTTCCGGCGGACTCCGACCCTGCAAGACGGCGCTGCCCTGGGCGAGATTGCGGACCTGAGGGCAACAATCCATGGCGTGCTGACGTCCGTGGGGCAAGCTGACCCGGAGTATCTGACTCAACACAGGAGGCAGCTGCTAGAAGCCTGTGTGGACCTGCTGTCCCCGTCAATGCGGCTGCTATGGGTGTACCACCGGATGTACCATAGCGGTAAAAAGGAACTCAGCGTGGACGAGTTCCTCGACTTCCTACAGCGCCTCGCGGGCGGCGGGGCTGGGGCAGCTGTCTCGGCACCAGTGAGGGGACTCGGCGCCAAGAAGAAGCCGGAGGCCAAGAGAGTGATGTTTCTGCATGAAGACACTCCGCGCGATAAAGTTGATAAAGTGTGCGCGTTGTGTGAAGCGGACCATAAACTGGAAAAGTGCTCCGAGTATGTCGCCATGTCAGTGACTGAGAGGCGGGACCTGGTGAAAAGGTTGAGACTGTGTTTTGTGTGCTTTGCGGGAGGACATTACAGTGGGAAGTGCAAAAGGGGGAAGAAGTGCGGCATCAATGGGTGCGCCCGCGCGCACCACAAGACTCTCCACAGTGTGAACGAGGACAGTGCAACCGCGAGTGTCAGCCATACGGCTACCGTAACCAGTACATGGTTACCCGAGTGCCCGGTCCTTCTGAAAGTGGTTCCGGTCGAAGTCAGTGGGCCTGCGGGCCGTGAGACTATCTACGCGTTGTTGGACGATGGGTCGACTGTAACCCTTATAGACCAAGATGTGGCCGACCGCATCGGAGCCAAAGGGCGAGTGAGCGGACTCCGCATCAGTGGTGTGAACGATATGTCTTCAGTGGACGCCGCGTCGCGACGCGTCAAATGTACGGTTCGCGGTGAGGGCCTTTCGTCGAAATATACCGTGTCCGCTAACACGGTTCGGGACTTGGTCCTCCCGAAGCAGCTCGCGGCCAAACAAGAAGGGGATCTACGGCAGCCCGGTGTCTTGGCGCCGATGGTCCGCCCACAGATGTTGATTGGGCAAGACAATGCCCTCCTTGTAGTGGCCCAAGAAATCAAGATGACACCAGGCAGAGACACGATGCAGTCCAGGACGGCGCTGGGCTGGGTGGTTCATGGCGGCGCGGCAGCTGGGGATGACCAGCAAGTGCACCTGATCCAGGACACTGCTGTCCATGATGCGGTGAAGGCGCACTTCGACATTGATTCACTGGGCGTGGTTCGCGCCCGCCGAGTGTCAACAGAAGAGGCGACGGCGCAAGCAGTAATGGAAGCAACGACCCGTCAAACTCCAGACGGCCGTTGGGAGACTGGGCTGCTGTGGGCAGACAAGGACCGGGCCGTGCTGCCCGACAATCGCGCTGGTGCGCTCAACAGGTTGCGCAGTTTGGAGCGCAAGTTCGCAAGGGATGAACAGTTGGCCGTGGCGTACCATGGGAAGATCGCGAACCTCATAAACAAGGGGTACGCGGTTCCAGCCACGGTCAAAGAAGGTACTGCCAGGCGGTGGTACCTTCCCCACTTTGCAGTAAGCAACCCCAACAAACCAGGGAAGCTGAGGGTCGTGTTTGATGCTGCAGCAAAATACAAAGGGGTCTCGCTGAATGACCTCCTACTCACTGGACGCGACAGGTTGGCCATGTTACTGGGCCACGTACTACGTTTCCGAGAGGGCCGGGTAGCAGTTGCGGCTGACATCAGGGAGATGTTCCTGCGGATCAAGATAGTGCCGGAGGATCAGGCCTCCCAATTGTTCCTGTGGCGGGAGTCACCTGAAGCCGAGGCGACAACGTACAAACTCACCTCGATGATGTTTGGTGCCAGATGTTCACCGGCCAGCGCACAGTACGTCCGTGACAGAGTGGCGGAGGCAGCAGCGTCGACGGATCCTGAGGCAGCAGCAGCAATTAAGTCCAATTGCTACATGGACGATTTTCTCGACGCCCGCCACACCATAGAAGAGGCGGCCGCCCTTGTCAAGGCGGTCTCCGGTGTGCTGGCCAGGGGAGGCTTCCAGTTGGTCAATTGGGCCTCCAACCAACCTGCTGTCCTGCGAGGCATTCCGCCTGAGGACAGGGCATCGCAAGCCATCACCATTGGCGGCGTGTGCCAGACGGAGAGGGTCCTTGGCATCCAGTGGGACCCTGAGCGAGACATCTTCCGGTATGACCTGGACGGTCTACCAAAAAGTGGTTGGCCCACCAAACGCCAACTACTGAGCGAGGTCATGAAGACCTTCGACCCACTTGGATTCCTGGGGTGTGTGCTTATCCACACCAAGATACTCCTGCAGGAGGTCTGGAGGAGCGGCGTAAGCTGGGACCAGCCCATCCAGGAAGTCCACGCTAACAAATGGGATAATTGGCTGGAGAAGGCGCGTAGCATCAGATGCCACATCCCGCGCTGCTGCCGAGAAGGGACGAGTGAAGAGGCCGAGCTCCACGTCTTCTGTGACGCGTCGGAGGCTGCGTGTTGCACAGCAGCTTACATGGTGGAGGTCACCGATGAGGGCCCCCGCACACACTTCTTGGGGAGCAAATGCAAGGTAGCTCCCCTCAAACCAGTCTCAGTGCCGAGGCTGGAACTGCAGGCGGCGCTGATGGGGGCCAGGTTTGCTGAGACCCTGAAGGCAGAGACGACCACCACCTTCTCACGAGTCATCCTGTGGACCGACTCCACCACAGTGTTGGCTTGGATCAACGCAGATCCTCGCCAGTACTCAGTGTTCGTGGCCAACCGGCTGGGGGAGATTGCCCAGCTAACAGAGCCGGACAGTTGGAGATGGGTCCCGACAAAGCAAAATCCAGCCGATGTCGGGACCAGGGACTTGGAGTTCCCGGACCTTAGCCCAGAGTCTCTGTGGCTGTCAGGTCCAAAGTTCCTGACACAACCAGAGGACAGGTGGCCGGCGCGAAGAGTACCTAACCAGCCGGCTACTGAGGAGCTGAAGAGCACAGTAATGCTGACCACCACACGGGAGAGCAGTTTGCCGGACCCTGTAAGGGTCTCATCGTGGCGCAAGCTTCTGCGCATCACAGCGTGGGTCCTGCGACTCACCGATGGCCCACGGAGACGCCGCACTACCGTGTTGGCGAGAGAGGAGCTGCAGCGAGCAGAGTTCGCCTGGCTGCGTCAGATGCAGGCAGGTACATTCCCCACCGAGATCAAACTGCTGCAAAGGAACGAGCCGCTACCAGCCAGCAGCCGCGTCGCTAAGATGTCACCTTGGCTCGACGTCGACGGCATCATGAGGGCTGGGACCAGACTCGAGGCACTGGGGGCGGAAGCTCCCGTCATCCTATGTGCCACCCACCCAGCTGCCAGGCTGCTCATACGGCACTCACACGAGGAGGTCCAGCACGGCGGGATCGAGAGGACGGTTGCCGAAGTGAGGAGGTACGCAGTAATGCTGCGATTGCGCACGACAGCCAGGAAGTTAATCCACGGCTGTGTGCCATGCCGGGCCCAGAGATCTCGGCCTACCACCCCACAGATGGCTCAACTCCCAGCCGGCCGACTCGCCTACGGCCGTCGGCCATTTACCCACTGCGGCGTGGACCTGTTCGGTCCCATGGACGTAACCGTGGGCCGGCGAAAGGAAAAAAGGTACGGTGCCCTATTCACCTGCCTCACAACCCGCGCCGTCCACCTGGAGTTAGTGGACAGGCTAGACGCCGACGCCACGGTTATGGCACTGCGAAGGATGACTGCACGGAGGGGAACGCCAGAGGTCCTGTACAGTGACAACGGGACCAACTTCCGCGCGGCGGACAAGGAGATCAAGCAGGCGGCGGACGAGATCTTGAGTCAGCCTGCCTGGCTCAACCAGGTCGCCAAGACCTCAAGGTGGAGCTTCATCCCTCCAGCTTCGCCACACATGGGGGGAGCCTGGGAGCGTCTGGTCCGGTCGGTGAAAACCGGACTACGCTCCGTCCTGAAGGATCGCGCCCCCAGATTGGACACGCTGCTCACCACCCTGGCAGAGATTGAGCACACGCTCAATAGCCGGCCGCTTACCAACGTGGCGCTCGCAGCGGGTGAGGAAGAACCCCTAACCCCCAACCACTTCCTGGTTGGGTCGGCCAGCGGACGCCCCGCCCTGGCCCATTACCCGGCCACAGAAGAGGAAGTCCCGCTGAGGAGGCAGTGGCGCATCGCCCAGCAGCTAGCCGATGCATTCTGGCGGCGCTGGCTGAAGGAGTATATTCCGACGATTGCCCAGAGGCAGAAGTGGGAGAAGCCATGTACCCCCCTGAAGACAGGGGATTTAGTCATCATAGCAGACTATGGAGCCCACCGGAACGATTGGGCACGAGGCCGCATACTAGAAGTCAAGCCCGCAGCAGACGGGCAAGTACGAGCAGCGGTCGTGAAGACCTCCAGAGGGGCGACGCTGCTGAGACCGGCGGTCAAACTCATACGGCTGTTGGAAGAAGATACATCCTGTCCTCCCACTTGTGAGTGAGGGCGATACCCTCACGGGGGGAGGATGTAACGGACAGAATGTGGGATAATTAGATTAAGTAAATAAGTATAATTTGTTGTACCGTTGTGCTCCCGTCTCGGACGAATAATAAAGGATTTAGTGATATCCCTGTAGTACCGAGACGGGAGTCGGCGTTTGTAGGTTAATGTATGGGGCATCGCAGCGCGTACTGTGTACGGCTGCGATGTCCGTGTAGTGTTGTGTTGGTCTGGTCGCTGTGCGCTCAGGTAGGGGTGTGGGCAAATAGGCTCGCGCGCCGCGGAACCCGGGTCTTTTATACAGACCGGGTGCCGCGCGCGGGCGGTGCCCCCACCTAGCGATGTCCGCTGCCTGATCGTTCCTGCGTGAACGCGAGCGCGCATCGACCAGTTAATATACGGGTACATTTTCATACAAATAAACATTCTCTGTTTGGATCTACACCTGCCTTTTACTTGACTACCTGCTCTCTCTACTGGACTCTGGCTTGGAACGCGACTTTGGATTTTGGACTTCTCTTGGCATCTCACTCTTGGACACTCTCGACCACTGGCTCTTCTACCTGACTCATCTTCTCTACCGTGTTTTGGATTACCTTGGCGCAGGGCAGCGCTCTGGTGACATCCACCCTTTGGTGTTCCTGAGATCCACGCCGTTTCATCCGTCCCTCTTGCTGTGGGACCGTGTTCAACGTAGCTTACACCATCTACACGCTACAATAAGAAAAGATCTAATCAAATGTATTGGGAGTGGCAACATTCATTCTTGTGTTTTGGCCATTTCCGTTGTGACGTATGTTCCTTTTGTAGCTTCCGGTCTAACCGAAATTGTATTAGAAAAAAAAAACAGGTTGAATAAAGAGTTCAAAAGTATCAAGAGCTCCTGTGTGTGGCATGACTGGCGGCGTGTGTTTTTTGTTTTAAGTACCGTGTGTACGTGCAAGTCGACATGGCGAACATCTCGTTGGTGACGAAATTTGATGCAAAAAAACTACAAACAGTGGAAATTTCAGGTGATTCTGCGCATTTAAATCAAAAGAATTATACAAAATAACAAAGGGGGAGGTAGAAAGACCGACCGATGAAGAAAAATTGGAAAAAAAATGTGACGCTGCAGCAATGTTCACAATAATGTCGACAATGGAATGAAGGATTGAAGATGAATTGAATATCTCTAATAGAAAACTGTAATAGTCCAAAAGGAATTATGAAAAAGTTAGACTCAATATACGAGCGAGAAACCAACAAGTTAATCCACCACGATTGATTTTATCAGTACGAAATGTTCCTAACGGACACCATTGCGGTGCATGTTGCCGAGAATCCTTGGCAAGGATGATAAAAGAATCATAAATAAAGGTAATGCAATCAGTGACGCAGCTATTATCACTAAAATCATAAGTAAGTACATTGCCTACAAAATATAGGGGTTGTAGACAGGCGTGGCTTTCTACTCCTGAGGAGCAACAAGCGATCAACAACTTGACTTCAAAACTTATGGAAGAAAAGACATACTTCACATCCCAGGAAGAAGGTGATAGAGCCTATATGTCAAAAGTCAACGAGCTTTGTTACATGTGTAATAAGAAGAATCATCATGCAAAGATTGTATAAACTAAAAAATAATGTGTTTCACATGTCAGAAGCTTGGTCATTTTGCAAGGGATTGTAGAAGCAAGCCACAAAATGGTAAGGAAAGGAGCATTAATGAAACAAACCATACAGCCTACTATAGCAATCCAGACACATGACAGGAAACAGAATTATTTTTTCAAGATTTGAAGAAACAAGTGGACAATATGTGTGCGTAGGAGATGGAAGACAGTTGTTACTAGTGAAGGTGATACAAAAGTTTTTGAATGGAAAATGGTGGGATTCAATTATAAAAGATGTGCTGTACGTGCCAGCCTTGAAGAAAAATTTCATCCCTGCAGGTAGACTGACAACCCTTGGTATGGAAACAAGGAAGTTTAAAGACAAAGTATTAATTTACAGTAATGGAAAAGTTAATGCATGTGGTGAACGGCAAAGTAACAACTTATACAAAATGATGTTTAAAAATAAAATAAGTGATGAAGCAAACATTACAGTACAGTCAAGATATGGCATCATAGATTAAGACATTTGAATATAAAAGCCATAAAAGAATTAGCCACAATAGGAATAAAATACTTATCAAAAAAATGGAATAGTTGCAGAAAAATCGGCACCATATACCCCTCAGCAACATTCCGGGGCTGAGAGAGACATGAGGACAATAGTTGAGAGTGCATGCATGGTCAATGTAGAAGTGCTTGGTAGACTGGCGGTTACAACTCCGGCTTTCGTACTGTTCCGTATCGGAGGTCGTGGGTTCGATCCCAGGTGCCGACCATCTTCCTCTTTCACGACACAAGCTTTAAGTAGCTTATTGTGAAAGAGTCAAAGAGTGTGTATTTGTGTTCACTTTGAGTGAGCAGATTCATTTAAAAAAAAAAAAAAGTGTTATACATATAGTTCAACCTACCAGGAGAGTTATGGGCAGAAGCTGTAAATACAACTGTATATATTTTAAATAGGACGCCTACAAAACAAGCACCCAACTCTACACCTTATGAAATATGGACAAACAAACAGGTCGATTTGAAACATTTGAGAAACTTTGGTGTAGAAGACTAATATGTTTATACCAGACAACCTGAAATTAGACCCCAAAAAATGATCAATGTTTGAATTTTAGAAAATGTAATAATTAATATGTACCTATATGTATTATTGTTTGTAGACGATCTGTTATATTTTGGAAGTGATAAAAAATTTAAAAATGCTTTATAATATGAAACTTTAAATTGAAAGACTTGGGTTTTGCAACCAATTATTTGGGCATTAATCTCAAACAAATTTAAAAAAATTGTGTAACAACTATTAATCAGAAAAGTTATTTATAAAGATTATTAAATAAATATCAAAATAAATGTCAAGTTCTAACAGTGTTGAAACGCCCATAGAACAAAACTTTAATTTTGAAATAATGAAAAAAGTCTGAAAATGTAGACATTGAGAAGGAATGTAGAAGCTTAGTTGGTAGTTTACTTTATGTTCTTTGTACAAGACCTGGTTGTGGGATTTCTCAGTAGATATTTACATTGTGCCAGTTTTAATTTATTTAAAATATGTCTAAAGAGAATATTGAAATATAATATAAGGTACAATTGATTTATCCCTCACATATAAATGTAATAATAATATAAAATTGTTAGGTTATAGAGATTCCGATTGAGCCGGAGATGTTGTAGATAGAAAGTCAACATCTGGTCAAATATTTTATGTCTTTAATAATTATTGTCCTATATCATGCAATACAAAAAAACAAGCAAGTGTATCATTGTCATAAATAATGTGGAAGCTGAATATTTAGCTCTTTGTATGACCACAACTGAAGGGACATTTCTAAGAAAACTTTTATTTGATTTTGGTTATGATAATATAGTTTGTTATAATGGAAGATAATCAGAGTTTAATTAAAATAGCAGAAAATAATGGGAGTAACAAAAGATTAAAACACATTGACATAAAGTATAAAATATTGAAGATAATATCTCTAATGCTTTGGTGAAGATTCAATATGTAAATACAACATTAAATGTGGCAGACATGTTTACTAAGCCACTTGGCAAACAGTTTGTTATTAAATTTAGAAAATAATTCTTGAATTGCTTTATATTATAACCCTACACACATTTGAATTGTATAAGAAAGATATAAGAATCTCATTTTTTTTAACTTTTTTGTGTTGTATAATATAATTCAGTGTAGAGGGTAATTTCATTTTATTAATCTGTATACAAGAATTATTAATGTTGAAAGGGTGTATTGGAGTGGCAACATTCATTCTTGTGTTTTGGCCATTTCCGTTGTGAAAAAAATGAGTTCAAAAGTATCACATGTTTATTATATAAACTTTCCACTAATTAAAAGCAATTTCCATTAAAATGTAACAAAAAAATTTTATGTTAATAATACCTACCTACATTAAATTCAAGTGTTGCCACATTAGTATTATTATTTATTTATTTAGTCATTATTATTTATTTCAAGTAAAATTCATCACTCACCATAACAGATTTCTCCTTTGCGATGAGTGATGATAACACATACAATAAAATACACTGTACAAAAAGAACAAAATAATAACTCACAAAATAAGTAATAAAAAAGTAGAGAACGGAATAACATTCTTTACAAGAAAGCAGCAAAATACAAACAAATTTCGCCATGATAAAATAAGAACTATTTAATTGAGACATGATGCTAGCTCGCCCATTGATTTATTCTAAATTAATATTATTACCATAGTGACTTGAGTAACAGTGAATAAACTGAGGTGGTTTGAACATGTAGAGAGAATAAATGACAAAAAGGATCTATAAATCTGAAAGAATTATGCAAAAGGAGAAGGGCGACCTAGAATGATGTGTAACGATCATAGCTGTACCATATAAGGGATAGGAGAAAATGTATGCGTAACATTATGTTGCTGGATTCATCCAACAAAAGAAGTTTGTCTGGATACCAGCTCCGGAAAATGGTTGATTTTTTTTCTTTAATAATAATAATGGAATTTCAGCTATAATGGGTACTATCGTCTCTTCATTTAGTTTAATTTTTCAAGATAGAAACTAAGGGAATCTGAAGCTTAATTACAGATACCTAATTACATATAAATATTATTATAACACAAAAGACAAAAATAACTTAGTATGTCCTACGTTTAATGGTAGCAATTTACTAGAATGTTTTCAGGTGACCTACACCCATCTTATTGCTATTACTAATTTTATAAAATAATGCATGTGTAGAGAAGGGTTAGGACCATTGGGTAGTAGAGGATCGGACACACCCACCTATATTATAATAAGCCCTCAGCTCTGGCGGCCATTTTGAATGTGACGTCACACCAGAAAGCACAGCCCCCGTAGACAAATTCAAATTGGCGTTCGACTACAAACGAAGATTTCGCAACAATGTATAGTCCGAAAAAATTATCTGTCCACTGGAACATATTATAAACAATTAGGTATTTGAATCAAACAAAGACAATTAGGTACATAAAAATATAAAAAGTGGACAGTTTATTTTCTTCCTACTCTACATTGTCGAAGAATTCGTTTGTAGTCGATCGCCAAATGCAATTTGTCTAGGCCCACAGGCCGCCGGTGTTCTACAGCTTTTTTATGAGCCTAGTACTTCTTCATAGGCTTACACTTTCGTGTGTTTTCTTTTCCTGAAGACGAGAATCTTTCTCTGAGAGAAATGGCTTTCAGGTGTAGGGGGAGTTCCCCTAAAACCGGACGGCACCTATAGCCGGACAGTTAGTCTTGCAACCGAACGAAATCGTAAAAGTGTTTATCAATTGCACCAAAAGGTGCCCAATAACGCCAGTAGTGGCGGTGATGTCGATCAATCTCCAGTCGCGGCTGATACACGAGCTGGAGTATTCGTAAGTATGCGCGCACTGAATTTTTTTGACGGAATCAATTTTCTACCTTCATAAAAACCATAATCGTGACTCTGTGAGTTTACAGTTTGTGAATACGTATTAGACGGTTAGTGATCTTAGAATATTTGACCTTAAATTTAAAGAAAATATAGAAGTTTTTTTAATATGTTGTTTTTGCTCGGGATTTAGAGTCCCCTAAAGCCGGACACTTTAAATGTCCCCTAAGTCCGGATGATTTCGTAAATTTATTTTTACACATTTGTGCATTTATTTTCTAAGTAGATCATCAGGTATCATGCCTAATGAACCAGACCAAATGTGGGCACCAGTTCCAGATCGAAAAAGCATGAAGATAGCCATAAATATGATTATGAATGAATGAAGAAACTCTCCGTTCGGATGGCAGCAAACAGGTATGGTGTATGGAAAAGCACTCTTTTTGATCATGTAAAAAAATGACAAGGAGGTGAGGTAAATCTTTCCACGAAGAAGGGAAGATTTAAAGTAACTTTCAACGAAAACTACGAAAAAGCGTTGACAAATCATATTATGGTTGATATGGCTAACCGGTGCATGCCTCTTACGAAGAAAATATTTCTTAAGCTTGCCTTTGACCTGGCTGAGAATCTAAAATTAGATCATCGATTTAACTAAATAAATAAAAAAAAACTGTTGTGGAAAACATTTCTATTACGATTTCTTAAAGACATTCTGAGCTTAGCCTGCGAAGGCCGGAGTGAACCAGTTTAATGAGGGCTGTATGATTCAACAGGCCGCAGGTTGGACGGTTCTACAAAAACTTGAAAGAACTCCATCTGATATTTATAACTGCGATGAAACCGGTGTAAGCAAGAAGTTTTTATATTAATTGTGAACAATTTCTGTAAAATAGTTATATTTTTTGTCATGTCCGGCGTTAGGGGACAGTTTTAAATTTTAGTTTTTTTAGTATGTAATTAATGACCAAATTTTTATTTCTAATTCTAACTATTTTTTACTTTTAATGATTTCGAATGTTCGTATATATAAATGACTTTACTTTAAAATTAAATTCATTGTTCTAAAGCCATGTTTCGATTTTTACTTAAATAAAAACCTTAAGTGTCCGGTACTAAGGGACCTTCCCCTACATCGTGACACATATTCGTAAATATAAAAAAAAAAATGTTGGATATTTTTTTTGTTGGCTGTCAACACTTGTTTGACAAGCAGGGCTGCATTAACTAACTAGCGGGACAGGGATGGAATTATGCACCTCTGTAAATAGACAGGGATTCATAATATATTAAATTTCATAATATATGTCGTCTCCCGCCCAAGCTCTCTCATTCTCTTTTGCTGCCTGAATTCGTGAAATAAACATCTTCACACACACCACGGAGTCTCTCATTTTACAACTACCATTTTTTGGCGCCGATAACCAGGGATTATATTATTCAGGTGAGAGGCATAGACATTCTTCCTTTTTTTTCAAAATTATCCTAATTCATGTTCTATTCGTACCAGTGCAGTGTAATTTTAAATTATTTTTTAAATTCAGTGATAATTATTTCTTTCTAAATTCACGCGGGGGTAGCATTGAGCGCGGGCGCATTGTTGCGTAGTATTGGACAATTACAATGGGTGAAAATTTAAAACAATTAATTCAAAAAACGGGGCACTATTAAGGGGAAATTAACTAGATTTTTTAATTTTATAAAACCGGAACATTAATAAATTTGAGGTACAAGCCCGATTAGAAAATTTTCAATCGGTTTTCGAAAATTACAATCAAATACAAGAAATTTTAGAAATTATTGATGAAAAAGAGTGTCAAGATAGAGAAACAATAGAAAATGACTATTTTAAATCATTGATATCAGCTAAAGAATTAATAAACGAATGCCATAAGATTACCTCTGAATTGAGGCTGGCCGCGATCTCCGTGCCAGGTTTTGGTGGAGAGATCGCGGAAACCTGAAGACGAGTGCGACATGTATTGCAATTTACTGGCAAAAAAAATACGAGGGCTACCTGAAATGAACGTGCATTTTTCATGTACGCGATAGACGGCCTGTTTATAAACCGTTTATTACCAATGGAATGGACTACTAATATTACGTAAACGGTTTTAAAACAATTTTTCTGTATAGCCCGCTCGTGGAGCCCGTTCGCGAGAGTCTGGATGCGGCATTAAATGTGCAAGGTCATTGTAAACTCTCGTCCCGCGGAAGTGAGTCGCCCCCCCCCCCCTGGCTTGTTAGTCACGCTCCTGCAATCGTCAAAAGAATTGATATGATTTATCCTGAAACTGGACATTCCTTTTTACCTGAGACGGTTTGGGACGATTGAAAAAGATAATAAAAAGAATCAATACAATTTTGACACCAGAGGATTATTATCAAATATTAGGAAAACACGGCACTCCAGTTTTAAGTTGGAAAACTGGAATAACATCTATTCTCAAACCAAACGATAGTCAGGATGGAAGATGTGGATGTCCAGATAAAGCACAAACTTTTTTAACGATGATAGATGGAAAAGTGAGCCAAGTATTGACAAATACGCCTTCCAGCTCAACTTGTACAATATGTGGAGCTACTCCTTGACAGATGAATGATTTAGGTAAAGTAACTTCTAGGCCTGAAAATGAAATATTTTACGAGTATGGGCTATCTACACTACATGCTTGGATTAGATGTATGGAATTAATTCTTCATATTTCTTACAACCTTCCATTTCAAAAATGGTCAGCTACAACGGAGGAAAATAAGCGATTAAAGAAGGAAAAAAGTCAAAAATCAGTTCAGCAAAAATTTCGTGAAGAAATTGGATTGATTATTGATAAACCTCAACAAGGAAGTGGTAACTCAAATGATGGTAATACTGCTCGAAGGTTTTTTAGTAATGTAAGCTGTTCTGCTAAAATTACTGGAGTAGATGAACAGTTAATTAAATGCCTTCACATAATTTAACAAACATTATCATCAGGTATTATGATAAATGATAAAAAATTTGGCAGTTACGCGTTAGAAACTGCAAGACTTTACATCAGTAAATATAGTTGGTACTACATGCTGTGGAGCCCAGGGCGGCGGTGGCAGCTAGTTTTTATTGTCACCCAGTCCCGCGCGCAGCACTGCAGCGGGGACGAACAGGCCAGCGGAGCGAAGACATTTTACTTCTCGTCTGAACCCGCCGCCGCTCGGTCTCTCCGCCGATCTCGTACTTTATATTAAATTCAAATATTAACTTGTTCATTCATTGTCATATGTAAATTGTTATAATAAATTCAGTGTTCTATATCTCAACGCATTTATTTTATCTCACATTTAAATACACCTTCTGATATACTAGTCCTCAACGTGGCACATTGCCACCGTCGTGTAACACACACGACCTAAGGGAGCCTCTACCGGAGGACCCTTAGAATATACCTGGAGAATCTAAAGTGGCATCAGAAGAGGACCTGACTTCCAGACAAAGCCCCACACAAGAAACGCCACAATGACTTCTTCTGTACACAAAATATTAATTCACGGAGAAAATATTATAAAACATTTTGCATTTCTTCCCTTTGGACAATTATCAGAAGATGCACAAGAATCACGAAATAAAGATTATAAAAAAATTCGACTTCATCACTCAAGAAAGTGCTCTCGAGTGTCATCAAATGAAGACGTATTTCATACTCTTCTTTATACTTCAGATCCCTATATCACACATATTAGAAAACCATACCTTAAAAAAATGAAAGAACTTGATGAAGACACTCTTTATCTACTGAATGTTTGAATGTTAATAAACTGAATTTCAATAAACGTGCATGTGGGATGACATCATCTGATAAAAAAGGACTGCAGGAAATGGAATGCGAACATGCATACACGTAGAAATCTTTAAAATACATATTCATTTATTTCAATTATAAACGGCAAAAGCCTGTAAAAAAGTTGATTAATCAATATTTTTTTACAACTCATAATTAATTATTCGTTTATTTCACAGATATTAATGCTATTTATTTGGCATGTCAGATCAAAAGTTCCATAAAATAAATAAGCATGTTAACCTTGAAATACAACAATTAAATGGTTAAAATAATCTGCAATAAATAGAATACTGAGAATGTCAAATAAATATAAATGAAAATTGCAAATATCATGCAACTTATTGTATTTAGTAGATTGTGAATATAATGTTAAAATGTCGAGAGGGTAACATTAATTCAACAAGTATATTATGGGACAATATGTAATAAAAAATATTCTAAAATACATATTATTATCATTTAACACTTCAGAGCCCGCACCCCGGAGATTCCCCGGTCAGGCCAGTTTTTTGAAATTTCTAAAATTCCTTTAAATTTAGGACCCTGGGATTTTACCATATCCTTCACATTTGTTGATTATACCATTTTAATTTTAAACGGTCGGCATATGTGTCAAAATAAATGAGTTTTTAGTGTTATTTCGTTAACCATCGGGGGTTCTCCAAAGGGGCGGGTGCTAAGGGTGTGTAAAGTTTCGACAATCCTAAACAGTTGTAAAAAAGATTTTGCCGCGGACGGTTCTAGGTTGCATTGTTATGGTTCGATATTTTTTTTGACAAAAAAAACAAGAACATTGAATATTTTAAAGTGATAGTAAATTGGACAAAATTGTTGAACTGTGTTTATCACATTGAAGTGTTATTTATTTTACCAACGTTTTAGTATAATTAAACTTCATTATTTTAGTAAAAAATTATTAATTTATTAAATACTTTATTCTTTGGGACACCTAATCGTTTATATAATAAACTAAGATTCAGTGAGTGATATACCTACCTATATATTTTTTTAAATTCTTGCTTACTTTTTCGAAATTCAGTGTTCAGTGCTTGCTCAGAGATTTTCACGTACCTACCTACTGACATAACGAGAAATGGATTTAGAAAATGACCAAGAAAGAATACTGAGAATTTTGGAAGAACTGGAACATGAAGAAGTCGACGAAGATTCATTAATTCCAAATGAAGATTCAGATTATAGTGATGTTGAAAATGGAGATTTGGAACATCCGGAAGACATCGAAGAAAGTTTTTTTGACGCTGATTACGAAACTCCAACAGAAGCAGTTGTTTCTTCAGGTCCTTCAAACCAGCGAAAGGACAAATCAACTGTAAGGTGCGCCATGCCAATAACGAACCACGGACGAGTCAAAAACGGCAATATCTTGACTAGCGCACCGGGACCGGAAGACGTCGAAGAAAGTTTTTTAGACGCTGATGATGAAACTCCACCAGAATCAGTTGTTTCTTCAGGTCCTTCATACCAGGGAAAGGACGAATCCACTGTATGGTACGCGATGCCAATAACGGACCATGGACGAGTCAAAAAATGCAATATCTTGACCAGCGCACCGGGTCCTAAAGGAGCAGCAGGGGTAACAAAAACCGTGTTAGATTCTTTCAAGTTGTTTTTTTGCAATGACATTATAAATCGTATCGTTGATTACACGAACATCAAAATTCGCAGCATTCAGTTGAAATATAAGCGGGAACGAGATGCAAAACTAACTGATTATGATGAAATATGTGCATTGTTTGGGTTATTCTATATAGCTGGAGTATGCCATTCTAATAAACATAATATTTTAGATTTATGGAGGAAAGATGGATTTGGTGTCGAAATGTTTCGACTTGTCATGGGGAAAAATAGATTCAAATTTCTTACACAGATGCTCCGTTTTGATGACATACTAGATATAAATAGAGCACTTCGTAAAAAGCAAGACAAACTTTATTGCATTCGAGAAATTTTTGAAAAATTTGTTCTGAAGTGTAAAATGCATTACAACCACGGAGAATGTGTCACTGTGGATGAGATGCTCCCAAACTTCAAGGGAAAATGCAGTTTCCGGGTTTATATGCCAACTAAGCCCGGAAAATATGGCATTAAAGTTTGGGCATGTTCTGATGCCAAAACTTTCTATACTTCTAACATGGAGGTTTTCATAAGAAACCAACCTAGTGGGCCTCATACAACAGATAATTCATCAAAAGCGGTTGTTTTGAGAATGGTAAGCCACCTTGAAGGAACCGGAAGGAATGTGACTTGTGACAATCTGTTCACATCCATTCCTTTGGCGGATGCGCTGCTGCTCAAGCGAATTACGATCGTTGGGACGATGCGGAAAAACAAAAGGGAAATTCCTGTAATATTCACTAAATGTGAGAAATCAAATAATATACCAAGCTCAATGTTTGGTTTTACACCAACGAAAACTTTGGTCTCCTACAGACCAAAAAAAAAATAAAACCGTCATCCTGCTCTCAACCATGCATAATGACGATAGAATTGATCAATCGAGTGAGGAAAGGTGTAAGCCCGAAATTGTATCATACTATAATTCAACAAAAATTGGCGTTGATATGAGCGATGCCATGCAGAAACAATATTCTGTATCTAGAGTTGCTAACAGATGGCCAATGGCCATCTTTTTTTTATGTTAAATGTAGGAGCACTTAACTCATTTATAATTTTTAAAGCGAATACCAAAACAAAATATAGTAGAAGACATTTTCTTTTTGAGCTCGGTAAATCTTTATGCCGAAATTATTGCGAGCGTCGTTATCACAGCTCATCACTAAGCAATATTTTAAAATCTAGGATTGCTGAAGTCTTTGACCTCTCAAAAGTAAATGATCCAGGTTCTTTTACATCCAATCAGTCATTATGTGGTTATTGCCCTCGTGGTAAAAATAGAAAAACTGTGACAGTCTGCTCTAAATGCAACAAACATCTTTGCAAAGAACACAGGACAATTATACATATGTAATTTGTGTGAACATTCCATTACATCAATGGAAATAGACAATGAATAATAATTATTGTAAGCGCAAGTGAGCTCAATACGTTGGTTTTAGAAAATACATACTATTTAATATTTTACATGCTGCAGGTCCTATATATTATTTTAAATCTACTGACATTCATATTATGTAAATATTGACATACATTTTAAAGTTAATTTATCAAAAATTAACATTTAGTATAATATAGTAAAATAAATAAAAACATAGATACCTATTTAATATCTTAGTATTATCAACTTCTATTTACTTTTAATTATTACTTATATACTGTTTTTTTATACTATTTATGTCACTTTTTGACAATTCAATACCAAACTGTTTATTGTGTTGAACCTGCCTACATTTAAGATTTTTTTTTTAATTTGTATAAAATTATTACCTACATCTGTTATTTCCTTGTCTATGTTTTCAATAGGGTACGACATGCTAAAAAAATATTATCCCAGGCTTTAGAATAATAATTATGTTATACCTAATCTATTGTTAATACTCCTTGTATTTTTGCTGTTGGCTTTTGAAATAAATTTCATTGTTTCTACGTTATAAACTTTCTCTTTTAATAAAACCTTTGCCGTCTGGAAACATATCTTTATCTTGGATCAGAAGGGAATTATTTCTTGACGGCATTTTTTACAAAAGAATCCTAAAAATAAATAGGCTTAAACCAGGCGCCCGCCATCCTAATAATAAAATAAATACTCCCCCGGAGCAATACAAAAGATGTCACTACCTGGACACCGGCCCTGGGAAACAGGGCAATAAAAGTCGGCTATTTCCTATAGAAGCGGGCTATGAAGGTATTTGAAGGTTTGTCAAAAGGACGGATCATTATATAATCCCATTTAAATCAATAAATTTAAAATTTTGAGAAAATAATTTAATACTATTCGGAAAAGAGGATTTCAAGCTTCATACTGGCATTTTTATGTAATTCTAAACATCTTATTTCTTTGAAAACAAAGCCATTTAAAAAGTCCGAAGGTTTTCCCGTTGACGCGGGTTCTCATAGAATATTTAGAGCGCGGGCTCTGAAGTGTTTCATTTCAGTTTCACTTTGTGTATATGTATATATTATATTAATCTGTATCGTAGTTTATAAGTTGTGCTTTCACGATTGTTTATTTTCTGTTATATTGAAACGAATTATTTGGCATTATTTATCACTTTACACCCTGTATAGAACAATGTATTTCTTATTTTTAGTTTATTATATCTTTCTTTTTAACTACAAAAACTACTTTCACGTACTTTAAAAACGAATTAAAGGTCAATAAATGTATAATTAAGTATATATGATTTTTATTAACTAAAATCCATTTTCAAATATTTTTATAAAAATGACTGTAAATGAAAACTTATTTTTTTTTACATCATAATAATAAATAGACATTCTGCTATTACTATACAAAATTTGATTTCACAAATAAAGGAGTTATAGATTTTAGTAGAGCCAGACCCGGTTATTGTCCACAGTGCTCCGGTGCAACAACGACGTTTATGGAGAAATTCAAATCTGGATTATTACGCCTCTAGATACATTATTAATACGAAGAGTACCTTGAACAATTATTTGAGGATATGGGCTGCACATCTTACATGGAGCTGAAGAGGGCTGCGAAGGACCGGACGAGATGGAAAACTAGATGCAGATCTTTGCTGCAAACCAATCCGTAGGATTGAGACTGCAGAAGAAGATACATTGTAAAATCTACACAACACACTTTGGGGTGTCTGATTCTCTTGTTAATGGTTATACACATAGTTTGATATTCAATTAAAATGAAGTGTTGAAAGATTTTTTAATATAAAAAATTTCATGGAGACAATTATGTTCATTTTCTAATTATTTAATACCAAATTACAAATAATTTATTACATTATTTTGTAGACTTTTTTTAAAAATATTTACTGTACTGCTTATATACTGCATGCGTGTAAAATTTTTGATACATTTTATGGTTCTTAAATTACGTTATTATTACCATCATTGAATTTATTCTTTAAACATGGTGAATAAATTAAAGTAAAAAAATGGATTATATATTATGTTTAGAAATATTCTTGTAAATGCAATGTTCGACAAAAAAAAAGCAAAATATTTTAACATTTCTTTTGGATATTTTTTTTCTCAAAACGTGTATTAATTACAACAACTTTTACACGGTTGAATCCCAAGCCTAAGAAAGTATCTGAAAGTTGCAATATAGAAATATCTGAATTTCACTTTTTTCGGACTTG
Organism: Mystacides longicornis; assembly: GCA_963576905.1. Taxonomy (NCBI): domain Eukaryota; kingdom Metazoa; phylum Arthropoda; class Insecta; order Trichoptera; family Leptoceridae; genus Mystacides; species Mystacides longicornis. The sequence goes on along the minus strand of OY756429.1, from coordinate 31,336,898 downwards.
GCCATTTTTGATAATTGGCCACTACCTACCTCATGAATTGTGAAAATTGCCGATTCAAGTGTAATAAAAAGTTCACGGAGGATATCAGGTTGTCAATATGCAAGTCGTATTGGTTATTGAACAATAATTACAATCGCCAAAAGTAATTCATTTTGGCTAATGTAGTATCATCTAAAACTAAAGGACAATTTGTCAGAGCAAACAAGACAAGATCTAAGTATTTCCAAATCTTATTATTATTTAACAGCCATGGGAATAAGGCACCGATTATGTCAAAAAAAAATTTGAGAAAACACTGCATCAATAATGGTCTAGTCATCAAAGCCTTTCAGAATGTGAATTCTAAGGGCTTTTTATGGGAAAGGACGAGCGAGGAGAATGTGTTCCGGGAAATAAAGAGTCTCGTAAAAAAAAAACTTCAGGCACATCTCAGTTCTTACGAAAATAGCACAAGATTAAGTACTAGTTCGTTGCATGAACCACCAAGAAAAATCCACAAAAGCAGCATTACTTGTTTGCAGGACGCAACTATTTTCAAATTCTGAGATAGGGAAGAAATGTATGTTGGCAGTAGCTACTTCACTTTTTTGAGAAAAAAAAAAGATTTTGTCTCTGCTATTCAAAGTATTCCATGGTCAGCGAGAAGTTATACACGAAGAACGGAAATTTTAGCTGCAGATGTTAAAAACACTCTTCTTGAACTTCTGCAAAAGGCATCTTGTTATGCCATGGCACTTGATGAATCATGTGACATTGTTGATGATGAACAGATGTCTATTTTCGTAAGATTTCTTGATATCTAGTTTCAGATTTTTACGGAGAGTTGCTAGCAATATTGCCGTTGAAAGGTAACACTCGAGGAGAAAATTTATTCAAAGTCATTGATAAATTTATTACTAAATCTAACATCAGTTATGATAAATGTTGTCGTTTCAACCCACGAGGCCAAAGCAATGATTGGCAAAAGCTGTAGTGAAGAGAATCAGAGATAAAAATTCAGTGCTACACTGAAAGAAGTTATGGATAGCTTGGTCAAGTAGATTAATTTTATGAAATCTCATTCTGCTCTTCAGCACCGACATTTCAAGGAGTTTCTTTCTGAATGTGATTCAGAGTATTCTGGCTTACTACAAAACAATGATGTTCGTTGGCTAAGTAAAGGTCAAGATATTGAACGTTTTTGGGTAATAAAAGAACAGTAACCTCCTTCTTGCAAAACTTAGATACCTACACAGGGGGCCAGGAAGCACTTTGAGTTCATAACAAAATGAGCGCAATATGCTGGTTGTGGCTTTTCTAAAAGATATTTTGAAATATTTGAACGCGCTCAACACAGAGTTACAGGGAAATGGAAAATTAATATGTGATCTGATACAAAGTGTGTCTGCTATTCGTCGAAAAATTGATATTTTTGAAAAAGATATAGCAAAACAAGAATTTATTCATTTTCCGACAATTCTTGAATTTAAAAGAAAAACTCTAAGAGACTGCAGTGTTAGATAGGCAAGCTATCTTCCTTTCTTAAATCGCCATTTGAAGTTAATGTAGCGGCAATATGGACAGATGTGGCTGCCAAGTTGTTTAATCTGTCAAAGTCATCACTTCAAATGGAGATAATTGACTTGCAAGAATATGTATCTTTGCAAATGTATAAAACGGTAGGCATCGAGAATTTTGTCCCAGAAAAATATGAATATTGCAAGAAAAACTTGCTATCAATTCACAATGTTTGGTTCGACATACATCTGTGAAACATCTTTCTCAAAGATGAATTTAAAAAAAAAACAAATATCGTTCCAGATTAACGGACGCCCACCTAGAAGACACACTTCGAATTTGCTCTTTCTCTCGAGAAGCAAATTATAAAAAAACTGACTCAAGACCGTCGTTGTAATTTCGCACATTGATTTTAGGTCTTGTCTTTTATATTAATTCAGAATGTGGTTTGGAACCTAAATTATACCTAAATAAAAGTATAGTTGGTATATTAGTATCATTTCTTTTTTCTGGACCTCGTTTGAATTTTCCCACAGTATTCGGACCCCACCTAAAACTACTTGCCGACCCCTGGTTTAGGGAATAGAGGAGCCATCGAAATCGGGACATGTGTATATAGATTTTTAGAAAATGTTTCCCAAAATACTCCCGGCTGTGACATATTTTTTTTACTCTGATAACTGCTGCGGACACAAAAGAATAGGTAAGAGACAGTAGTATTTTATATATTTTAATATTTTACTCATGTTTACAACATTACTTACATATTATACATAGCTTAATATAACATGATATGTATTGCTTGAATATTGAAATTTGGGGGGTGAATTTTTATTATTTAAATTATATAAAGTTTAGATGATTGTATATAATTATTGGTATTTTAGTAATTCTTGCAAGGATTACTAAAACAGTTCAAATTCCTTTTTCTAGACAACAAAACTATTTCTACTTACAAAACACGCAGACACGAAATATTGTAACAGTAGCTCTCTCTTAAGTTTGTTAAAGAGTAATTGATCAATATACTTAATTCCCTTGTAGAATTATGAAGCGCAAATTGTGTACCTTTTTTACTGTGCTAATAATTAGTTTTTTTTTGTTTCAGATTCGTTTTCGCTATGTATTACTATGCAGTATCGAAGTTAAACATAAATTTAGGGCCGAAATTACAATCTGTAGCTTATCCTGTAGCTTTATTGAGGAGGCTTAAAAGTTAAGTGGAGCTTACCACTCACACGAGAATATCAATCAAAATTCGACTGCGGCTTGGCTAAGCCATAGATATGGTTAAGTTGGTAGCCCTACTTCTCTTTTATCGATGTTTTATCTATGTATTCAGCTCCCGATCTGTCAAATTCAACCGGGACGCGCGCCATTACTCGTGTTGTTGTTGTTGTTGCTTTGGTTCGTTTATATTCGCTTCGCTCTTGGATTCTGACTTGGATTTTTTCGTTACCGACCCTTGCTTCGATTATTTGACCTCTGTACACTGCTTTGACTACTGGATATCTTGCTTTTACCTCGTTTCGACCTCTGCTTTGCTCCCTGGATTGGATACAACTACGCTTGACCCTGCTCGCCTACTGGATTTCCGTTTGTTCTGACTTTTGCTGTGCCCATTGACTTGATACTGTTCATTGAGAACTACTCATATTATTAAATAGGTAAGTGGTGAAGTTCTTGTGATATTTACTACAATATATTAACAATCCGTCGCGGTATTAGTTCATCGTGATTTTCTTTCTGTTTCAGGTTAGATCCTTGATATAGTAGTTGATATCGCGTGCTTTCCGATACCCTTGACTTCTGCTTTGACTTTGATCCAGTGAGTATGATAACAATACTATATAATATTAATGTAGTGACGTGTCTTGATGTGGTTATTATTTGCCTTCGCTATTCTTCTTGGGTAGGATGTGGCTGTGAATTTACAGTTGCGTCCACGTGTTTGAGCCAAGTTGTGCAGACTTTTTATTGTATATAGAATATTTATTAATTCACAACATACTAAAATACAAAATAAAGAGGTGAAAAAAGTGTAAAAAAAAACATTAATATCCATCATTTAACAATCACACAAAAACATTTATTTCCACCATCATTATTTTTAAAATACATGTTTGTGTAACTCTCCACCAACCAAATTTTATTTTAAATTACAGACAATGGCTGATAAAAAACGATCGCAGAACTTCACTCCGTCTGAGGTGGATATTTTGACGGACCTCGTGAAAAGCAGGTGGTCCATCGTCGAGTGTAAGAAGACAGATGTGTGCACGTGGAAGGACAAAACCAGGTGCTGGCTAGAAATAGAAAAATTATTTAACGCCAGCAATATGTCCAACAGGCCCGTGACCGTCTTGCGAAAAAAGTGGGACAACATAAAAAAAAATATAAAAAGCTGACTCACAAATTATTAATTCGTGGCCACACACAAAATGAAGGAGATGCAGCCCACTCGGTGATTGAGAAAGCCATCACCAGAGCTAAAAAATCAGGCCCTATATACGTTCCGGACCAGTACCGTCACTAATCAGAGGAGCGAAGAAAACAGGAAAACCGTTCATTGTAAAAGAAATGAATTTTGATGATTTCATCGACATCAAAAAGCTAGCGGAAGAAAATAGATTTAAATATAGCAAATGATGTTATGGGAAATGCCATTAAAACCAACTAAAATTAAAGTCATAAAATTTTCCAAGAAATGTGATACCTACCTTTTTAAATCAACATTCAAGACTGATAATTGGAACGAAGGATGTGAATTCTGAAAGCCTTTTTATGGGAAAGAACGAGCGAGGAGAATGTGTTCCGGGAAATAAACATTCTGAAGTTATAATTCAGAAAATCAAGGAGCAATTAATCTCCCAGAGATTCAGCCATCACAGATTTCATCAACAGCACATCCAGGGCGGCAGAGTCAAGGGAGGCCGCGAAAATTATTCAACGCAAGTTCAATTTGGTTCAATACGCAGCAAGCAAAGAGTGATTTATCCAATAGTAACGCGTATTAGTCCAGAAAAACTGTGCTTGGCTGCAGAATCAAGTTTGGTGAAATCAAGCAAGAGAACTGCAGCTCAAGTTCTGAAACTGGTCATCCAATCTACACCAAATACTTCAAAAAATTAAAGTGATGCATCATCGTGTGTCGTACCGCGTAGTCTTGAAGAAGCTTTAGCTCTCGTGGTGGATCTTAATTTGACGAAAGAAGGTTATATGACGATGAGACATGGAGCAAAAGAAAGAGGGGTCAATATTTATCCCTCATATAATGTAATAGCAGAGGCTGAGGAGGGGTGTTATCCTGATAATATTATAGTTACTGAAAACGAGGCTATAGTGCCAGTGATGAACCTTCTTACACATACCACTTAACGTTTGGTACAGGCTGATGTTACATATCGCACCTCCGGTGCAACAACGACGTTTATGCAAAAAATCAAAATCTGGATTATTACGCCTCTAGATACATTGTAAAATCTACACAACACACTTTGAGGTGTCTGATTCTCTTGTTAATGGTTATACACATAGTTTGATATTCAATTAAAATGAAGTGTTGAAAAATTTTTTAATATAAAAAATTTCATGGAGACAATTATGTTCATTTTCTAATTATTTAATACCAAATTACAAATAATTTATGACATTATTTTGTAGATTTTTTTAAAAATATTTACTGTACTGCTTATATACTGCATGCGTGTAAATTTTTTGATACATTTTATGGTTCTTAAATTACGTTATTATTACCATCATTGAATTTATTCTTTAAACATGGTGAATAAATTAAAGTTAAAAAATGGATTATATATTATGTTTAGAAATATTCTTGTAAATGCAATGTTCGACAAAAAAAAAAGCAAAATTTTTTTATATTTCTTTTGGATATTTTTTTCTCACTCTAACAAGAGCTTGAAAATATATATAATTCATAAAATATTGTAACAATTATTTATAACGCAAAATAATTGTATTTCAGATGTCTGATGGTAAAAATAATGAAACTACGTGTTTCTTCTGGCACGAGGGTTTAGGGCAGCGGTCCGTTTGTGGACCGCGAAAGATTGAACTGCGGACCGTTAATGCAAGTACATATCTTTATTAATTTAAATATTTTTTTTTATTACAAATAGAATCTTACTTAGTAGGTATTATACTTTAATGGTGACTTTCAACAACGGTTACTAACTCTAGGAACTAACTAATAACTTAAAAGAGAGATGAAAAGAGTTCGCGCACCAAACTCCAGTGCGGCTGACATAGATTTGCTGTGTTCATTCATAGAACGAAAAAAAAGTATCGTGGAAAACAAAAAGAGAGATGTAAAGAGTTCGCGCACCAAACTCCAGCGCGGCTGACATAGATTTGCTGTGTTCATTCATAGAACGAAAAAAAAGTATCGTGGAAAACAAAAAGAGAGATGAAAAGAGTTCGCGCACCAAACTACAGTGCAGCTGAAATAATTTGCTGTGTTCATTCATAGAACGAAAAAAAAGTATCGTGGAAAACAAAAAGAGAGATGTAAAGAGTTCGCGCACCAAACTCCAGCGCGGCTGACATAGATTTGCTGTGTTCATTCATAGAACGAAAAAAAAGTATCGTGGAAAACAAAAAGAGAGATGAAAAGAGTTCGCGCACCAAACTACAGTGCAGCTGAAATAATTTGCTGTGTTCATTCATAGAACGAAAAAAAAGTATCGTGGAAAACAAAAAGAGAGATGTAAAGAGTTCGCGCACCAAACTCCAGCGCGGCTGACATAGATTTGCTGTGTTCATTCATAGAACGAAAAAAAAGTATCGTGGAAAACAAAAAGAGAGATGTAAAGAGTTCGCGCACCAAACTCCAGCGCGGCTGACATAGATTTGCTGTGTAGAACGAAAAAAAAGGCGGTTGCGGACGACCAGAGCATGGAGAGGGGATTTACAGCTCACCTCTGAGCCGTGGCAGACACCATGAGAGAGGTCCACATGCCCCACGGAGTTTCTCAAGATCTCGCAGCAGATCGCGATCTAGGTCACGGCATGCCGACGACCCGACAAAATGCTGGTAGGTACGACAACCGTTTTGCTGGCCGAGCAAGTAAATGCACACCGCCTTGCAGCCCTTCCCATGCCTCGCCGGCGGGAAACTAAAGGGGCCGTCACTCATGGCAACAATTATTTTTACAAGCATATTTTCGCATTTTTCGAAAAATAAGTGCTAAAAACATTGAGTAAAAACATAACCTCAAACTTATATTATTATGAAGGTAGATTTTGTCAACTTGGTTTGGTTTTACAAATCCGTTTACTTTCATTCTTACATTTTCTTTCAGATTTTCAAGAGTTGATTACAGCGACAGCGCTGTTGGATATGCAGAGGTTGAAAGGGAAAACACTTTATGTATGACAAAATGCCGCATTACACCTGAACATAGAATAAACAAGAAGGGATAAACAAGCAAAAATACACCATATAACATGAATATTTGTTCTTATTTGAGGTAGAAAAAAAATAACATCAGAAGCACAAAACTACTTATCCACTTGTGATATTATTAACAACATTTGTGTTCAGTTATGATAATAATAAGATCATTTTTAGAGCGCCGTTTTGTGGTCAAAAGACCACCTCAAGGGCGCTATGCTTGCTCTGTTTAAATTTTAGTTATAGGTACATACAAAATAATTTACGACAAAGGATAATCTGCATATGACTTCTTGAATAAAAATGTCTTTAACTCCTTCTTAAATTCGTCTAATGTATAGCTTCAAATATTAACCGGAAGTGAGTTCTTATTATTTTATTTCGTTCGTAAAACATAGACACGGATTACGTGCCACGATCTGATGTCCATCTATCGAATTATAATGACGAGTTTGATGATACCGTCAGCAGAAATGACATTTCAACTCTAATCGAGCCTCCATTAATAACAGCTGTACCGACAATGATTGAACATTTACCATCCACATCGCAAATACAACATGTACCTGAATGTGAAACTAATCTTACCAAATCAGGCAAAAATATGAAACGACATTGAATGATAGAGTTAAAGAAAAATATGAACGTATCAAAATTAAACAGAAAGTCTTTAATTATAATAAACATAATTATTGTCGAAAACGCTGTAGAGAAGCCATTTCAGAGCCGCAATGTGAAAGTTTAAATAAGATGTTTTGGAACATGACATGGCGAGAACAAAAAGTTTTTATTGCTAATGGTATAGTTTCTAAAGAGCCGATACGAATAAACAAAACTCGGAGTTCAATTACAGAGGGAAAAAAGTCTTGGAATATTCATTCATTGTTAGAGAAAAAGTACAATCAGTTTGCAAGGAATTCTTATTAAATATTCTAGGCTTTAAAAGAGATAATAGCAATAAACGTAGCTCTTAAAATTGAAAACGATTTGGCTGTGTGCTTCGATAAAAGAGGAACAAACCCAAAAAAGAAAATCGACAGAGAACAGATTGAAAGCTACAATCCAGCTATCACTATCGTCGTGAGCATGCATCAAATCCACAACCACACAAAAATGACAGCACAAAAGATGTACGATGATTTTTGCTAAATCAATGATAATATTTGTTCATACGATCTACATATATACAGAGACTAATCTTCTCGAGAAAGTCTGAAATGTTTGTATAATGATTTTATTAAAGAACGCTGCATTATGAAATATATTGCCACGTATAGACCTTCTCAAGATCATTTGGAACTCTTTTTTGGTACAATTCGTAAACGTCATGGTGGGTTTAATAATAATCCTAACGTGCTACAATTAAGAAGCGATATAGAAAAAACTTTGAATTATTTGGAACTTAAATCTTCATTTGGAGGAAATTGTATTCCGTTGGATAATTTAAATATAATATTACATTCTTCCTCCGTAAATATTATAAATAGCTCTTCTCTTTTCTATAGACATAGCGATTCTCCTTTTCAAATTTTGCTAACTTCTGAAAGGCTAGTTTGTGAAGATTTAGTAAATAATTATGACCCAGAAAAGGTAAAATCAAATAAATTAAAAAAACATATCAGATAGATTTATGATTGAGAGATTTTTTTTAAAACACACAAATGCATACCAATGGCTCGACACATTTGAAAAAGAGTGCAAAAAAACATCAAACTTATAAAAAGACATCATGTTACCGAGATGGAATCTATAAAATTAGTAGCATTTTTTCCTTGTATTTTAGCATTAAAGTTTTGTTCCTGTTGGGCAAAGGCAGGACTCTCCAATGGCATTTTTATGGCACGAAGCTACATCAGGTCATAAAAAGAAGATATTTTGAGTTCCTCTAGACGATTCTTCACTGAACTCAGAGGTACACAAAATATCATCTTGTGGTTAGCTGGATAAATTTGCAGGACTAAACAAAAATTATATCTTTTTTCGTTCATTGTCTCTACATTATAAATAATTCTGGAGAGCTTACCACTGAAACAATAACGTTAAATTTTTTTGAACCCTTTGAACATTTTCATGTCTGCCGAGTTTTCATCACCAGGTGAATCACCAGGTAAAAATGTATGATTTTCAGGATTTCAAAGGTGTCGTTGAAAAGGCTAATAAAGTTAAAGTCTCAGATTTTTTGTATGTTTAAAGATTGCGCTGCTCCTAGAAAGTTGTGTATGATTAAACCTCGTCCATACATAAGTGACTAAGTGACATGATACAAGTTCACAGAAGGAGAGTTAACTATGGACTCTAAAATATTTTTCAAAAAATGAATCCCATTAAGTTAAGTTAGATTTTATTAAATCTGCAATTTGGAAGAGTGATTTAACCGTCCCAAAATCGAAGGAGGAACCCCGAGGTACTTGTTAAAAAACGAAGCATGACATAATTCAACGTCTCTCGAAATTGATGCCTCCTGATAGAATAAAAATTTGGGAAAATCTTACTATTAACGATAGTGTTGTTGATCTTAGAAATGTCATTGAGTAGATTTTTTTTCCTTATATACATACATAGGTACAAAATACATAGGTGCTTCTCGTTTTAATTTAATAAAATTATGAACATTATGTGGCCTTTTTATACTGGCTGTATTGGAGAAGCACGGAGCCCAGCAAAACATCCGTTGAATGTTACTGGAAGCGACCAATGAGGGCCGGTATTGGAACAACCAATCAGTATATTAAGGCAGCGGACTTTGGGAAACAGGGCTACCTGCCTAAAAAATTGTTCATTCCTACAAGCTGTAATTGAAAATAATAGAACAACTAACACGAATGCTGCAATTATACATTTCTTCAGGGACAAATCTGATGTTCCCTTTAAACAATCAATACTAAGAACTCAATGAGGGTTCTTCAAATGACCCAAGAAGATTTTAGAAATTACGAAAATGCATCCAAACATCTGAAATTCTCAGCAATTCCCTTTCTGCAGGTAAAAACTGCATGTCGTCTCTTATAGAACTGAGTTCAAAGAAGGCAAGGAAAAATTAAGAAGTGCGGGAGGATGCGAGAGTAATTTTCTTGTCCCAAGTGTTCTTAAGCCAAACTACACACTGACTACTCCCAAAATAGAGGATCTGTTACTGTTGGTGCGAAACCACCCACGCTTAAAGTTCAAACGAAATAGCATCGGCATTATGACGTAACGAGGCACCTGTAGAAAATGTACCGGTCAGTATCTTGAAAATATTGCTGCTGTAAACGAAAGTGTCGCCGAGAACTCGAAAACATCAATTCGGCATCGTTCTCAACAACTTCAAATTTCATGAAGCAACAATATGCAGCGAATTTCGACAAAGTCCTCTATATTCACGCGTACAAGATTCAGCTCACTCAGGAGCTAAAACAAGCATGGATGGAAATGAAAAAAGCGACAGTTCGTTCAACGGTTAACAGAGCGGTGACCCATCGTTTTCTCGAAAAAAGGGCACACATAGAATGAGAGTGACGGTGTTCATTCTGTTATAGAGAAGGCCAGTGAGGGGCAAGTTAATATATACTCCAGAAGAGTGGACCATATTGATCAGGTGGGCCAAAATATCAGAAAGAGGAAAGATTTTTTCGATTTTAAACAATTGATATCCAACACGAAAAAATATATTAGTCAAAGATAAAAGAAGTTCACGTAACAGAAATAAAAGTTCGATTACAACAAACTACGACTTTACAGATGATTACAAAATACTTCTTGTTCAATGAGCAAAAAAAAAACTAGAACATTAGACCGCCAATTGCCCGTAAACTTGAGTCCAGATAACTCTGAAAATTTACCCATTTCAGCTCAAAAAATGAAAGGTTTAATCGACTTGTACAATAAAAAGAACTGAAATTCCCAACACGAAAAAATATATTAGTCAAAGATTAAAGAAGTTCGCGGAACTGTAAAACTAAAGGAGTAGGTATCGTAAAAAAGATATTGAAAAAAGTTAATGCTGAAAACAAGTGCATGTATAAGGCATTATTAAATAGATTACAGATCAACACAATTAGCTAATATACCATTTTCTCCCAGTCAGCTGGTAATGAATAGGATTGTTAGAAATGGTTTACCAATGCAGCATAAAGATTTGGAACCTAAAGTTATTTCCCGTTAAAAAGATCTATACTAATATAACTCATAATCATTGTAATAGTTTGTAAGATAGCTGAGATGTTCAGCTGAAGGTGGGGAAAGAGGTCTTGAGTGAGAGGTCTATGACTATAATTAAGCTATGATATTGTGAGGGATGAGGTGATCAGCTGAAGGTGGGGATGTGTTATAGGCTAGTTTGAATAATAGCAACACTGACGCTGAGCACCTTGCCTTCGACAGAAGAGAGTGGCAATACTCGTCATGCAGAAAATGATGTGAAGTGATAATAAAATGATAAATGAAGATTAATAAGAGTTTTTATTATAAACAGTACACTAAGAAGCGTACACATTCACACCCTTTAAAAGCTTCTGTTTTATAAATCCAAAATATTTGTGATAAGATTGTTAGAAGAAAATGGGAAATCAACAGCCTTTAAAAGCTTCTGTTTTACAAATCCAAAATATTTGTGATAGATTGTTAGAAGAAAATGGGAAATCAACAACCTTTAAAAGCTTCTGTTTTACAAATCCAAAATATTTGTGATGGATTGTTAAAAGAAAATGGGAAATCAACAACCTTTAAAAGCTTCTGTTTTACAAATACAAAATATTTGTGATAGATTGTTAGAAGAAAATGGGAAATTAACACCCTTTAAAAGCTCCTGTTTTACAAATACAAAATATTTGTGATAGATTGTTAGAAGAAAATGGGAAATCAACAGCCTTTAAAAGCTTCTGTTTTACAAATCCAAAATATTTGTGATGGATTGTTAAAAGAAAATGGGAAATCAACAACCTTTAAAAGCTTCTGTTTTACAAATACAAAATATTTGTGATAGATTGTTAGAAGAAAATGGGAAATCAACACCCTTTAAAAGCTTCTGTTTTACAAATCCAAAATATTTGTGAAATTCAAATATTTACGACAATGAAATCTTTGATGGTAGGTATAACGTCTTTAGGAGGGATCGAGACTATAAAGAAACCGGTCAAAAGCTGGGTGGTGGCTTATTGATTGCTGTAAAAATTCGTTGAATAGCCCAACTAAATTTAAACTGGTACTCTTGTAACGAGGATCAACACTGGGCCCATATCTTTTTAGTATCGTTATGGATGCGCTAACCGAGGTAGCCCAAAGGGAAGCACAGTGGACCTTTATCTACGCGGATGATGTGGCAATATGCGCTGATAGCATGGCATAACTGGAGAGAGCGCTACAGGCTTGGAGAGACCAGCTTGACATTGGTGAACTTAAACTAAGTATCTCGAAAACTAAATATAAAATAGCAAATGACTCAGGCACTTACTCCACGCCGATTAACATCAATGGCCAACAAATTGAAAGATGCACTGAATATAAATATTTGGGAACATACAACGGGAGATCTTGAAACCAATGTCCAGCATAGAATAGCAGCTGCCTGGATGAAGTGGCATGAGGTCACAGGCGTCACCTGCGACAGCAAGATGCCAGTCAAATTGAAGGGCGTGATTTATAAGAGTGTTGTACGCCCAGTTCTCACATTTGGGTCGGACACCTGGAACACCTCCGTTAGACATGTCCGTGCTATTCAAACGGCCGAGATGAAACTGCTAAGATAAATGAGCGGGGTCTAGACAAAATTAGAAATACATATTTATGTGGAAGTCTAGGTGTGCGCGACGTATCAGAAAAAAACCAAGAAAGCAGATTGCGATGGTACGGGCATGTGAGCAGGAGACCGCCAGAATATATTGGCAACAGGGCACAAGCTCTTGAGGTCCCTGGTAGGTCACAAGGGAGACCCAAACGAAGATGGCGTGAAGTTGTGTGTCAGGAGCTGTGGAGCTACCCCCGACGATGCACAAGACAGAGCTGAGTGGCGGCATAAAACACAAAAGGCAGACCCCACCATCATGTGGGAATAATAATTGCCCGGGAGAAGAAGAAGAAAAAGACTCTTGTAACAAGAATATTTGGATAACTATCAAGCACTCTAATCTGTCAACTAACATCATGTCTGTTGCATGTATTTACCCCAGGTGATCAACTCAATATGTTTCTTGACAATACATCACGAATAATTATGAACAATTTAGATGATACTTTTATTCCCACAGGAGACTTTAATCTTCCTAATAATGCGTGGATGCGTGCAGACGATACAAAATCACTTGTTCCTTGCAATTACAATGACACTCTACTCTCACAAGAGTACTATGAAGTACTCTTTTTGTAGACTATATATTTTACAATGACATTAAACAATTTAACGGTGTCCAAAACGTAAGTGGAAAAATTCTGGATCTTGTACTTGCTAATCAAGATTGTGAGTGGAAAGTTTCTAGATGTGACTATCCGCTGATGGGTGTTGATGCCCATTATATGCCTCTTCTTAAGAAGTACATTAAAAATGCATCATTTATGAAACATTATCCTAGAATATCTAAACTCTACCACAAATTTGACTATGACTAAGACAGCATCTGGGGATCATAGATTGGAAGATACTTTACTGGTTTATAGCGGTTATGATGGAAATAGCCTGCAAAATATAATTAATAATGATCTGAATCTAGTAAGTACCTGATTGAATAACAAATTACTATCGGTCAACACCTGTAAAACAAATTACATGGTCTTGAAACAAAAAAATAAACCCTCCATAGATCTCGGACTTTTTATGAATGGCGTCGAAATTAAAAACAGACTTCTAGGGTGAAATATCTGGGTTTACATTTTGACGATAAATTGCTGTGGATGAATCAAGTAGAAGTACTCTTAAAAAAAACTTGGCCCTATCGTAGGAGTTATGAGAAGGGCGAACTTGTTCAATACTAAAACAAAAAATATGATTTATCACTCATTTGTGCTTTCATTTATGGAGAGAACTAAAATGATACACAAGATAAAAAACAAAACAATTAAAACTAATATTCGTTTAATATATAATGAGGATGTGCATTCAAGATACACTAGGACAAGAACACACATTAGGAGCAAAGTACCGCGAACTGACAGGGAAAAGCAAGGGGATAATTATATTCGGCGCGCGGCGGTGGAATTATACAACGGCTTACCTGAAGAAGTAAAGGACCTTAAATGTAGTAAAACATTCACAAAAAAATTAAAGGCGTTAATATTGGAGAGACGCGATCTGCCTGTGGTATCATAGCGGCTGGTGTCATTAACTGCATGATTTGTAAGTTGTAATATGGTCTTTTGTATTGTATTAATTTTAAGAAACAATCAATTCCCTTATACCAGCAATTTTTTTTTTGCTGCCTGGGAATGACCTATATTTTATCTGTAAGATATTATTATTCACATTGTATACTTATGTATGTATGTAATTTTATATTTGATAAATTTGAATTTAAAAAAAAAATTTAATTTGAAGTCCCGAATTCGCGGTGGAGACATGGATCAATCCACAAATACCTTTCGACAAATTTTGGACGACTGCATTACCAAATTCATGCCGACCAAGCTTATCAAAGGTTCAAATAATAGATGTCCTTCGTGGTCTAAAAAAGTGCATTTGTTGAATTAGATTCAACGATGGGGGAAATGAACAGTCACAATTTTTTTTAATTGGTTGTTGGATCAATGACGACCTTGCAGATGAAGTAAAAACTGCAAATTCAGGAAAAGTTAATCTAAAATCTATGGATGAAGGTGATTTTTTATAGTGGGCTAATTTTTCTTGAAATCATAAAACAAATAGTTCAAAATTTAATATTTCACGACTTTATTTATTTATTATTATGTTACTATCGAGTTAAGAAATATAATTCCATTTGAATTATATTAACTTTAGTGTTTATAAGATTGTTTTATTACTACAAATTAGAATCGTAATGGAAAATATGTAAATAGCTAATTTTACTCCATGTAAATTAAAAACAATACGGGCAGCTGACACTGATTTTATTTCTTATCTGTCTATATTTCTGGATCTCTCCGCAAAGTCATTCCGTGTTTTATAAATACTTTCTGACACAAAACAAAGAAAAACTTCCTATTTATAACAGTTCGAAGTTTCTATTTCATGTTGTTTTTCTATCTATGTTTTTAATATCATCAACATAATTTTAATTTAATGAAAAAAAAATATCAATAATTGTTATATAATTATTTGGTGCCATATATTTTAAATAGCAAACTTCTCAATTCTAATCTCAACATACCCATGAAATTCAGTATTTTTTACTGGACAGTTTAAAAACTTTATTGTTCTGTTGAAAAAAATCCATATTTCAGAATTTACAGTATTTTTCAGTATTTTACTATCTCTCATTTTGATTTTACTAAAATTTTTATGAAAAAAAATACTGAATCAACACATTTATATTAGTAATCGAACAATATTCTTATTCATATACCTATTCACAACAAATGCGTGACAATTCAGTGTATTTGTAATTAATTATTATATCAAGGCAACATTTTCAAATGTCGTAAAGTAGAGGATAATATTGAGTATTCGAAAGTTTTCATTATGAATTATTTTGTCTTCCAAGCATTCTTGAATATCGTGTAGTAAAACTATTGATTAATTTATCTTCTTTGCGATATATAATAATTATTGTTCTACAGTCTGAATATAATTTTACATTGCAAAATGTCCAAATAACACAACTTGTAAAATTATTGCTCTTAAATGGGAACGAATCAAAGTACCTAATGGGGAGTGTTGTATACATAAAAGTGATCACAACTAACCCAGCCATCAATGATGAAGGTGGAAGCCCTAATGCTTCATACAAGTATTAACATTAAAATAGTACTCATGCAAATTGTGACGTCTACTACATTATATTGAATGTGTATTCATTGAATCCCATCCACAATAATATGTGGTCTAAAGTTGATAACATGCGCAAATATTGAATTAAGGTGGGAGACCCAATACCTGACACTGTCCCAATAGCTGACATTTGAACTTCGACGAACAAAATTAAGGAAATTTGTCCAGTAAAAAATCAAAGATATTATGCGTTGTTTCACTACTGAACATTGTTCCTTTAAAATCTATGAATCACTTTTTCTATAATTTTTGGTTATTTGAAAATAGTCAGTTTTGAACATTCGTCAGAGGAGGTGCGTGTTGCGTGTTTCTGTTGTTACTTTCTTAAAAGTTTTGTTAAGGATTCAACTTTTGCGAATCAGAGGTATGCATCAATGTTTTTAGATTTATCTACATATTTTTGTGTATAACTTATAAATATAGCATCATATTTACCCTTTGGTTATATTAGACGTTCACATAACATCAAAATAAAATATTAAAGGGGGGTGTCAGGTATTGGGTTCACAGATTTACGAGATTTACTATATTATCCAATACCTGACACATATGTCAGCTATTGGTGTTTCTAAAATTTCGGTATTTTAGGATCAAAATTCAATATTATATTTCAGTAAAATATATTAATGGTGTTCTCAAAGACACGTCTCTATAGAATGGCAGGATCCAATAACTGACACCATGTATCAGATATTGGTACAAATTTTTTTCACCAACAAAAGTCATACAACTCGATTGCTCCAAAACCTGACACTGATCAAAACTGCTGATAGTTTTGCTCATTTTATGAAATTTAATTCTTTCAGAAATGGGGAAACCTAAAGCATTCAATAAATATTCGGTCGAAGATGTTCGGAAAGCATTGGATGCAATAAAAAAGGGAATGCCAATATTAAAGGCAAGCAAAACATTCGGGGTACATCGGACCACTTTGTTCTATAAAAAAAACAGGAGTGTATCGAGTGGATAGCAGGGAAAGTCCGAAAACAAACCTTACCAAAGAAGAAGAAGACATTTTGGTGAAATGGATGTTCCATATAGCTAAATGTGGCTTTCCTCCGACTAAAGATCAACTTTTGTATTCAGTCCAATCAATACTCACAAAAGAAAAAAAGAGAAAATAACTTTATACAAAATAGACCAGGCAGGAAGTGGTACAAGTGCTTCATGCAACGGCATCCAGAAGTAGCAGAACGGAGGCCACAAAACCTCACTAAATTTCGAGCAGCTCTCACAAAAGAAAATATTGTACGATGGTTTTCAGACGTCAATGATTATTTAAAAACCAATAACTTTTGGAATGTTTTAGCAGACTTGACATGAATTTTTAACACAGATGAAACAGAGAGCGAATACCATCCTGTCTAACATCTGATGCATACAAACAATATGAAGCTAAGAAGAAAAAGAAGAAGGAAGATGAGCAAAGGCAGAAAGAAGAAAAAATAAGGGAAGAGAAAAAAAAACAACAAAGCGACAGTAAAAAAAGTAATTAAAAAGCCAAAGGTGAAAAAAGGTTCTAAAAGCCAATATCAATATTATCTATCTTCTTCTGACTCCTCAATTGACATGATCTTGGAGTCCGAAGTAGAATTATTTGCCTTGGAGAGTGAGCAGGAAGAACAATTAACTTCTGGGTGTTCAAAAACTTGTAGATGCGAAAAAATTGAATATCATGTGGATGATATTGTTATTTTTTCTTTCAAAGGTGAATATTTCCCTGGAAAAGTGATGTATGTTAAGGAAAATGAAGTTTTAATTTCATGTATGGTGATGTGTGGTACAGAACGATGGAAGTGGCCAGACATTTACGATAAAACATGGTAGATATTGCAAGGAGCGTATACTGAAAAAGTTTGAAAATATTCTAAAAGATGGTAATGAATACATCATACCAAATATATCCCAGAAATAAGTTTTTTCATTAACTTTTTATGCTATTTTATAATAACGTTGCATTTATAACACTATTTTAAAGATTCAGTCATTATTAGGTAGAAGCAAATTATTTACCACACATTTTGTTAAAATTATATACATGTCAGCTTTTGGGGTGTCAGTTATTGGATTTTTATAATTTGTATGTGTCAGGAAAGGGTGACTAAACTCACAATGAATAATTATTATTTTTTGTATACACAGGAATTATCTAGATTTATCATTTATACAAAATATAATGGGTAATCGAATGGCCAAATCATTTGCATATTTATTTACTTATAATATTGCAAAATAAATTTTTTATGAATAAAAAAACGACTTTTTTTTCTTTAATTGTCAGCTATTGGATCTCTCACCTTAATTATTATATCAAGGCAATATTTTCAAATATCGTAAAATAGAGGATAATATTGAGTCTTCGAAAGTTTTCTTTATGAATTATTTTGTCTTCCAAGCATTCTTGAATATCGTGTAGTAAAACTAGTGATTAATTTATCCGCTTTGCGATATATGATAATTATTGTCCTACAGTCTGAATATAATTTTACATTGCAAAATGTCCAAATAACACAACTTGTAAAATTATGTGCTCTTAAATTAAGTTAAAAAAAAAATAGTATTATTTATCCAATATGGTGGAAGCAATGGCAGAGCGTGGATAAAAACTACTTTTTTTGTAAAAACAGTTTTGAAGAAGGTGTAGAGTCCTATTCCATTTTTTATTTAAACAAAAGTGCATTTCCAAAAAAAAAAAAAAAAATTAACCCTGAACTGCATAAAATTAGCTGTAGCAAAGATGTATGGTTTCAACAAGATTTGGCACCTTGCCACAAGTCGAAGACAATGATGGAATATTTTGAAAAAAATAAAATAAATATGTTAGATTGGCCGGGAAATCCACCTGATTTGAACCCGATAGAAAATTTATGGGATTTTATAATAATATGCAAACAAATAATTCGTAAATTAGACTGCATCACTAAATGAAAGATGATAGAAGCGGTGATTCAAGGATGCTTTCGATATGAAAGAATTAATTTCATAAATAAAATTAAATAAAAATTTTTTTTTTATTATATAAGTACAGTAGTGTTATATACCAAAGATTGTTTAAAAAAAATGCCATGTATCGTTGGAAGGCAACTGAATCGCTCTAAGACCCCTGCATCGGATATATGCATGTACAATTTACAACATAAATTTATTTATTCAACAACTAATCAAAACGTTTGCGAAGCACGTTAAGTAGTATTGGCATTATCTGGTGTGTTACCTTAAAATTTTATGTATTCGGCAGTGCTACCAGAAAGAAATACATCTGTCTTCAAAGCAGAACTTGAAGGCTGGAAAGCAACTATGGCTATCAACTTCTCTACTCCAAAATATGCGTTAGAATGTTAAGGTAAGTGCAATGAAAATTGTATCCAAATATTTACACACTGTTACAAATATTGGCTACCCCTGATACGCCAGAGGGACCTTTTCAAGTCTACGGAGACTTAAAAACTACTTGCGGAACACAACAAGTGAAAACAGACTAAACGGCTTGGCTCTCATGAATATTCACTATAAGATAGAAATTGATGCAAATAAAGTAGTGAATATATTTAAAAAGATTAATTATGTAGTGCTATGCCGGTAGTTACCACTAATTCAAATTATTAAGTTTGGAAAAGTATCCATTGATTTACTCTAAGGTAAGACACACTGGCAAACATGGAAATATAATGTTTGTGCCTTATTAAACGGTGTTCCAGGAGCTTTGGACATCATAGAGGTGCAGAGACATGACAAAGGTCCGAAATTTGGAAATAGCTGACTTCCTAAAGTTATGCATTATTGATGCTGACTACAAATATGACAGGTAAAAAGGCAATACAAAAAGTGATGAGATTTACTGGAGAACACAATGTTTGGATAGAACTACATCGACTCTATGAGGGAGTTTCTGAAGATAAAGCATACGACTTGTGTATCCAATTTTTTGGTTATACTAGACAGCCACATGTCAAAATTAAAGAATATTTGTAAAAATCTCAAGCAGGCTTCTAGAACCCGCCTAAGTGCCTGAGTCTAGAACTCGATTGCGTTGATCAGTACCAAGAGGGAGGACTGGAGCATATACAATAGGTACTCAACCTTTTGTTTTGCGCTTTGTTCACAATGCAAGGAAAAGGCAACCACGACTACAGAATCAATTAAGTGTGACTGAATTACATAATACTCATGATACATAAATCCGAAATGCACAGGAATATGCATTCCAGGAGGAGATAGCATCGATAAGAAACAACCATTTTGTTTCAAAACAGAGCCATATCAAAGCTCTGAACCCAATTTTGTGAGATAACATGCTGTACGTAGGAGGAAGATTATCAAGGAGTGATTTAGAAGAGACACAAAATATCCAATATAACTACCAGCTCACTATAAATTAACAGAGCTCATTGTAAAATACTATCATTGCAGAAATCTTCATCTAGGGGTACAAGCTTTGTTAGCAAACATTAGATTAAAATATTGGCCGATATTAGGAAGAAACATTGTCAAGAAAATCTTGCAAACCTGCATTCTCTGTTTAAGATACAGACCTCAGACCCATAGCCAAATTATGGCAGATTCGCCCAAGGACAGAGTGACCGCATTCCGGCTGTTCACTGTATTGTGGCATCGATTTTATGGGGCCGATACAAGTAAAATCAGCGCTTAACAAAAACTTCAAGGCAACAAAATCCTATGTGTGTCTTTTCATCTGTTTTGCTTCAAAGTTAATCCATTTGGAGCTTGTCTTAACACTGTCTTCAGAATCATTTCTAAACACATTAAAACTATTGATTTTTTTTTTCAATAAACTTACTACGATAATGGAACAAATTTTGTTGCAGCGTCAAAGGAAATAAAAATAATCTATAATTTTTTAAAGTTTTTTAGTAAGTTAAACAATCGTTTTTTTTTTTAGTACGAAAGTGTTGGACAGAGAAAAATTTACAGAAGGAGACAAGGCAGAATGGCTAAAGATCTCCTGAATTCGTCTAAGATAAGTGAGCCAAAAGTTTTTTTTATAAATACAACCTAATTTTTAGGTAGATTTTAAAAAGAGCATACGAGGCCATCCATCACAAAAATCTTTCAAAGATCTTAATTTATTGTATCCATTTGGAAAATTGGTCAGTCACAGATCTTTTGGCGTTGTTAAATTAGAAGTGGCAGAAAGGATGCCACAAAACCTTACTAATCACGCGCGATTCTCACGAAAGTACCTAAGTATTGTACAATGGTTTTCAGAGTTCAATGATTATTTAAAAAATGAAAACCAACAATTTTTGGAGTTGGAGACAGATGAAATAGCCATGTTTCTTCCAAATCCAAAGAGCAAAAAAGTTAATGTAAGGAAGAGAATAGATCTGGTTTATAAGGAAATGATGAGAAAGATGATGGAGATCTTGCTCCTCCTGATTGTATGTATATTCTTATGTAAGAATACCGTCTAATATAGCGGCATCGTATCCAGCTGGTTGAGGTATAAGAAAATCTAAAAATGGGTGGAAGACTGCTGAGTGCTTCAATGAGTAAAGTACCAATATATTTTACTCATGGATCTTTGATAAAAATATTGAAATTCCTGCCATTTTTTCCCAGGCGGCCGTATGGTCATTTAGTCAAGTGAGTTTTGCCCAAAAGTTGGGATATTTTAGTTGCCCTCTATCCCTCCAATGCAGCTCAACAATAACATTGGTGTATTTCGTTCTTTAAACGATGCTTGGAAAGACGCAGTCCAGAAATGGAGATTTGACAATAACGGAAAATGTCTTTCTCCAGAGTATTATGTTCCCTTATTGTTTTGTTGTTAGGGATTGCAATCCGGAAAACCGGATCCGGTATTCCGGCGGATCCGGCATCAAAATGCTCATATCGGATCCGGCACAAATTGACGGATCCGGAGATCGGATCCGGTTAATCATATTTAGGGATTTTTCGACACAGACCGGACTCGAATCCGTATCCCTAGCAATTCCACAGGGTCGTTGTAGGTACTCATAAAGGTAATAAGAGAAGAGGAGGCAAATCCGTCACACTGAGCGCAGTGTAATGCTGTTTTTGCCTCCCTGTGCCCAAAGTGGGGTTAAGTAGTGTTGACTGATCGTATTGATAGCATTGACTATCCAATGAAAAGGCATCTCGTAGAAAAATGGCGTGAGCATGAAGCAATAATTAGCCAACAAAAAATATATTAACCTATTTAAAAGCAAAACTATTATGATTGTTATCTGGGATACATTAGATTGTGTGTGCAGTTATATTCAAGGATAAAACTGAAATAATTTCTCAAACATTTATTCTCGATATAGGAGTGTCTCTGAATATTTCCGGTTATAAGTATTACTTCTAGGACGCGGATGTCTAACTGCACATCCAACTTTGATTTGAATTGAAGTAGTATTGCCCCAGAACAGACTTTGTCTAGTGGGGCAGTAAATTCCAATAATTATATATGTAAACTATTTGTTGTGTAATTGATAATGGAAAATAAAATAAATAAATAAATCTCTTTAGTGCTCGTCCAAGGGTATTTTGGTTGATGTGATTTCATCATCTACCAGAATCACTGGATCCGTTTTGTTGACGTGATCATTCCAGTAACGCCTTCTATTGCTTTGCTACCACATTGCCTGCCGTTCTCGATATCGCAGAAGCTCCGAATTCGGAGTTTCTAACTCTACCTCGAATGGTTTATTCCACAATGGGTTGGAGAGTTTTCGAGAATCTTTATTTATCGTGGTGTCGGTTCTCTGAGAAACTTTCTTTTCAAATCATGATCAATCAAGCAGGTTAAAATAAATATTTTCGTTAAATTTGAATTTGCCTTTCATAATACGTAATCTAATTTGTATTTTTTTTTCTTTTGAAACATTTTTTTTATAGTTTTTGCCATTTAAAAGTAGTCATTCCCTTATTAAATTACTTTCGTATATGTGCTGTTTTATTTTTAGCCTTCATTATTGTTAAAAATGTCAATTAATCAAGGTTAATTCAAACCGGCCGGATCCGATCGGATTGACGAAAATCCGGTTGGATCCGGCCGGATTCAAAATGAGACCGGATTGCAATCCCTATTTGTTGTTCTAGTAAACAAACCCACCCTCCCCCCTCAAAATTAAAACAAATAGACCCCATCCGATATTATTTTCTGGCAACACCCTTGTCCGTATATGTTCTTAGATTATAAAATTAGTAATCTATACTAATATATATAGCCAAAACCATTTTATCTTCAAAGGCTATGATCATAAAAACAATCAATCAAATTTTTTGCTTTGACAACCTATTTCTTGGAGGAGGCTATCAAAATTGGGTCATGAGCCTAAGAAAAAATGAAGAAAAAACACGACACACAATGCCATAATAAATGTTGATATATGATTAACGCTCACGGGAATAAATTAATACATTGAGAAATTTATATTGCAAAACGTTTGCCAGATTAGCTGGCCCAACTTGCGGTAAATAAATAAAATATAATAAATGTAGAACATACTAAGTTATTTTTGTGTTTTTCGCTTTACCTTCATAATTCACAGTGTCAAATTTACATATTATTAATTATAATTCAGTCTTTATATAATAACTTTGTACAAAAAAATACTATCACTGCACATGTCTTTTCGTTTTACATATTTTAGCCCTCCATACTCAAACTTTTCTCATAAAATATCAAATTATATAGTGGCTGCATTTAGAAACTGAACATCCTCATGGGTGCCCGCAGCTAGGGGCAAAGGGGGGCTACATTAATTTTAAATCACTTCATGTTAGTATAAAGGTGTTAAAAAAAATTTGACCCCCTAAGAAAATTTTCTGTGGGCTCCCATGAACAGGATTTAACTGAGTGAGATATGAGTGCTAAGGGTTAACAGCGTACAGTCTGGCTAAAAAGAGTAGACATTAATTATTATTGATGAACTAAAATGTCATCAATCTGGCAACATTGACATTACAAATGTTTACGAATGGACAGCAATACTAACTGCTAAATAGAAGATCCAATTCATTTTAAAAATTATTAAGTACCTGTTACTAATTTGGATATTTTTTTTGTATATTCCTATAACTTACAAATAAATTATAGGTTATGTTTAAACATTTTGACATTTATATCATTGAAATTCGGCCATAGAATAGTAAGCAGTTGTAAGCACCATTTTGTGGATTACAGTACCCATTATATCTCATCTCTTGTATAGCATTTTTGACTCGTTTTGCGTAGAATTTTTATCTCCGTCTTTTTTTTTTGATACTGGTACAAAATACACATAACTGGTACAATTCGTCATAAAATCCTTTTAAACAACCTCTACACAGCATTTCTCTTGAAACCATAGTAGATAGTACTTTTTTATTATTTTGGCGGTTACAATACTTTATAAATGTAGAGTACTTATTAAATGTTGCCATACAAACGACTACAGCGCCCTCAAGTATTTTCTACTCTATTTAGCCAGACTGTAATTCAATAATATAATATATAGGCATATTTATATTTACATTTGGCTTCTTAGTGAATTCCTTTATTAAAGGGAACAGCACTGACTTGGTGGAACAGACCAATTGTAGTTGTAAGCACCTCTGATAAAGCTTGGAGTAGAACATAATCTAGTATTACCGGAAGCCACTAATGTTTCGTACATGTCTACCA
Organism: Mystacides longicornis; assembly: GCA_963576905.1. Classification (NCBI taxonomy): domain Eukaryota; kingdom Metazoa; phylum Arthropoda; class Insecta; order Trichoptera; family Leptoceridae; genus Mystacides; species Mystacides longicornis. The sequence goes on along the minus strand of OY756429.1, from coordinate 31,312,439 downwards.
TATCTTCAGGCTTCTGTTTGTGCCGTATCAGGTAGGAATCATCGCAGCCTCTAGATTCCCATTCCGTATCAAACCTCACATCGTGATAATGTTTGATGTTTCCTAATGGAGCAGTCCAAACACCCATAGCCACATCTTCAGACTTGAAAATTCTGAAAAGGAATGAAAATTAATATAGAATATGTAACAACTATTATGTATTATTTTTAATGTATTGAATAAAAATATTATTATTATTATTAAACTAATGACTAACAATCCATTACTGATGTTCGATTTTTAAATGGAACAAACCACTACGGGCTTACTGGCTTAGTGTGATCACTTTACGTTAACAATGTTCGCCATTAGGTGGTAATGTTTAAGTCTTCGAAACTCCTAATCATGAGAATTCTCAACATGTTCAACAAGTACATATTAAAGAATTTATGAAATGTAGAGATAAAAAGTTGGAAACCATTGAGAACAAGAGAGCAACCAAATTTAAAGACTGCAACTGCTATCATGTATTTGGCGCCAGGATATGAATTAGAGATGAAACGGATATCCGGCCTATCCGGCTGCTTAAATGCTATTCGGCCGAATACCGGATAACTAGCACCTATCCGGCCGGATACCGGATAGTTAAAAAAGCTTATGTTTGGATAATTAATTGATTCATTTCATTTAGTAAGAATCACTTTAGAGATACACCTCGTAATCACAAGAAAAATTCTACAACTTTGAAAATTGATTAGCAAACATCTACATAATAATTCAGTAATGTATGTATATTTATTTATTTCACTCCAACTGTATGTCAGAGCATCACGCTAAAACCGTAGGTTCTGCGTTGAATATTTTTCTTCGCAGTTTTTCGCAAATACAATTGTGGTAATCTGAGATACAAATATTTACATTTCATTAAATATATTTTAAATTATTTACAAATTTCTAAAAATTTAAAATCTTCATACAAAAATGAGAAAGTCATGTTTTAAAAGTAAAATTATACGTCTAAATTTTGTGTAGAACTGTAGCATTACGGTATGAAAATGTACAAAATTAATCGAAGTTTGATTTGAAATACAAAAAATATAAGTAGAAGTCTTTTAATTCTTATTTTATAAAGATTTTCACCGAAACTTCTTATAAAATATGTACGCCATGACAGATGACTAAAGCCGGTAAAGCAGAGTTCGCTTGCACCCTCTCTCTCCTAAGGTACCTCATTAAATTTATCACTACAGTCATAAGTAGGTCAAACTAACTATACATAATATAATACTAGGTAGGTAGGTACCTATATCTACACACAGGTTTTCATTAGGAACAACTACACGTATTATAATACTAGGTAGGTAGGTACCTATATCTACACACAGGTTTTCATTAGGAACAACTACACGTATTATAATACTAGGTAGGTAGGTACCTATATCTACACACAGTATGGAGGTTTTCTTTAGAAACAACTACACGTATTATACCTAATACTAGGTAGGTAGGTACCTATGTATAACTACATTCTTCTTTTAATTTTTTCGCGTATTCAACAGTGAGTATTAATTTTTCCTCATCTTCTATTTTTTTTATAAATATTGAAAGTGACATTAGTTTTTCAAATTTTTCGCATATTTAGCAGTGACTCTTTATTTTTTCCTTTTTTGAAACATTAGCTGGGTACACATTCTAAATCTTAGCGTGAAATGCCGCCGTAGACAAATTCAAATTGGCGTTCGACTACAAACAAAGATATCGCTAATGTATAGTGCGAAAAAATTAACTGTCCACTGGAACATATAAACATTTATTCAAACCAAACAATGATCCTTTTAATATAAAATATAAAAAGTGGACAGTTAATTTTCTTCCTACTCTACATTGTCGAAGTCGTTTGTAGTTGATTGCCAAATGCATTTTGTCTAGGCCTACTGGTCCTGAGAAGGGGAAAGCTGCATACAAAACCTGTTCAATAACCTACGGCTCAAGTCTGACTAGCCAAATCAACAACGTAAAGCAAGACGGGTATCAGCTAGTAATGCAATAAGGGTAAATTATGGAGAATGAATTCTTATTTCTTTAAATAGAGGTAGTAAGCGGCTTCGATTGTCTCCGTAAATAAGGAAAGTTTAAATAAATACGTTTCGTCATATATCATTCTGCTGGAAGATGCAGATAGATTCCACGATTTCGGAACTCGTTCCGGCAACGGAGTCATTCCCATTGGTATATTATGCGGCCTACGTAAGCGTAATTCATGCTTTGTACCCACGGTAATTCACGCACTTCCCGGGCTCTACTAAAGACTTCTTTAGCATTCAGCAAATTTTAAAATTTTTGAAAAAAAAACTGATATTTTAAGGGGAGCGCTGTTCTTCCTCTCATCAGGGTCCCAAAGACAAGGAAGACCCTCTCATGCCCCTTTGGAGCGTAAAGGGAGCTTGGATTGGATATAGAGGGAGCCGTAAACCTAAGCAGATTGGCAACCTCTGCACTAATGCTATTTTGGCTACTACCGTGGTTCTGAGGTTAAAAGTTAAAAATCTAATCATTGTAATCATGGGAAAAAAATATTATCACACCACACTAACTAATGCGGTTGATTGTTTTTTCTACAATGATCCTATATGGATGCACCAATTAATCATATACATACGCCGGATATCCGGCGGCCGGTAATCCGGTATTCGGCTACTTAGTTGGCCGAATATCCGGCAAAAATGCTATCCGTTTCATCTCTAATATGAATATATCCATTTTTGTTAATGTCTCATCTTTATTGCCTATTGGTACCAATAAGCAAGAAAATTAATAATCAAAACACAAATTGTGCAGTGCTTGCAGTTTTTTTGAAAATGAATCTGTGCTCGCTCAAATTGAACACAAATACACTCTTTGACTCTTTTAAAGTAAGCTACTTAAATCTTGTGAAAGAGGAAGACGGTCCGCACCTGGGATCGAACCCATGACCTCCGCACGAAGCAGTAAGAATGCCAAAAAAAAAGGAGGAATATTGGCAGACCGAGGTTGAGATGGTTCAATTGCGTGAGTAGAGTTCTGCAATCTCTGGGACTAAGGAATTGGCATCACAGGGCGGAATGGTAACGACTGCTTGAGGAGGCTAAGACCCACAATGGGTTGTAGCGCCATGGATGGATGGCAGTTCACCTTTAGCGTTACTTGTTATATGAAATAATAAATTAACATTTTAAAAGAAGTATAACTTACTTCAACTGTTCAGCATTCCTGACAACAAACTTGACAATATCATATGACACAACATAGCCCCCGCCCAGTGCATATGGGAGGTATCTGTCACACAACACAAATTCATTTTCACTCCATTTTCCTTTCCCCTGCACATGTGCATTTCCTTTAAAATACCCCCAATATAACCCGTTTGGCTGAAAAGTATCAAATTGGTACAGAACAAAAAATGTTAAAAAAATATGGACAAAATAAAATAAAAAGAAAAATGTACCTACATTTTTTGTTTCTTTGGAAATATCTTTTGGTATTTTTGTATCTTGAGGTTCGTTTTGGTTACTTCTTCTCATGATGTGTAATTCTTTTAAAATTAAATCGATCCTTACAAAGGAGTCATCATCGCACTTAATCACATACAATAAACCAGATATATTATTGTCTATCCATTTCAATGACTCTAAAAGCTTCAGAGACAGCAAGGAATATTTGTCGGTCAATTCAGGCAAAAACATTATATCTTTATACTCTGAATTTTCTTCTTCTAATGATTGTATTTTTTGATCAGATAAGCCAACAGTTCCTATTACAAAATAATGGACCCATTTTTCTTTATAGCCATCGTAATATACATATTTGTTAGGTAAGAGTTTCAGCCAAGTTTCGCGAATTGTATTTCTTTTTTGTAAATTACCAGGACTGGATAGTATTAAGACGAGATACTCGTAGGAGGATTTGTCAACAAATTTCATTGAAGATTTTTCGGGCGAATTTAATACGTGTTCACATTGTAAAGACATATAGTTAGAATACACGGCTAGAGATAAAGAGCAGCCTAATATAAAAGTGAACATTGAGAAGAAAAATAGTTTATTTAATTGTCTCATTGCTTAGCTAGCTTTTTTAAATTAAGATTATTCGAAACACAACATATTTTTAACTTCAGTGAATATCCGTCAAAAACGGATATTTCTATAAATATATTATTGTCATTTGTTGTAGACGCATTTTAAAAACCACTTACACTATTCAATACTTAATAGTTTTTGGTTATATATAAAGGTTTACATAAAATAGAAAACGAATCGAAATTCTATTCACACGTAAAAAACTGAACACGCACACTTTTCAAAAGAAATATCAAATTCAGTTAGCGGTTTTAACCCTACTTTTTAAAACACATGATTTGACTATATTATATTATCTATGATTTGTCTTTGACCATGTAACTTTTTGTCCAAAGACAAAGTCAAAGAAGTAAGAAAAAACCAATGGTACTCAATCTGTGGTTTGCCGAAACAGTGGCCGAAGCGAGATTTTAAAATGTAAAATAATAGGGTATTTGACTAATTTCCAGAAACCGTTTTAAATTATTCTACGATACATTATAAGCACATTCTCTTTATATTTTCTGAAGATGTGCCATATTTTATATGAAAATCATGTTTAAAGTTTAAATATCCAAAAACGCGCGTAAAACGCTGTCTTGTATAATGGCGCTGGTCACGTGGTGCATTTTACGTCACACTTCTGTATTGGTATGAGGTTGATGACTATCATTTACCATGGGGTGACGTCACCTTGACGTCACGGGGACCACAACTAATCACAAGGCGTTTTCATCGGTGACTAGTTCCATAGAAATATTTGGATTTTTATTACGTGTTTTTATAAAAAAATAAGCCTATTTAAGTTGTAAAATAAAAGAAATAAGCTTTCTTGGGCCATTTTCAAACAGGATGACCACAATCTGTACCTATCTTATTTTTCATAGTGTCAAATACCCTATTATATCGGATTTTACTCACAGTTCAAAAAGTGGCTACTCGCGGCGCTAGTAGTTCTTTCATATCACTAGCGGATCGGGAATGTATAGGTAGCTGATATTATCAATTTTTGGCGTGACGTCTTAAGACCACAGCGGACGAGTGGTTATATATAACCGCCGCCTTTCATACTGATGTTTGTAAGTTCGATTCCCGGTGCAGGCCTTATTTTTTTCCCTTTTTTTACATTTTTGAAGTACTTATTATTTTATCAACCAATTTTAAGTAAAAATCAATTTTAAAAGTTGCCTATTTTCTCATACAAAGTTTTCTTTCATAGAGTATGGAATGACATTTTATTTTTTTATTGACAAAATGGTGTTTTTTTTTGAAAAATGAAGATATTGCTGGTCATTGTCGTTTAGTTAAGTCAATTTGAATAGATTAGGGATTTGACAACATCCTCAAATGATAACATTACGATTTGAATAGGTTAGGTTAAGGTTGGAACTTAGTTTTTAAGGGGGGTTTGGGGGGTGGAACCCCCCATACCTCTTCGGACACCTCCCCGAATGATAACACTTCACTCTGTTAGGTTGAAACATATTCATTTAGAAGGGTTTTGTCAAAAATCTTTTCCTTGCAAGGAGTGACATTTTATTTTTGAACTACTAGCGCCGCGAGTAGCCACTTTTTGAACTGTGAGTAAAATCCGATATATTTTACATTTTAAAATCTCGCGTGGCCGAAACTTGGCCGAAACCATACTGAAACACTTAAAAAATAAAAAAATGCAGACCATTGAAGGATGACGTCGGCGGCCATGGCGACACACACACACCACACATCCATAAACCATAGTACTTACTTACTTTCCGAGTCCGTGCAAAAGCTAAGCCTTTCCCATCCAATATGTAGCAGCAGCAATCGCCTTGTCATTCGCCTCATACATGTCGTTCAAGTCGCACGTCTCTTCCAAATTCTGGCACACCAGCAGATGCTCATCATCCTGGACCTCTCCACAGTCACATCTTACATCCTCTTCTAGACTAATACCCACCTGTGCAGGTTCTTCTTGCACATTGTGACACCAACACGTAACCTAATAAATGTCAAAATTTGAGAAAAAAGCAATGATATATATATATATATATATATATATATATATATATATATGTAAATTGTTATTTCGGGTACTGTCGCGTTGTGAGTTGTTCCCGATGTTATTTGGAACACTATTAAAGGTGTTGGTTTGTTGGTTAGATGGTGGTATATATTTCGGAGCCATCAGAGACTCCATCTTCAGCCTTTCGTCGTATTACAGAAGTAATGACGCCGAAAATTAATCTACAGTAACAAGACAAGGATGTTATTCGTTGACTCGCTAAGCAGATTATGACGTATTTTGTCTCGTGGAACGCGCGCTATTACGAGATGTGTTTGTAGGTATACTGTCTGTTAGGGTACTTGTGGATGGATTTGAGTCAGTGGCGGAACTTGTAGTTGAATTGGAGGTTGTGGTGTTTGATTGGAGATGTGTTTGTGGGGTGTGGGTGGTGGTTTTTGTATGTGTGGGGTGGGTGGGTGTGATTTGGTCTAAGAGGTGGAGGTAGGAGGGGTTAAGTTTAATCGTTTCATCTCTTTCGTTCAGTGTATGATCTCGTTTGGCAATGTTAATTGCTTCGAGCAAGGTGCGGTGTAGTTCTCGATTTGACTTGTGTAGTGTTTTTGTGTTTTCGAAGTCTATTTTGTGGCCTTCAGTCATTGTGTGTAGCGCGAGGGTGGATGAGGGTTTTTTGTTTTTGACGTCATTTTTGTGTTCTTCGGCTCTGACCGAGACTTTTCTATTCGTTTTACCTATGTATACTTTGGGACAGTCTTTGCAAGGGATTTGGTATACACCTTGGTGTTCGTTGGGGATCTTATCAGTAGGTAGAAGTAAGGTTGTGCAAACTTTTTTGTTTGCTGAGAAGACAGGGCGAATATGTTGTTTCTTGAGTATGCGGCCAATCTTTTCAGATACGCCTCTGACATAAGGGATGTTACAAGTACCGAGGTACCTGTCGTTAGGTGGTGTTGACAGATTAGGGGTGGATGCGTGTGATTTAGCTGCACTCAGCTGTTTGTTGGAGTACCCATTTTGTTTTAGGATTTTGGTAAGAACGCGTTCTTCATCTTCTCTTTGTGTGTTATCTGTCAGTGACACAGTCCTGTGGAACAAAGATGTGGCGACCGCTTGCAGTTGGGAGGGGTGATGATGAGAGTCCGCTTGGAGATATCTCGAGGTGGAGGTTGCTTTCCGGTAGATTTTATGTCCTAGTGTGCCGTCGGGGTTTCTGCGAATGAGTGTGTCGAGGAAGGGGAGTTGGGAGTCGGTCTCTATTTCCATCGTGAATTTGATGGTTGGATGTAGATTGTTTAGGTGGAGTAAGAATTCATCTAATTTTTCTTTTCCGTGGGGCCAGATGACAAAGGTGTCATCAGACCGACTCCCAACTCCCCTTCCTCGACACACTCATTCGCAGAAACCCCGACGGCACACTAGGACATAAAATCTACCGGAAAGCAACCTCCACCTCGAGATATCTCCAAGCGGACTCTCATCATCACCCCTCCCAACTGCAAGCGGTCGCCACATCTTTGTTCCACAGGACTGTGTCACTGACAGATAACACACAAAGAGAAGATGAAGAACGCGTTCTTACCAAAATCCTAAAACAAAATGGGTACTCCAACAAACAGCTGAGTGCAGCTAAATCACACGCATCCACCCCTAATCTGTCAACACCACCTAACGACAGGTACCTCGGTACTTGTAACATCCCTTATGTCAGAGGCGTATCTGAAAAGATTGGCCGCATACTCAAGAAACAACATATTCGCCCTGTCTTCTCAGCAAACAAAAAAGTTTGCACAACCTTACTTCTACCTACTGATAAGATCCCCAACGAACACCAAGGTGTATACCAAATCCCTTGCAAAGACTGTCCCAAAGTATACATAGGTAAAACGAATAGAAAAGTCTCGGTCAGAGCCGAAGAACACAAAAATGACGTCAAAAACAAAAAACCCTCATCCACCCTCGCGCTACACACAATGACTGAAGGCCACAAAATAGACTTCGAAAACACAAAAACACTACACAAGTCAAATCGAGAACTACACCGCACCTTGCTCGAAGCAATTAACATTGCCAAACGAGATCATACACTGAACGAAAGAGATGAAACGATTAAACTTAACCCCTCCTACCTCCACCTCTTAGACCAAATCACACCCACCCACCCCACACATACAAAAACCACCACCCACACCCCACAAACACATCTCCAATCAAACACCACAACCTCCAATTCAACTACAAGTTCCGCCACTGACTCAAATCCATCCACAAGTACCCTAACAGACAGTATACCTACAAACACATCTCGTAATAGCGCGCGTTCCACGAGACAAAATACGTCATAATCTGCTTAGCGAGTCAACGAATAACATCCTTGTCTTGTTACTGTAGATTAATTTTCGGCGTCATTACTTCTGTAATACGACGAAAGGCTGAAGATGGAGTCTCTGATGGCTCCGAAATATATACCACCATCTAACCAACAAACCAACACCTTTAATAGTGTTCCAAATAACATCGGGAACAACTCACAACGCGACAGTACCCGAAATAACAATTTACATATTCCGCGTCGCGAAAAGCTTTATATTAACATATATATATATATATATATATATATATATATATATATATATATATATATATATATATATATATATATATATATATATATATATATTACCATATTTACTTTTTATTTTGGCTAACATTTCACAAAATGTCATAGCTTAACATAATAAGAAACCAAAAAATTCACATAAATTTTAGTTATGATAGATAGCTTATTAATAAATTAAGGGTGTGGCTAGTTTGCCGCTAGTGGTATACTAGAAAAGCGCACTAAAAAGCCGCTAGTTTCGGAACAAAAGTTCAAATGCGTCAACAATTCAAATATGTTCGGTTTGCAGAGTATAGATTTGCTAGTATACCGCTTGCGGCAAACTAGACACTTCCATAAATTAATGAATTCTACGCAAAAGCAACGTTGCTTTTACAAAACATTTAAGTATCCTAAGTAAATAACTAGTATATATAAATAGATATAGATCAAATGGAACAGTTAGACACAGAAATCAATTTTCAGATGACAAAAAATATGGGTTTGATAAATAAAATTATAAAAAACAAATATGACCGAGAAGAATCATTGATAATATTATAATGGAAAAAATATTTTAATGTGTAGGTACTTAATTATAAGATATTAATAATTAATACGAACAATACAAAATTTCTGTATTTTACAAGAAAAAATTTATTCCTGCAAAGTATCACAAAACTGACTAAAGTGAACCAGACAACCGATTCCGATCACTATTGATTCGGGTCGCTATGCAAAATAATTTGTTACCCATCACTATGGTTTATGGATGTGTGGTGTGTGTGTCGCCATGGCCACCATTGTTCCTCCAGCCTAATGTCAGATGACATCATCCTTTAATAATAACTTGATAACTATTAATAATACCTTAGAAACATTTACTGTCTTAAAAGAGTGGTTTAGTGATAACTCCTTAGTTCTAAACCTGACGAAAACAAATGCCATTAACTTCTCTCTTGGAAGATCGGATAGAGCTGATCCAGTTCGGTCTGCACTAATGCAAAAGGGAATAGAATTAATTGATAGCTGTAAATTCTTGGGTGTTACTGTGGACAAAGGTCTACAGTGGAACCCCATATAGATCAGCTGTGCTCTAGATTAAACTCAGCAATTTACGCTATCAAAAAAATCAAATACATAATATGTGGCATAACCACAGCTAAATCAATTTATTACGCGTATTTTTATTCTATAATGTCTTATGGAGTGATGTTCTGGGGCATGGGATCTTGTGTAAAAAGAGTTTTTATTCTACAAAAGCGAGCTGTCAGAACCCTATTAGGTATGAGTCCTAGAGACTCATGTAGAGAGGTATTTAGAAACAGCGGATTTTAACTCTACCTAGTCTATTTATTTTTGAATGTCTTAAGTACGCTCACAAAAATCTGGAAAATACTCCTCAAAATTTAAAATTTCATAATCACGATACACGCAATAAAACTCTACTAAGGCCTGTTGAGCATAGGCTGGCGAAGCTGTCAAAGAGCTTTGTTTGCATGAGCGTGAGGCTATACAACCGCCTCCCCTCAGGGTAGTGAGTACGTAACTTTTGCTATAGCACGACTAACCACACTTCAATCTAACTACTCATAACCACGACTTAACTACATTAGTAGTTAGCGCGAGAACGTAACGCGATAACGCAATGTAGTTAAGTTTTATGCCGGAAATAGTAAGGTTTGCCAATATCTAACACAAAAAAATGTTTTTTTCATTGTATTTTTGAAAGTTCACCGCGATTTGCCGATAATTTGGAACATCGCTCGGAAGAAAGAGTAGTGGACGGACACTGCCGAATATTTTAAAGTCGCGCGCAGAGAAAAAAGCTTGTGGCGGCCATTATTTTTTTACATTTTTCATCAAATATATAAAAAAACAATTATGATTTGTGGAATTTTAATCATTTTAAGCAGTAAATACACTTAATAATTTCTGATACTCCGTGAATACTCTTTTATTTTCTCTATAGATTTTTTATGTTAATTATTATTTTTGTATGTCTTTATTGTTTGTAAAATATTTGCGTGCGAGAAATAAAGAAAGATTTTATTTTTATTTATTTATTTTTTAATAATTTCCATACAAATGTTCAAAATCGTGTATTGTTTTCCCTTTCGTCTGATCCTTTTTTTACAAACTTGAGTTGTTCCAATCGGCTGAAAAAAAATATCTTGGCAATACCTCGTGCGATAATAAATCCCAAATAAAAAAATATTAACCTAGTTTTATAAGTATTAGTATTTTATTATAAAATATTTAATTTGGGAAATAAAAAAAAATTAAATTAATAAAAAATAGTCTTGATGCTTTTTTTCAGTAAATGAAATATTTAAAACAAAGGATACAAAAATAATAACAAAGCACACAACTTTGACAGCTCTAAACCACATTTGAACAGCCTAACTACTGCTAACTACATTGGAACACGACCCGACAGATGCTGTTATAATAACCACGTTGAAACGCACATCTAACTACATTTGTAGTTAAGTCGGACGTTACGTACTCGCGCTAACTACACTAGGCAGTAGTTAGTTGTGCTATAGCCCTTACGTACTCACCCCCCGATCTTAAATTATCTAACTTTATAAATTTCCAGAGAAAGGTTAAAAGGTATCTTGTCGAAAATGCATTCTACTCCATTGATGACATGTTAGCAACCTAATTTGTGGTGTCGTGTTATTTGACTAACATATTAACATAACTAATACTCTTCTCGACTTTGTTCTTGTCACAACTGCAACTATGATATTGCACTGTCATATAATTTAAGAAATGTCTATAGCTCTGGGTAGTGAGTACGTAACTTTTGCTATAGCACGACTAACCACACATCAATCTAACTACTCATAACCACGGCTTAACTACATAATAACCACGCTGAAACGCACAACTAACTACATTTGTAACGTTACGTACTCGCGCTAACTACACTAGGAAGTAGTTAGTCGTGCTATAGCCCTTACGTACTCACCCCCCTGTACATTGACGAGATGCCAATGGGACCCTTTACACCCCTTTGGCATTGAATAACATTTAATTTTGTCAAATTTTGCATATAATCTTGAATAACATATTACTTCTGTTTTATATTTATTTATTTATTTACAATATCTCCCGTAGGTCCTTCACAGGACTCTTGGGTTCATCATTCTAAATAACAATCTTATAAAATTATAGGAGGGAAGTTATGAACATACAGTTTACCTATTGTGATTTGTAAAATATTTTAATGAACCCGAGGGGATATGGGGGATAAATAAAGATAAAGAATGGTCTATCTGACATTTCAAATCCCATACAAATGAAATTGGGTTTTTCGTTTTTTTTAACCACAAACGACGTTTTTAAGATGTTTTTTCCCTTGTTCGTTTCCAGTTCAATGATTAGCATTAATCCTATTTTTTTGGTTTCTCTAAGAAAATTTTTTTTCTATTGATTCCATACAAAATGTATGGAAAATCGCGAAGCTCTCAAAAATTGACGTCACACTTTACACCTCGTTAGAGAGGTGCTTTACACACGCATTAAGTGTTTTCAAGTCCCTTCAAGGTTCAATTTCTGAATATCTTGGATTCTATGTAGGAATTATAAATATAGGTATAATTTATTTTAATATTTAATAAAATATCATTATTTTAAGTGTAGCTTAATAATGTGCAGCTAATATTTCTCACAAACTTTGTGTTTGCGCCGTTTTCCACGTTCCTACTTTTAATACTATTTTTGGCAACACACTTTTCAAATTATATTCCCAGCAATCGCTTTTGTTTCCTGCTTCACCTCTTGTGTCCTGGCGTCAACACCTCATAAATCGTATCTTCGCCAATTTTCACCTTTAGACATCAATAATAATCGCAACAGTAAAACCACGCCACTCATAGAAGAAAGAAGGAAGGAGAGGAGATTTTCCACAAAGCGAGATAGGATTCATACTTTTCCTAACCAAAATTATTTTTCTTTTATCTCACTTCCGCAAATCCAGCTTAAGCACAAACATTGGTCCTTCGAAAGCCGATAATCTAGAAATTTCTTCATAATACGCGTGTAAAGTGTGACGTCATTTGACAGCTTTGCGCTCCACTCTTCCATACATTTTGTATGGAATCAGTTCCAGAAAAAATGTCTCTTAGAGAAACAAAAAAAATAGGATTATTGCTAATCATTGTACTGAAAACAAAAAGGGGCAAAAAACATCTTAAAAACGTCGTTTATGGTTAAAAAAATTAAACAAAAAACCCAATTTCATTAGTATGGGATTCGAAATATTAGATAGCTTCGTGGAGCGCGACTATAGAGTGTAGATGTATCTGCTGTCTGACTTTACACCCGTATTGTATGTCATCTGTCAATCCTTTCTACCTATCATCATAATATTTTCGATTTCGCATGTTTTCTTGTTCACTCTTCGTTGCCATAGTAATATGCAAATGTATAGTGGAAATAAAATACGCACTAAACGCCAAAAACTTCATTTTGAGATAATCTAATAAAACTGATTTTTCCCCCATACAGACATAGTACAATGATGATTTTTGGATCTGTTTTTTTATGCCTTTAGATCATCGATATGGACTTAGTGCAATATTTAGGCTATTGACAATGGTTTATAGAACATTTCCTCATACTCAACTCATTTTTTTCATTTTTGGCGTTTAGTGCGTATTTTATTTCCACTATACAAATGATCTTCTTCCTTCGTCGTCTTCTAAATAATTAAATTCGCACTTTATAATTGTGTCTATGATCAATAATCGCATTTGCAACTCAAGTCTATGGTTATCTGTCATTCTCGGTGTTTGACATTGACAGCGTCAAAGTTTCTAAACAATAACAAGTCATTCATTTTTAGAAAGAACTTATTTCGAACATTGATTTTAAATTTAAATATTATTAAGTACTTTATTTATTAATTGCTACGATTTAAAATAAAAATATAACAATGCCGCTATCAGTCCAGGAAAGGAATGTTAAATTGTTGAAAGCAAGTTGGCCACTTATTTCGATAAAATCAAAAACATTCTCTATAAAATAGGCCAAGCTGATCAATACGATTGTGTGGTGTATATCAATGAGATATTATACTGGAGATGCAATTCCATACAATTTTTAGTTTGAAAGTAGCATTATGAGTAAATTTGAAGTTGAACTTAAATAAAAATATGCAATCAAGCATTACTGACGAATATGTTTGTCTTTGTCACACATAATACGCCAAACGGCTAAGTGCTGTCACCTTCTACCGGTACACATTAATAGAAATTTCTTTTTGTGCGTGAGATTTGAATGCATTTGTCAGAATTGTCTAAGAACCTTTTGAAAAAGATCTCTCGTCTTTATTAATGCGAGGCATACAACGAACAGTTTAAAAGGACATTTATAAAAATATTTTTCGACAATGGAAAAAATGTTTTATTTATTCGAATCAAAATGACCCTTTTTATAAAAACACTAGTTATAGTGTACTTGCTTCTAAATGTCGTCCGGCTAGGTAAGGGCCTATACACACAGCTTAAACGAGAACCGTCAGAAATCCGGCACTGTGGGAAAAACCGCTGGCGATTTCTCAGTTGTATGATGGATTTCGTAAAAAAATTCATTGAAAGTGGAAAACCTCTGTTTGCAGAACATCCTTAATTTCCATATATAATTTTAATTAAGGAGCACTCTGTTTAAATATAAGTTGTATTCTTTTTTCTAAATAAATTGATAAAAAAACCTTGATAAAATAAAAAAAAAATCTAGAAATATATACCTATTCACTGTTGGATACGCCGCGTACGGGTGTATCTTTTTAAATGAATTTGGGCTAATTAAAAGTGAACACAAATACATTTGGAAACTTGCACACACTATGGAAGAGTTGTGTTGTGAAAGTGGAAATAGTCGGCACAGTGATTCGAGCCCAAGACGTATGCTGTAGTAAGAAAGCCGTCGACTGAACAGCTGGGTTACAAATTCAAATAAAAATGTATTTACGCGTTTCATACAGACGCGGTTTTTTTTACCCCGCTCGGTATGCACCCGTAGTGTGATGTGGGCCTAACTAATAAAACAAAAATAATTGTCAAATATATTTTTATATTTTAAACATTTTATCACAATAATATGCACTTAAAATATATAAAATACGTCCTTTTTTTATAAAAGGATTTTCCTATATTGATTTCTGTTGAGGAACGACTTTTATTCACCACAAAATCCACCATTTTCAAGAACACCGTATTACCGCGGACACAACTGTCAAGCTCGAGCTGTTGTCAGGGGGTGTTAACTCTGGTTATAGTACTTGCCAACAAGAATATGGTGATGTTGGTACATCGTGGTGGTAATGTTGGTAGACAGTTGGGCATGAAATTTGTATAACAGACGCAAAAAATAGAATTACCGGTTATGAAAAAGTTTCGAAATATGATCTTAGAGTGAATATAAAAAAACATCAATTTATTATTATATTATCATGCGGTGTTTTTATTCGTGAATTAATATTTATTTCTTTATAAGACACCAGATTTCGAGAAATAATGTTACAAAACTTTTTTACTTTTTGAAAGCTGGCTACACTGATCTTGTTACCAAACAACATCCAAACCCAAACAACAGCCATTTTTATTTGGCCGAGCGCTGGCTGTTTTTGTTATTTCGATTTTTTTCCTGTTTCCAACTCGGGAGATTGTGTTATTAATTTTGTGTGAAGTCGAATCGGTGTTTCGTATCGCTGTGAAAAATAGTCTCGTTGATGATTGTGAGAAATAGACTCTGTTTTGTTTTGACAAAATATGGACTCTTGTTTCGACAAATGGACTCGTGTTTTGTTTTGAGATTTAACCACTACGCTATTGTCTGCACATAAAAAGTTGTTAAAACAAAGACTCATAGTGTAATTAATATTTACAAATGGTTGTGTGTCGGTTCTAGACATTGACTCTTTCGTTTACCTTATTATTTTGTTATTATGAGTTTCAAGTATCGGAAATGTTCCTTCTGTGGCGTCATAATAATCACATACAATTAAAGACACATTTGTATTTCTTTTTAAAATATTTTGTAATAAGTACGTACGTAGAATCATGATGTATTGTGTCGTTTAAACATAGTTTTTTTCGTGTACCTAATTGTTATTGATAATATATTTTTGGCTTAGTATTATTTTATGCAATAGATACCAATACATACTATTTATATTGTTACATGTTTTATTATTTGCATAGAAAATAAATGCCATATTTAACTACTGCTGCATTTTAATTCTTTATCATAACCATTTTCAGGATAAATGATTCAACAGTTGTATTCTAGTATAAAGATGGGATATTTTTATATCCCATTTTTGTACTAGAATGCAACTGTTTTGGTCGCTAGTGCGCATTGTACCGACCCATATTTGAATTTCCCGCTTTGGTGTTCGGGTTAGAAAAGCGTGAGCGAGAAAGATAGATGCAATCTGTCAATTTCCGTGTTTGCATATTTTTACTATGAAGTTGGTATTCTTCTCTCGTTAGAGAGTATATTGTGTTCTGTGGTTGTCAACGACTAAAACACGAGCGTGGCACACAGGGGGTGTTAACTCTGGTTATAGTACTTGCCAACAAGAATATGGTGATGTTGGTACATCGTGGTGGTAATGTTGGTAGACAGTTGGGCATGAAATTTGTATAACAGACGCAAAAAATAGAATTACCGGTTATGAAAAAGTTTCGAAATATGATCTTAGAGTGAATATAAAAAAACATCAATTTATTATTATGTTATCATGCGGTGTTTTTATTTGTGAATTAATATTTATTTCTTTATAAGACACCAGATTTCGAGAAATAATGTTGCAAAACTTTTTTACTTTTTGAAAGCTGGCTACACTGATCTTGTTCCCAAACAACATCCAAACCCAAACAACAGCCATTTTTATTTGGCCGAGCGCTGGCTGTTTTTGTTATTTCGATTTTTTTCCTGTTTCCAACTCGGGAGATTGTGTTATTAATTTTGTGTGAAGTCGAATCGGTGTTTCGTATCGCTGTGAAAAATAGTCTCGTTGATATGAAGAAAGATACTGTTGTTTGTGAGAAATAGACTCTGTTTTGTTTTGACAAAATATGGACTCTTGTTTCGACAAATGGACTCGTGTTTTGTTTTGAGATTTAACCACTACGCTATTGTCTGCACATAAAAAGTTGTTAAAACAAAGACTCATAGTGTAATTAATATTTACAAGCTGTTGTGTGTCGGTTCTAGACATTGACTCTTTCGTTTAACTTATTATTTTGTTATTATGAGTTTCAAGTATCGGAAATGGTCCTTCTGTGGCGTCATAATAATAATCACATACAATTAAAGACACATTTGTATTTCTTTTTAAAATATTTTGTAATAAGTCCTACGTACTCATCATTTTTAACAGTAAAAAAAGCTTCCGCTGTGGTTACTTCTGTGATTTTAATAATACGTAGAATCATGAATTGTGTCGTTTAAACATAGTTTTTTTCGTGTACCTAATTGTTATTGATAATATATTTTTGGCTTAGTATTATTTTATGCAATAGATACCAATACATACTATTTATATTATTGTTACATGTTTTATTATTTGCTTAAAAATAAATGCCATATTTAACTACTGCTGCATTTTAATTCTTTATCATAACCATTTTCAGGATAAATGATTCAACAGTTGTATTCTAGTATAAAGATGGGATATTGTCATATCCCATTTTTGTACTAGAATGCAACTGTTTTGGTCGCTAGTGCGCATTGTACCGACCCATATTTGAATTTCCCGCTTTGGTGTTCGGGTTAGAAACGAGTGAGCGAGAAAGATAGATGCAATCTGTCAATTTCCGTGTTTGCATATTTTTTCTATGAAGTTGGCATTCTTCTCTCGTTAGAGAGTATATGTGTTCTGTGGTGGCACATTTTTGGTGGTGGCACAATTTTTCACATGCCATTTTTTAGACTCGATTGCATCTCTAGTATAATATCTCATTGGTGTATATGGAAGAAGTAGAACAATTAAACAAATTATATACTGCAACTGTGGATAAATTTCAGAATGTCAAACTTGAGTTGGACGACTCATATGTTCCAATATTTGACAATTATGAGTTTGATGAAGTTTATTACTCCATTAAATGTTTTTATGGGAAAAGTCAAGCTACCAATATCACCCGAGTAGAGAAATCGCAAAAGCAGACAGATCAGCCAAAACTTCCTCCACTAAAATTACCTATGTTTGGTGGAGAAGTATGCGAATGGGTTTTGTTCTATGAGACATTCTCAAGATTAATCCACGATAATTCTGAGTTGTCAGATGTGGAAAAGATTCAATATCTCAAAGGTCAACTCTCCGGAAAAGCACTAAAAACGGTAGAGGGAATCCCTCCAACTCCAAACAACTACATTGTAATTTGGAACATTTTAGTGAACAAATATGAAGATAACAAAGTAATGGCAACATATTACGTCGACCAATTACTTACAATAAATCGAATCAATAATTCTAGTGACTTAGAATGTTTTATGGATAAATTTCTTTCTTCAGTGTCCGCGCTAAAGCAATTAAAATTGAAAAACTCACTTGAGTTTGTACTTATAAGGTTAGGTACCAGTAAATTAAACAAACAAACCATCGCCGAAATTTGAAACAAAAATTATGGGACAGAATGAAATACCTACGTTTGATGAAAGTGAACGAGTTAAACTATTTAAAAGAACTTTCCAGTCTGTAGAAGTTTTCAACCAATGCAAGACAATCGACAAAAAACACACGCAAACCTTTGTTAAATTGAACACTAATCCCAAATTCAACACAAAATGTTTTAGCTCCAATAGGGATGATCACACAATATACAAATGTCCAGATTTTTTAAAATTGAATCCTAAATGTCGTTGTAGATCAAATTCTACTTGTCATATTTGTAAATTAAGTCACCACACTTTGTTACATATTCAAACAAATCAAACGCCTTCTGCAGTTGAACAAATTGCAGATGTCTCATTGTGCAGAATCTTCACAATCTTTTCATAAGCGCACTATTTTATTAAGTACAGCAGTACTCAAGTTTGTAATGCTGCAGGAAAATGGGTAGCGCATTAATTGATAACGCTTCTCAAAATGATTTTACGACGTGAACGTCTAGGTTACAATATATTTTCAAACGCAACGCAAGCTACTGTAAGAGGTATAGGAAACGCTACGCATCCAGTATTAGGAGTATCCAAGCTCCAACTTTATTCATGTCATTCTTCTTATTGTATAGAAGTACGGCCTTTGGTGGTTGATAGAATTACTGATAAGTTACCAACAACACAAATTAGTATAGAAATGTTATCATACTTACAACATGTACCACTTGCTGATAGTCATTTTCCGAAGGGTATTGACATGGTATTAGGAGCTCAGTGGTTCCCTATTATTCTGAAACAAGGAAGAGTAGAGGGCCCACCTGGATGTCCACATGCTTTGGAAATTTCATTCGGATTCATTGTAATGGGTCTCGCCCCCCAACTGAAGTTAGAGATTTAGGGAGAACATTTTGTGCAATCACTAATACGCCTACTATTGAAACACTTATTGCTAAATTCTGGGAATTGGAAAAGGTTCCAGATAAACAGTTGTTATCACCTGATGAACAACAATGTGAAAATATTTATATCCAATCAACAACCCGTGACTCATGCAGTCGATACACAGTATCATAACCTTCTTCTTTTCTTCTCCCTAGCTTGCTCCCAACTTAGCGTCTAAGTAGACTGTTGGGGTCAGCCCTCCTCGTTCTTAGGCTATAAGTCCGTCTCTCCTGCACCACCTCTTCCAATCCCAATCTTCGCATCCGGTCACGCCTCTGCACCACCCAGGAATTCTTTGGTCGTCCTCTGTTTGTCACACGTGGAACACTCATGTTGATGGCCTGATTTACAATATGTTCCTGCGGTCTCCGTTCTACGTGTCCATACCATCGCAACTGTCTTTCCTCAAGTTTGCTATTTATATCCGTCACTCCTAGGCTTCCACGAATGTGTGAGCTTTTTATCTTGTCTCTCAATGACACTCCTGTCGACCACCTCAGCATGCGCATTTCTGCCGTTTCTAGCTGTCTGTTATAGCTGTTGTACATAGTCCAGCATTCGGAGCCATACAGGAGTGCGGGTCTGACAATTGTCTGATAAACTTTTCCTTTTAATTTGACTGGAATTTTTGAATCGCATAGAACTCCTGACACCGATCTGAATTTCATCCATCCGACACTAATTCTGTGTTTTACATCCGCAGCACAGCTTCCATCATTTTGAATGACACAGTATCATAACCATTTAAGAAAAATCCCAAGACATTAGGAGATTCATTTTCATCGGCGGAACGCAGATTTTATTCATTGGAGAAACGCCTGTTCTCAACGCCTTCTATAAAACAGGATTACGATAATGTAATCATTGAATACCTTGATAGAGGTTATTTAACGAAAGTTAATGGAAGTACTCATTCTGGGTACTATATTCCACATCACGCAATTATCCGAGAAGATAAATCCACCACCAAGGTATGCATTGTATTAGACGCAAGTGCTGAGTCTAATTCAGGATTAGCACTAAATGACATTTTACATTCAGGGAAAAACTTACAATTTGAATTGACAAATATTTTACTTAATTTACGATTTTATCCTATTATTATATCAGCTGATGTCAAACAGATGTATCTTCATGTAATCGTCAAAGAGGAACACAGATGTTACCAACATATTTTATATCGATTTCAACGGCATCAAGAACTGAAAACATTTACTCGCATATGTTTTGGTTTAAAATGTATCCCATTTTTAGCACTACATACAATCCGACAACTCGCATAAAATATATTAAACTCGCATATTAAACTAGGCAGGAACACACAGACTTGGTTTGTACTGAAAAGAACAGTGTGAAAATATTTAATAATTAGCACACTCTAATGTACTTTTTTTCTTTTATATTTCTCTCTGGGACTACTCACTTATCTCATGATGCCGTGGGGCGAGCTATGCAATTGTTTGATAAAAATATTTTTTTGTATACCTAAACAAAGGCTTAAAGCCTGATTGGGATTTTAAGTGTGTCTATACTCGCACGTATGTGTACAATTTTTGCATAAATAAAATAAGTTTGTTTTTGAGGCTCTCTTTATCTTAGAAACTGTCGAGTATCATCAGTATTACAGTACCTCAATAATATTGTGTCATCAGTTCTTCTAAAGGGATAGAATGTTAAATGAAAGAAAACCAAATTGCTGTATTGTAAACAATATAGACATGTATTAATCCTAAAGTTGTACAATATATTTTTTAATTTTCAGTTTAGTAATTAACATATGAGGAATAATAAAAAAAATAATTCATAAAATTAAAACGTTTTGAGATACAAAACCGTCAATCATCACTCTCATTTCTCTCTCATGGGTTTGCATCAAAGCTTATAAAATTTATTTTTAACTTATTTTATGAAACTAACTCAAATTTTCTTTTAGTCCATATGTTATGTGGATGATACATTATTACAACTATACAGTATTTTTTCATTCAGTGAAAAAAAAAACTGAAAAAAAGTTGAATAATAAGTGAATCAATTTTTTTGTACGAATTTTAATTTAGTACGCTGACCAATTATTTAAGATAACAATCAAACATTAAAAGGACTTTTTAAACTGAAAATTTGAAAATATTATGAAACCACAACATTAAACAATGGTTATAGTAAAAAATATTTACAACAAAAATACATCAAGTAGATTGGACCATAAAAAAGAAAACAAAAAGAAACTTATAAATAAAATTTAAATTTTATTTTAATCTTTGATTAGCACGATCTATCAGTGGTACTACTAGAAACTGCCTTTATGATGGGTATAGCTAGTCCAGAATAATCAACCTTATGCCATGTTATAATTATACACCAGAATACTTTTGCTAACTCCCATTTTTCAATGTCGATTTCTATGCATTTCATATGAAAATTCCTTATGAAAAGTCCGTGCGCGGAACAGGACAAGTGCGTAAGAACATTCCCAAAGGTCTATTCGAGTCACTTGACAGCTCCGCTGCTGCAACTTCGGGATTATTTTTGTATATTAGAATGGTTCCCAAAAACTAAAAATGCCATAACATAATGCACATTTAAAAGATTATAAACCCATCCGAATCACAATTGGTACTACACACCGACCGAGAGAAATGTGCCGAAATTCACAATCGGTATGTCGTACCGACCTGCATCCGCTTAGGAATATTGCCATTTTACTACCTGCTACTGCCATCTATGCAAAACTTAGAATAATGTTATTGTAGATAAGATTCAAACCTTTTTATTCGAATATTTAGATGCTTAGAACTTTATAGATAATAAATCGCATACACGCTGGTAAAGAAGGGATAGAAATTTTACCTGCGCGGTTTCTATGGCCGCCTGTGCTATTTATGTTATTTTATCACATTTTAGTTATTTTGAAATTGAATGATATAAACTAAAACGTAATTCAAATTTTGTTGAAGAACCTTAGTGAAGATCTGAGATCCGTTTATTGTGATATTTTCTCATCAAATCGTTTGGGAGAGTTAAATCCATATTGGTAAAAAAAAAGTTACTCCCAAAAAAAAACGCAAAATAATAAAATCACAAAACAAAAAAAATATTTTATTGTAATAATGAATATTTTTTCTACTAAACTTCCAATTTTTATAAAGATTCACCAACCAATAACTTTGTTTTGACAGAATTAAAATGAACAACTAGTGTGACATTTGGTGAGTACATTTTACATGGGAATTTAGTGCATAGATTTCTCCATACAAATGAGATGTCTATGGGTTAAACGTGATTTTCATTGATATGAATGTAGATTGCTTTGAATTGAAAACATAACCTAAATAAAGATGTGCATGAAATGCGAAATGTCAAAGTGTGAGGAGTGCAATGGTAGTCTGTCTCATTAAAAGGTGTTATTCCGTCCTTATTCCTGGGAGTAGTCTGGAATATGGCTGCCATAGAAACTATTCTTGGTATAAGTTATTCCGTGTTTTATCAGTACCATTTTTGCTTTTCCTGACATTCTTGTATGTATGTATGAATTTTAAAAATTGTGGAAGAGTTAAAAAGTTTTTTTTATTTAAATTTGATTATTTAAATTACTTCCACCACAGAAAATGTGCATGTTCAACAATTTATAAATTTTATTAAATTGTGTTTAATAGGACCTAGGCACTCGCAATCAATAAAGTGATAAAGGTAGTGTGTTTTCTATAGGTAATGGAGACAATGACTAGGGATGTATGCAATACTAAAATTTTCAATGAAAATGTATGGTTTATTTAAAATGTAATTTAGCACAAAAATGGTGAAAATTCAGGGCAGCGAAGTATCCCCCTTTTACGGACAAGGAACTCAAATTCCAGACATGTTCAGAAAATTCCGGACATGCACACATACTACCTGTGACCATGTAGTATGTGTGCCTGCAAAACAAGTAACGAAGATAAAAAATATATATGTGTGGAATAACAAATACAACATATTGTTATTAAATTGGAAAAGTATTTTTTTTTTCAAGATCCATATTCAAAATTTTAACAAATTATGCCTTTTTACCTACTTGAAAGTTTGATAAGTATCATAAATTAAAAAAAAAACTAGCTCCTTGGATTTTTCTTATAAAGAGATTAGACTTGTACACAATCAAAGCATAAACATTGAGACAGCTAATATCTGTAAAACTTAGTTTTATACAATGGTCTATTTTATAACACTCATTTTTATGCTATGGACACTTTAAACATTGAAACTGTTATTAATTATGATAGCATAAAACATTTAGAGAAAAAACCAACTCATTGGGTGCAATTTTACGTTGATTCCATTTAATGTTGATATAGAAGACACATATTAGTTTTATTATAATTAAATGAACAACTTCTTGTTTCAGATTTTAATGTTTTATTTTACAGGATAGGTACTTAAGAATCACACGCCTTTCGCAAATCAAACAGTAATGACATGAATGAAATAATATAATGTTTTAGTACAAAATTTTTACTTTCTACAATAATTGTAAGGAATGATACAACATAAGAGATATTATTATGTTTCAGTTAACAAAATGCCATCTGTTTATGAAGGGAAGCCTAGCCAATACACTTTTATAGTCTACACCAGGGGTGCTCAAACGGTCGAACGCGAGTGCTTTTTGAGTCGATCTCTAGAGAGAAAAATATCTATAAAATATAATAAAACTATTCACAGATTTTGTTTTAAAAGGTAGGTAATTAAAACAAAATGTAATTAATAAACAATTAAAATGTATTGGATCCACAATTATGTCAGAATAACTCCTTCATCACTTTTTTTTATCGTAATCACCCCCTACTAGCGGTTATTATGAGTTTTCATTGACATTTTAGAGCAGACCTCCACCTTGACTAAAAAAATGCATATTGTGCGAAAAGTAATGTATTATATATTTCTCATTATGAAGACATTATTCCTATGTACATAAAAGTGACAGGTTTTTTACAGCAAAATATTATAAATCACAATTCATAGATGGGTATATTGAGGTAGAAGTGATCAAATTATAAATACATGACAAAATGAATATAAAAAAGAGTTTTAATTCATTAAATGAGACTTTTCGCATATTTTAAATCAAGAGAATTAAATTATATCATTTATTTGAAATAGTCTTTTAAGGAAGATGGTAGGTCGGTATAATAATATAATATAAAATAATAACAAAAAAGAAATAGATTAAACTTATAAAAAATATATAAAAGAGGTAAACTATATAGGTAACAAAGCTAAGTTACATGAAACACTAGTGACAATACTTATGTGACAAAAGTTATAACGTCAGGATGATGTACTAAGAGAGTAACATAAAGGCATTTATTTGTTTTAATAATGGATTGTTTTTTGTTTGAGTTTGGTTGAGAGCAGTGCAGTTAAAACATTTGCCAATACATAGCACATACATACATAGGTATCTATATGGAAATTTTGCAAATTTGCTGATTTTGTTTGAGAATTCTGATTAGTTTACGTTTTTTTGTAATTATGAAAGTTTCTTTTTTCTCTTTTTGTTTTTATTTTATTTTGTATGCACTTGTATTTTGTGTGTTTGCGTTGCTTATTATGTAAAATTTAATCTTAAAAAGGCCCAACAGACGGTAAATAAAGATATAAATTAAGTGAAAAGCTTCTCATTAAGGAATCAGATTGTCTCGTTATAAGAGATTCCAATGGATTTTGAACCAAATAAATTAATAATTAATTAATTAATAATTATAAAAAAAATTGTTTAAACTTTACACACATTTTATATTTTTTATACATTTAATGTTTTTGTTGTAGATATTACACTTAAATCAAGGTTGGATATAATAGTTTAATACACACAAGTCAGCGTGTAATATGTGACAAATAAACACACAATTAGTTGATTTTACTTATTTTAAATTGAACATCGAAATACACAAATATTTGACTGTAATTAAATTGTAATGAAAGCTTTTCAGCATAGTACCGTAATAAAACATCCATTATTTGTAACATCAATAGAATGAATATTGCAGTAAATATGAAAACATCAAAGATAATAATTAAACTTCAAAGGACATCAATGCGACAAAAAAGTACATACCTACATCGAGTTATTAAAATGTGGTCAAAGTTTCATAACTGTCAATCTTAACACTACACTTTAGGGGTAAACATAAAATAAAGAGTAGATATTGCAAATAATGTAACTGTAGGTGAATATTTTATAGTATCCTGAATGCTTTAAAGCAGAGCTTCACTTTTTTCACCTTTTCTTTTAGCTGGACAATGAGAAATTAATGTTTCACGACTTCACCTAATCCATAAGCAATTATTATTACACTCTGCAAGTAACCATTACTGTTTGTATATTGAGTGTAGCACAAACATAAAATAAACACTAAATTCGTAGGAAATGTTGGCTCAGCGTTTTTTTTTCAACTCACATACAATTTTATACTATTCTTAGATAAAATCAACAAAAAATTGTTTTAACACAACCTTAAAAAAAAAATATTGAGTTCACCAATTTGTAAAAAAATAATATTTCATAAGAGATTGGGTGTTAAAAGAGACTGAGAGGCTAGAAGAGATATTTAAGATTTTTGGCTGAGTATGTAGTCAATAGAGAAACATCGGAATTTCCCTTGTTTGACTGTTGATGGCCGAGAAGGGTCCTGATTAGCTACAGAATCTTCACTAGCTGTACTTGTGTTTGCAGGAGAGATGCTTGTTGAATTACTTTCACTTGTCATCGTAGATGGAGTGGCACTTTGAGGGCTGGGAACATGGTCACATATGACGCTGCTATTATGATTGATATCACTGAAACTGGCCCCCGCACACTCAAGCTGCGATATGATACTCTCCGCAGCCCGCTGTGCATATAACATATCGTTGCTGGGAGGACCGTGGTTCCACATTATCCTAGACTGGTGATACTCTACTACTGATGAAGAGGAATGGGCCTGCACTGTATTGGGGTATCTTTGGTAGATGATGTGATCAGCTCTAGGTGTGAATGTTACTGCTGTGGATGTGGATGCATTCTGAGAGGTGGTGGATTTCTTGGCTATGGATAAATCATATGGAACATCAGAATCCTGCCCGTATGCTGGAGAACAGTAGGTTGCATCTGGAGGGGGAGTTTCTCGCCTCCTCCCGCCTCCATCATTTGTTGGTTTTCAGCTGGACTTCGTTTGAGGCTCGCGTATAAGTTGCTGGGTTCGTGCATCAACGATTCCATCGACGTTTGATCTTGATTGCCTGTAAAGAAAATTACATGAGTGTTTATTTTTTTACTTTTAAAAAGATATTTTCAATTTAGTCCAAGTTCAAATTTGATATCAACAAAATGCTCAGACAGATTCTATAGTCTTTTGGACATTTAACTCTATGATAATCAAAAATTGAAAATGAACTGACCAAGTGCTGGGAGGGTTTGAGTTGTATTAAACCAATGGCAAAGAAATGAGATGAAAGAAACGTCCAGAATAGTGTTTTTCCAAACAGATTTTTTTTGTTTTTTTTTTTCGGTGTCCAGTACAAACTGTCAAAACGCAAAAACTTATGAACTTATAATTTTATTTTTTTTGTGAAAATCAGTCTAAAGTGTTCAAATATCAATTAGTGCAAGCGAAATAGTCATTTTATCCGAAGAGAAGTGCATTTACTATTAAGGGAACGGCTGCCAGCATTTACTTTCACACAATCGGGTAATTACTAATACTTGCTGTTCACGAACGTACTGTCTGAAGAGAACATAAAAGAATATAACAATATATATGCAAGAATACCTGAAGTATCTCATAAGTTATAAATAAATCAAACACGACTTCACCACGATCAATCAAAATGATTTGTCAACACTGTAAATTTGAAATCGCCTCGAACTCATCGGAGAAGATCTCATGCCGCATCTGTCAAAGTATCTTTCATAAAAAATGTATAACTACTTCAACTGGCGGACACAAGGTTATTGCTGGCGATCGGTATTGTGAGAAGTGTCCCGATAATGTGAAAGGAGAAGCTATGTCTCCATATCAAGAATATGATAACCGACCTGTCACTAGAGCTAAAACGTTAACATTGAAGACGAACTTTACATCATAACAGCAGCGACAACATATCCGCTCACACTGACAGCGCCGGCAGTGTAGACAATCACGCAGTGCGAACTCCGCGTTCCATGGACAAACAAGAAAAAACAAATAACAGTTCGAGCATAAACAAATAAACTCTATTGGAAATTTCAAATTAAAGATCGATATATTTATGAAAAATTCTGAGCTAAAGCATAACCAGTTTTTGATGACTTTCAACTCTTTTACAACAATGTGGACGATATTTTGACGAAAAATATAGTTCTATCTGAGAGAGTATCTGTGCTCGAGATGAAATTGTCAGACCTTCAAGCGGCCCAAAAAAAAGTCGTCAGCAAATATATCAGCATTATGTCAGGAGCTGGATGAGAGATAAAGGAGAAAAAGAAATATCATCATTTGTCACCTTGAAGAAAATCCTGATAGAACTCACTCAGACAATGAGAAGATGCTATTGAAATGGTCAATCTCCTTTGACCACTGGATCCAGCTACAGATGTATTGAAGATAAAATGTTCCCGCTTAGGGCAGTATAATGGTAACAGCAGACCAATTAAAGTCATCTTAGATTCGGAGGAGCAGGCCAAAAATATCCTTAAGTACAAACTTCATGTCCGATGAAATCATGTCAAGATATGCGGTGATCAAACCATTATGCAGAGGGATTGCTACAAAGAACTAAAACAGGAATTGAAGGATAGAAGAGCTAGGGGTGAGACAGATATTTCCATTAAATTTATTAAGGGTGTACCTAAAATTTTCAGAAACTAACGCAAAAAACTAAATTGTACTTACCAGAAACTTACTAAAATTTTTTGAAATTAAACATAGCATATCTACTTCCGACTGTGATGTGGTGCTCTTGAGCGAAATATGGCTGAATTCATCCATTAAAACAGCCGAACTAGGTTTTGATAGGTTCAAGGTTTATAGGTGTGACAGGAGCATCAGTACTAGTGATAGGGAGAGAGGTGGAGGAATCCTTATTGCAATCTCAAATCGATTTGCTTCTAGCAGGGTTAGGATTAAGCATACTTCCGTGGAGCATATTTATGTATCTGTAAGGATGAAAAGTCAGGTCATAATTTTCGTATGTGCATATATTCCTCCAGCTTCAGATGTGGCGATATATAAGGCCCACAGTGAAGTTATTGAAGAGCTATATAAAAAAATATCCCAAAGCTAGAGTAATTATTGTGGGCGACTACAACCTGCCGAACATCGGGTCGGTTGATGGTGCGGAAAACGATGACCTGGAAGTGATGGCAACACTTGATAGACCTTGTGAAAAAACAGCATCAGTTCTCGATATGTTTCATTACCTTCAACTTCACCCATTAAATCTTGTTAGAAATCATAATAATCGTATCCTTGACTTGGTCTTTAGTGGTGATACGAACGTAAGAGTATCACCATCTGCCTCTGAGATTCTTCCTCGAGAAAGTGCTATAGGAATTTCATGGACAGAGTAGTCAAATCTACCCAGAAATTCTGGATCGTTGTGGAGGTTTAGAGGGTTAGTTGGAGAGGACCGTGCACTAGTTCCTAGCCAGGTTACTTACAACGGTAGGTGTGCTGATTCCTTGCCTCTCTCTGTGAATCTGTTCGCCGAATTCTTTGGTTCTGTTTACACCTGTCCGAACGGCGAATCCTTGCGCGGTTTCGGGCCTGTGGCAACTCTAGATTTGCCAGTCCCAATGTTATCCAAGGCAGAGATTGACGGAGCCATTTGATCTTCGGACTGTTCAAAATCACCAGGGCCAGACAACTTGCCAAACATATTTATAGCAAAGTGTGCAGGTGTTTTGATTGATCCATTGTTCGAGCTTTTTAACAAGTCATTAAGGGACGGCGTTTTTCCTAGAGCCTGGAAAACGGCATTTATCACACCCATATTTAAAAAGGGAGATGCTTCAGACGTCGCAAATTATAGACCTATATGTATTTTGTCGTCGATACCAAAAAAGTTTGAGTGTATTGTATTGTCAAAGATTGCAGGTTCCATTAACTCGATAATTACCCCCAAACAGCAAGGGTTTATGCCAAAAAGGTCAACACAGACCAACTTACTCTTGTACTTCGATTACATTGTACATAAGCTGACTGATGGACACCAAGTAGACGCGGTGTATACTGATTTTTTCAAAGCGTTTGACAGGGTGCCCCATGATATCATAGGTCGAAAAGCTTAGAGCTTATGGAATTGTGGGCGACGTGTTGTTGTGGTTGACGAGCTACTTAACGGGCAGAACTCTTAGTATCAAAATATCTGACTGTATATCTCAGCCCATACACGCCACCAATGGTGTCCCTCAGGAGTCCTATTTGGGACCAACCTTATTCAATATCTTTGTAAACAATGTAGTTGAAATCTTTTCTGACGTTGAGGTCTTGCTCTTTGCTGATGATCTTTAGGAAGGTCAATAATCGAGGTGACTGTCTGATCTTGTAGCAAAACTTGGACAGGTTGACCAAGTGGTATAGCTCGAACTTGCCGTTTCTAAATGAGGGGAAGTGCCAGGTCGTGAGATTCCACAAAAAAAAGAAAAATGTTATTGCTTTTGACTATTGCATGAACCGCATGGTTCTAGAGGAGATTAGGATCTGGGTGTTACATTTTACAGTGACCTGTCCTTTAGGTCACATATAGAAGAGATTGTGGGCAAGGCGATGCAAATTATGGGATTTTTGCTGCAACTGGGCTCAGACTTTCGATCCCTGGATTTGTTTTGGGCACTCTACATATCATTAGTCAGACCTCAGCTCGAGTACTGTACGGTGGTCTGGTCCCCTCACTATATGGTTTACATTGAAATGTTAGAAAGGGTCCAGCATAAATTCTTCAATTACACAATGGGCCGTACTAGGGCTGAACAGGATTACCCTGAACTGATGCATCATTTCTGTTTATTTCCTCTCTCTATAAGTTGTTTGATGGTGGAATAGAGCTACTGGGTAGGGTTTTCTTTAATATTTCAATCAGAAATACAAGAGAGGCCGTACTGTTTCACGAGAGATTAGGGCAACCACAATCTATTAATTCAGCTCCCCAGTGCCTCGAATGCATAGATTGGCAAATGAGCTCTGCATCGAAGCAGATGTTTTTAACGACACTTTGTGTTTTGAGGAGCTATAGGGTTTTGGTTTTGCATCCACATCAGCATTCACACTAATAAATGCGAATGCAGATGCGGATATTCAAATTGATGCGGATGCTCCGCCTTTGCAGATGTGAATGTCCGCAACATCCCTACTACATATTATAAGTTTATATACATTTTCAATACAGGTTTTGAAGCTGTTTTATATGCAAGGAAGTAATGAAGGATTTACCTGATACCACTGCTACTGTGAGATCTCTGTGGGGGAGGGGGTGGTGGGGCTACAGGATCTGGCATGCCTGTAATCACACAACAGTTACAATACAACATTTATTATGGTAAAAATCACTCAAATTATATACATTTTTTTTCAAAAAAAAGGTTAAAGGATCATATCTAAGAATAAGCTCTAAAAGATTTTTTTTTTCTGAAATAAAAGGTATAGGACTAAAAACAATATGATAACATTAATGACTTATCTTAGTCATCTTAAGATGACTATCCAACTATTATCAGAAAAAAAAATCATGGATATAAAATCAAAGATTTGGTTCTGTATTTTAGTCTGATATCCGAATTTTATTACAAAAACCTAAATAACTTTTTGAACCACCCAATATCGCTAAATACATACATACATGGGGGTCAAATCAATAGTTATTGAGGTCCTTTACTCCTTACTTCGGTTTATGCACTTCCAAAGTTACACCGTTACATAGTGCTGAAAAAACGGCCTAAAATCCATTAATTTAAAATTTGGTCAAGAATTATGTAGTACTTTACCCGCAGAGAATGGAATAGCCAAACGTGCGTTTACAGCCAAGAGGTGATCTCTTCTTTGCACAAGAGTATTGACATGCTCTTCCAGACGGACGTTCTCTGTTCGAAGCTGATGCAAACATGACAAGAGGGATGCAACTGAAAGGAAAGAATACTTAATCATTTGTTCGTGGCTAGAACCTGAAACATGGCTAAAATTTGTAGGGTTAATTCGTTCAAATTTAAAATCATTGATTTTATAGCGTACATAATTTGTCAATTAAGGAATTCATAGTCCGTTCTCTTGTAGAGTTAACATTTGCACTCATCAGTTTGGGTGGATGTGCAGGACATAATATTATTGTTAAGAGCAGATACAAAATACAAAATTTTACTTTATGCTTTGGTGTATAAATAAATTTAAAATCAAAATAGGATCCAATACGTTCAATGAGTTATACGGTTAGTGCAAAGGGTTAAAAAAATATTATTTCTCATAGAACAAGACAAATAGCTGCAAAAGGATGGAAAGACAACCGAATATCCATCAAATCCTAAAATACAGATAACAATTGAATAAAACAGTGGTTCCCAAACTTTTAATTTCGCGTACCACTACACTACAATTATAAATCAGTAGCGTACCACTGACAAACAAATCGTGTCAGAGAGAAATTAAAAACGTTTTATCTAATTTTTTTTTCAGATTGTCGCAAACATACAGATTTTTAACAAATAATAACAATATAATGAAAAGTACAATACATAAACCAGCAAAGTTTGCAGACATTACTTACTTATTTTTTAATATCTGGAGGGTTCTTCTTCTCCCCACTCGACATACATTACACACCATCAAGTATAAGAAAAAACACTAAAGCTAGACGGGCTCGCCGCCGGGCGCCGTTCCGTCGCGTTTTATAGTTTCTGTAGTCATTGGGAAGTGTTTGACGATTGAGTTATGGTGTGTCACATATTTAGAGTTGTTTTGTTTAGAGTCTCGCGTTTGTTGATTAAACCTTCCGTTTAATTATGGTTTATTATAAATTGAAGATTCCCGATCCGAGCGGGTGGCGCGGTTAAGGTGGAGAGGGACAAGTGATACACCATACCTTATATGTGTGAATGTGACGTGTTTATTTTCTTTTTGTGCATTGTGCTAAATATTTGAAGGTATGCGGAATTTCGGGTGAGTTGACATATTTTTATTAGAGTGTATTTTGTTCCGTCGCTGGGAGCTACCCAGGACGATTATCGGGCACAGAGATATTGTGTTTCGACGTAGTATTTTGTTTGTTGCTTGGTTGCCCCGCCAAGCATGCTTGTGAGCAGGTTGATCGATAGGGTTTTAGATGAGAGATATATGGCCGACGCGCAACGGCATATTTATGAATATTTGTGATCTCTGTGTGCCAACGGATTGATTGAACTGCAGCCTGTACCTACCTGTATTGTTTTCACACGTCACCTGTCAAACACACGTCACGAATTGTTATCTGTCATACGCGGGTTACCCCATTTTCCGATACCAGTGATGTGACCTATCTTTAATGTTTATTTTTGAATCTGGTAAGGAATTTCATATTTAGAACCTTCTAGTAAGCTTAGTATAGAATTTTCATTTGTAAAGGTACATCGGTCTGTTTTCCGAGAGAGTAATTTTGTTATGAATATCCGGTCGCGATATGATATTATATTATATATAGAAATATTATGTATTTTGGCCCGCGCCGTTGTAAATTTATTAAAGTTAAAATCACGGAGCCCGTATAATAATATATAGTAGGTATGTTAGGAGCCCTGTGGAATGAAGATATACCTCACATGACTCTCCGGGAGAATGGGTTGACTGAATTGGACGCTCTTCAGCTCAGCTCAGGAAGTTCCCTTCGAAAAAGCAGTGCACAAGCCCAAGATGGTGAGCCACTCGGAATCCTACTGAGGAAAACTTGCGGCCCGACGAACAGCCCACGGATAGTACGTAATTTGACTAGAAGGTTGATTTTTTGTTCGTCTATAAAGTAATTGAACGTTTATTTTGATAGTGAGATCGATAATAATTAAATCCACGCGAGGTAGACATTTAAATTGTTAATAGGCAGGATCGTTTTGACTGTAGCTGGCCGTGGCATATTTTTCGCGTAGTAAAATCCTGTCTTATTTTGAGTCTCTGCCGAAAGTACGTTTAGGTATTTAGAGTCAAGAGTTACATAGTCAAAAGATAGCTTTCATCCCCTGTAGTCTGTACACCATCAGGAACCTTTTTCAGTTGTATATATACACTATATCTGATAGCCGAATTTTGGCCCCTTTTTGGTACCTGTTCGAGGCGTGAGGTCGCATCGAAATTGGGCCAGTCTCGGACCTTCGGAGTTTTATATTTGCCTGAATTTTGGTAAGAAGGTTCGTTTGACATGGAAGGCCCTCTTTCGGTGGCTAATTCCTCCCATGGACCTCGAGCATGCTTATCAACGATTCCAAATTAATGTGCGATAAATTTCGAATTAAATAGTATAAATTTTTATGTGTTTATCATTTCCCAAGACAAAATATCCTTTGAACTTTTCAAAAATTTATACGCAATATCGAAAGTTCCATACTAATTGTATGGACGCCGGCCGAGCGTTGTATAGACAGATACCTGACTTTATGACTATCGACACTTAACGGTTAAACATGGAAAGGGATACATGAAAGATGTCTATACCAACAAAAAATCCGTTATAAATATCCGATGAACGATGAATGAATGAACTCTGCAGGTAATTAGTTCTGTACCTCGGTTGTTTAAAAGTAAGTGTCGTCCTGGTTAATCTGATTGGGCAGTTATTTACTGTGTATGTCATATGGCCATGGCTGCTTGCGTATCACCTCAATAATTGTCGCGTACCACCATAGTTAGGGAATCACTGGAATAAAATACCAAACTAAATTCAAAAACTTACTGTCGAAATGTTGTGCTTGCTCCATCAGGAATTGTGAACCTTGTTCCCACTGTCTTTCTAATAATTGATCTAAGCTCTGGGGTCCACCAGAACTGGAATTGGTAGATTGACGTCCAGACTAAACAGAAAATATTATAGACATTAATAATGCATTTTGGATAAATTTGATTTGATTTAAGTATCTTTAAAAATAAAACACAAACAAACAGGATTGGTCATCTTAAATAAATTAATTAACACTTTTCTATACAAAGGTGTCAGTACAGCCGGCGGAACGTATTGCCTGAGTCAATTTTTTCCAGTCAACCGGTCCTGTCAAATCTGAGATAGGCCAACCCCGGAAAGAAATTTCAAGTGAAAAAAAAAAACACTTTGAAAAACTCTGATCGAACCCGGGACCTCGTGTATCTAAAGTCCACGCCTGTACCACTAGGCTACCAAGGTTGGTCATCTTCATGTGTATGGTGGATTCAAATTACAATATAACACACATGCTTTTATAACACCACTATCGTTATTTTTAACAAGACTTAAGATTTAAATTTTGCATTCGAACATTAATAATATATATTATACCACTAGGCTACAGAGGTCGGTGAATATTACCTTTCTTAGAGAGCAAGTGTTGGATACTGTAAACTAAACGTGCCATCCCAATCAAAGTAGTTCTAATAATTGAGAGTAAAAATAGACTTGTACTTGTAAACGAATTTCATAGGAAATTGGTTAGTGAGTATCAGTTTACAACACAGCCTCACACTTGATATTCGTCAATTAAATACACAAGAATAACATCAACAACAACTGATGACTGACTAATAATGTAAAATAAAAAAAAATTATTCGTTAAGATCTAGTCCTTAAAAATGGACTCAATAATCTAGACAAACTTTTTTTTTCTAGATTACCGGCGACTCATTCTATTCGGAACGTATTGCGCCGTGGTTTCTAGACAAACTTAGAACGTAGATAAATACACATGGATTTTAAGTAATAGAATATACAAATAAGAAGATAACTGTTTAAATATTTTTAGAGATTTGTGGTTTTATTCATATCTTGTTATTCGAAATATTGTTAAGTCATTATTTGAAAGTTTGGGAACGCGATGGAAACGAGTTTGAAAAACAGTTGCTTGGGGAGCGTTCAAGTATTACGTAACGCAATTTTTGAAGATTTTATACCCTCCCTCCCCCCCATGTAACGTGCCGTAACGTTTTTTCTGTACCCCCCCCCCCCTCAATGTTACGTAACACCCAAGAGATTATTTTTTTACTGAATTCTCGAATAATACTATTTATATTATGTTTCATAAACTTTTCTTTTATTTTTTATTTTGCTGTTTTCCAAATTTCGTTTGTATTTTTTTGGCATAGCTGCGTTGGCAAGTCAGCATGCCCAGGAACAGTTGATGATGTAAATCCCCCGCTTTTGAGGACATTATAGTATCTACAAACTCACTTTAACAACACTCACTACAAGCAATTTGTGTTTATGCGTACTGCGTGTTTAAAGCACTAACGAATACTGACAACGAAAATAAAATAAAAATAACGTAAGTATAATACAGTCGAGGTATTCCCCGTAAAAAAAAAGAAAAGGTTTGCTAACTTGGGAGAGCGAAATAAAAACTACATACAATGCATTCGAGGGATTCCCCGTAAAACATAAACGAAAAGGGTTGCCCAACTTGGAAGATTTATTTCCCAAATTTTTTATTTAAGAAAAAAAAAAACTTACGTGACGCGAACCCCCCTCCTGCCCTTGTAACGCACAGTAACGTTTTGCAAGACCCCCCCCTCCCCCAAATTGCGTTACGTAATACTTGAACGCCCCCTAGTTTGTTTATGGCGGATTAGAAAGTTCGGTATTTTTACACATAGACGTCCAGTACTAGGAAACCAGTAGAAAAAAATATAAAGGGATTGTCTTGAGACAGTGTATTTGGTTCTATTCTTTCACGTTTAGTTTCTTTTCGGAATTTGCAGGAGAAGGTCACAGTTCTCTCCATTTATAGTTTATCGCAATTTGTTTCCTAAAGTATTTTCGATGAAATCTGAGCACTGGCCATATCTATTCCAATTATAATATAATAGAAAAGGGTAGGATTATTTTTATGACGGATGCACCCTTGTGTTATTGTTATTGGCAAAGCATTAATTGGAAATTCATTATATGTGAACCAGTCTAGATAAAATATGAATATAGGTAACTGACAGGATATTAATTCTTGCTCATTTTTTTTGCTGGAACAGTTATTGCAACTTATTTCTTTTCATAATGGGAATTTTTAAATACTGTAAATTCCGTTGAATTCAATTACATTTTTATGTTTTCTATAGTGTTTTGAAAGTTCAAAGAAGATGTCGGGAACAAAGTGTGAGTTATCGACCTTTGTTATTGTATTAATGCATCTTTAGACTGATAGCAGATTATTTGAATATAAGTGACAAACATTTATATTTTTACTGTTTAGTTTCTTGTGAGCTTTCTTTGAAGAATCATGGAGTCTTTATTTGCCAATATAAATCTTACAAAATCAACCGGAGATGTTAACTTTCAAACGCGCTCAGTTATCAACAATGTGTACTTGTTCTTTTAGTGAAATAAAAAGCAATCCCCACAAATTAAGTAACAAGCCGCAAAACACTCCTCTCCCCTTCTTAATTTTAGGATGTATAAATATTTTTTTGTGGGCATAATGATACGGCATTCATAACCTAGTTAATTTTACAACTTTAAAAGAAACACCACTTAAGGTAGGTATTGTTAGCAGTAAAAAGTTGATTGTAAATAAATAAATGAACACTTTTCTATACAAAGGTGTCAGTATAGCCGGCGGAACTTATTGCCTAAGGCAATTTTTTCCAGTCAACCGGTCCTATCCAATCTGAGACAGGCCAACCCAGGGTAGAATTTTCAAGTGAAATAACACTTAGAAATCGGGGAATCGAACCTGGGACCTCGTGATCTGAAGTCCACTCCTATACATCTAGGTTACCGAGGCCGGTAATTGTAGTATTAGTTAAGCAAGTGACACATCATTGATAAATGCGAGGTTGCCAAAGTATTCTGTGGTACAGTTATGACACGGTATAGGGTTGATTGTATAGTAATAATAATAATAAAAAACCTTTATTCAATTTCAATATCTCAGTACACAATAATATGATGAATCTACCCACTAGGTCAAGCCTGTCTCTGGGAGACTTAAATATCCAATCCAAATTCCCTTAAGGCCCCACTTAGGGGCATAGGGTGGCAACAAGAGTTCTCCATTGCGCTCGATCTTGCGCAACGTTTATGACCTTAAAATGACTTAAATATAGGATATAAAAAAATAAAGCAAGGCATAAAATACAGTAGCGCGTGATATAAGCGATTTATGCCGGAATAACTGTTCCCGTCTTTCCAACCTTTCTTCTTCCCAACAATGTAAATTTATTTGAGAATTACAATTTCTAGATTTCATATATAATTATAGTAACTTACATTGGCCTTATTGATAAGCGGAGGTCCAACCAGTGGCGAGGGTGCCCTAAAAACTGAATGAGCCACCAGTTCGGCGTTGAGTTGTTCCGAGAGACGAGCAGCTGCTGGACTTTCAGGGTTCAGTTCATTACCCAGCATGTGAGGAGCCCGGCCCATCCTGCAATAAATATATTCATTTTACTCGGGTATAAATTAGGGGTCTTAAAACGAGGAAGAATTTTTCATAATGTGTTCCGTTCCTTTAAAGTTATTTCGACATGGTGTGGGAGGGGAGGTCATTCAAACTGTGCAGGATCACAAAGAGAGTTCTATAGAAGAAGTGTTTAGTAGGTAGCCTAGCAGTTTAGTTGCTGACTTTTGTTCTGAAAGTCGTTGGTTCGATTCCCAAGTGCCGACCATCTTCCACTTTCATAAGCTTTTTTTTCTGTGAATGATGTCAAAAGTGTATTTGTGCTCACTTTGGGTGATCCCAGATTCAAATGACTGTATTTTTTGCAAAGGAGAAAATATATAGCACAGTAAGTTTGGCCTAGAAGTTCAGTCATTGACTTTCCTTTTGACGGACTGAAGATCGTAAGCCCAAATCCTGAATATGACTATTTCCTCTTTCACAACCCAAACCTTGCTTTGTGTAAAATATGTAATATGTCAAAGGTATACCTGTCTTCTATTTGAGTGAGCCCAGATTTATTTAAATAAAACACAATGCAGCTGGATTACTCACCTGTCCAAGTTGGCTTTTATAGCTCTGGCTGTACCTGAAAGTATACCAATAGATTCATTAGTAATCCTATCCATAAATACATAAAGGCAGTATTGATTCATTATACATAACAAAAATCGTGTCAAAAAATATATAGGTAATAATGCATATTTGTCTTTCCTTTATTATAAACTAGCTGACCCATCGAACTTCGTCCCGCCTTAAAGTCAATAAAATATTGCTGGGTAACATAAGATAGCTAACATACATGACTACTACAAACACGATAAAAAGCTGTTCAACCGATCTCGAGCTATAAGCTTTCGCACTAACCCTATTTTCTTTTATATTATAGCTAGATGTTAACAAATTATTTTTAATTTCAATGGTGGTCACATTACCGCCATCTGTGGAAACACAGGGAAAACATTGATCTATAGAATCTTTCAACCAAAATATCAATCTACCAGACATCTCCCTATTTCCCCAACAGATGGTGGTAATATACCCAACAGAAAAGCCGTTCCATACTAATTTAGATATTATGTTTTATATCATTTTTAGCCATTTATTCAACTACTTATTACTTATTCTGTTATACGGAGCAGAGAAGAATCCAATAAATCAAACATCGGAAGAACCTGTTCAGCCGAACTCGAGTTATAAGTGTTCGCACTAACCCGACTTTCATTTATATTAAAGATTAAGTTTAGTTAAAAATTAGCTCTTAGCACTCCACAAGATTTTCCATTAAAATCACTCTTAATATTATGATTTTTAAACACATAAAATAATATACCATAGCTGTTTGTTAAAATAAATATGAATTTGTGGGTTTTTTTTTTATTTTCCTTGCAATTATTCCATATTTTCACCGTTAAAAACATCCCTGAACAATCATGAATGTATGGAAACAAACCGTCATCCATTTTTTATAAATCATGTCTCTATGGCTATAAAATAATGATGTACGTCGTGTGGTTTTTCTTCGTAATTAATTTACAAATAATGACTCTAAGATAATATTTTAATAACCTAAATCCTTCTACAAGATGTAGGAAATCAAATTCCAAAAGATTTTTTAAAATCTGATAGATAGTTTTGAGAACATGGTATTCAAACATAAGACGATTTCAGCTTTATAATATTAGTATGATAAGTGTAATCCTAAACAATTTCAATATCTAAATAAAACGATTTTTATCTCTTCCACAATTTATTTTGTCCCTGACATGTTTCGAAAGGACACGCCTTTCATGCTCACAGGGTTTGGTGAAACTTTTTTTGTTCAAATTCATATTTATTTTAACAAAAGTTTCACCAAACCCTGTGAGCATGAAAGGCGTGTCCTTTCGAAACATGTCAGGGACAAAATAAATTGTGGAAGAAATAAAAATCGTTTTATTTAAATTTTATTTAAATTAATTCCACCAAGTATGCATGTTCAACAATTAGTTAATTTTATTAATTTCAATATCAGCAAAATTTAAGGACGTACTTATTTACTCTCCTATGAAGGTAACTCAATGTATTTTTGGTATGGATATGAAAGAAAAGGCAGAAAAATCTGATAAGTGTGAAAAGTCTTTTGCAGTCTCAATATACCTAACTACTTCTTAAAATGCCAATTTAT
The DNA here is from genome assembly GCA_963576905.1 of Mystacides longicornis. Taxonomy (NCBI): domain Eukaryota; kingdom Metazoa; phylum Arthropoda; class Insecta; order Trichoptera; family Leptoceridae; genus Mystacides; species Mystacides longicornis. Next base: position 31,272,476 of record OY756429.1, on the reverse strand, counting down.
TTTTTTCAAATAGACTCTAAAAAGCATCGTCATCGAGGAGTTAGATACTGGCGGTCAATTTTCCTCTACTTTTTTACTTCAATTAGTTCCTATAAATCTCGCATAGTGCTTGCGTACGCTACTGCGTTTAAACTTTGGCCTATTTTGGCATCAAATCATATCTTTCGATTCACAGAATACTGTGGTAAGGAGCTTTTCGATTATTTCGTAACTCTGAACTTTTTCAGAGGTCCTTAAGCATTTTTTACCTATTTAATTGACCCGCGTTTTTCTCAAGCGCACTATGACGCACGCAGGTTTCGTCTCCAGTAACAATGTGACTGAAAACAATTGTAAGATTTTCCGCACAGATCTCCTAACTTTCTTTACAACATTCTATTCACATTTGTTTATGTGGTAGAGGATTGATCATGAATAATGAGTATTTGATGTCCATGTACAGCACATGATCTGTACTAACAAATTGATTTTCATTTCAGCATTTTCGAGTACAAGTTTCTTGAGCTTTTTCATATTTTGAGACCACCTGATCGAGTGTCATCTTCAATGCATTTTTGAATCTTTGGAATTAATTTGAACACTTTTTAATGGAAGAAAACGAAAGAGTGCAATGTTTTAAGACCACAATCTCTTATCAATGTTTTTATAAATTTTCCCTCGTATTGTTACGGGTTTAAAAACAGTGCAGTGCTCAATTTTGGACAAAATTTCCCCTTAGATATTTTTCGACACTCAAAAGGTAAAAAAACAAATAATAGTTAACTGGTGAAATTTTAAAATTGTCACATTGAATAATGTCATACGAGAACCATAGACATAAAGTATATTCATTATTATCAAAAAAGTTGCCATACCAAGAATACATTGCCTGCCTAGGTAGGTATATGATTCATCGTTATTTTCATATAAGCATGAATTACACTAACACAATAAACTGTTGACAGAAGACAACATTTGCTTACATTGCACGTGTCGTAACTATGTTGAGGTGAACGTAACGGGAGTTAAAAATTATCGCGCATGACCCAGTCAGCTTATATAATGAAGGGACCTTATTTAATAAATATTTGATTCCGGACAGTATTTTTAATTGCTACATGCACTTACTAAAGTTTCAATGCGGTATACCCCTTCAAATGTTTAGAAGACTATACGAAGTTGATCTTCAAAACGTCTGTGTTGACTGGGGTGCGGCTGCAAGGACTTGTAGAGTCCTTATGTTCTTTATTTGGAATCTCATTTAAAAATTCATACAAATTACCCATGTTCATTTACGTCGTCACCATCATTTTCTTTATGGTTGCTGTTTTCCAGACATTCTTTTTAAAAATTGTTTTACTTGCCTTTTCTTTTATCTTGTATTACTCTTTAGATTAACTATTTATAGATCCTTAACATCTTTAGTAACGCTCCCTAACTTACGCTTCAGTCTTTGAAACTCCATGCAAATTATATCTAACAAACCATATAATTATATAAAGCACAAGCTTTTAGATGTGAAAAGATAGTTTATTTTTTATTTATCAACAATAAATATTATATTAAATATAAATACATAATAGGTATAAATAAAATCAGAATCATTTTTAACATACAGCGATGACATATTTGACATTACATTGTTGAGTATGCTAATTATTTATACTGATAATAAGTTGAAGTGTGGAGTAAGCTCAGCAAGAGAGCTAGCGGTAGTAGTAGGGTGTTGGCTGCCACCTGGCATATGGGTATGGGTACCACGGATTATTCACTATGTAGTATCTACCTGGGGAGTTAGGGGGACTGTCCGTTATCTCATGAGGCTGATTGGACGTTGAAGGGGCGGCCATTGGAGCTGAGGATGTGGACGGTAGAGGTGACGGCGGTGGATTGTTCCTCTTCACAACACCACGAGACATTGGGCTCCCCTGAGATTGTACATGGTATGCCGATGTGCCTAAAATTATCAAGGAAAGAATTCAAACAACGTCAAACAATTATTCCATTCCATAATTGTGGAAAACATTTTAACCAAAGAAGTAAAATTGACAAACTTTTTGTTCATGTAATAATGTTTCCTATTAGGTAGCATAGACATTATTAAGTATTATTTCTCTACACTAAAATTTACATCTATAGAAAATTACATATGTTTGTATTAAATAAGTAAAATAAATGCAATTTCACCCGAAGTACTGGGAGTGGGTGCAGGCATTTGCATCTGAGGCGCCGGTAGTGGACTTCTCTTCTTATTTCGAATACCACTTGGTCCCGGTAAGGATTTGTCGTCCACTTGGATTACGCTTTGTTTGTTCATTTCCATAGATTCGGACCTGTAAAGTAAAACTTTAACATCACACAGTGACTCATTCATAAAATTTTATTGAATCTCGGACGTTTTCTCCATCTCATGTACATATTGTCAAGATACTGAGTCTGATAAAAGTCAGACAAACGAAATTCAAGATTCAATTAAATTTTGGGAATGTGCAACAAACTGTGTTTCACTCATATTAAAAAAAAATACAAAAAAACAAACATAAAAAGTAAGCCACATACAAATAAACATCATAGATGTAACGACATCTCCATATCTGCTTCACTTTTATATCCTTATAATACGATTTTTCAACTTTTAGAGGCGTTTTTCGTTTGGAGCTCATATTTGAAATGTATGCGATGCTTTTCTTTCAAACAAATAACGTCCACTCGATTACAGAGAACAATCGCGTCTAACCATGGAAGTGTTCTACATAAAAATCTTTGAGTTGCTTTTTTTTATCAAACACGTGTCCCTTTGGAAAACAATGAATAAATAAAATAAAGCTTATTGTTTGCTTTGTGGTTCTGTGACAAATTGAAATATTAAAAAGAGACATTAGCGTCAACGGTGCAAACAAAACTGCCCATTCAATTTCTACAATGTATGGCAAGTGTAATCTCAGCAACATGCTTGCTACTGTTCTGCATGCATATGTAAAATGACTCCCTTATATAAGAATGACCCGTTGCGAATCTCAGAATAATATTGAAATGTTATGATGATGTCATTTATAATCTAAATTATTATTCCTGTTGGTTTGACGGTCTTTCATATGAGATACATTGTTGATAGCCTTAGTTGATTATCTCTCACTGCATTCCAACCTTGGTACATTTGCTGGTCTTCTTGGAAGTGACTTGTGCAACACAACAAACATGATCCCGGATAACACTCTTGTCCCAACATGTACCTTCCAGGATATTCTTCTTCGAGTTATTTGTAGTTTTCTTCATTTATGAGATTCCCAATACATTTTGTTTGATCCAAGCCAGATAATTAGTATAAAATACTAGATTTCCCGACAGACGTTGACTTGTTTTTACAACGAATATTGAATTCCAATTTGTATAATTTTAAATTTATTACCTATTTAACCAATATACTTCCGACCAATGTATCAGCTTTCAATGATGTTTACAGGGCACATTCTGACGATTGCACTGATAGTTAAATGTCAATTAAAATAAAACAATGGAAATGTTTATATTGTCAAAAGTACATAAAAGGTTACCTATGTTAAATTTATGAATCTTTCCCCCAACTTTCTTATTTTTTTCTTTTACAAGAACTTTCTGACAATAGGAAACACAACAAAAAAAAAAGAATTAACGAAATTGGCCCAGCCATTCAAGCATGATGCGATGACATACGGACAGACAGAAGATAATCAAAACTATTGACTTACCTCGATCTTCTGTGATCTTCATTCTGATCCACATGAGGTTGCTGACCAACTTGTGGTTCATAAGCGACACGTAAGCCCCACGAACTAGAAACAGGCGGTGTCGCCGGTTCAACAAACACTCCTTCAGATAAAGTGGTGGTCGATGTACTAGGTTTCTGAAAATCAAGCGGTAAAGCAGCACGATTCAACTTCATTTACTTCACATTTGCTTGAATGTACCTATGTATACCTATATCGTCTCATCACTTTTTCGTGCTAAATTTCTGAGGATTTGTATACAATTTGACAGTATATCTCAATCTTGAGGAGATAATTTTGCACTTGGTAATACAAAATCGAATAAAATATGTCACAAAGTAGCTCACTCTGTATGATCATTAATGAATTACTTTTATATTTTTTTGTAAAAATTCCCCAGTTTTTATTTAAGCCGGGTATTTTAACTTTGGTCTAACAATTGGATGTGGTACTAAGCGAGCAATCTCTTTTAAGTCGAAGATCCCGTATCTGTTAGATCAATGACAGTACTGGGTTTTGTTATTTTGCTAGGCTCAAACTGGCAGCAAGAGTGTGCTGATAGATTTTGTGCTGCAATCATAATCAAAAAAGGTGGTACAACATAGTAAATGTCAAAAAAAAAAGAATATTACCGGATGTAAAGAGTGCGTTGCAGGTGGGTTAGCCTGAGAAAGTGGCACTGAGACAACTAGAGAAGATTGGTGTTCCTCCGGACGGACTGGCGCCATATTTGGATATTTGTGATTCTTCAGTGTGAAAAAATCCAACATAATATTAATTTATTTAAAAAAGAAATAACCTTCAAAAAGATATGAGTGAAAAAGTTCAAACCCCCAGACATTTGTTCAATAATAAGGTAACAAACACTTTATTGAAAGTATCTCTCAAAAAAAATGTATTGATTTAAAATGTATGTATAAAACAGAGGTGGTTATTCATCAGGCCGTGGGGCTGTCGGCTTAGAATAGCACCTCTGTTCTTTTTGCTGGTTTTTTGAGCATCCTGTAAGAGGCAGGTAATCGAAAAATCTGATCGTGGTCGTGGGGTTGACCACCTCACACCCTTAAACTCAAGCGGTCAGAAAAGGCAACAAAATTAAGCCTCGGCCCCATCAGGAGGGGGTCCAGGCAGCTAGTGTCCCCCCTGTGTTGACCACGGCTTGCTCTAACAAGAGCTTGAAAATCGGGACCCTGAATGTTCGCACTTTGAGGGCGGGCGGGGAGCTTGTTGCTGCCAAGTTGGCGGGAGATTACATACAGACATACAGTGAGATGGTGGTGGCCGTGATGAGACTTAAGAACAACAAAACGCCAGGAGACGATGGAATTCACGCAGAGCTCCTCAAACAAGGCATAGAAACCCTTGGCTAACCACTATTAGATATATTTAAAATGGAGTGGGAAAAGGAGAGGTGCCCAAAAGATTGGCGGAATGGATCCATCGTCGCAATATTTAAAAAGGGGGACCCCCTTGAATGCGGAAACTACCGTGGGATTACTCTACTGAGTGTTCCCGGTAAGGTATTATCTCAGATATTACTACACCACATTCGGGGGCCTGCCATGGCTGTCCTGAGAGAGCAAGAATGCGGTTTTGTACGTGGAAGGTCCTGCACGGACCCAATTTTCTGTGCCAGGTGCATCTTTCAGCAGTGCAAAGAGTTTAACTCTCCAGTCGCTTGTTGCTTTATAGATTTTGAAAAGGCCTTCGACAGCCCACATAGACCATCAATATGGAAAATTCTTGCTCTGTATGGTATACCTCCGAAAATAGTTAAAATGGTGCAGTCCCTGTATGAAGACTCCGAGTGTAGCGTGAAAACGCCAGGTGGTCCTACTGAAGCTTTTAGGATCACCACGGGAGTCCGACAGGGCTGCGTACTAGCTTCTTTTATATTCATAATAGTCATGGACTTCCTGTTGAGAAGGTCCATGCAAGGAGCAAGAGGTATACCGATAACACAGAGAGATGGTCTAATGGGCGAACTGTGCGATCTGGAGTAGGTACGCGGACGACCTAGCGTTGTTCGGTACGACAGTGGAGGAATTACAGCGCAGTGTTTCAAGACTCTGCAACGAAACAGTCGAGTCAATGCCGGTAAGACAGAGCTCATGGCGAATAATGCCTGCCCCGATAAACAGCTACCATCGATGGTCACCAGGTCTCCCGGGTGGATAAATTCAAGTACCTGGGAGCAACCATTACCACCACTGGTGACCTTGGGGCTGAGCACCCGATACGTAGCGGTATGGCAAGTGGCGCCTTCAACAACATGACCAAGATATGGAAGGCATCGGCGTTTAGTGTCGAGATGAAATAATGTCTGATGCGTGTGTGTTGCCCATTCTCCTGTATGGGTGTGAGTCCTGGCACCTGACTTTGGCCCAGGCACAAAAAGTATCTGCATTCGAAAAGAAAGTGCCTCAGGAGAATTTTGGGTATAAGATGGTACCACCGCATCACGAACGACGTTATACGCCGGCGCACCCAGCGTGAGCCCATCACCACTACTATTATGTGGAGGAGATGGACTTGGCTGGGACATGTGTTAAGGATGCCGAATGACAGTTGGCCAAGGAGAGCGCTGTTCTTCCTCCTATCAGGGTCCCGGGGACGAGGAAGACCCTCTCATACTGTGTTTCGCTCCTTCGAAGCAGAGCTGAGGAATCTGGACATGGTGTGGGAGGAGGTCATTAACTTTGCGCAAGATCGAGCGCAATGGAGAGCTCTTGTTGCCTCCCTATGCCCCTAAGTGGGGTCTTAAGGGAGTTTGATTTTTGGTGGGTGGTTGGTTATTCATTACACTTCTCAAGAAAAATGAACATTAGTTTAGAGATATAAGCACAATGTTGAGAGATTGGATAATGTACCACAAGTATCAAACATTCACAAAGAGAGGTAATAAAAAAACTCAAAGACATCCTGACCTGTTGTTGAACATTAGATCCACTGCTCCTGATGGATGGAGTACTCGCATTGGAAGTTGCCGGAGGAGGTAGAGCTGGGCTGGGCATTCTACATACACAAAATAAACTTACAATAAAGAAAAAATCTGGTGAGCTTATGGTGTTCCATTCAGACACTCATTAAATTTAACAAGAATTTTTTTAGAGACTAGAAATAAGAGAGGAATAATCCAGAGGATTGCAAGCATGTAGAAATGTTTTAAAGGAGGAAAATGACAGACCAATACCAATGAGAAAATCTGAACATCTGTGCGGAGAAAGATATGGTGGTGGAAGACCAATTTTGAGGAATTAATCACTAGATCAAGACTCTTGTCTTCAGTGTACTGCTCTATAGCAGCGAACCATGGACCATCAGCAAGAGCGAGTCTGAACATCTGGCTGCTTTTCAAATGTGGTTCTACAGATGCATGTATACTGGTCATTAGTTGGATCATACGACGTACTGAGTAGAACAAGGTGACTCCTAAAATAAGTTACCCAACAACATGCGTAATGGAGAGACACAGACCGGATTGTTTACTAACTTCCAACGTCTTGAAAGAGAAATCACAAGATTTGTAATACAGAATGGGAAATTAACTGGATATTACCTACAGTATAAAATCAATGTTACCTTGAAGAATGTTTATCAGAACTTATAACGGGAGTCTGTGATGGTGTCATAATGGGTTGCACAGGTGATTGTGATGTTGTTGAGTAGGAGACCTGCTGACTGTTTGCAGCGTCTTCCATTGGTGTAATGACATTACTGTTGCTACTGGCACTCCCACTGTTGCTACTGCTGTTGCTTGAGTTTGAGTTAGAGCTACCATTGTTGCTGCCCGAAGAGGGTTTAGTGATGACAGCGGGCATTACGTGAGTGCCTTCTGTTCTCATCTAGGAAATATTTCATGATGGGTTATTTTGGTAAAAAAAAAATATTTGGTATGTCAAGAAAAACACTGAATAACAGAGACACACAAAATGACAGACGTTATTGTAAAAGTGATCACACTAATCCATCCTGGAAAACAACAGTAGAGCACTGTCGTAAACCCGTAGCGGTTCCAATTTGAAAAAAAAATACAAAAATAATATATTTAATCAAATAGTTGGTTCTATATGTAATCTCTCACCAAAGGAATAACATACATATACACTCACACAGACTCTGGGATGAAACCAAGGATCACAAAAGTCCATGGGTATAGTCCATATTAAAGTCCACCTATAATATTGGACGAAAGTGCAATGACCAGCCATTAATTGGACAAAAGTCTTAAATTCATATACTTCTTTGGTCATTCTCTGTAGAAAAGCCTTGCGGTTACAACGTCAGGAGTTTCGTACAGCAGGTTGTGGGTTCAATCCCAGATCTTCCTATTCCACGACACAAGCTTAAAGTAGCTTACTGTGAAAGAGTCGAAGAGTGTACTTGTGTTCACTTTGAGTGAGCGCAGATTCATTGAAAAAAAATCTAAAACAACAAGAAGTGATACCTTTTTGGTCTTATCCTCACTAGGCTCTGACAGTACATCCGATGCTTGTGTTGCCGAAGGTTCCCACTGCATCAACACTGACTCAGGTACCTATCACATAGTATTGGATCATTGTATCAATATGACTTTGGAACATATAGGTAATTTCAAAGAACGCTATTGGTATGAATTGAAAAGTGTAATCATTTGAACTTCCCTGCAAGCCATTTACTAGTTCAAACTTATACCACCTAGGGTGTTGGTTTTATCTAGAATCCATTTGTGCCTGATTCCATGCAGAAGGATTTGCGTTTATATTCATGTTGTATTATTCCCTCTTTTTGCCAAGGGGGCTGTTTAAGTATTACGTAAAGAAATTTACCAAAAATTTACCAAAAAAAATAAATACAGTTTTTGCCCCTATTAATATAACTCGATATTTTTTGAGCATTTAGAAGCCCTTTGAAATTTGACTAACATTAAATTTTGGAGTTTAGCCCCAGTGGATACTGTCGCTATGTATCTGTTTCCACATAAATTATGAACATACATATCATGCACAAGATTTTTATATTGAAATGAATGTAGCCTGTGTTTTTACTTAGAATTCACACACACACACAATCCCTTTTACACCCCACTCAGGGGCATAGGGAGGCAACAAGAGCTCTCCATTGCGCAATGTTTATGACTTATAATTACTTACTCAAATAAAGGGTATCTGATTGAATTTTACACTTTTTGAATCTTTTATGAATATAAACATTTTCTTAAATCTTTATGAAGTAATAGGCATGTGTGTATATTATGTTTACTCTGATAATTCCAAGTGAGAATAAATAAATAAATTAAAAGTCAAAGTGAAACCGCCAACTTTAAAGAGAAGCATACATACATTACTAGCTTGAATTGTTGACGTGATCGTTGTTGGTGTGTACGCAACACTCGTAGCTTGAGATACCGCTTTTCTCTTTTTCGTTTGTTTGGTCTCGGACGAACTGTTGGCTGGCGTGCTAAACGAAGAGTCATTCGTGTTTGTGATAACACTTTCGGAGAATGTGGGTGAGGAATATTTTAATCCACTGGGCTGGGAATGAGTGACCGTGCTTGTGGAAGAACTACAAAAAAAAGATTCTGTCGTGAATATACAGGGTGTTCGGTAGAATGTTAGACAAGCTGGTATGGTATATCAAAACAAAACTCCCTTTACATCCCACTTAGGGGCTTAAGGAGGCAAAAAGAGCTCTCCGTTGTGAATGACCTGTATAGTATGGTACATAGAGGAGATTGTTTGGAACATATTGTGGCTACTCAGAATTTATAATTATAAAGTGCTACCTTTTTTAAGGATTATTAAATTTTTTTTAAAGGCATACAATCAAACTTATCATACTTGTTAGCCTCTAACTTTTTTATTTACCAATCAATCTGCTCCAACAATTCTGTTTTTATTTAAGGTATCATTAAAAAAATTCTGCTCCAGAAAATGTAAATAAAAGTTATGGTCTCGTCTAACAAAGTCCAAAGAACCAATCAAGAAAAAAAATATTTTCAGTTTTCACAGTTCATCAAATCTTCTATAAAATACTAGCTTTCCCGTGGTCCTGTGGTCCTTATTATGAATATTGATTTTGTATTTGTAATTTATACAAAAATACATTTAAAATATGTTTGAATGTTAAAAAAATATTTCACAAAGCTCAAAAGAAATTCTATCAAAAATCAGCATACCAATATTTTGAAACTCATAAGTTAATATGCTAAATAAAAATTGTGGTGTTATGGAATTTTTTACAGGTGGCGTTGTTTAATAGAAGTCCGTTCGTTCCGTCCTAACATTATTTTTATACTTTTTATATTATTTGCTATCTATTTTTCGAATTTTTAATTATTCTCTTATCTGGCATTTTTATTATTTGAATACTAGCCTGCAGCCTCCATGGAGGCCGCCGTCACTGCGTCCCATAATGGAACTTTTGTGACTGCTTATCTGGCATGGAGAAGAATCGAATAAACCAAGCATTATAAAAATCTGTTCATGCGTTCTCGAGTTACAAGTGTTCGCACTAACCCGACTTTCTTTCATATTATAAGATTGTAATTCAAATATATAAATAAATACCATACCAGTTTGTCAATCTTTCTACCAAACATCAACCTCATTAAATTATTTTGAATATGAAGCAAAATTTGTACCTGGCAGGGGAACTGACTCGAATACCATTAATGACGACGATAGGTTCTTGCTGATTCGGTGGTATCTTGCTGGTTGATGGAGAGACTGATGAAGACTTTGTTTTGGCGCTCTGCTGCCCTGAACCAGATACCGGTGAAACTGACGTGGGAAACAAATTAATCATATAAAACAATTGAATATAAAAGAGGCATCATGATTCAATCTACATATACTTCGTACATTCTCATGTTTGTATTGTAGACTTAGGGGCCGAAATTATAAAGACTGAATAAATTTAATTAGTTAATTCATAAATTCATTAGGTATTTAAAAAAAAACACTCGTAAGTAAAGTTTACCAGCGTCCATATATAAAGGAAAAATAACCATCTAGTTAAAATCACTACTGGATGAAGCTTCAAATGTCAGTTAAATTCGAAGGTAATATTTTAAGGAAATATGACTAAGGGATGTTTATAAATTCGAAAAACCAAGTCAAATTTTGGACTATTTCTGGTAAATTAAACTAACGGACTTTTATAAATTCGGACTTAATGGTATGCCTGTAGGTACATAATTTACAAGATATTGTACAAACATTGAAGTGTGTCAAATCTCAATATGATAAACAAAGTTCAAGGCCTTATACTTTTTTCCTTAATTCCCTTATACTTTAGTTTCAAGTTTTTATCCAAAATACCTAATTACAATATGGATATATAACACACAGAATAAACACTGAGATTGTAACATCAATAATTATTATTTGCCAATTTGGGATCAAAATATTTCATTAAACGTAAAGAGATTTTGTTTTATTGAAATTTGACACAAATAATAACAAACAGAAATAATTTTACGAATATAAACAACAAAAATCATCCTAACAACCCATATCACTACATCAATAAACGAAACCCCACTTAAAAGAACAGCAAGTACATGCTTAAACATAACAAAAATATAAAATACAAAATAATAATGTTAGTCAAATAAATAAATAAAATTATTTTCAACCAAAGTAGTATTCAGCAAGCTATTCACTTGTCTATGTAACTTATAGATTTTATCAGTTGAAATCAGAACTCGTATCTTATACATAACTAAAGTTACACTTCCGTATACAAAGGTGTCTGTATAGCTGGTGGAACTTATTGCGTGATGCAATTCAACTCATTGCGTGTCAACCGGTCTAATCTGAGACAGGCCATCTCCAAGTAGAAATTTCATGTGAAAAAAAAACACTGAAAATGTCTGACCTGACTGGGAATCGAACCCAGGATATCTTGATCCAAATTCCTATACCTCTAGGCTACCAAGTCGCTATAATGCAAACTTTTTAAATATTATGTTGGTATTTGTTTCAATGATTTTGAGGACTTTTGATCATCTTTTACAGATTAGTGTAATAATATTACAACAACGGAAGTAAAATTTCTAATGAGTATGTTCAATACAGTAGGCGTCGGATATCGTCATCATGTTTGTCCCAGTGTGTTTTGATTCTATTAACCAGCAATCATTTTTTTAGGTATGCACATACATATTATGTTTCACACAAACAGATATATATTATATAACTAAGGCTTTGTGTCAGTACAAAAAAAACTTTTGTCTAAAAAAGCAGGATTTTTTTCAAAGTTCTGTGTCCCATTGTTGCAGATAGTTTTCAAATATCTGTGTTTATGACCGGCAAGTGTTTCATGCTTTTAAAACATCTGGAAGATTTGTTCTTTCCAATCACTGTAATAATGTCATCAGCTCTTCGGTGTCCATCATAAGTTCCATTATCTTTTTGCCTGCTCTCTAGGGTTAGAATTTTTTATAACCAGGCATGCATAGCTGGACACAGTTCAAAACTAATCATGATTTTTTTTTGTTAACAAAGTTACAAAGAGTTCCTAAACGAGTGAAGGCTAGAAAAAAAAATTGTCTAATTTAATTTGTCCCTTGGTAAAAATTCAAAGAAAGTATGACAGATTTTTAAACAATTGATTCTATTAACCAAAAATGTGATTCTATTATTCGGTTGAAATTGTATGAAATTCTTCAATTTGAATGGGGACCTAAGAGTTTTGATTCTGTAAAGCGGTTAGTTCTCTTAACACTTTTACTGCTAAGCTTTTATATGGTGAAAACCAGCGGTGCTGACGAAATTCGAAATATTCAAATTTAAATTTCTAGGGAAATTACGGGAAAAGTGTTTTTCTTTTCTTTAAGGTATGAAAGTTGAAATAATGATTTATCGAACGCGCTTATCGAGAGTCATCATCCTTACTACAGAGCACAATACAACGCAGAGTAATGCGCCGAAAAATTCAATACGGAATTAGTGTAAGCCCACCACCACAGTATTACGGTACAAATCGTTATAGCAACCAACTTATAGGAGATAGAGATGTACACTGAAGTTGTCCTGTCCGCTGAAGACATTATTATATACAAACCGCCGGTGCTGACATTTTTTTTTTATTATTACTTCTAGGAATAAGCCATCGACACGTAGTCGGACCCCGCACCTAGCAAATGTTTGGGCCGTCGACTATGTGTCAACGGTAGCACAGGATGTGTTAACCAGTAATCACAATAACCGGTGCCTCCTGTATATTGAAAAATCTTATACCCTGGATTGGATTCACATACACATCACAAATGTTGTGTTATGCACATATATTCAGTAAGTCTATATATACAGAACAATATAATACTGCATCTTTACACGATCAACCACATACATTCCTTGTCATCCCTGAGTTGAAAGAGAATTTCTGGCCAAAAATGTATGTATTGTTATTATTTAGCGTATGGCCATTTCATCACAATTTATATATAATTCAATTAATAAGTATATTTTGTATTTTTATATTTTTTTTTTATTTTTTTTTTTAGTATGTAAGAACAGTGTCTTCAATCAGTGTCAGAAAATGTACTAAGGGAAGAAAAGTACACGCTGATGCATGTTGAATCAAGAGAGAAAAATAGACGATTGTCGAGGTTCTGTGTCTTTAGACCAATTAATTGGGAAAAAGATAGAAGAGTGGATGGAATTAAAGATGGTAGAAGATCATTGCAACTGCGCAGAATGAGCGCAGTGGCGGGCTCTTGTTGCCTTAAAGGAGGTATTGAAGGATTGAAAAGAACTATTTTGTGCTGTCCATGATACTAAGATCAATATTCAACCATAGGGGAAGCAGAGAAATCGATTTGAAATTCACTTAGAATTTGATGCAAAGAATAAACTAAGAATCTCTACTAAAACAATAAATAAATACATGTAAACCAATAAAAAAAAAACAACGAAACAAATGAAAGTTAAATGGACTTTTAATATTTCACAAAAATTAAAATCACAACACTTATAGGATTTTCTGATGACTTTTACCTGCTGGTGTAGCGCTACTAGAGTTGGACGCGACCGCCTCTGTTGTAGAGCTGGACGCTCGTTTTTGGGATTCATTATGGGGAGGGCTTTTTTTTGACTGTGACTTCTCAGAGTTCTTTGCTGAAATTATCGTTGCACATACTGAAGGTATCTAATTTTTCCAGTTGCAATTTGGGCGGATTTTGATAGTGAACTTATATATAAAAAAAAATCTGAATCATTCCAATTTAAGTATTTTGATACAAAACATATTATGTTTTGTAATCCACCATCACTTAATACAATACATAATAAAAAAAAATCCACAAGAATGCAGACAAGCACCAAAATATAACCATACCAATGTCACAAAATGCATTAAAATATTTCAAACACCCCATATTATTTTTAATTAAGATAATCGTACCACCGTTAACTTTAAATTTATCCTACCTTTCAACCAGTTCCAAAAATCAACATATTGAATATTCAAAACTTATTCTTACACAGATTTCAGTAATGTACAAATTATATTACAATAGGTAGTAAATCGTAATAAGCCCAGTACTCACTTGCGCCGCGAACGAAAGACATTGCATCAATTTAATCGAAAGGTTAAGTGTGTACGTGATTCGAAAAGCGAACGGAACAAATGCATACTTTTGATAAAATTGATGTAACGATACATACGCGGCGTAAGTGAGTACCGAGCCTTACAATATTACTGTTTTATAATTTGGTCCCAGGAATAATACAACAAAATATTAAAAATCCAATGTGTAAGAACTAAACAATAGTAATTGAGTACAGTAGAAGTCCATTAGTCCGGCATCCAACAGTCTGGAATGCCCGATATTCTGCATCACTCCGAAAAATTATAAAAATTTTGGTTTTCTCCAAAAGTGTGTCTATAAAGCAAAACTTTGGCCAGGTGCAAACCCTGCATCTGACCTAACTCGACAGAATGATGAGGAAGAAAACCATCAAGACGCTTTGACCAAAGTTTGGCTGCCTGTGATGATGATGATTGTAGTAAACCCTCAGTCTACTCAAAATCTTGAAGAAAGTGACTCAGATGCCAAAACAAAAGAAAAGGAAAAAATCAGCAGAAGCTGCAGTATCACTAAATAAGTTTATCTCTTTTGCTGAGGCTAACACTAGCTACAGTGCTTTAGAAATTATTGATTTCCATATCATTAGAAATAAATTTTATACTAAACGCCAAAAGTCAAGAAAACAAAAAGACATTTGTGACTTTTTAAAATCTAAGTGAAATATTATGTTTTACAGTACGTGTACATACATTATATGAAATGTAAAATAAACTTTGTTGTATGTATTTGCACACTGTATTTGATTATTAACCTAATTGTTCTTATAATTACCGCCCGATAGACCGGGAATTTTCGGTAGTCCGGTACCGAGCCAGTCCCGAATGTGCCGGATTATAGGACTTCTACTGTAGTTGGTTTTTGGAATTGGACCATTGAATATTAAGATAACTTATCATTTCCACCATAACTACGTGGAACGTATTGGAATAAAAAACATTTTAGAATACCCCATTTCGAAGATAGAAGGCTCCAACTAGCCTAGTTAGTAATAATATTAAAATTATTTGTATTATTGAAAAAAAATATTTCCAGAATATAGCATAAGCTATAAGCAGTACTGTAGAAAATTTTATAAAATAAAAGCTATTATTAAACTAAAATATTAAATTAACTTCCATTTTCCTTGGTTAATGCTAGGGATGGTATGGATTTCAATTTTCAGATCTGGATGTGGAGCCTTTAACACCATGACCAAATGCGTCAGTGTTAAGTGTTGTGACAAAATAGCTCTAAGGGTACCATGGCGCCTGACCAAAGCCCAGGCACAAAAACGAAACAAAGTGCCTTAGAATAATTATGGGTTATACATGCGTTACCTTAATGCAGAACTATCCTAAGTATCTCAAGAGTAATTTTTGACAGGAGCAGTTTAAAGTTTGACATATGTCATAACAATTAAAATATTTTTTAAATTCAACCCAACTTTTGACATGCATTAGTACATTGTACATGTTAAAGCTCACATTTATTGAAACAATTGTTATCTTTATTTAACATTTTTTTATTTTATATTTTCACTACATAGGGAAATTCTGCAGGAGATTAAAATTAATGCATTAACAATCACGGTGTCATCTATTTAAGATCAAAATGTTTATGAGGAATTGGTAAAAAAAATAATCGATGTGGGATGGGATATTTCTGCACATAATATATTGGTCTATGCTCGACATTTCCTCATACTCAACTCATTTTGACCAAAACATGAACTTAGGATAGTTCTGCATTAATGTAACGCATGGCTCTACCGAATAGTCAGGGCACCCAGCGCAGCTCCATCACTTCTACTATTATGAAGAGGAGATGGACTTGACTGGGGCAAGTGTTAGGGATGCCAAATGACAGTTGGCCGAGGAGAGAGCTAGTCTTCCTCCCATCAGGGTCTTGAAGACGAGGAAGATCCTCGCATTCCGTTCCTTCGAAGCATGACTGAAGGATCTGGACATGGTGTGGGAGTACATTGAGGCCATGTACGCAGTGGAGGGCTCTTGTTGCCTTCCTATGCCTCTAAGAGGGTCACAAAAGGAGTATGAGTGTACATCGGATAGAATTTTATAACAGATTACCAATAGTTTCAGTTTAGGAGCTCCATAACATTCCTAGTTGATACAGATCAAGTCAAGGTATAATGAAATGCAAGAGATCTATAAAATCAATATTAAATGTAAGAATATAGGTATACAGGTGTGAAGTAACACACAGGGAGAGAAAGAGTGTTTGTATTGTCTTGTATGTATTAATATTGTGTAAGTAAGTTGAGATGTCTGTTGGTTGTGCTCCTCAGTCGAACACGAGCTTTGCTCTATCGACAGAGTTATTGTATTTAAATATTATGTACCTATTGTGTCATGTGAATTTTATATACTTTGTAAATCTTTAATTTTAATAAAAAAAAAAAAAAAAAAATACATATGCTGAAAAGAAAGGAAGAATGTAGTATAAATGCAGTAGAGTTGAAAGCTCTACGAAGAATATGTGGAAAGACTCTGTGGGATATGGAAGAAATGAAAATATTAGGTAGGAATGTGGTTTGAAAGTTAGGGTGGATCTTTTGAACAAGCATTATACAGTCAAATAAGTTTTAATGGAAGATTAACTCACTAATGTCCCGTTAGAGAAAAAAAACGGATCTTTCAACTGTCAAATAGCGGCGATTGCGGCATTAAACACCTTAATAAAAGATTAAATTTAGTGGGCCGCTCCAACAGCCAATAGCACACTAATGGACAATTTAGAACTGTCAAAATGGTTGCAAATTTTGTCTGTTTTCATACCGTTTTTCGAAATTGTCGGATTACAATGCTTTCTATAAAGCATCAAAATAGGAACTATGCCATACTAAAATATCGTCTATTTTATAAAAAGTGAAATGTCAAAATCACAAGATGACGCACGTAGTACATAATATTATTATATACCAATGGGAATAATCTCGAAATACTTATTTTTAATACAGAAAATAATATATATGAATTATTTTATATATTTGTTTGGGTTCCCTTTTAAAAATATTTAAATAACAGAAATAAAATAAAACTTGACTTGACTGTTGCAGTAAAATAAACACATAAGACCTGGTCCGTCATCTCTTTCTAACGAATGGTGTTTACCGCGCGTCTCGCTCTCACACATGTATAGAGTGAAGATAGCAACAAGTTCAATATTGCCAGTCGCAAAAAAAAAACAAGATAATTGTCAATTAACCAATGGTCCATTAAATTTCTCATGAAAGACCCGTTTTGAGTTAGTGGATCCTTTAAAGTTATATGTCCATTTACTATTAGGCTGTTTAATGCTCATTCTAGGTGTAGAATGGCGTGGATCAAACACATCAATTCTGTCCTCAAGGAAGGTCAGGTCAGAAATAGGAGAGGTTATATCAGAAAAGGAACGTCGGTGGAAGAAGTGTGCTTGGATAAAAAAGAGTGGAGGAGGGAGGGATAAATAACGATTGGTTAGTACAAACTGATCATTAAAAAAACTGATTTACCTTGCGGAGTGGACACTTTGGAGGAAGGTGTACTCTTACTTTGAGGCGTTGTCAGCTTTAGGGTGATGGGGGGTGTTTCCGAACTGGATGTAGCTAATTAAAATAATCATGAAAAAACCAATACTAAAACATGTAATGACTACATACTGATCAGTTTAATAAGTCTTAAAGGTTTATTGTGAATTTGCACAACAGGCTCAGGAGAAAAATAGATATTGTACTTTATCGATTATGAAAAGGCATTCGATAATGTAAGGCACAATGTTCTATACAAAATTCAGATAGATGGAAGGGATATAAGACTAATAAATAGCCTAAAAACCAAACTGTGCATGTCCGTTTAAATGATATTAAAACTGACAATGTAAGAATCCTTTAAAATAAGGCAGGTATGCATACTTTCACCGGTACTTTCAACCTGTACTCATCAGAGTTTTTAATACAAAAGATGATATTGAATAATTCAATATCAGGTATGCAGATTACACTGTCATTATAGTCCACAACGCTGATCATTTGCAACAGCTGGTCCACATGGTGAATAACTCGAGTAAATAGATTGAGCTTAAAATGAATGGTCTCAAGACCAAAACAACGTTAGCCAGTAAACGGAAGGACGTAGTTCATCTCAACTATACATAGATGGTTGTAGATTAGAGTAAGTGATTCATTTTAAATATCTGGGACGCTGGCTTAACAGTGAGTGATCACAGATTTGTGAGGTCAACCTTCTATGCAGAAAATTTTGTGTAATCGTGTCCTGAGCTTATAGACATAAGTTGGAGAACCGTTAAAGCTTATGTTCTGCCAGTGCTGCTATATGGTTGGACCCTCAAAGTCGCAACCATTAACAAGATTGAGGCGTTTCAACTCTGACTTTGACGAAGAATGATTCTCAACTCGTGGATGGATCAAGTAACCGATGAGGAGGTCCTACAAGTAATGAATAAGGAGGGAGAGCTATGAGAGCTAAGAGACTATGGTCAAGAGACGAAAGCCACATACTTTGGCCATATCTTTAAATATGCCCTCCTATAGTTAATAGTGGAAGTTAAAGAGCCTCGTGGCTGAATAATCTGAGACATTGGTTTGGTGTCCTGGAGACTGCAAAGTTGGTGAGACTTGCTCGAGATCACAAAATTTATTCACGGATGGTCATGGAATTAAAAAAATTTGTATGTAGCTTAACAATTTCTATGACAACAATAACGGTCTTACTTTTTGTTGCACTGCTCCCTCCTTGGCCTGATTTCCTTCCCGAGCCCTGAAAAGAACCAAGACAATATTGTGTGAGTCGGTAATAAAATAAAATTTTCAGTGTTTTGTTATAATCAGTGGGCGGATCATGTCGCCAGACAAGGATCAGAGCGATGGGCACCCAGAATCCTAAACCGGAGACAAGAAGAGGAGTGGGCCGTCCCCAAAAAAGATGGGGCGGTGAAATTATCCCTGTCGCAGGTGGCAAAAAAAAGCCCAAGATATATTTCTTTATTCTTCGATTTTTATAAATTTCTTCTGTGCAGATTGGTTGTTACGGCAACTCCTCCTTGATGGCTGGATGGATTTTAATACAAACAAATTGGGTGTGTTAAGGGTTATTCAAGGATGGTTTAGATTCATAATGTTTTTCTGAACTAGTTATTATTGCATATTCTCTCTTAAACTGCGTACAATAAAGTGATTCTCATTGTTGTATCCAAGTGAGATCAGAACATTCAATTAAATAAATTAAAGACTAAAAACAATATGTTTTTTAAGGTTTTTGTGTACATTGGAGGTTTGAAGGTCACGAATTACAGTATTATAAGTAAATTAACATCTATTCACGATGACTGTATTACAAAGTAATTTTGAGTTGTTATAATAACACTTGGATACAAATTCATCACTAAAATTGTCATTTCCAAGGAAAATTTAAAAAAAAATTTAGACAATTGTCTTACAGATTTTGAGTTTGAGGGTCTTGAAGCACTAGACGTGGTTGCTACAACAGCAGCATCAGCGTTAGCACTTGCTTGCGTCGGAGTATCTACATCCTTTTCAGGACCAGAATCACTTGATGGGCTATCCTGGGATACGGGCTTATATGGTGGAATAGTTTTAACATTCCCCCCCTTCTTCTAAAAACAAACCACCAAACAGCTGTTTTTAAAATGTTAATAATCATTACAATCCGACATTAATTCATGACCCTGAACCTTGCACTCCACAAAATAAAACCTTTCCTGTTGTACTTCATACTACCAACTTTTTTATACAAACCTTACACAGACAATGTTCAAAGACTTAGTGGTTTATTTTGATTATGCTGTTTGTTAAAAATGTTGTAGGCATTAGGGGTTGTTCAAATATTACGTAACACATTTTTTTGGCACAGTTCTTGAAATTTGAAAAAACTACCTTCTTTTGTTTGAAAATTACATTCCAAATTTCCAAGTTCCTTTTTATGGAATTATTGATATTATCACAGAATAGTGTATGGAGTCTAGTTTCACAAACTAATGTTCGCACGAATAATTTTATGTCATAGTTTGTAACAAAATATGCTTCAGCACAATTAATTTATATGACGTATTTTCCGAAGGTTAGTTATATTGTAATTTTTTTACATTTGTATCCCTTATATGTGAATAGTGGATCACAAGATAGAAATATTTAATAATAATATGACAATTTATATAGCGCCGTTTAGTGCATTGCACTTCAAGGGCGCTCTACATACAATATTTAATATCACCCAGTAGGCTCGTCAAAGAATTTTAAAATTATAGTCAATAATCCCTTTTTTTTATTTAAGGCTTAGAAATATATTGTGCTGTATGTTACCTTCTTCCAGATTGCAAGAACAAAAAGAAATACACGTAAGAAAAATATACATGTTGTGAGAAAATGTTCTAAAGCTGTTGTATAGAGAAAATCTAGTTTACCATGCTTTGAAAAAACTAAAGTAGGCCCCAGATATTGTGATCTGTTTATCCCGTGTGTTTTGATTCTTTTAATCAATGGCCATTTTTTATGTACATCTATTTCACACCAACATAGATAATATGTATTGTACTTCTAATACAATCGTACAATCTCTAGGATTTACGAGAAGTTTACTTCAATAGCAAGTGTTTCACATCTGAGAGATTTGCTCTTTTCAATAACAATGCTATTGTCATTGGCTTGTGGGTGCCGTCATGTTGCATGTACAAGTTTCGCGATTCATTGTTTTTATCAATTTGCCTGCTTCAGGGTTTGATTTTTATACTACCCTACAATAACGTTACACAGGCGCAGCTGAACACAGTTTAAAACTGATCGTCTCTTAGCGTTTCTTATAAGCAATATGTCTATTGAGTTGAAATTGCAAAAAGATATAAGAATGTGTTGTAAGTTTTTTTGAACATGTAATTGAAGTGGTTGGTGACCCAGCGGTTACAACGCCGGCTTTCGTATTGCGGACGTCGTGGTTCGATCCCAGGTGCCGACCATCTTCCTCTTTCACGACACAAGCTTTAAGTAGCTTACTGTGAAAGAGTCAAGGAGTGTATTTGTGTTCACTTTGAGTGAGCACAGATTCATTTAAAAAAAAAAATTCTATTCCCCTATTGAAAGTGTATGAAATTATTCGTTTGATTCGGGACTTAAACTTTTGAAAAGTACATGATTATATTAACCAGTGATCACAATAACCGATGTCTACTGTACTAATATGTCAATACTCAAGCGTAAAATTAATGATTAAAATATTTTCTTATGGATTAAATCAATCTTATTAAAAGAATCATGCATAGTTCTATATAATAAAATTTGATATAAAGCTCTGGAAATAAATGATTCAACAACTGTATAAGTTCTCTTGCAAGGTGGACATTGGGAACAGAAACAATATTTTTCCCCCCCCACATTCTTGTCAGCCTGGGCGGTTTTTATTAACCCATTGAATATCAAATAGGGCTTCCAATACTCGGGGTCAGCAAATACGAGTACCAATCCCAGACTTTTTCAATACGGATTAGAGCTGTGCTTTTAAACGTTTAACAGTTAACCTTCTTTAACACGTCAACACCGCTAACATAAAAATGCATTCCTTGCTAACGTTAATCTACTTATGTAACAGTTCAGCCACTTCATTAATCAAAAGAAAACAAAATTGTATTATACCTATCCTTACAGCTTCACCGCGTTTGTACGCCCGACAACAGTAGAAAGTAATAATATCCCTGCACGGTTGATGTTAAATTGTACAGTTAAGTAACAGCTAACAGCTTACGTAGCCGCAGCTAACTTCGCGTCAACAAAAATAACGTACAATCAAAAATATGTTGCTCAACCTTTTGTTGTCAACTGTTGATATTCGTTAACCGCTACAAAATAGCCAATCAGCGGTAGGGTTGATCAACATACCAGCTACGTTAATTAACCCTGCCGTTCCTACGATTGGCTATTGGTCAACGTTCCTACGTTGACCAATAGCCAATCAGCGGCAGTGTTGATCAACGTACCTACGTTAACCAATACAACTAATGTTTCGTTTGTAAAGTTGCCATGTAATTTTTATCCTGCATTTAAGATCACGTAACTAAGTTGTTTTACTATTAATTACCTAATTGATTGTTATTATATTATATTAAACAAAAAAAAAATATTGTACATATATACCTACGTTATATTGTGTTGTTATCATCTTCTAGTTGCAGCTAAGTTCAATAGTCAAGAAAACGGTAAGATTTTTTTATTGTTAAGTTGTTATCACCTTGACATAGTTAACGTTAACAGTTAACTTCAACTGTTAAACAAGGTTAACATCAACACCTGTTAACGTTAACCGCATGTAGCGCAAACGCCCACCTCTAATACCGATATTAAAATGTCCAATACTGGGATTCCGATATTACTGATTTTGTTTCATTGAACAAAACATGGAACTACATTCTTTTCCATCCAGACATACTTCTTTCAGTAAATTTTTACATACACCACCTATTGACATTGCTCAAACCACACTCTGATTCAATCACTCTCCTCTTTAACATGACATGGTGGGTGATGAGCCTAACCTCTAACAAAAATAAAGCACAACTATGTTTAATTTAGACTCATGTATATGAATGTTCATTGGGCATATCAAAATCCCAATTTATGATAAGTTAACTGTATTTTCCGCAATGTGTTACTTGAACAAATGTTACTTTAACCACGAAAGAAACTACTTACTTTTATTTTTATACTACAATATTTGGCTGTCCCAAAACTACCTTTATTATTAGTAATATATACTAAAAGTTTTTTTTCTACGTGGCTTAGTTTTCTACTCATGCAGGTATTTTTTAATATAATACTAATTTAATACTAGGTTTTTTTTTTACTTTATACAGGCAATAGATGCTGTTACAAAACGATCTACAAAGAAAGAGACTTTATTCAGATTTGATGGTAATGTGTTTCTACAATTTATAGAGAAGATGTAAGCATAGTATATTCTCAGGATGGTTACGCATCAAAATGACGAGAGCATTATTACCATTCCAAATACCAAAATAATACTATCAAATTTACCTTCTTCCGAGTTGCCAAAACATAAAGGGTTTGATATCAGTAACACGTTTCTACCTTTATATTAATATGTACGAGAAGATTTAAAAGGTACTGTTAAAATATATTACCAGTTTTCCATAATGATGGCGACAGTATCCACAATATTTGACGTTGTCCAAATAGTTGCCAGCTTCCTCACACAGTAGACCAAGGCTCTGGGCACAAGTGACGTGGAATTGTTGTTTACATCCTACAATTGACAAATGGTTTTATTTTATAGATCTACATATGTACATTAAAGGGCTAAATTAACTACGAAAAACCATCATTGTGGGTATATTTAAAGTAAGCTCAAATACATATTTGACGTCTTAAGCAAAAGCTTGTGTTGTGAAAGAGAGGTCTGTACCGAAGAGAAACCCACGACTTCCAAGCAAATTAATATTATATACAGTCTGGCTAAAAAGAGTAGAAAATAATTGAGGGCGCTGCAGTCGTTTGTATGGCAACATTTAATAAGTACTCTACATTCATAAAGTATTGTAACCGCCAAATTATAAAAAAAAAAACACTATTCAATGTGGTATCATATGAAATGCTTTGTAGAGGTTATTTAAAAGAATTTAATAACGAACTGTACCAGCCATGGCAATAAAAACGAGATGGAAAAAAAAATCTACTCAAAACGAGTCAAAAAACAAGAGGTAATAAGATAATAACGGGTGATGTAATCCACAAAATGGTGCTTACAACTCCTTACTATTCTATGGCCGAATTTCAATAATACAAATGTCAAAATGTTTAAACATAACCTATAATTCATTTGTAAGTGAATATTATAGGAATATACAAAGAAAAATATGTCGGAAAAATATCCAAATTAGTAAAAGGTGGTTAATATTTTTTTAAATGAATTGGATGTTGTATTTACAAGTTAGAATTGCTGTCCATTCGTAAACATTTGTAATGTCAGACAATAATCTATGTTCAATGTTGCCAGAGTGATAACATTTTAGTTAATCAATAATTATTAATTTCTACTCTTTTTAGCCAGACTGTACTGTTGTTCTTATACAATTATACTGTTAGTAACTAAAATAGTTAAGGTATAAAAGATCCTAAGGGTCGAGATGCCATAATAGCATATAGCTATAACCCCTATACAAGATAAAAAAAAAAAAAAACTAAAATAGTTTCTAAAATGAGTTAAGTCCCGAAAGATGTTTTCCTAGCTTTCTATGAATACTATAGTACGCCCTATTCTGTTTTGGTTCGAACTAAAATAAGAACGTTCCAAAATTTTAGTTCACATGAATTAAAATTAGTATTCTATAAAGTGATGTGTTCTAAAAACTAAAATTAGTTCACCATAAAGAATATTAGTTCATCATATGCATTATAATTGTCTATGGACTATATCGAGCATGCGCCATTGGTCAATGTTTGTTTATTCCAAATAATTCAAGTGTCAAAGTGACAAAATGGGTTAGAGGCATCTAGAATTTGCCTTTTATCAGACCAACTCTTAGATTTCCTTTTGAAATCTATAAGTATAAATATTTTTAGTGGAAATCTCTTGTTGTAATATACGCAAATGAGTATTTTATGAAAGTAGTGATTTAGAACTAACCTCCGATTTTCGATTTCGGCATAACGAAACACACGCAAATAATCCATTTTTTTATTTTACCTACCTTATAAAAATATTTATCACTTGTTTTAAACTTATTAGGTTAAAAAAATACTTTTACTATAAAAATATCATCAGACATCTTTTGAGTCGCATACAATTTGAACTAAAATTAAGAACGTTTTGACATAAAAACGCACTAAAATTGACTTAAATAGTGTTGTAGAATACCAAAATGAACCAATTTGAATATTAGTCTTATTAGGAACGCTCTTAATTTTTACAGAATATCAATGTGCACTAACTAAAATTGGAACGTTCTTATTTTAGTTAGTGCGCACTAAAATTGAAACAGAATCGGACGTAGTGTTTCCAGCAAGTAAGTGCATGCGAGCCCCCTCCATACCCCTTCTTCCTGTCCCTAGACCGTTCATTGTGAATGGCGTGTCAGTGATTATAGAATGGTTCTTTACTATAATGAGAGAAAGAGACCATGATGCCTGACGCATATTTACTCGCTGGAAGCACTATAAATTCGAATTTGTATAATTACCTAATAAAAATTCCAACAAATGGCTCTATATCTCATTAACATCATTTACTTGTTATATACACATATTATGAATGAATTAGTGTCGGGGCTCTTGGCTCAGTGGTTACCGTCTCTGCACGGTACAATGTGGGATGCAAGTTGCAAGTCCGGGGCATGGGATTTTTCCACATGTCTGTCTCTAAACAAGAAGACCATTTTCCTCTTCAGAGACATACACTTTAGTCAGGGCGAAAGATTGTATAAGTGCTCAGATCCATTTGGAAAATGTATAGTTTGAAATTCTTTATGACTATGCCACAATTTTATCTACACTCTAAATGCATATTACCTACATATATCATAGTATTGTTTGTAAATTTGTACCCAAAACAATGGATAACAATACTCTAGCTAATGTTACCCAGATTGAATGGTACAATGAGAGTGCACAGAGGTATTAGAATCCATTAATACAAAACAAAGGACTTGTTATCAGTTAATAGAAAATACACACCTGATTTGTTGCACTGCATGCAAGCACCGACTGTTGAACGACTGATCTTGCAAGCTTCTTGACAAATGTAACATGTCTAAAAATTAACAATGATAAATCATAAGAGAGCTTTGAACTATAGAGAAAGGAACTTTCTCAACATCCAACAGGACTACCTTTTGGAAATAACCAGTTCCCCAAGATTGTCTTTAAGATACTTAGGAATAACTCCATTTGTTTATTTCACTACAGACATTATGTGGGTGGTCGGTGTATGTTTGATTTTATGAGCAATATCAAAATATTTTATAACCTTGATCTACTTTTTTTTTAATTATATCATACAGCATAGGTATTGGCATCTAAGAGATATGTTATTCCGTTTCTAAAATCAACCAATACAATGTCTGGACTATTTGCGTTATACATATTGGTAAATTTCGGTATAACAGAGTATTATTATTACAATTACCTTGTTGAATCTTTCGGGTGGTATGAGCTGAAGAATAATTGGTTCCATAGAAGTGACATTTCCAAATCTGACTTCCGGTATGTAGAGGGCGCAAACGACGTGGGCCCATCCTCCATTGTCGGTACGCTTCAAAGCTCCAGATCGAGCGGGACATAACTCGCATTTTTGAGGTTGTTTGTCGGTGCTCTCGCATTTACGACAATACCAAGGTCCAGTGGGCACAGTGACAATGCCATAGCAGGCTAAAACAAGACATATAACACTATTGACATTTACGTTAGAGCTAGAACAAGGCCTAACAGAAAGCTCTGATTTCCTTGGAATTTATACACAACCATAATGTGCTGCAATAAGGGGTCGTCCATTAATCACGAGGTTGAAAGGGGGAGGGGGTTCAGAAAAAATCACAAAAATGACAGGGGAGTGAGAATATTAGTTGTATTTATTCATAAAAGTTATTTCAATTAAATATATATTGCATAATAATAATAAAAATATGAGATTTTGGGGGAGTGGTGGTTAAAGGTTCTTTTAAACATAACGTGAATAATGGACGAGTCCTAAAAGAAATAAAAAATTCGCAGCGTTTGAACAATAAAATCGCAATACTAACAGCGTTTAACTGTCAGCACATAGAACAGAGAAACTGCACTTACGATAATTAGTAAAGAAAACAAAGAAGTGGTTGGTAGTTTATCCCTTTTGATGCAGACTTGCTGGAGATTGTGGATCCGATCCCAGGCTCTTCACCACACAAGCTTTAAGTAGCTTGCTTTAGAGTCAAAGAATGTATTTCTGTTTAGTGAGTACAGAATAATTTTTTTTTAAATGAATTCACAATTAGAAATGATGTAATTTATTATAAGTGCAGTTTGACCGACACAAGAATAAAAGCAAACATGAAAAATTTGAGTTAGACTTGTGCGCTATATATGGATGTATACCTTGATGTACAGCCACGTTGCATCCATTGCCGTCACAGTATACGAGGGGATTGTCCGGCCAACCCCGCTCGTCTGAGCACACACAGCATCCACCGACCATCTCCTTCATAGTGTGCACATAATTATAACGTTCCGCTTCCTACAATACAACATTATAGCTCATGGTTAAATTAAATGACATGTGGTATAGAACTATGAAGAATGTGTTTCATTTTACTTATTCTCTAGCCAAAGATATCTGACAACGGGGTAATTACTCCCTTTAGTGAAGAAGTGCGGTTATATCATGCATTGATAGTCCGTATCCATATGAAGATTGATATTCATATAATATGAAAATTGCCCTTTGTTTGTTATCCTAAAATATTTCAATACATTATATTTCTGCGGAGTCGGCAAGTCCAAAGCGGAAATGACTAATTATTATTTTGGTTGAATTTTAATAAAAAAACTTATCACAAACAATGAAAATAAAATGTCAATTCCTTAATTAAAAAACTGTTCTTCTTCAAAATAATCTTTCACTTCGAACAATGTAAATCGTACCACTGAAGTTAACATTACTAAGTTTCACTGTAAGGATCGCAAAGACGTAAAAAGAAATGTGCAGTCCCTCGTTTGCCAGTTTGCTTTGGCGATAGAATAGTATTAATTAATTGTGACATTCATACATTTTATACAGAGGGTGATCGGTTTAAGGAACTAATGTCGTCATTTCTCTTAGGCTTAGAAAAACTTTATGAACATATAATGTCCCTCAAAGTGTTTGTTATTCAATTTGTTTCAAAACAAACTATTAATAAACCAATCACCCATTATACAGTGGAACCTCTTATTACGAGCCTTATTCGTTCCGAAGTCATTCTCGTTATGCGAATCAATGTAAAATAAGATAATGCGAAAAAAATATTTTCTATATAAATTTTATATAGTGAAACTGGTAACGGCTTGGCAAACAATTAAGGTTTAATAAAAATATGAATTTATGACAAATAATTTTCAAGTGTAAAAGTTGTTGGTAGCTCAAAATTTGCTTTCTTTCAAATATCAACCAAGCCAGAATCTTAAAAAATTGGCGAAAATGTGTCACAGCACATAAATTTGTCAGCTCATTATTATTGTGAATCAATTCAATGGATTTAAATTAAATATGTCTGTCTTTTTTTCTTCGGGGAAATTTTTTCAAGGGTAATTAAGTATGTATACTTTGCACAAAAATTACTTCGAGAACCTACCTAATGTATAAATGGAAAAATGAGGTAGTGGAACGAGCACTGAATACAATCTAATGCACTGGTGGGGAAGTCGTAGCTCACAAGTAATTTTATTTACGAATTGTTCGTTATGAGAGGTTCCACTGTATGTACTTTGAAAGTGGTTTTCTTTCACCAAAACAATGTCAACGGAAACACATATAATATGTATTATGAAAACATCAAATGCATGGTAAATAATATGATGATAGCTGCTGATAATTCTCTAAAAGCGAAAATGAGGTTTAGCTAGATGACACAAACGAAATCAACGTGACACTCAAAGCAGTAGACAGTAAAGTTTTGTATCAGTTTCTTCAAATAAATGAAAATTTTAGTAAAAAATAATGAATGGGATATTAGGTACCTAGCCCACCATAGTGAATGAGTTAGGGTGCATTTACACTAAACGAACATAGAGTCAGAGCTGGAAAATAGAGTATATTTTCTTGATCGTGGATATGGCCACAAAGAAAATATCAACGCGAAAGAATTGACATTGCCTATCAATTAGTTCTTGCTTGTTATTGTTTCCAATATCAACGATCAAGAAAATACACTCTATTTCCAGCTCTGGTTGTATGTTCGTTTGGTGTGTACACACCCTTATAATAATTTTTTTTTCTTTCATTAGATCATTTTCATCTACATAATAATTCAGTGATTTATTTCATATACCATAGCATCACGCATTAACCTCAAACTTTATGTTTGATTTTTGTCATCACTGAACCTTGCAATAACAATTATAATAGTAGTAATGTTATAAACACATTATTCTACTTTCTAGAATATGCTTTAAGGGGCTTTTATGAATGGGAGGGGGCGTGCCGATCAGATCTTCGCTCTGCGGATGATAACAGAGAAGCTTTTGAGTAAACATCAGAAGCTTTTCTGTGCATTTCTAGATTTGGAAATGGCATATGATAGGGTAGATAGGGGTAAATTATGGGAGGTTCTATCGATCTATGGAATGAATAATCGGTTGATTCGTGCCATTGCTTCGCTATATTCGGAAAGTAATGCGTGTGTGAAGGTGAACAGTCACCTTTCACCGGAGTTCTATCTTACGAAAGGTGTGAAGCAAGGGTGCGTCATGTCACCCTGGTTGTTCAATTTGTTCTTTGGTTTTTACGTCAGTGGGTTAAAAGATATAAATATAGGGGTTGAATTAAATGGAATAAAGGTATGTGCGCTTATGTATGCAGATGATTTAGTACTTATGGCTGAGTGTGAAAATGATTTGCAAGAACTTGTGTCAAGTGTGTTTGAAAATTGTGCGAAAAACGGTCTAAAAATGAATGTCAGCAAAAAAAAAGGTTTTGGTATTTGAAAGGGGTGAAGCAAGAACGAATTGTAAAATAATGTCTTAAGTAAGTGAATTAGAATGTGTATTTAGGAAGCATGTTTAGCCGGGATGGAAAGTGTGAAAAAGAAATCAAAAGTAGGAAAGTTGCTGGTTGCAGGGTGGGCGGTGCACTTAGACCTATGAGAAACAATAATGTCTCACTACAAGCAAAGAACTAGTGCATAACGCGATCACGTTACCATCGATGATGTATGGTTATGAAACGTGGACATGGACGAAAAAAGAAGAATGTAGTATAAATACAGTAGAGATGAAATCTCTACGAAGAATATGTGGAAAAACTTTATGGGATATGGAAAGGAATGAAAATATTAGGAAGGAATGTGGTATGGAAGTAAATGTTGTGACAAAGATGAAAGTTAATAAGTTGAGATGGTTTGGGCATGTGGAAAGAATGGATGCAAACAGAATGACAAAGAGAATTCATAAGGCTGAAAGGAAAGGTGTAAGAAAGCGTGGGCGACCGAGAATGACGTGGATCGAACACATCGATTCCGTCCTCAAGGAAGGCCAGGTAAGAAGTAAGAGAAATAGGAGAAGCTGTATGAGAAATGGTATGTCGGTGGAAGAAGCGAAAGAAGTGTGCTTGGATAGAAAAGAGTGGAGGTCCATTCTCTCTGCCTACCCCTTACGGGGCACGGCATTATGGGTAAAAAAAAAATTAATATGCTTATACCTAATGTTTATACCTAATTCATTTCAATAATGATGGCATATTTATAGTTAAATTCCAGCAAAAGAGATAGCAATCTTTTGAAAACTATTCATCTTTGACAATTAACGCAAACCAAGACTGGTATTATCTAGTAGATAAATAACGAAGTATACATCATTAAATGGTGATTTTGTAGATAATCATTGAACTGATGGATCATATTTTGAAGTAGACATTTTAAGCTACAGATTAGTATATAATATTTAAACATGTACTCTGAATTGAATAAAAGCAATAATAAAAAAGTGAATAGTAAAAAAGTGAATGATTCACAGTATTTTTTTAACGCATGTAACCAAGTGTTAAGATAAAAAAATCTATGATGATGGGGTATATATTTAAAATTTAGCGTACCAAATTATTCTTTGGTGTTTGTTGGCAGAATCTCCTGTCTATCATAAAAAAATATTCAAGACGACCGGCGCTGCATTAAATTAATCAAAAAACTGTTTTAAAACACTTCTCTTAATCTATTGAAGTGTTTAAACAAGAACTTAATCTATTGAAATAAATCTCTACCAAATCTTGAATTCTTGTATATTTCTTACCTAAAATATGTACACGTCCCTTCGAATAAGACGTCGAACTGTTAAGTAGTGAAACAAACCGTTACTGTGACATTCTTGTACGCTTGCGCAATTGTTCTAAGAAATTTATGAGCGTAGCGAGTCTACTGGCGTAAAATGAGCGTGTCAGCAGGAAAATCAAAGCACCTGCTCCTTTAACCCACGGCTTAACATTAGTTTTACATAATATTATGTATTATTGAGCAGCAAAACCTGTTGGCGCCACTTGCCAGACCTGAGGTCACTAGTGGTGCTAATGGTTTCTCCCAGGTATTTAAATTTATCCACCCGGGAGACCTGGTGACCGTCGATGGAAATCGGTGGCTGTTTATCGGGGCAGGTGTTATTCGCCATGAGCTCGTCTTACTGGCATTGACTCCAAGGCCAAGGCGTGCTGTTTCGTGGCAGAGTCATGAAACACGGCTCTGTAATTCCTCCAATATCGTACTGAATAAGGATAGTCCAGATTGCACATTTCATCCTACTACTAAACCCTATATCAAAACTCAGACAGAGATGCAATTCTATTGGTAACATCCATGATGCAAAACTCTGACAAACATCAGTGAGAAATATGGCGAAGGGTGTCATTTGTTTTTTCTTCCTAATCATCATCATCATCAGCACGACAGTCCTGGGTGGACCCTGGCTGAGTCAAGAGATTTTTTCCACTCCGTCCTTCTGAGTGCCGCCGTCCTCCAGCTCCTCAGTCCAATGACACCTGCATCCGTGTTAACACCGTCCATCCACCGTAGCTTGGGTCTTCCTGCTCTTCTACGACCTTCGGGATGTGTGAGGGTTAATCGTCTGGTCTGGGCTTCTTCGTTCATTCGTATTATGTGCCCAGCCCAGCGTAATCTTGCTATTTTGATTACTTGTATGACATCGGGATCCTTGTAGAGATCATACAGTTCTTGGTTGTATCGCCGACGCCATACTCCTCCCTCATTTATTGGCCCGTAGATTTTTCGGAGAATCCTCCTCTCAAAGACCGCAAGCTGTTGCTCATTCGTTTTAGTGAGAACCCAGGTTTCAGAGGCGTATGTCAGCACTGGTCTTATGAGTGTTTTGTACAGCACTGTTTTAGTATTTCTACTGAGGTTCCTTGACTGGAGTTGTTTGATCAGTCCATAGTAACATCGACTGGCAGCCATTATGTTTTTTTGGATTTCCTCAGTAGTGTTGTTATGTGTGTTGACAAGAGACCCGAGGTATACAAAGGAGTTGACTATTTCAAAATTATAGTTAGCGGCGTTGAACGTGTGTGCTACGTGGTCTGGGGTTGCTGTTGGAGAAGAGATCATAAGCTTGGTTTTATCTTCCTAATGAATTTGCAAATAATTTCTCGAAGAGGCAAAAGCTTTCTCCAATAAATACGATAAAAAATTCAGAAAGAAAATTTAGTCCGTGGGAAGGTTTCTGAGATCATAGCGTTCAAACATAACACGGTTTCTGATTTATTCAAATATAAACATAGAGCCAAATCTAGAAACAGCACGCTTATTCATGAAAAAGTTTAAGTCTGGAACTAGTCAAATATTTGAGACTTAAGGGTGCTTTGCACCTAAATATCCTTTTTTATCACTTTTAATTAATCGATTTTACTTGTTGTTTTAGCGAGTCCTTAACATATAAAACAGAAATTTACGTTTTATCATAGAATGAACTGTATTCAAATAGTTAAGCAAGTTTTTTGAGTAATTTTCTTTTCTCTGGAATGTCTCCCAATTTTTTCTTGATCATCCATAACCAAAAATATACAATATTATTTTTAGATACGTAAGTTGCGGAAAAATGTGAAGTTTAATAATAAATAAATTAACACTTTTCTATACAAAGGTGTCAGTTAAATTCCATAAAAAATCTACGCACTAATATTTTTAATGTCAATGGTTCTCAGGTAACTAATAATTTTGTTGTTATAGAATTTTTCATAGATGGCATTGGCGTCGCAGGTAATACATTCCATACTAACTTTAATATTATATTTTATATTATTTCTTATGCATTTTTCAACTTTTTAATAGTTATTCTGTTATCCGGAGTGGAAAAGAATCTAATAAATCAAACATCGGAAGAGTCTGTTCAGCCGATCTCGTGTTATAAGTGTTCGCACTAGCCCGACTTTATTTTATATTATAGATTCTCAAAGTTGGAACGTACTTATAGGAGTTTGGGGGTAGAACCCCCCATATTCTTTTTGGACACTTCCTCGAGTGATAACACTTCACTCTGTTAGGTTAAAACGTATTCATTCAGACGGGTCTGTCAAAAATCGAATCAGCCTTCAAACGTAATAATTACCAAGGCTTGTTTTACTGATATTTATTATGTTACAGATTTGACATTTATAACACATTGTTTACCAGAGGGAAAATAAACAATGTTAGATGGATGTATGAAAGAACATAATAAACAAACATCACAACATGGACAGGTGAAATAATATGCCAGACTAAACTGTAGGTTAAAAATAATGAAAATTGAGTGGTTTCAACAACATGAGTGGACCATTGGAAGAGATAATATGGATCGCGATGTCAAGAAGCCAGAGATAGTGAATGTATGAGAAATGATCCGTACATATTGAAAATGTATATATTTACCAAATATATATCTAACAATCAGTTGTTCCGATTATTTTGCTTTAGAAACGTACTTAATTTTCACATTTTTTGATTGATGATTGATTTTTTTTAC
Organism: Mystacides longicornis; assembly: GCA_963576905.1. NCBI lineage: Eukaryota > Metazoa > Arthropoda > Insecta > Trichoptera > Leptoceridae > Mystacides > Mystacides longicornis. The sequence continues at coordinate 31,238,488 of OY756429.1, read as the reverse complement.
ATCAGTAGTTGTAATTTTTTTTTATCATATACTTTTCTCTCTCACCTTCACTCGGTATTTTATGATTTTACTCCTTATTAGTGGTGACAAAATAAACACTGGCAATTAATTACAATTAAATCAACACACAAATATTACAAGATGTACACAATCAAGAGATCAGCAGTGAAGCACAGTTCAGAGCTTGTAAAAATAACCATAAAAATACAACACAAACTCGACGCTTGTATATTTTGCCGGAGGTGATGTTTTCTTCTTCTTACTTTTAAAATAATATTTGTACTAAAACGTATTTATCTAAGACAACTAATTATTTGTTAACTACCAAAGCTAAAAATGTATAATTTTGAAAATTACAATCTATTTGGAATTTAAAAACTATTTTGTGATTATTGTTATAAACGCGACAGGTTAGTCAGTTTTCATCGCGCGCCATTTTGATATTTATTGACATTTGTTTGATTTAGCGTGAGTGAGATTGCGCAGAAACGTGCTGCGCTGCTCGCTTGCGGTATTACCATCAACAAATTTATTATAATAGTCAGTTCACATTTTGGAAGATGTTAAATATAAGATTTTTTTTTAATTAAAAATTTAAAATCAGTTTTAAATATCAAGATTATAATGTTCATGTTTGTTTATATACGATATCTAATAATTATTTACTAATGAAATAATGCTAAAGATGTAACACCTAGTTCAAGATTTTCCACACTTTTTTGAAAAATGTTATCGTGATATGATGCTCGACGCCTTAGAGTAAGAGAATAGTATTTCTCTTACTCTAAGCTCGACGCTATCGTCGTTCGTGTTGAGGAATTGGTGTTCATCAAAATTAAAAGTAATTTCTTAACCCTAGATCACAAACACTATGTATTTATATACGGGCTTAGGCCTCCCGCATTGTGGGTTGGTTTGGGGGGGATCCGCGGCGGGCTTGATTTGTGTGGGGCCGGCTTTTGTTTGTTTGGTTGCTTTGATCGAGCTGGGGGTCGGTTCATGCGGGTCGGGTTTGCTGCGGATTGGTCTCCTCCGGACTGGCTTGCGTAGAGTGGGGGACCTTAACGGGAGTATGTATGTATGTATTTATATTAAAAAACAATAAAATAATCAAAAGAATAAAAAACGGTTTAGAAATATAATAACAATTCATACATTTTGTGAGAGACGTCAAGTTTGTGTTCGCCACACAACCAAAATAGCACGTCCTGCTAGCCATTCTTTCCTTTGAAGAGACGCGTATGGCACATATTTCCCTTCTTTTGCAGCAGAAACTATACCTAAGGCTAAAATGGTTGTGAAGATGAAAAATACATTTTTTCATAACAAACATCTTCACTGATGATAACGTCTGTGTGGTCAAAGAAGACACTTCTTCAATAGTGTCCTTTTCAAGCGGGATCAACCTCAAGAAGATTTTCCAGCTCACTTCCAGAAGAATTTTCCTCTTGGTTATCTTCTTTTAATTAAAAATTTACATATTGTATCAATCATAAGAAAATTTAAAAAAAATGGAAGATTTTACAATTCAAAAATGTTTTATGTTTGAGAGTAAAATGTGTCGTTATCACAAACCTTCGTCATTTTGACGAGTCACCATTTCAGAAACGGTACATAGAGAGCATTTGCACACAAAACACAACCGGCCATCGCAAGGGATGGCTGAGATTAATTAGAAACAGGAGCATGTATTTGCACGCATAAAAAATGAAAATGGTTTTTGCAAAGTGGCGTCGTCAATTTGACGAAGGTTTTTTTTTACAGGGTTAAGTTAAATTGTCACTCGGTAAAATTAAGCGTGAGGCAATAGTATTAAAATATGTCTTAGCTCCTTTTTCCCTGGAAAAGCTTAAGAAGATTTGACCAAGTCAAACTAGGTTAGGGCTGCCATACGTCCCGGTAGACCGGGACATGTCCCGGTTTTGAGGTTTGTTTCCCAGTGTCCCGGTCCAAGAGTCATTTGTCCCGGTCGAACTGCTCCAAAAGAAAAAAGAACTGCTCCAAAAAACGAAAACTTCGGAGAAGTATGATTGGGCAAAGAAGAGCGATGATAAAGAAGCCACCGAAGTCGGGGAAGGGGGAGAGTAAAGGCAAGATTAGTATGGAATGTAAGCTTCTATTTGGTTTTATTCAATTGAATCGCCCTTAACGTATATTATTTTAGATTTGATAAAGACGCATCCACAAAAAAAATCAAATATTTCCAGCGAACTGTGTTCCAAAATGATTCACCATCGATCACGTTTCGATAAAAGTTTTTTGTTTTTTTTTTGGGGACCAGGGGGGGGGGGGTTGTCCCGGTCGGTAGTCCGACAATTATGGAAGCCCTAAACTAGGTAAGTATATACTAGTATGGATGCATCCAATAGAAAGGATATAGAATTAATATATGCAAATTTCCCAATCGTGGTGAACTTCTTTGATCCTATTCAAGCGTGCAAGTACAAGACAATACATTTTCCGGTGACCTTGGAAGAATCGTAGAAGTGCAGATTGAACTAAAAAAGATGGGCTGATGTCATCGCTGTGGAAAGCAAAGAAAGAAAATAGGTAAGGAGAGGGGGGAAATTGAAAGAATTATGAGAGGCTTTATGTCCAGTGAATCATGCAGAGAATGCAAAATCTTCCATAAAATATATTTTAAGCTTTTGCTGTTTTTCTTCACTTTTTTTTAACCAACGAACTAACTCTCCTTTTTACACCCCACTCGGGTCATAGGGAGGCAACAACAAGAGCTCTCCATTGCGCTCGATCTTGCGCAATGTTTATGATCTTTTTTGTACTTACATGTTTTTATTTTTTAATAGCACATATTACATGTACTTCATAGCAATTAATAAAAAATAAAGTTTAAAACGAGATGTAAGTATGAACGAAGTACAACGATTCTATCCGTTCTTTAAGCTGCATAATATTATTATTAAACAATCGAAAAATACGATATATTTTTATTAAATAATTATGAAAAATTCAAATTAATAATAATGAAAAAATTGTGTTAACTTTGTTCTATACACGAGTATAAGAATAATTATTGTTGTTTTTTTTTTAACATTATTTTTGGGTTAATCTATGCAATAAAAGGAATTACATAAAATGAAAATCTTACCCCTACCCTGATATGAACGCGACTTTAGGAGACTTAGAGGGAAATTTAGTTTGTTTTCCTAAAGACTATTTTCCTCTTCCTTGTAAACATCCAACAGGTAGCTCTTCAATTGATTATAATAATAATTATTATTATTTATCAATTTTATCAGTAAATTACTACAGTATATCACAGTCACAAAAATCTTAACAATATGTAATGAGAGAGAAAATATTAAATTTTTTTTTTTTTTTACAAAACACGCGTTTCAACTGGAAACGTCGAATAACTTGTGCGTATGGGATTCTTGAAAAATTTAAAATGCACTGTGTGTATCAACAGGGTGTTTTATTGGGATGCGCCTGTCCCTAGGAGAGAACCCCGCGATATAGGATCTGCAATAACGACGGGGGTGCATTCATTATGCAAGAGTGGTCCAATGACTATAATCGGGAGAATGCACAATCGAGTGGTAGGTAGAGATGTGTGTTATGTTTTGAAAAAATCAATCGAGGGGGTTTGTTTGAAAGGGGCGCATGCGTGTTCGCTATATTGATTTTATAATATTCCTCACATCGAGATTAGTTCTAAAGTAAAACACACAACAGACAAAGCGCTCGCTAAAATGGCGATTCGAGTCACGACATTATCGTATCCGAAATAGGATACATTTGGATTAAACCTTTTTTTAAAAACAATATTATAAATGCACAATAAAATAAAATGTTTGTGTAATCAAAATAAATAAAACAGCCATACTTCTAATAAAATGTACTTTTTGCAAATGTAAAAGTTCTAGTTCAGTTTTTCTCCGCAAGCCTCAAATAAAGGCTTTTAGTTTAGTAGAATATAGGCTCAGTTCCAGGCAATGTTCATATATGTGTGCACGCATGGTTTTATAGTTTTATAGACCATGTTGATATTATAATTTTTCAAGGAATTTTTATAAAACAAAGTGATAGATACATGTTTTCGGTGAATGAATAAGAAGAATATCCAAAAAGAGTGTTTAGTCACGAAAACTACTTATAGTAATATGTAATGGTGAGTTTAACTTTTTTTCTAAATTAAGTGTACGTACATATTATGTACCTGCTTATATATTTTTTTATTGTATTTTTTTTTACTTCTGACTTCTGAAATCATATGATAATAATATAAGAAGCTACCAACAAACGCTGGGTGATATAGGGACTTACATTTAGGTATCTATTATTTTCTCTACATTTATCATTTTAAATTTCCAAACTTGTGAATTTTTCTAATATTTGAATATTGAATTAATGAACTAAAAAACTTTATTCAGATTCTTCTTCTTCTTCTTCCTCAGCCAACTCTCCACTGCTGGATATAGGCCTCTTCCATTCCTTTCCACTCTCCTCTATCCTGGGCTTTTCTTATCCACCCTCTGCCCGCGATGGGATAATATCATCGGCCCATCTTTTTTGGGGTCGGCCCACTCCTCTTCTTTTATCCCATGGTCTCCATTTCAGGATTCTGGGTGCCCATCTCTCCGTTCCCTGTCTGGCGACATGTCCCGCCCACTGCCATTTCTGTTTAGCAACAAGGTCCATGATGTCCATGACTTTAGTTCTGGTTAATTATTCAGATTAATCGTGGTTTTTTTCTAAAACAAAAATTATTTCCAACTGTATAAAAGCACTTATTTTGCTTATTAAGTCGCCGTCTATAAAACCAGTAATTAAAGCACAAATTTTAATGAGCTCGTTCTGTATCAAAAATGCCCTCTGCTCTAACTTATCTTTAACCTCCGTTTTTCCTGATGCATTTACCTCTGCGACTCTTCTCTTTCATGCGATGCATCTTCAGACTCCGTCTATATTAATTACACATCCTCCCATTAAGTATATGCTACTTGTCTTCTTGTCTCAGTCATGATCTTTCCTCACTTTGTCCTCCCATCAACCATGCTAGACATTTATTGAGACCCTGTCGAGTACTAATTTCAATTCTTATGCATCGCTGATCTTACACTCCATGAATACTTTTGGGGCGTGACGAGTATCAATTATAAAATTATGGTATAAAACGCCTTCTATCCACCCTGTCCTTCGCAGTCATTGATTATTAACTTTTCCAACAATAATATTAAATTGTCTACAGGATCCAGCAAGACAGTTAGAATGGGAACTCTCACTGTCCAGCACCGAACTGATCTCCCACGGTTGGTACAGGGGATCCATAGGTCGAGCTGCCGCGGAGCTGGAATTACCTGAGGATGGCTACTTCTTGGTCAGGGATTCTGCATCTCAACCTGGAAATTATGTCCTAAGCTGTAGAAATGCGGGGACATATTTACATTTTGTCATAAATAGGGTAAGTTTGGACAACTGTGTTTAATTAAATATTCCAAAATCTGTTTGCACTTTCACTACAACCTTGATAAGTTCGAGCGCTTCCAAATTTCCAAAATATACTCTTAATTTTTGACGACACGAGATTGACGAAGGCGCTTGAAAATGGATTATCACTCCGCGAATACATAGGTATATTATAATATAACTGAATTTGTTTAATTTTTTTCAGGTTGTAATACAGCCCGATACAGTTTACGAACGATTCCAATACCAATTCGAAGATGAACCTTATGACACAGTGCCTGATCTTATTACGTCTTATGTTGGTTCAGGGAAGCCTATATCAATGGCTTCGGGAGCTCGCATTCAAAGACCGTCTAACAGAACGTACCCTTTGACAACGGCATACCCGTACAATAGTATGTCACGGAGTGGAAGTAGATCGCTGGACATGTGTAAAGAATTGAGCGCGTTTTCTTCAAAATACAACTCTTTGGACAGAACTCATAGATATGTCCCACAACACGAGGAGCTGAGTTATACCAACGAAAACACTAAAGCACATCAGCAGAATCAAAATATTGAAGCAGCTATGGTGGTTCTTTCCTTGTCCGGCGGCGATGCCAGTTACCATACTTACCGCAGAAAAGCTGCAGAAACTGATGATGAAGGTAACGAATGCATAGCTCAAGCAAAGACAAGCGAACAATCATCGTGGGATGGTTGGGAGAATGTTCAGGTCAATCCACCTGCCAAACCGGCTCGGATGCAACAACAGCAATACCAGACATCAGGGTCGGATTCAGGGAACGGTTCGGGCGACTCTCACAGTTCCGGACCCGGCGATACACTCTCCCAACACAGCAATAGTTCCAGACCTATTCATGACCCGTTCAAACCTCAAATTAATTTTAAGTTTGCCGAAGAAAACGTTATGAAAATATCTTCGATAGAATTTAATCAAGTTTCTAGTATAAATGTGGATAGCTTCAGATCTGTCTTGTTCTGTTCGAACCTAAACAAACCCTTGGAATCAGACGCCTTGCAGTTGATAAAGTCGCTACTTCGGACATCAGGGCCGCGGATACTAGCCAACCATTTGACTACTATAGATCTTAGAATGTTTTTCAGCGATATGAATAAAAACGAAGAGAATTGTAATCCTTTGGACAGCGTTATTGGCCTGGAATTGTGCTTATTACCGCATGGACAGCGGATGAGATTGGATATTATAGAAAGGTATAATATTGTCCATATATATTACTTGAATTGCTGACGATTTTTACACTATAATGTATATTATTATTTACATGTCATTGTGTTTTTCGATATCAAAGCATCAAATTACATTATTTTTAGCATTTTAGACAAGCGAAGTTTTTATACCATGATTCATTCTGTATTAATATGTTTCTGTTATTACATGATGTTAGTCATATATTGGTATTTTTACGCCTTAAAACTCAATTCTTTGATTTATCAATTTGGTAGATAAGCATTGAAGTTGACAAGCCTAAAAAGTTAAAGTAGGCACCTATTCCATATTTTTTAAGCTCGCACAATATATCCCATATTACATAAGCTCTTGTTGCCTCCGCATGCCCTCATGTGGTGTCTTAAAGGGAGAATAGAATAGAACAGGATAGCGATTTTCATGACAACCCATCTGTGTTATTTAGTGAGTCACTAGAGTTACTGTAACCACAGTATTACGAATGCTAGTGCTCGTTTACACCAAACGAATACAGTAGAGATCTGGAGCATAGAAATAGAGCTTACGTTCTTTTATCGTTGATATTGGACAACATGGAAACAACAACGAGAAAGAACTAATTAATTCTTTCTCAACGTTGTTTCATTGGTAACCATATTATCAACAATCAAGAAAATATACTCTATTTACAGCTCTGGCTCTATGTTCGTTTGGTGTAAGCGCACCCTTACACTGGCGAAAAGTAAAAGCAAATTGCATATGAACATATTCTGTTGCGGCGCTTTATTTGTTTTTATACAAATGATTGCTTTAATCCAGCATTGTACAATTGTACTTTTGAATTTATTGTTATTTTTTTGTATGTTTCTGCATTTGGTTTGTGCTGTTGCCAATCACGACAGTCGAGATGAATAACTTATTAGCTTTCGATGACCCTATCCACAATCGATTTTTGCAGACGAATTCTTATTTTATTTCATAATTATATTTAATAATACCTACATATTATATCACACGCATTCAATGTTATGTTGAGAATTTGTACTGTTTGACTATCTGTAGATTGTGTCAACGTTCTGAACCAGAATCAATTTTGTATTGGTGAGCCATGGCAAAATACATACACACAATTGTGAATATGTAGTGTAACATTTTGTGTAGTGGTAACATAGTTTAAGTGAATTCTCAAGTAAGTGTAGGTATGCGTCTCAAATTTCGACGTCCTTTTCACATTAAAGTTTGATTTTTATGAAAGTCCTTAAGTTGTTGCTGATAAAATGTGGTAGCTAAATGTTTTCACTAATTTCAACAGATGTATCTGCGTTGAATTCATAAACAATATCATTACTAGATTATGTGGTTAGCGTCTCTGGTTTGGGAAGCCTAGGGATGCGATTCTCACGATTTCGGAATTTCGGGTATTTTAACCACCCAAGTACATCACATCTTTACAGGAAGCAGGAAGAAACTTTTCTTTGATTCCTTTTTCTGTCTCTTCTTTATTTTTCTCCAGAATATAAATGCACTATACCTCCTTAATATCCACATTACTTGCATTTGTACATGCGTTGTTACATAGACGATATTCAATGCGATATTTAATTAAGCCATATCTCCTATCAGTTGTGACTAAATAAAGATGTATATATGTAATATGTATAAAAATATGTCCATAAGGATGTTAGAGTGAATGCATTATTTTTCTGCTGTTGCAGAGTGGAGTGTATGAAGCTTCTCATTGCTGTTACAATCTTGACATGTCAGTCAGACGCAGAAAGAGCTGATATTCTCAATGACTGGATTCAATTGGCTATTGAAGTAAAAACAGCCCTCGGCAATCTATTTGGGTTTAGTGTCATAATGCTAGGCCTTTGCATGCCTCAGGTATGAACTCTTTTGGCATTTTCATTCAATAAATTCAGTGCCAACATTTTAAGTATCTACCTACATAATATCCCCTATTCTGATTTTGGAACGTTCTTAATAAGAACGTTCCAAATTATTTAGAATTAAGTTCACTCGAACTAAAATTCGTATTCAGAATTATGCCGTGTTCTAAAAACTAAATATTTTTTTAATTATAATTCCTATGGATCGAGCATGCGCCTTATTGGTTGATTTTGACAAGTGGACAGCGAATCGGGGAAAGATTATGATGTTGACAAATTCAAACGAGCTCCCTGTTCCAAGTAACATGGTCGCCGGAAACTGCCTAAAATTTCTCGAATACCAATGCGGCTAACTAAAATTGGAACGTTCCAATTTTAGTTTAGTGCGCACTTAATTTGAATTGGAATAGGGGGTATTATTGGCATTGATGAAATTTCGCACATAATTTGTGAAAGTAAGAAAATATTTGAGCCCGCAACTTTCAATACTTTGACATGAAAGTCAAGCGTCCATCCAGTGCTAAGTGCACGGTTTGTTCCTTTTCAGATAAAAAAATATAATCTTGAAATTTTTATTTGGCGTTTAGTTTAAACTATTAAAACATAAAAAAATAAACAAAATCAGGATTTAAAAAAAAGCTTTTCAATAGCTGGTACATATCACATTATTTTCTTTGTTTGTAAATAAAAATGTTCAGAGTTGCCGACCACTGCGTAAAAAAATGCCGTGATAACAATGAGAGAAACATTAAAATATTAAAATTTGGGCGGGCGCTAATTTCCTATAAAACGGCCCTGTGTGTTTCACTATTATTCATAGGGACCCACCTACTTATATACGTGATTTTTTTTTATTTGTGCCTTTCTTCACCCATTAACCTTGTTGAAACATTTCAGATTGAATGCTTGCAAGCGATGTGGTTCAGGCTAAGACAAAAGTATACCGAAGCGGCCTTCACGTTTGAAGCTAAGCTGAGGCCTTGTTTGAAGAATATGAACGACGGAACAGATCCGGCGCCACCGAATACCACCATCCCACATCTGCTACCCACAGTCATGTTTATACACAACGCTGGTAATTGTTTTGAAAATCTTACAAATCATCACGCAGAAGAGAACGGACTTTCATTGTTTACTATCCAGAATTCCTTTGCTTTTCAAACGTCATGACCGTTTTACTAGATATTCTCCTATTATTGTGAGCATTGCTTGAAAATGGAATCGTTACGACCAGGTCGCCACTCTTGGTGCAACTTCTCTTTCAGCCTAATATTTTCACTATTCTCCAAGTACTCTTCAATCATTTCAACATGCCCAAACCATCTCAATTCGTAAACTTTCACCTTTGCTTTAACGCAATTTACTTCCATATCACATTCCTTAAATGCATTTCCATGTCATTGTCCTACAGAGTCATTCTACATGCATATAGGTACTTCGTAAAGCTCACATAATAACTGCATTTATTGAAGGAATCAGGATTACTTAATCTTCTATCAAAGAATTTGTCACTAAAAGCGCTACGATTCATCTAATTCTAGAAAAATATTTTTTTTTTTTAAATCAGGAAATCCGTCTTCTGATGCTCACGCCTCTTTGACCGTCAATTTTGCCAGTCAAAATCAGGTGCAATAGCTCGTACTTCTCTCCCTTGAACACAATATGTCCCAAATAGGACACCTTCCGAACTTTGATATCGGTCAAGGTAACTTTACTGCCTGTCTACTCTTGCTTTTTGGAGCATATTTCTTTTACATTTATATATTAGCTTTTAAGTTTATAGTGAGACGTTGATGTTTCTCATGAAAGTTCTTTCCACCTCCATGCTACCAACCACTTTTATACCATGAATTTATTTTCACTCTTCCCAGCTCTATTATATAGTTCAACTAGTTTTCCCGATAGACAAGAATTATCTAACAACTAATGACTCTAAAAATTCATTACTGATGTTCGATTTTTGAATGGAACAAACCACCACGGGCTTACGACCGTCCATCACTTTACATTAACAACGTTCGCCATTAGGTGGTAATGCTTGAGTCTCCGAAACTACTATAATCATGAGAATTCTCGACATGTTCAACATGTCGAAAAATCCCATGTATGCAATAAATAGATATTTAATAAAATTTAATGAAATATAGAGATAAAAGTTGGAAATCCCTTTGGGAAATCCTTGAGAACAAGAGAGAAACCAAATTTAAAGACTGCGACTGCTGTCATGTATTTGGCTCCAGGATATGACTATATCCAGTTGTCCTGTAGTACTTACTATGAATATTGATTTCAAATTTGTAATGTATACAAAAATACTTTTAAAATAATGTTTGAATGTTAAAAAAATATTTCTGAAATATCGTCAAAAGTTCCATAAAAAGTCTGCGCACCTACCAATATTTTTAATCTCTATGGTTGTCAGGTTAACAATACTTTTGTTGTTATAATTTTTTTCATAGATGGCCTTGGCGTCGCAGGAAATCCGTTCCATACTAACTTATTTTATATTCTTTTTTATGCATTTTCAACTTTTTAATGGTTATTCTGTTATCCGGAGAAGAGTCCAATAAATCAAACATCGGAAGAATCTGTTCGGCCGGTGTTTAGTTATAAATGTTAGCACCAACCCGACTTTCTTTTATTTATAAACAGTACTTATTCATTAGTGAAATTTATTTGTTTCAGATATATGCATGGAGAGAGGAAAAATAGAGTTAGAAACATCGTCTTCCAATTCATTAGACTACGGCTTAGGAGCGTTGGCATCTCACATGGAGATGGCGAGGAAGTATCCGGAGCAAATACCAATGTTCAGACAGAACGCGAGAACGGTCGTCCAAGAGTTGAGTTCGTTGGGAGCCATGCACGACCCGAATCTCTTAGAACTGTTCCAAACGGAGTTTCATATAAGATTTTTGTGGGGATCAAAAGGTGCTGCGGTTGCGTCTCACGAACGACACGCGAGACTGACCCAAGTATTGACGACTATGGCTCAAAAGTACCCTTCACATGGGGCTGAGTAGAAGGAAAAGTTTACGAACATTAGAGGTGATAGTAGAATACACTAGAATAGAATACTCGTAAAAATACACACCCGCTTGTTTTAACACGAGAGGGAACTGCAATATGGCGTTTATTAAGGCAATTCATGTAATTTGAAACGGTGCATTTTTTTCTTTCAACTGAATTAAGTTAAATATCAAGGTGCAATGTTGCTCTAGTAGAGAGGCGTTCACTAAAAACATTCTGGAACAATATTATGAACCAATCGTTCATCAATTATTGAAAACCATAAGGCCGGGTACTCACTTGAGCCGCAAGCATGAGAACGGTTGCATACGCATTCCGCTCGCGTTAGAATTGCGAATCACGTATACACTTGACCTTTTCATAATATTGCTCATGTGAGTACGCGGTCTTAAAAAGATGTTTCATTCGAACTAAAATTTAATCAGAGGGAGCGTTAAAAAAAGTAAAGTAGGGGCTTATGTTATTTTACCTACATTTTTTTCGTGAGTGACATTGTAGCACACTCACATTTTATTTGTTTTAAACATCAATGCAATTGAGATATTTTTGTTTGAAAATCTTTTTGCAACATAATCATAAAATATTTCGAGTAAAGTAGATTAAAAATATGCATATTGTAGTTTACTTCCGTTGTGGTTTCTGTAAGACGGATCGTAAACGCTTTGAGAAGATTTAGCTAGTCATTATTCTTTGAATCTTCCAATATTTTTAGTTATCAATTATTTACGTGAATGATTTTCGAAAGGTTTGTGTATTCACGTAGTTGCGTAGGTAGAGTTCGTTAGGATGACTTTTAAAAAGAAATTAGTACCCCTATTCTGTAGCAAGTGTAGGGTAGTCATTTGAAAAAAGTGATTATTAGACGATACATTTTGTATGAAAAACGTCTATGCGTATCGAATGCGAGAATCGCATATACTCGTAGACGTTTTTCATACAAAATGTATCGCCTAATAGTCACTTTTTTTCAAGTGACTACCCTACACTTGCTACAGAATAGGGGTCCAGTTGTTCCATTTTCAAAAATTCAATTGAATTTCGAATCTCGAGCGCTTTCGCCAAATTTACGTTTAACTATATTGTAAAGTGACCCGATAGAGTCTTTTTTCTCGTGATTCAAATAGACTTCGTATTTTTTCAAGTCAAAATGAACTTTTTACCAGTTTAATCATAAGGACATATCATTAATTCATCTACGGCGATATAACCTGTTGTGGATCTGGACCTCTTCTTGGTTGTCACCATTCCATCCTGTCAGCCGCCGCCTTTTGATTTTTAAATTACTTTTCGAGTAAATTAAGGTTCTCAGCGCAAATTGAGACCAACCCTGAGTTGGCATTTATGGATATATTATGATCATGATTTTTTTAAAGATAAAAAATAATCTGTGCTCACTCAAAGTGAACACAAATACACTCTTTGACTCTTGCGTAGTAAGCTACTTGAAGCTTGTGTCGGCGTGAAAGAGGAAGATGGTCGGCACCTGGGAGCTGTACGAATGCCGGCGTCGTAACCGCCAAACTACCAATAACTTCATCTACTTACTAGCTTAAAATGATAATGAATATCTCGTTGTTAAATTTGACCATTTTTGCTTTAAAAATTATCAATTTTCAAAAAAAAAAAAAAATGGGTTGGGTACTTTTTCGCCGAGGGCCTCGATTATAAGTTGACTGATTATTATAGGTCTTATAATGGATATACTTATTTGAAAACAGTTTTTTTTTGAAGAAATTTAGTCAAGTTTGTTTTAACATTCGATAACACGAGTTAGTCTACGATTATATCATTAAAAGTTGTTTATACTTTAAGGATGGTTATTAACCTACAAAATTGTGCTGAATATGATGTGGCGTAGGTATTTATACGCATGAGGATACAACCATACCTGATTCATACTTGGGATAGTATAGGTATGATTCATAATAATATGTATTAAAATATAACTAATATTTATTAATAATAATGAAAGATATAGGTAGCTCATATTAAGAGAAAAAAGTAAATATTATTCATATTATTGTACGCGTTTGTAATTTTGTACACGGGAAAATATATTTAATTTGTATTTAAATAACGTTACCTACATTTCTTATTGAATGTATGTATTTTAAACAGTTATACATAATATATCTGTATGTTATATATTATTATATATTGTATTATGTAAACATAAACAAATAATAACATGTTCTAGTCAAACAGAATAACAATGGCTATTTTTATTCCTATTTAATATCGCATGCATGCATGGTGTCAAGAAGAGAACAATATTGACAAGGAGGGCTCTTGAAATTCAACCCTCTATACTTAAATGCCAAAAGTATTTGTATAAATTCTTATGTAGAGTGCGAAAAAAATGAACCCTCCACTGGAACATAATAATATAAACAATTATTTAAACCAAACAAAAACACTTATATAAAAAATATTATGGTAGGTAAGATTTCTTCCTACTCTACAATGTCGAAAAATTCGTCCGCGAAATTCAAATTGTCGAGGGCCCCTGATTCAAAATAGGCAACCAACTTGGCTAAATGAAGAAGAAATCTAAATGTCATGACGTATTTAGATTGAAGTTGGATCGGAATCGCAATGTAAATGAGTTAGGCCCTGTTCTAGCTGGTCGCATGAACGCGGACGCCCTTTTCAAACATAAACATTGTATATAAACGTGGGACAGACGTAAATTCGATCGTCCGATCGTTGCCTTGTTTGAAATGATCGTGCGTTGCTTGTATTGCTCTGTTGCATCGATAATTAATACGACACCTACTTGCCAAAAGTTCTTACTTACTAGCATTCATATTTATTTGTTTGCGTTATAAGTTAGGACACACAATTTTGCATCTTGCGATCACAAATTTGTTTATGCGTTCATCGCAATCGCACGGTCGTGCGATCATGCGACCAGCTAGGAAAGGGCGTAAGTCCCAATGAGATTTGTTTTTTATTCTATTCTATATCTTTGGCATTTCAACAGGTTATTTACAAATTTTTAAACATAGGTACATAAAAAATAAAAAGATCGAATCAATCCCAGAGTATGGGAATGTTTGTCAAATAATGCTGCCGTTGGTAGTTCGGTAGTGCACTTTAACCGCTCCCATATTACCAAAAGCGACTTTTTGAGAATCACTGGGTTAGTCAATGATGTTGCATACCAAATAGTGAAATGGACGATGCACCGGTGATAGAGAACACATGGGAAAGCCTTAAGGCCTGGCTAGGGGAATGTGTATAGCCTGTTATTAGCCATAAAGTGTTGAAACGTGAGTAATTTTAATTTTGTAAATATTCCATTTTATTTATTTTAATCTCTTCCTTGAAGACAGGGAACTGCGATAAATGCGTGGAACGTGGAATGGAATTAGGATATATAGAAAGTTGTATGGAGGAATTCGTTTTAAGGTTTAGAAGTTAGGATGGATTCGGTATGTGACAGAGCATATAAGTAGTGTTTATAAAGCAATGTAAAAGAATCAGATGAATATAGGATCGATGCAGCCCTCAAAGAAAATCCAGGTCAGAAGTAAAACAAATATGAGATTATTAATATCTTCTTCTTTGTGTGCCTCCCATAACGGATGTTGGCGACCATGCATCACTGCGAAATTGACGATCTTGCCACTATCTTGGTATTTTTACCAAAGAGATACTCTTCCGCCCCATTCACATTTCCCCCATCTATTTTTCAGGTAATATTTTTCACCACGGGATATGTGGCCAAAGTATGTGGTCTTACGTCTTTTTACAGTGGTCAGGCGCTCCCTTTAGTTTTGTATTATGCCCAAGACAACCCGTCGACCCACGTGATGCGCAGCATTCTTCTATACAATCACACCTCGAATTCCTCCAGTTTGTTTAACATTGAAATTTAGATGATCTAACCTTCCACTCCATATTATAAAAGCACCCATAGGACAAACGTTTTTACAGATCTTTATCGTCTTTACAGAATCAAGAGCTCAGATTTTTTTTAATAAAATGGTAGGTATGTAGCTCGATGTATGAATAATTTTCCTCTCTAGCCATAGATTATGATGTCTCATTCAAGTGGGTATACAAGAAGCTGTAGCAGAAAAAGAAATGTCAACATCGAGAGAGCATAGATTTGTGGCAACCTTATGCTCCTCGTAATACCTATGTCGGGAGGGAAACCGGATGATGTAAGTAAAACAATTAATATTGAGAGCGTTGATCTTCGACAAATTTCTACAGCATCAGCAGTTGCAGATTCTGAGCGGTCTTTTGCAATCATCGTCGTGAGTGTATCTTCAGCGGGGCTAACATCACTATCGAGGTCAACGGCAATCGACATCTACACTTACATAATATTATGTTGGTAATCACCTCTACATTTTGTAAGGTTCATTTTAGCAAAAGTGAACTCATTTTGACGCCATACATAAAAAAAATATTAAATCTTCAATTTTTTTTTGTCGCGAGCAACTTTGTAGAACATTTTAAAATAAATTAAAATTAACAAAAACTTTGTCAGTTCTACTTGAGTATATTTGGTTAAAACGTTTTCGGGCAACCGTCCATCTTCAGTAACCTTAACAATACTAAACTATAAACTATCAAGACAGGATAATATATGCATTTTGAAAGGACGGGTAGGGGGTGAAAATTAGGTGTTGTTTGGAATGGTAGAGGGTGTTATTATAGTAACAATTTCTCCAGTCACCTCCCCTCTCCTGAATGAAGCCTTTCTCAGTCAACCGAGTTGGCGTTCCGGACATATTCAACGTTCAAAATTCATTCTCAACACAAGGCTAGACCCTTTCGAGAGAGGAATAATGATCGTATGTACCTCATTTAGGATTTTTTTTTTATTTTTTTTTTTTATTTTATTTTAAAGATACAACAGCTTTTACAGAATATCAGAGAAACAAAAAACAATTTGAAATTTACAGCGCCAATAATAATTTGGTAATTAAGTCCATATTTTTGTAATTAATGTAACTTATGACAAATTATATTATATTGAAACAAAAGAAATAAAACAAAATCCCTATTTCCATTTTTTATTAGTTAACCTGTTATACGGAGCGGAGAAAAATCCAATAAACCGGGCATCATAAAACTCTATTCAGCCGATCTCGAGTTATAAGTGTTCGCACTAACCCGACTTTCTTTTATATTATAGATAGTAAGACGTTGTTGTTTCTTGTTATAAGGATTTTTGCTATTCTTTCATGATAAAAAGAAAAATCAAGCTTAGTTTGTAATACATATTTTTATTCGACGTCGGTTTAATATTTTATTACCTATCCAATATTATTGTTAGTGGATTTATTTATTTGGCTGCGTTGTTTGAAACCATTAGCCCGTTAGGCTTGCAACAGATTTTGGAGATTAGGTGGTACAACTGTCTCAAATGAGATCGTACGCGCCAGAACAGCACAACAGCCTATCTGTCAACCAGATCTGGCTTGATCATAAAAAACATATTAATATGTCTTAAATCCTTTTTCCCAATCCCATCCTAAAATCCCTCACAAGTGCGCAGATTTTGTGGTATTTTTATTCTTTTAGTTTCTTGTCTCACTTTTTTTTTTACTTGTCTCTTTTTAACTTATCTTAATATGCTTCTTGGTTGGATGATAAGATTATTCCGCCAAAGCACATCACTTTGTCAGTAATTTTATATTATACATATAAGTTGTTATTATATACATAGATACATACATTTCAGATTCACTTTGTTTCGTTATATTATTATATTTATTTTACTAATCTGTAGTACATTAGCGTTCATAAGTTGTGCTGTAAGCACATGAACAATAAAATAAGAAAGAATGATAGGCAACGGGATAGACAATAAGAACTGCGATGTACCATGTACTTACATCAAACAAACTTGAACTCAACAAAAAGCGTTCATTTTCATACGGGTATGGAGCTATGCAAAAGCAAGAATCAGCTGGTCGACCACTCCACATCTTGATACAAATAATAGCCTAGATACCCTTAAGCAAACACAATATTCATTTTCTATTTCCTCCCACATAATTTGCGGTTTGTGTAAGGGCATACTCTAATATGGATATTTTTCCAAGGTTAATCCGGGTTGTTTGAAGCTCCAAGGCATTTCTCTTAGCGCAGGTCCCTATTCCTACCAAATACAGTAGAACCGCTCAAAACGAGCTTAATTCGTTTCATAATTTACACGTGATCGGGAAGGGAGGGTTCAGAAAAAGTCAAAGCGGGGTATGTTGTGTTTATAAATAAGCCCATCACAATGAGAGCCCATCACTTTAAGATCTAGTCCTGAAAAGGTCACAAGAATCTAAACATAATTGGAACGTTGTGCACCAACAAAGCCAATAGGCAATAAAGATGAACCATGCAGTAACAAAAATGTATATAGTCATATCCTGGCGCCAAATACATGACAGCAGTCGCAGTATTTAAATTTGGTTGCTCTCTTGTTCTTAACAATTTCCAACTATTATCTCTATTTTTCATTTTATTATTAAATTTCCACTTGTTGCATACATGAGATTTTTCGACATGTTGAACATGCTGAGTATTCTCATGATTAGGAGTTTTGGAGACAAACATTACAACCTAATGGCGAACGTTGTTAACGTAAAGTGATCACACTAAGCCAGCCTTCGAAATAACAGTAGAAGACGGTCGTAAGCCCGTAGTGGTTTGTTCCATTTAAAAATCGAACATTACCTAGTAATGAATTGTTAGAGTCATTAGTTGTTATTTTTTCCATCACAATGGTTTGTGTATGTGTGGAGTGTGTGTGTCGCCATGGCCGCCATTTTGCATCCAGCTTAATGTCAGATGACGTCATCCTTTAATGGTCTATTTGAACGATCATTATACTTTTAAGGAGTACCTATTTGCCATTTGCTTTCGAAAAATGGTAATTAAAAAATAAAAAAAATCTGAGTTGTGATTAAAAAACGTTTTATTTTTAAGGTTTTTGATATTTTCTTCTTCATTTCACCCATTTACTTCGACCATTCCTTCATTCAACAGCAATTAGAAAAAAAGTATTTTTATTTCCCAAAGATAAGAACTTTTTACACAATTTCCAGTTTAAAGTTGGTAAACTGATAATAAATCTAGGTTAAAAAAATCAAATAACTCGAAAACCACTGGCATTAGATCCCTACTTAATGGGAACAAAATTATTGCAAATTAGGTATAATATAACCTCTTTCAAGGAATTGGTCGAATAACCATTCACTCTGTTCATAAACCAAGAACTTGAAAGAGACGTGACTACGGCACTTACTTTTTGGCGTTATGCGAATCACTCGTTATTGGAGATGCCAGTGTGTAAGTAAGTAACATAATGCTGAGTGTTGTGTGTTTCTAGAAATAAAGGTAACTAATCTTGAGAGCAATCTGTCGTTTATTAGTTATAAGCTTCCGGCAGGATGTTCCCTTGCAGGGAGAGCAGCTCTTAATAAAATAAATTTATTATTCTAGGAATTACGAAGTGATTAATTAATCAATATCTAGCGAAACACTGGGTAACTTCCATTGTGTATCATACATATTATTATTATTATTTCCTCGAAGCACAACAATGATTCTTTCTTCGTCCCTTGTTAATAAAGTCACGCCTACTACTGTCTTCTAGTTCAACTCATTTCTCGCAATCCATTTCCTGGGTATGGGTATTCGCAAAAATGTTTAGTTCGAACTAAATAAGCTTACTCTTTTACTTAAGGGTACTTTTAAGAGTCAGGTTAGTTTAGGTAACACGATTTTGGGTAATTTTTTTTAGTAGGTAACTTTTTTCTGGAACATCTCAATTTTTTTTCGAACAATAACTATACACTTGCAAATACGTACGTTGTGGAAAAATGTGAAGTGAAAAATCTTAAACCACTAATTGGGTTTTTTCTGCTAAAACGATTTTTTGGTGATACAATTTTTTTTGGCTTTCGTACTGTTTCTTATCGTGGGTTCGATCCCAGGTGGCGACCATCTTTCTCTTTCACGACACAAGCTTTAAGAAGCTTACTGTGAAAGAGTCAATAAGTGTATTTGTGTTCACTTTGAGTGAGCACAGATTCATTTTTTTAAAATAAAATAAAAATTGTTCCTCTTAAGAAAATAATCAAGTATAGGTTTATAGTTCTCAACGTCTTTCTAGCTAGATTCTTGTATCCTTTTTTTAGGACTAGATCTTAACGATATATCAACAACTGATGACTGGCTAAATACTGTTCGATTTTTAAATGGTACGAACAAACGTTGTGGTTTCTTAATACTATTTAAAAATCGAACAGAATTTAGTCAGTCATCAGTTGTTGATATCTTTAAGTACATATAGTTCTAACTAAACTTTCCGTGAAAACTCATGCTGAATTTTTGTGAAACATTTGTGTATATTTTTTATTACCCAGTATTTTTTCTAGTTTCTTCATAATGATGCTTTCACTAAGAAAGAGCAAACCCTAAAAATATTAATTTTGTTTAGTGGGTGGTGCACTTGCAGAAAGTTTAGTACCTATACCTAATGCAGTAGTTTCGGATTCGAATCCGAATTCTGCGAATCGCAGCGTTTTATTTTGACCCCACCAAAATTTTTTTTTTATCTTTGGGAAGTGTCTCATATGGTACCCTCGTATCACGAACGACGCTATACACCAGTGCAACCAGAGCATATTATGGAAAGAGAGGGGCATGGCTGAGATGTGACAGGTGTAAAGAATGCCGAAGTTGGCCGAGAGGAGCGCTATTTTTGTTCCCAACCACTGATTAAAGACGAGGAAGACCCTCTCACACTGTGTTTCGCTCTTTTGAAACAGGGCTGAGGGATTTGAACACAATTTGTAGATATTGTAGTTAGGTATAGGTTGAAAGATACTGCTATTTCGAAACACTTTTAATGTAGGTAAATATTTTTTTTACTGTGAAATTTGTTTAAATGAAAATGTGAAAATTATTCCTTAAATAAGGAAAAATTATAAAAATTATAATTCGTGCTTATTCTGTATTTGCGATTTTCTAATGCAAGTTGAAAACTTCATATATGGTTGATGGGTGCATGGTTTCTTTTTCTTTTTACATTAAGTATAGTATTGCCTCAGCACAGACTCTCGTCTAGTGAGGTAATAAACCCTTTATACAAATTATATTTATGTACACACATTGTAAAATGCTTATGTTTGTTTTTTTTATTTTTTTGGAATAAAATAAAATGTTTTTTTTTTCGATCATTTATGAAAAGAACAATTTATTTGAATAATAAACCTACGGCAATGATATACTTCAATCGTTTTAATTATAACCATTCTTAGGGCTACGTCAATCAATTCTCAGACTAGACCGCAGGTCCGCCACCGCCACTTGTAAAAGAGTGCTCAGAGTGCTATTTTCGCGTTTGTATGCCTTTGGTTTTGTGTACATATTAAACCAGCGCTGCTTAAACTTTTTCTGTTAAATACTGTTAATAATATTCTTGTCTCTGACTTCCTCTAATCCAGTGATTTCCTTAGTCGATTGTGGCGCCCTCTCTAGTAACTAATTATTATTATATCCTTTTTTTTGAATACGTATGGCGTCGCGTCCTTTTTCACCACCACACGTTTTATTATTAACTCATTGCACATTGTATCTCTTTAATCGTTATTATCATTAAACAAAGACTTTTACATCTGTGTTTCATTTTACAACAAATACGCATTCAGTTTATCTATCATAAATATATATATTGGTTTCTATTACGACAAATCTTAAAAACCTGAAGCTTATAGCCCCAGTTAACTGTGTTGGCAATAATTGCTCGCAGGGATTTGAATTTCTCCACTCGGGTGATCTTACTGTGTCCATCCATGGATGTATTTCAATAGGTACATGTGTCCATCGATGGTCAAACGTTTATGAATTTCTCACAGGCCAAGCCATGATAAATCGTTATAAATAAATATTATTAATAACATTTGCTGTAAATCGAAAAACGCTATAGTTCTAACGCGTTCAGTAGGTACGTAATCCAAAACGCAAAATTCCCCCATTGGACGATCGTTTGTCGTATAGGCAAAAACCAGTCAGTTACAATAGCCACGTGACCATTAATCTCCCCCATCTTTGATTTATTTGCCATTGTGACATGAAACACGACTTTACAAGATAAATGAATATCAACACCACTGTTTCCACAATTTTTACGCGAATATTCGTATGCCACTGATTGGTCTTCTGTTTCATTAAAAAAAATGACAGAAGGGAGACCAATAACAACAGGAAAGACGTGGAGTCACCAAAGACACAAAAACTTTGTTTTCGCTGATTATCAAACTAAAATTTACCGAATCAGGGGACGCTTATTATTTCGATCCTGAAATCGGCCGGCCATTTCACAGTCTTAAATTGGAGTTATATAATGCATTTGAAACGAATTCCCATAATTTCTGGGATACTCGGGTGGTATGGAGCACGTTATTCAAAGTGGGAATTGAAGTAATTACATAAGCACCTAAACTCATCACGTGTCGTGTATCTATAATAATAATATATCATTAAGATGGCTGTAGCTGTAGATAGGTACACCCAATCTTCTGCAGCTTTCCAATTAAAATATTTATAATAATGGTATCAATTATTATTTTTCTTCTCATATTATTGTTGTTTTTGTTTTTAACTTGATACAATGTATTAAGTAATTTCCCGTAATTTAAGGCAAACTTCTTAGCCATTGTTTTATAACTTACTTATACTTTCTTAGTCCGGTTAGTTTCTCCGTTGGTGGAAGGACTGGGCGATATGATGAGGTTTCCAGGGACGTTCGATTGCTCTATTTAGTAGCTCAATCCACGTGGAAGCTCCTTCCGTGTCCTCGTTTTTTTATTTATTTTAATAAAGTAGTAGTAAAAAATTATCTAATACTTATAATAACCTTAAAATTAGTTAATTTTATAGGTAACTCTATCACTATCAAAACATAAATTTGCTTTAAATATTCATATTTCACATAAATATAGGCTAGGCTTTCACGGAAAACTTCTTTTTTTTTTTTTTTTGAAAAATGAATCTGTTTTCACTCAAAGTGAACACAAATACACTCTTTAACTCTTTCACAGTAAGATACTTAAAGCTTGTTTCGTGAAAGAGGAAGATGGTCGGCACCTGGGATCGAACTCACGACCTCCGAACGAAACAGTACGAAATTCGGCGTCGTAGCCGCTAGACTACCAACCACTATACCAACAACTCAATTCAGGTTACTCAGGTTCTCAATATATTATTTCCTTCATAATATAGTCAGAGAGCTTGAGCTCCCGATCTCCTTGAGTAGTCAATTAAAAAAATGAGGCCATTGTAATAAAATATTTTTTTCTGTCGCTGTAATATGCCTGGCTTTCTGGACTTAAAAGAGGTCAACACTTCTATGTAGTTGGATATTCATGAACATCCTGTACCCCTATTCTAAGTTTCCGTGACATTTACGCTGTTGTGGAATAATAAAATTTTGTATGGAAACGAAAAATTTAATTATAAAAAAAATGTTAAAACGTGTTTCTTCTCAGTTATCTTTTCGTACAGTAAACAAGTACCTAATCCTGATTCGTACAAAAAAAAATCTAAAAATACGACAATCTCATGCGGTACCTAAACAAAAAGTTTCAATAAATCTTCGAATTCCTAACAATATCAAGGATGTAGCTATAAAAATAATATAGCACCATGGACCTTTAGTAGTAGTGTATCTACAGTTTCTTCATATTATATCCATGCATAGCACATAGAGGTGAAATATAACCTCAATTAAAAAAAAAATACCTACCACCAATCGGTAAAAATACCGAGATTTATAAAAAAGAGACTTATAGAAAATATTCTAAAAATTACCGGATAGACTGAATAATAATAAAAACGTTTAAAATAAAAATAGCTTCTGTAGCAAGTGTAGGGTAGTCACTTGAAAAAAGTGACTATTAGGCGATACATTTTGTATGAAAAACGTCTACACGTATCGAATGCGAGAATCGCAAATAGACGTTTTTCATACAAAATGTATCGCCTAATAGTCACTTTTTTTCAAGTGACTACCCTGCACTTGCTACATAATAATGAAGATGCTGTATGGTGAGTTAATCAATAAAAGAAAAAAAAATAAACTCAAAATAAAAGTTTAAACACTGCTTATTTATTCTGATAATCATTCCGATTATGTAGTAATCTTAAATATTTCATTTTACCGAAGTACGTAATAATAATATACTGATAATCTGTTATTGTGCGCAGATGCGATAAAAAATGTGAATAGATCTTTATACAAGTAAAACTTAAGACCTATCAAAAACGTAGCATAGCTGGCAACACCATTCAAATATCAATATGGCGCTCGTGGCTGTTTAGTGGAGTTGATATCTCGATTATTTATTAAGAAAAAATAGTGTTAACATTATAAAGTATGTATGTGTTTCTTATTATGTTGTAAATATACGAGTTTTAGTTTATATAAATATTATTTTATTGAAAAATGACGTTTTTGTTTTAGATTTATTTAACGTGATTTTCGTGTAGTTGATAGTAGACCAACATTTCAAAAAAATTGTTTATATATATATTTTTTTTTACAAATTTTAACATTTACGTTAAAATATTTGAGTGATTGACACATAATTATAAATTGCAATTTAAAGAAGGGATACCTCAATTATTTTTGTACGACGAAATTTATTTCGGAACTTAACTTTTCAGTGATAATACTGTGATAAAGAAAACGATGTGTATTTTTTTTTATATTTTTGATAACATATTGATTTTCGTGAACAAAATTTGGCATAGTTTAGTCTGTAGGCAATAGTGCATAACAATTTTGCGTTTGCTGTCGATTCAAATAGCTCAAAATTGCTGAAAACGTTGCAAAAATGCAAAATTGTCAAATTTTTGTAATGGTCAAAGCTCTGAGAAAGGAAACCAATTCTTTCAAAATTTTAAGTTTATTCTAAAAAAGTGTTTTCTTTTTTCGATTAGGTACATTCTTTTTTTTTGTTCATTTTTTTCTAAAGTGGTTATATTATACACAATCAGATTCACATTTTTTGCGCAATATTTTTTTCATAGGTATCAAAACACAGTAATGTCCTTTTTGAAAACATTCGAATTCTCTTTAGTTATTGGGTGTATTGATGTCTTATTTCAGTCATATTAGACAAAACTTAATTAAACTTCTCACTAATTCATTCTCAGGTAATTCTCACAATGAATTTGTAGTTTTAATTTTGTGAACTGTCAAAATTTAGCAAAAATGATCCTACAATTTTTTATTAGTTTTTCTGATATTTCTAAAAAAATACTTGAATGAATTTTCTTAAATTAAGTCAATTAGGGGTATTTTGATAATAAGAATTAAAATTTCAAAATGAAAATTTTTTTTAGTTAATTAAAAAAAAAACCATGTTCAAGTACTTCCAATAATGTTTGAAACTAGCTGTTAAGAGTTACTTTGCCAACAAAAATTTATCGCTCCATTTCCTCAATTTTACTCTGAATATTAAATTCATTCGAAATAACTCACAGTTAATATTGCATTCGGTTGCAATGTATTTGCAAACATTGTATATTTTCGTATCCAAACTCTGTTCATAAAATTTATACTTTATTTGATGCGTTATTAGGATTAGAGCTTAGTTTGAGTGCATACTATGGAGAGTGGAAAGAAAAAATAGGCAAAGTCAATTAATAATGTTGATAAATTTTGCGCTATATTTTAAAAAAAATAATGCATTGTTTCTTCTCTCTAGTTGTCAAATATGCGAGTAGATTTTCCCACTTATGTTTGAACAGTGAAATTACTCTTCCAACTGTGAATTGGGGGCAGATTAATTAATTACATAAATTTTACAATTATATTTTGTATGAATGAATGAATGAATTGAATGCGTGTTTATTTTAACCAAAGTTAATGCCATCACTAGGCTTATTCATAACATAGAGCGTTTACTTTATTGCATTGTTTCGAACCATATCAGCATGGTGTGGGATAACGTATAAGCATGAGATGCTTCATGTTGTGCTACGTATCACGGAAGAAAGCCAATCTTACGCATAAACAAATTATGTTGTACCTATGTGTGCTTTGATATAGATTAACAGATTCTAAAATTACTTTAATTGTAGTTAACCAAACTATCTAAATGGTATGTAGTTCTCTTGTATGCTACCGAGCTGCCTACTTTTTGAACACTTGATTGATTAGGTTTCTGAAGCTAGTAGTTGTATAAATCATTATAATTTTGAATTCTACATGACAGAGAGTGCATTTAATGGATGGGTTACGTTATATGTGGGGGTGATCAGTAATAACTGCATCGTGAAATTACTATTCCTCAGGCATTACTACCTTATAATTATTATGTCAGTGTTAAGTGACAAGGCAGTGTGTTAGTGATGCACTGTGTACTAATATTTCATTAAACCGTTCGATGATGAATAATTGATAAAGTAAGCTAGATAGGTAATATAGGCTCCAATAATTCTGAGGACATTCATGTCTTTTGGGGCTTTTTGCATTTTTCTTGATTTTGTTGTTCCCGACCAAAACCAACCTCATTAGCATAGTGAAAGTACTAACTTCTCATCAAGAGTTCCCGAGTTTAATTCCTGGGTCAGTATTTTTCCTGTGAAATTTCCATCTGTCTCAGATCGGGACTGTTTGTTTAGAAAAAAATCTTCTGCCAATAAGTTTGTAAGGAGAAATGTAAATTAATTATTTGTTCTTTCATTTTTTTTTTTTCATAAAAGTGAATCTTTTGTCACTCAATGTGAACACAAATACATTCTTTTACACTTTCACAGTAAGCTACTTAAAGTTTGTGTCTTGAAAGAGGAATATGGTCGGCATCTGGGATTGAACCCATGACCTCCTCACGAAACAAGTACGAAAGCTGGCTTTGTAACCGCTAGTCTATCAATCACTCTATTTCTTGTATTGTTACCAATGTTATATTTCTTTTATTTTTGTGTATTAGTTACTTAGATTGAAATTTGCTAGTATCTGATTATTATCATAAATTGAATAACGCAACATTCATAATCGTATCATAAAATTATCTATATATATGGTCTTCGCCTGTTTTGGTTTGTGCACATAATTCTTAAGATCCAATTGTTCTTTGATGTAGCGCTGAAAAACAAATGAAATGTGCTGCTTATTTGGCACATTAAAGCTGAAATATATTCACAAAGTGATATCATTTTGGCGACATCATTATAATAACGTTCATCAATGATTTGGAAATAGATCAAAGTGAAAACTGCATGGAAATTTTAAAACTTCCAATTGTACACTTCTACAGGTACGCTTAGTGAATATCTGCCCTGACTTGTATACGCCAACATAATCCATTTATATTCGTTAAATATACTACAATTTGATACTGTTTGAACTACCCAAGAGTAATTGGAATTTATATACTACACTTTGCACACGTGTTTGTATAATAATATATATATACAGTAGTCTGCGAATTAATGTGAACACAGTTAAACAAAACAGAAAAGACAACTTATAGAGAAAACATCTAAAATTTTTTTGAATAAATTATTTTTATTACCTATTTAACATTGAACTGTTTTACCTTTTTTGCATGAATTCTGTAATTTTTTTTACAATACCTCATAATTTTTTTCATCTTGAAACCAAGTTTGAATATTTGCTTTGATCATATTTCTTAAGTCAAAAAGAATGGGAATAAATTCAGTAATATTTTGAATCTGATGGACAATTCATGGGCATTATTCAAACTAATCATTTGAAAATTGGAATCTTAATTTGAAAGAAAAAAAATTGCACGATGGTTTCAGTTTAGACGAGATGTAAGACTTTTTAAAAAACTGTAAAAAAAATGGTAGAAATCATGTCAAAAAGGTTCCAAGATATTATAAAATATAAAATTATTTAACTTAAATCTGATTTTCGTCTAAAAGCTTTTTTTTCTATTTTGTTTACTCATGTTCACATCAATTTACATTCTACTGTATTGTATATTATAAACATGGAACGTTGCAATTGTTTGCTTGGAAAGATATTATACGTATGTGTAGAATTAATGTTTGATCATAATGTGTATTATTGGTAATTTGCACATTTCCTCTATTAATGTGTACTTGAGTAGTTTTCCCTATTGATCTTGACTATACTTATTTCAATTTGCAACAAAGTTATCTTTTGCACTAATTTCTAACCACACTATTACTCCAAATTTCTTTTTAAGTATTCACAAACTAATAATAATTATTACTAAACTGTATTCATTTGTCATTTACTACAGAAAAATGATTTTTAGATTACTCTCTTTTCTTATGAAAGCACTCGAGGTAATAGTACGATGAAATTACATAACATATCATAAACCAGTGATTATCAATACTGTTTCTTCTCATCTTCAGTTGTACTTGATCATTTCTGATTTATATATATTTTTTGTTTAGTCATGTATCTTTCCATAGCTCATTTTAATTCATACTTCTTAACATTATGTATACACTTTTCCATAAAAGATTCAGTATGATTTTGTCTTCCCTCTTACCAGTTGTTATGAAATCAGTTAGATATGTTCTATATCTTATCTGGGAACTTTGATACTTGTTTTTTTTTGTCTAAATTCTTTCCTAGATGTGACAGCTCATAGATACAGTTTCGTTCTTCCTAAATCGTAATCCAAGTATTTATCTGTAATAGCCTGAAAAAAAGGAATTTTGAAATTGTATGTAAGTTTTGCAGTAATTTTAGATAGAATCTTTTCAGAGCAAGCTGACGTAATGTAGATTCAGATCAATTCAGTTCATTCAAAAGTTGCAT
Source organism: Mystacides longicornis (assembly GCA_963576905.1). Classification (NCBI taxonomy): domain Eukaryota; kingdom Metazoa; phylum Arthropoda; class Insecta; order Trichoptera; family Leptoceridae; genus Mystacides; species Mystacides longicornis. The sequence goes on along the minus strand of OY756429.1, from coordinate 31,210,158 downwards.
GTATGATTCATTTCACAATTCTGTATGTCAGAGGTGAGGTGACACCTCTGACATACAGAATTGAACAAATGCTGAATCTTTTAACCTAACTAGACATAACTTGCCGAGGAAAACACATCTCACCTAACTGTGTGACAGAAGAGAGAAATTGTAATGTGCGTGTCTCCCAATTTGAACTATCAATTTCAAGGTTGAGATATTAGAAGCTAGATTGAAATTAACACTTTTTCTATATACAAAGGTGTCAGTGTAGCCTGCAGAACTTATTGCCTGAGACATTTTTTCCCAGTCAATCGGTCCTGTTTATTATGAGACAGACCAACCCCGGGTAGAAATTTCAAGTGAAAAACACTTTGTTAATTTCTTGAATTGATTGGAAGTTACCTCCTATAACTCTGGACTACCGAGATCAGTGAAGATTCTTACACTTTAAAATTTTCTTTAATAACGAAAGATAGTTTTCGCCACAAAACCGATTACTGACACTGCCACCAACAGTCTGCAGTGTATCTATCTTATCAAGTATTGAGTATTTATACATTTGACATTATGTACAGTGGTAAGTGCTATGTTGGAAAATTTATCTAGGGATTTGTTTCAATCTATTGTGTATAAATTATTTAGCAGTCATGGAGCTAAAATAACCGCAATTGCAGTGCTTGCAACTTCCTCTATCACATTTCCAATTCCCATAAACTACCGGACCTTCTGTTTACGTTGTTAATAATGAATGATATTGGATTTGAATGAACATAGTGTAGATTTGTAAACAGAATAATTATACACCTATAATAATAATATGATTGTTTATTTTTTATAAGAAATTTTACATAGTAAAATTTCATATTAACACTAAATTTAATTTCAAATCAAGGAGTTTTGTCAAACTCATGTAGGTTTGAAACATATTTCGTATCATCACTCCAATTAATTATGGTCGAAAAGATAAATTATCATAGTATAGATTCTTAACTCTTTGTATACTTACTCAAATAAGGAAGTTATTATACGCTGAACATCAAAATTATTTTCGTATGAACAAGGTCTTAAAACAACTTTTGCTACATTGTATGCCAGTATTATGAACATAGATTAAAAAACACCTAATAAGAAATTTCAATTTAAAACCGAGAACAAAGTCAAATCTCTACCTTTTTGATGTGTCGTACCTATGGCTTCTTAGACGAATAAACTCTCTTCAAAGTTGAATGGAACAAAAGTTGTATAGAATCAAGGTAGAAAATTGAAAAAATATTCCTCCTTTTTTCTGATAAAAATATTTTTTTTTTATAATAAGTATAAGTTTTTTTATATTTTTATTATCTTGTGACTTTTTTTACAATTAATTTAAATTTTTTTTGTTTTCTTGTAAACAACGAGAACTATACAAAAAACATGTGGAAAGACTGTGCGAAATTGAAAGAAATGAGAATATTAGGAAGGAATGTGGTATGGAAGTTAGTGCTGTGCTATACAAAGATGATCTATGAATTCAGATGGTTTGGGCATGATGACCAATGTTAAAGAAAAATGGATGCGAGTAGGGTTACAAAAAGAATTTATAAGGCTGAGAAGAAAAGTGGTCGACCGAGAATGACTTGGATGGAACATTCATTCAGTCAGACGCAAATGATATTGGAGAGATTGTATGAAAAAGAAGTGTGCTTGGAAATAATACAGTAGAGGTCCGTTCTTTTTTCCTACCCCTTAAAAAAATGCATAAGCCACGGTTTGATTCCAAAAATATATATTAATGTCCTTTTACTAGGGATTTTCAGTCAATTGATGAAAAAAATACAACGGATGCTTGGTAATTGAAAGCCGAAAGACAGTGATGACTATTTGTAACATTCTCTATCTGCCAAAGAACACCAATACCACTTCATCCAAACATCCCACATACACAAATTATAGTGACTATCTGTCTGCTCCGTCCGGCACTCTAATTATTATTGTATTGTAATTATATCAACAGCACACACAAAATACTCATTGTCAGTGAATTTTAGTGCACGCAAAATTAGACTTAAGTGCAAACTTTAACAACTTAAAGTGTAATACAGGTAATCTTCAGAATTTAATTCTGAACTATTTGGTTATTTGCATTTAAGTCGAATTTGGTGTGCACTTAAATGTACACAAAACACTTTTTTTGTGTTCGACAACGACTTGTTAAACAGCTATTATTACATATCGGACCATATTATTATTTTTAACATTATGTCTGTTTTATTTTTCTTTGCGAATACCGTTTTTTTAACATTCAATCAGCTTAATAACTTAGTCTAGTGCTACAGAGGCTAACTTCTGATCAATTTCTTCCAGGTTCGATTCCTGGATGTGTCAGAATTCTGTGTTTTTCACTTAAAATTTCTACCCAAAATCAGCGTGTTAATTTGACGGGACTGATTGGTTTGATAAAATTGCTTTAGGCAATAAGTTTCTCCGGCTTTACTTAATTTTGGAGCCCTATAGATCTAATACTTACTATGTTACATATCGGTGCATTACATTAAGTATGATTGAATTTTGTTAGCGTAAAGTGATCATACTAAGCTAGCCTTCGAAACAACAGCAGTAGACGACAGTCGTAAGCCTGTAGTGCTTCAAATTTGAAAAAATGGAACATCTCTTGATTTAATGATAGCATCATAATAGTTAGTTCTGTTAGTATATGTCTAAACTAGCTTTCTTCTAACTAACCAGCATAGACAAGAAGAAAAATAACTAACACTACTTGTCACTTCATAAATAATCATTAATTGATTTTTATAGTAGTCGTTTGTTCTTAAATAAACTGGCTGAAGAGCACAGATTAAAAATAGTTATCAAAGTGAATTATGTATAGTTATGTGCCGATTTTTATTGGCAAATACTCTGGTCATTGTATGATTGTATTTTTATTTGTTTATAAATGACATTTCACATACTTATATAAAAATAAATTCCAAACTACTAGGTATATAATAGTATTGTGAATTTCATACTTGCTAGCTATGGCCTGATCAAATGTTATTTTGGTAATGAAGTTAAGAGATTAGAGCTCGTAGGGTCACGAACATTTTCAATTTTTTTTTTAAATTTCGTTTCAAAGTCTCACTCTTGTTGTGCAATACCAGTAACTTCCTCCTTTACTATTTTCATACCAGTTCGAAAGAACTGATCTCCATTTTGATTGCTATCAGTTGACCCTGAAATTGGCTGTAATTGGCTCATTCCTTTCTTAATATAAAGCAGGACAAGACCGGTTGACTGGAAAAAATTGTCTCAGGCAATAAGTTCCGCCGGCTATACTGACACCTTTGTATAGAAAAGTGTTATATATATATGACATTTTTACCTATTTTCGGTTCTCCGCGTAGTTTTTGAGTCGATGCTCGAGCTTTCAACCAGATCTCACTGGTCCTTTTCAAGAGCTGAATACAACTGACGCTGCTCCTCCTTCATGGCGCACAGTTGAGACCGGGTCGTCATTCTTGGAATCTCAAGTGGTGGTTGCGAGACGTGCAGGGGTGCGGCCGTTCTTGCACGTGTGACATTTGGGATCGTGGCCGGGACAGGTCGGGAACCTGTCCCGACCTAATAAAAAATATATATATACCTACCAGTCAGATGAAGTGATTGCGGAATAAGATACCTTGAGCGACAAGATTTCTCTTTTGACATTTGGTGTTTCCAACACTTAGGTGCTACTAAGTCTGTCAGTCTCTATGAATCCCATATTACTTTTCATGCAAGCAAGCGAGTGAATGAATATGTGTATTTAGGAAGCATGTTTAGTCGTGATGGAAAGTGTGCAAAAGAAATCGAATGTAGGAAAGTTGCTGGTTGCAGGGTGGGCGGTGCACTAAGACCTATAATGAGAAACAACAACGTCTCACTACAAGCAAAGAAACTAGTGCATAACGCAATCCTGCTACCATCGATGATGTATGGTTGTGAAACGTGGACATGGACGAAAAAAGAAGAATCTAGTATAAATGCAGTAGAGATGAAATCTCTACGAAGAATATGTGGGAAAACTTTATGGGATATGGAAAGGAATGAAAATATTAGTAAAGAATGTGGTATGGAAGTAAGTGTTGTGACAAAGATGAAAGTTAATAAGTTGAGATGGTTTGGGCATGTGGAAAGAATGGATGCAAACAGAATGACAAAGATAATTCATAAGGCTGAAAGGAAAGGTGTAAGAAAGCGTGGGTGACCGAGAATGATGTGGATCGAACACATCGATTCCGTCCTCAAGGAAGGCCAGGTAAGAAGTAAGAGAAATAGGAGAAGCTGTATGAGAAATGGTATGTCGGTGGAAGAAGTGAAAGAAGTATGCTTGGATAGAAAAGAGTGGAGGTCCGTTCTCTCTGCCTACCCCTTACGGGACACGGCGTGATGGGTAAAAAAAAAACTTTTAATTAAAAATATATAAAATGGAAAAAAAAACTTCTGCTTTCTTTTTTTAATAGTTTTTTTAACTGTGTATTGTTATGTTGATACTATTATAGTCGTTCAAAGCTTAACTGTTTTATAAATGAATAGTTTCTTTGAGATTCTCTCACGTATGAAGCTAGTCTTGTTTCAGGGCATTGGCATTGTTACCATTTGTTTGTAAACATTAGACTTTAACAAATAGTCAGTTATTTAGCATTACCGATATATTGTGTAATTTAGTTGTTTATACATGTACATATTATTGTCATTCTTGTAACGTTGTTAGCTTTTTTTACCCATCATGCTGTGTGGTAGGCAGAGAGAATGGATCTACTCTTTTCTTTACGTTTCTAATACAACCTCTCCTATTATTTTTTTTTTGCCCTGGCCTTCCTTTAGTCGATGTGGTCAATCCATGCTGTTCTCAGTCAAATCACTTTTCAATTCATTTTTTACCATTAATAGTAATAATAATATAACACTTTTCTATACAAAGGTGTCAGTATAGCTGTCGGAAATTATTGCCTGAGGCAATTTTTCCAGTTAACCGGTCCCGTTCAATCTGAGACAGACCAACCCCGGCTAGAAATTTCAAGTGGAAAAACTCTGACCCGACCGGGAATCGAACCCGGGACCTCGGATCTGAAGTTCACGCCAGTACAACTAGGCTACCGAGGTCGGTACTAGTATCTTTAAAAGGTACTAAGAACATTTTTTAATATTATGTATTTTAAACTCATTACTCATAAATGTCATTTATTAATAGCTTAATTTGAAGCACTATGCTAATCTGTGTGAACACAAATACACTCTTCGACTCTTTCACAGAAAGCTACTTAAAGATAGTGTCGTGAAAGAAGAGATGGTCGACACCGCCGGGATTAAAACCTACGACCTCCAATACGCTGTACGTATGAAAGTCGGCAGTTGATACCTTTATACCTACTACCAACCACCTCTGTATATTAGCAATGATAGCTTACTATGACCATTTTGCAAACAACAACGGCCATCAGGCACTCATTAGAAAATCTTCAGCATTGAAACAATAAATATAAAGAGACATCTATTTGATTTTTTTAAAGTTTGGCTTAAAGGGGTACAAATCGATTGATTTTCGTAACCTTGTATTGTAATATTTTAGTTGTTTAGTATTAAATCAAATAGATATGACTTTTTTTCTCTGATATAATGGCATGACATCCAAAAAGAGTGATGAAGCCAATGACGCTATTCCATTATGAGTATTCAAATCCGATTAGAAATCATAGAACAATTCATTTACTTCTTATTATATCATTTAGTTTTTGATGTATCGCTATAGATTTTAATGATAACAAGCAGGAAACATTTATTGGATACAATGTCTACGAACAAAAAGTAGTCCAGCTGGTTTGAATTTCTTATGGGGCAGGCAAACAAAAAAATGTTCAGCTGACTCTTCATCCATGCCACATTCGCAGAATGGAGAAGAGCACAGGCCAATCTTATAAAGGTGCGCGTCAAGTCTGTTATGTCCAAACTTCAATCTAGAAATGTTTTTAATACATTCACGTGATTAATTCTCGTCAGAAAACCAAGACCATTTAGTAATAAATCTCTGGATAGTTTTGTAATATATTCCCTTCGATTGTGATTCCCACTGCGACTGCCACTTTGAAAAAGTATTTAGAAGGTCATCCCCTGTTGGTATAAACTTATCAGGAGGATCACCCATGGTTAATGCCCTCTATGACTTTTGTTATGATAAATATCTCTATTGCAAATAATATTTCTTATAATTTGAATACTTTTATTGTATGAACTCCTGCTACAAACGCTACACTAGATATTAGATAAGACTCACTTAACTTTCTTGTAAACAGAGGTTTAGTAGTTTAATTATTGTTCCACTTGTTTATCACACGCTTTGTTTATTTAGGCATTTTTCGTGGACAGGTTTGTAAGAAAAAATACCTATTTGTAAAATATTACACATAGTTATTGTTATGTATCGTCATTTTATGTCAACTCGTCGTTTTGTGAAAATTCTTGCTACAAATTTGTTCTAAGGCTCAATCCTGGTAGTCTTCATATTTTGGCTCTTTTTGACCAATTAATAATATCACAGTCTCATTTAGAATTTTAATTACATTTTTTTTATAAGAGATCTCTATTTCTTTTACTTCTGACTTTTCTTTCCTTCTCATTCTACGTATGCTTGTTCTTTAAAAAAAAAAAATAATGTAACTTTATAATATGCCTCATCATGGACTTATTTAGAAAGTACCTTTTTTGAGTAGATTAACCTTTCTATAATATGAATAAAACGTATGAATAAAAATAATTTGGAGCTAATTTATCAATATTGTTAAGTAATTTTCACGATGGTAACTATTTTAGTTTGCATAATAATCAAATAAATACAGTTAATGCATTTGATGTTGAATTTTATGTATCCGCATACATTAACTTTACAAAAAAAGAACACTTTGGAAGTGCATGGAGTGTAATTTTTACATTGTTGTCATGTAGAGCAACAGTTTTATGACATATTTATGTATTGACACTAAAACGTAAATAAAATGTAAAACAATTTCTTATTACTGTTAGTCATGCTTGGGGAAGTTTACAACTTATTGTACTCAAATGCTAGTGTTCTTATTTTTGTATGGCATAAAAATAGATCATCTCAGAAATTCAATTTAAATGTGGGAAAAAGTGCATAATTATTATTGATGTAGTGTGACCACAACTTGCAATTAAATGCAATTTTATGTATGGCTGTTGGATTAATGTTTTTTTTCTCAATTTAGGTTTTCATGTCATTTTAAAACACCGGTTTTCAATGCATCTTTCTTCCATTTCTCTCATTGCTTCATTGAGGCTTAATCCATGTTCTTGCACCAGTTTCTTCTTTTTCCAACTGTTATGGAAATGTTATCTGTTCTATCTTGTTAATGCTTCATTTCACCTGCCGACTGACATAAGTAATTTTTGATGGTAATATAGTTTGGTAGGGTAAATCACTGTCTATCATAAGTGGGAATTATTGTACAGTATATATTATTCCTTTCGTGTTATAAACGGTGTGTCAATTCATGAGAGTTTTCACTGTTGTGTGAAATTAAAACTCAATGCTAACCTTTTTCGGGAGTGCTTTATTTTCTTCACCAAACTGATGAAACCATCGGCGGGCCTCTTCATTCTTAGGTGAGTTGTACGATTATTATGCCAATATTTTATCTGACATGTATCATTTACTGAATTTTCGGATCCTGCCTAATTATATTTTATCATTTCAGAAATTCCAGTACCTAATGAAATGTTGGAATTCCAGTAAAAAGAGAGAGGAAAATTATTGTTGTCTACAAAATTATTCACTTTGAAGCACATATTAAAATTTAAAATGGTATGTATATCTACTATTTTTAATATTTGATTTGAAAAATTAGTACCCTATGGTGTTTGCCACGCTTCCTTAGGTTACAAAGTAGATCGTTTTCATTACTTATGGTGGAAGTAGGAAGTGGTTGGTAGACTAGCGGTTACGCCATGGCTTTCGCACTGTTTCGTGGGGAGTTCGTGGATTCGATCCCAGGTACCATCCATCTTCCTCTTTCACGACAAGCTTTAAGTAGCTTTCTGTGAAAGAATCAAAGAGTGTCTTTGTGTTCACTTTGAGTGAACACAGATTCATTTTTTATAAAAAAAGCAGATCGACTGCTTTTATCCTATTTTTGAAGTAGAATATTTTTGTTATATTTTTTATTCATTCCTATAATAGAAAAAAATATTCGGGGGGTAAAACTTATTATATAAACTTTTATTAAATTTCTTGTATTGCTTGTTTCTTCTTGAGTCTCTTTCCGTTATTGTTATGAGACAACATTTCAACTATTTTGGTGATGCAAAATTTTAACTTAAACCTCGTTAGATATCTAATATGAGCTAATCAAATAAAGATTGGTCTTAAAAATGTTTAAAGAAATTAGATGATTACTATATTTTTGAGTTCAAATAGCTTGTAATCGGAATCTTATATTTTGAAAGCAATTAAGTAAGATACTTCGCTTAGATATTTTAAATGATGACGCAATATAGTAACTATAATAATATAGTTACTATAAAGCTATAATAAAACTTTATTTAGGCGAAATTTAAAACGAAGTAAAAACACTTTTCTATCTTGATTACCCTGTTGAAAACCAGTTAGCACCATAAAATTTGTAGGGAAAGCCAAGTGTCACATCAATATGAAACATTATAGCTAACGTTTCAAATATTCTATTGAAATCTTATCTACCTAATAAATAATTTAGTAATGTACTTATTTTCGTATAGCATTGCATAAGACAAAATTCACAAACACTTTCAGTCTTATTAATAAAAATTCGTTAATCATACGATTACGTATGATTTAACGATCAGATTTTACTTTATTTATAAAAAAATATGTGATCCACGTCTGTTATGTCATTGTATGAAGATGACATTTCGCACCACATTTTGTAAGCAAACAAAATAGTAGCAGGGCAACGCGAGTGTGTACAACCAAGATGCGCTGTGTCAGATTTGAATGATTTCGAATTATTGATGCAGAATAATAGGCACCTTATTTTTTAATGATTTATTTTCTAAAATTTATAAGTTGTTGAACATGCATTTTTCTTGGTGAAAGTAATTTAAATAAAAAAGCCCCTTCGAAACATGTCAGGTACAATAAATTTGTGGAATAGTTAAAAAGTTTTTTATTTAAATTTGATTTATTTTCTATCAAAATATAGTTAAGTCCTTATTAAATCATACAAAACCTTTATGTTTCACCCAAAATGAACTAAATCATGTTTGATCACTTCAATTCTAATATTTGTACCATTTTACCTCCACACTTAAAAGTATTCTTTGAATATTTTCTTCAAAACGTCATTATATTTCTTATAAATTTAGTTGGTGCATCATGCCCTCGAATGATTACGGGAATGCATATTTGCTTTATTTGTTTAAATTTCCTATTATTAAAATGATAAATCAAAATACATTGGACCAAAATATGAAGGGAGCTCATAATTGGACGGGAAAAAAACTTAAATACAGTGTATTTATTACAAAAAGCATTCTTGTATACTCGAAACAACTTTCAGTTGACGTTAAATCCAATATGGCGGGTCAAAATCTACAGAGATCAGCTCACAATCAAGCGATATGCGTTAAACTATCTCAACGACAGCTTGTTCGTAATATTTTCTATCGCTGAGCTATTTTTTCCACTGATTGTTGTTTATAAATAAAGTGGTTTATGTTCAATATTATAATTATGGCTGATCCTTGAAATTATACTTGTACCGATGTTACATACAAATTATTAAATTTATGTATTTAATTAATTTCTAAAATGATGGGTCTTCACAGTAAAATTTCAGCAAATATGTAAATCCTTCAGAGAGTTGGCAAAGCAATACGAGTATCAGCTAGCCAATAAGTATAACAAAATCTTTGTAATTATTGTACTGTGTAATGTTGTTTCTTTAAAATGTACCTCCTTTGTCAACAAACCTTTTTCCTTGTTTAAATTGCATTATCTGAGATATTTGCTATAAATTTATTTCATTTTATATTCTAGCCATTTCCGCTCCTATCGTATACCTGCTGTACTCTGCCCAGTTCCTTGAAGGTCTCATCGTTTCGATGCAATCTCTACTGCCTGGGACTTAAAGAACACTTCATAAGGTATGTCTTAATTAGTTTAGTTCTTACTTTTAAGAAACATGCGAAAAATTGTGTATTTTTTATGTCTGCGGTAATTTTTTTGATAATGCTTTATTCCAATAATATTTTCAGTTATCTAAAACCTTAGATTATTTATACGAACTTTAAAACTATGAGCCTTTTTTAATAATTCATTGTCACGTCAATATAGATAGGACGGGATGCTATTATTTCATATCAGGTTAGGTAAGGTTTATCCACATTTGCTCCCAGTGTGGAGCATGTGTACGCCACAAAGTACTTCCAAGCCTCTCTATCTTGCGCCAGTTGCACAGCTTCATCCCAGCTTAGTCCAGCCTCTTGTAAAACCGCAGTGATTGCCCGCTTGATTGTTAATTTTCGCCTGCCTCGCATTCCTGTCCCATCCGGATTGTAGAAAAGGCTTGCGTATTCAAGAATCTTTTCGTACAGCGTCCCTTTTTTTTTAATTATTGTGATGTTTAAAACTAATATTGCAAACAGACGATTGAGTTGCGTCGTATCCAATTGTTATTGAGAATTTTGACATTTCTATATTCTGAAAATATTTTATAAAACACATTAATTGCCTAACTACTGGCAACGGATTAAGTTCTAAGCAAGAGCTTTTATTCTGCAATGAAAAAAAGACGATTGATTGCCTCATATCCAATAATTGTTACGCCTGTTGACAGTTCTACCTATTCTGTGTGCATTTTATCCAACACAACAATTATTGTGTAACTACTGTCAACCAATCGAGTTCTACGCAAGAGCTTTTTTGGTGTTGTTTCAATTCAGGGGCCATACAAACATTGTTATGTAAGTAGCAAGTGTATGTGAGAGTGCGAGTTGCGCAGTAAAAACTACAGGTGATAAGTGAGTGCGTGTCCACTTCTGTGAAGTGCGAGTTGGTGCGAATCCAAAGTTGCTCTGCCCATTTCAATGTGTTGTTTATTTTCTTAGCACTGCGAACAGGATGCACGCACGTATGCTGCAAAATGGGGAAGGAGGGCGGGGATGGTACTTGCAAGAATAGAACCCGCTTCTATCACTGTTAAGTTCACTCGCAACTCGAAGTTCTGTCCTCACACGCTTATAACACTTGTAACTCGCATACGCACTCGCATATACTACTTAACAATGTGTAGGCCGCCCTTATTATCCGTTGTTTGTTTATCCATTGTAAGTTTCATTTATTTTATTCTAGAAATTATTGTATATTCGCTCTTCATAGATGATGAAGTTGTATTGTTGTATTATTTAAAAATATTAAAACATTTTATAATCCCGATACGATTTTGTTCTCATTTATTATTTAACAATTGTGATATTTTGTAGACAGAGCCATTCTATTTGTCACGTGGGAATGGCACAGTGATCTATTGTACATAGATAACGTTATAGTACCGAAATTGGCCACCGCGAGCCAAAAATTATTGCACATGCTATACACTTTTTGACAGGACTGTTGTGTAAGACCATAGAAATACAAGCAACTCAACAGCGGAATAACCATTTCATTGCTTATTGAATTGTGATTGTCAAGCACCAAAGAAGCACCATTCTATTTGTCACTTGGAAATAGCGTAGTGATCTTCTGTACATAGATAACGTTGTATGTAGTACCGAAATTGGCCACCGCGAGCCAAAAAAAATTGCGCCGGCTATTCACTTTTTGACAGGGCTGTTGTGATTTGACCATAGAAATGCAACAACATATCATTAGCTGGTTCATAATAAACATTTTATCAACTATTTCATTGTGGTTGCCATAGAATCAATTGCAATCATTGATTGCGTTGAGTTTGAACGTCAATTTGAGAATAGCAGTCATTATCTACACTTTTCTCCTGTATGTATAAAAAATATTCGCATTTCATCTTTATATTTTGCATATAACTAGGAGTTACGATTTTTATTCTTTCTATAGACCAAAAATGGCTTGGTTTGTGGTACATTTGTATAATTATTGTCACTATTTGATTCAGAATGCCAGCTGTCCCTTCATCTTTTTTGTAATCGTCCACATGGTCTGGAGTAGTCCCGCACGTCGTCTCTGGCTAAATTTGCTATCATATCTTCACACGCATGTTCCTATATTATTGTCTCCGTTGATACCCTCCACTTACTATCTTGACGATTGTTTGAATCTCAGTTTCTTATATTATCACAAAGACTTGCCAGGTATACATTGCAGAACGTTAACTGTTAAAGTGCATTAGAATCGCTTCAAAGAGTTTCTCATTCTGTAAATAGTATTGTTATACTATGTATTCTGTAACAAACATTGTTCTTCGTATTAAGCTGTATATAATCCAAATTAATATCACTGATGAGTGGTCTTTTGGCCCCTCTCTTTAGTACAATAAAAATCCTTTACAGAAAATATAATGTTGAATATTTGATGTTTTCTTATAGACAGATTTAATATTGTATTAATTAAAAATTAGTTTCAACAGAGAGATAGACCATCAATCATGTGTTTACTGAGTGTGAAAAAAAAGCAGCTTATCAGACCTCCTTGCTCTGCTCTACGCTATACGCCGGCGCACCCAGCGCAGGCTCATCACTGAGACCAGTGTTAAGAATGCTGAATGACAGTTGGCCGAGGAGAGCGCTGTTCTTCTTCCCATCAGGGTCTGGAAAATATGGAAGACCCTCTCATACCGTGTTCTGTACCTTCGAGACAGCTGAGGGGGTTGTACATGGTGCAAGATCAAGCGCAATGGAGAACTCTTATTGCCTCCCTATTCTACTGAGTGGGGTTCAAAGGGAGATTATATGTATATACAGTAGGCGCCGGATATCGTGATCACGTTTGTCCTAGTGTGTTTTGATTCTATTAACTGGCGATTCTAATAAGCGGCGGCCATATAGAATATACGTACTTAGTACATACGTACATATATTTCACACAAACATAGGCACCTACGCATTATATACCTAAAAATGGTTTTTATGTCGAAAAAATTGTAAAGAAATCTAGATAAAAGAGAGTCTGTCTCTATGTTTCGGAATGTTTTCAGAAATATGTGACTTAATTAGCATTTGTGTAAAAAATATACCTACCTACATCATTATCAAGTGTTTCACGCCTTGAAAACATCTGGGAGATATGCTCTTTTCAAAAACTATAATGTCATAGCGCACATTAAAAGTGCTCACCTTTATTCGGTCATTTATCTTTTTGCCTGTTCCAGGGTTCCAATTATTTATCACCATACAATAAACAAACACATGCACAGCTGGAAACAGTTCAAAACTGACCTCAATTGAGCTATAAATCTTTTCTAATTCACGATTTGTCTATTGAGTCGAAATTGAAAAAAAATATAAAAAACGTGCATGTCCAGTAGCTTAAATACAAGAAAGTGGTCAAAATTTTTGGAACAATTGATTCTATTAACCGAAAATGTGCTTCTATTATCCGATAGAAATTGTATGAAATTCTTCATTTTGAATCGAGACTTGGACTTTTGATTCTATAAAGCGGCTGATTCTATTAACCAGTGATCACAATAACCGGCGCCTACTATAAATACATAATAATGGGTTCGTAATGAAAAAAAATTAAATGTTTTTTGTTGTAGTCTCATATTTCAACGTAATGTAAATTACAACACTTTTCCTAAAGAAGAGATGATGTATTGAAGCTTTCCATCATTTTCTTACTCACCTTACCCTACATTCTGATTAAAAAATGTACCGTATATATCCGTGGTCGTCATCTGCTGCCCGTGGCAGACCTTTATGCGGCCCACAACGCATCGAGCGATTTCAATAAAAAATGACTATCAAAATAAATTTTTCGTACAAAGTTAATTAAACAGAAAACGTGAGTCAGGAACACGAAAATACCTAAAATTCATAATAAAATGAAATAAAGTATCATGAATTACGTTTGTATTTCTAATAAAAATCTTAAATCATTTTTTTTTTCAATTTACATACGAGGAGAGTTCAAAATATTCTCGGTATGGGTATGAAGGAAATGGTAGAAAAATCTGAAATAATTATACAATTCTATATACTTAGTCTGTTTATTTCTCAGTTTCAGAAACGAAAATTGTCGGTAGGTACCAGGGCCAGGCTTTGAGGTAGTTGATTGAAATTTTGGAAACCATTGTATCGAATATCAGCCTTCCCAATAAGCGCCTAGTGAATCGGCGCATTGTCGTCGAAGAGCAAGACATTTTTCAATTTCAATTTTTCTTGACGATCTCTTTAATTGCTTCATACAAAACCATGCGAAGTGCTAGTGAAAGTTTATGGGGTGTTACTTTGGCCTATTTTGAAATAGTCACTAAGCAAAAAACCTTTTTCGACCGATTTCATGACTTTGAAGTCCTTCGGAGGTCCTGCAGATTTCTTTACCCACTGTATTGACTCACGTTTCTCTCAGGAGCATAATGACAGACTCAGTTTCCATTCCCAGTAATAATGCGAACAAAAACACTTCTAGAATTTTCACCACAGAGCTCCAAACTCTTCATAGAAAATTCGAAAATTCAATTCGCTTTTGTTTCTGCGGTAGTGTGAAGATTCGTGGTTCCCATCTTTCACCAGACTTTTACGAGTTCCAAAAAGTCATGATTAAGTTTTTTGATATCCACGGATAGCTTGATGATCTTTGTTTACGAATTGTTTTAGTCTAGCATATTCTCGACATTTGTCATAATTTCTTTGAGGCATTCGAGTACATAAATTTTTTTTACATTCCACAAAATAAATAAATCAACAGTACATCATTAAATAAAATCGAGAAAATGTAGGCAACTTACAAAATGTTATTCCATTCTAAAGGGGTGTAAAAGATCCCATTGGAATTTCGTCAATGTAGAAAACCACTAATATAGGCACCTTCTCATTCACAGATGCAGTAGTGATAAGAACATAGTTGAGAGGAAAGAAACAGATACTATTTATTATATTGTCTAAATATATAGAAGGTTAAAATAAATATTAATATACATAAATGTCATCAAATCAATCAATCAAAACTCCCTTTGGACCCCACTCACGAGCATAGGGAGGCAACAAAAGCTCTCGCAATGTTTACGACATTCTCCCACACCAATCACACCATGTTCAACTCGCTCAGCCCTGCTTTGAAGGAACGGAACACGGTATGAGAGGGTCTTCCACGTCTTCAAGACCCTGATGGGAGGAAAAACAGCGTTCTCCTCGGCCAACTGTAACTCGGTCATTCTCAACACATGTCCCAGCCTTGTCCATCTCCTCTCCATAATTCTGGGTGCGCTGGCATATACCATCGTTCGTTATGCCGTGGTACTACCCAAGACTCTCCTGAGACACTTTGTTTCAAATGCAGGTACTTTCTGTGCCTGGGCCGTAATCAGGTGCCAGAACTCACACCCATACAGGAGAATGGGCAACACACACACACATCAAAAAGCTTACATCTCGATGTTTTGAATTTAACATGTTTTGTAGATATATTTTAACGGCCTATGGCCGTAAGAAATTTCCACCGGGTGTTGGTCTGTCTCATATTGTAAGGAACTGATTGACTAGAAAAAATTGCATTAGGCAATAAGTTTTTTCGTTGTTTTACTGTTGATATAATATGGTATTTACCTATATACTTTATCTTTTTTTCACAAAATAATTTTTGTGTCTGAATTATTTCATGTCTACAGTGTATTATTTTTCATATATATACAATGAGTGAAATATATAAATTTATATTGCCAGAACATTTGACGTAAAAAGTGTCGGGTTAGATTAATTTATAAGACAAATACTTGCCAGGTTAAATGCATTTTTTTAAATTTTATGTTAATTCCAGCTAATAATCGAAAGTACAAAACGAGCAGTTCACTTCTTCTCATATTTTTTGTAATGTTTTATTCGTGATGATAAACAATGTAAGTAGCTATCTAACATAAATTGGTGATTTTACGTCTTTTTCTCGAAGATAATATTTTCTTCTTTGCGGCCCTCTCATAATGAATTATTGAATTTGGCCCGCCATCCAAAAAGTTTGCCCAGCCCTGTCTTAGAAGAATTTGTTGTGTAGTTTGTCATGACTTTACTACAAACCAAAAGAGATAGGAATAGATATCATTTTCATAGTCAGAATAACTTGAGGAAGCAGGTAGGTACCTCAAATCCTTGTCTACAAAAAATTGACAACTGATCGACACAGAAACTGCATTGGGTTTTTGTGTGTATCCGCCCGTTTCAAAAAACAGAATTAACCCCAACCTAAATTTTGGACAAAGATTCGCTTTACATTTCGTATTACGTACATATTATATTTTTACACCAGGCGTATGTATAGGTATACTATGCGTACATGATTATTCGTATGTATTATGTACCAACATATATGTATAATATACCTACGTTTATTTACATAGACTGCTATGCTCGAAACAAAAATAACAACTTGTAATTCGACTAATTGACAGACATCATCAAAAGTTTTATATTTATTTATCTCTGGTGATTCGTTTACAAGCTGCCTCTGAAGGTATTAAAACAAAATGTACTAACTAATATCAATGTATTGGTGTGTCTTATACTGACACACATCCATAAAAGCATGAAACATTATTTTAAGGATTGAATACTCCATGTCGAATTTTAGGATAAAATATATTTTTTTATATGAATATTTGCGCCACCATCTTCACCATGTTTTTTTTTTATTTCTTGTGATGGGGACTTAAAACTGGGTTGGTTGGTGGCCTAGCAGTCACCGATTTTCGTACTGAAGGTGTTCACAATACAAGCTTTTCTTAATGTGAAACATGTACGAAAGTGTATATACCTACACTAATATTTAAAATTTCCATGATAAACATCTATCCATTGCCGCAATATATAATAATATGTGTTAAAACTTTCCAATATATATGTAAAGAGCAACCGTTATTTGGTATTCTTTACACATGTCCCAGCTGTATTCATCTCTTTCTTCATTACTAGTTTTTTTAAAGACGCGCATGACGCCACTTTATGGCTTTTTCTTGCAAACTTTGCTTTCGTATGGCTGAATTCGCATGCGAGTCTAAATAACCCGAGTATGTAAAATTGTTTTTCTCCACACAAAACCTTTAAAAAAAAGTGCTCAGCCACCAGTCGTATTATGTTACTGTCAGCTACAAAATTTATCTTTAATTGCGAGTGGCGCCATCTTCTAGTAAACGCAAGAACTAAAGCGTTAATGACAATAGTCAGTCAGTGAGGCAGTGACAGAGACATTCATATTGTAAGATGGTAAAAGCGATGGGCCTGCGCCGGGATAATAACGGCATTCGTAATGCGGTGGTACGGACTGAAAATTATATCCTAAAATAAACGTAAATTTTCATATACTTGGGATTCAAGATTGAGTTTAAAAAAATCGTATCTAGCTATTGTATAATATTTCGTTTTTCATTCAGTTATCACACCTGTGGTACATTGCGCCTGAATATATGCAAAGTCTATCACAAGTCTGTTGATTATTTTGAAACGGTCATATATGGAATAGCTCGTGATTTGAGATTGGAGCTGCTTTTCGGAACGGCAAAATCGTGCCCACGTCACTGCATCCAGGCTTCATAACGCCGGCCGTTCACCAACGTAATGCAATAATTGTTTATGAAAAAAGAATGGCGGAAACGGCTGCAATATTGTCCAAAAAAAAGTTATAAAATGTACGCGTGCGGTGGACTGAATTAAACTGCACGGCGTATTTTGAAGCGTTTATGAAGCTACGCCTCCGTAGACAACATGCGTTTTTCTTGGCCTCCCTTTCTTTCGTCTCGAACTCGCTCTATCCTCTGATGCAGCCCTTTAATCTTTCATATGCAGTAGTTGTCCTGCGTCCCTCTTGACTTCGTCATAGTCTTGGCCTCCCCACTATTATTTTTCGGATGTCCTTTGGGAAACATGGTCTGTTAATCTGAGCCTGCCCAATCTAGCATATTCGGCGATCCTGATCTTTGTAAATATTGAACAAATAATCTTTAGGTATAACGTATTCACGGTTTTCTTTTCCAAAGCTATATTTATTTTCATATCTGTGATACAGAGGAGTGGTCACTAGTAACGTATTGTAACGCTTTGATGGATGTAGAAAATACGTTACATACGTAATTATTTTGTATCCAATTACATTGACTTGGTAAACATTATTTACTTAAAAAAAAATGCAGCGGTATTGGTTGAAGTAGTTTCGGCATAGGTAAGTGTTTGTGAAGCCGGTACCCGAACTGGCGAAAGGTCCCTGTATACAGGTCACGGACTCGCTAAGTTATACGACGCTGACATCCTTTCAAGAAAGTAAACTTATTGGATTGCGTCTGTCACCGTTTTAGGGTGTGTGATGTTAGCGTCACTCTCAAAATACCTGAAATTTTACTGGATTTTTACTTTGATAAAAAATACGAGATCAAACGCTTCTGTTCATATCACGTTAACATTTATGAAAAAAAAGACATGTATGATGGTAAATAGATTTGCAAAACCGTTGTTTAGGTACGTATTATGTTAGTGTGGGGTATGGGAACATGGTAGTAATTGTTTTGTTTATTTTGATGTACCTATCCTCCTTTTAACCAATCTTTATCTCTACACCGATTACACAACAACCAATGATTCCAACAATTCATTTTTTTTTTTAATATTCAATGAGATCTTTCACCGGAAATTGAGTGTTTTTTTTCAATTCTTTAATGAAGGGTCTATTTTTAAACTGTATTAACAATCATATCTCTACGGGCTTACGACCGCGTCTGCTATTGTTGTTTCGAAGGCTGGCTTGGTGTGATCACTTAATGTTAACAACGTTCGACATTAGGTGGTAATATTCAAATCCCCGAAACTCCCAATCATGAGAATTTTCATCATGTCCATTTGATTGTGGATGTAGTAGTTAGACATAATATACTAACAAATATCAGGTGACTGACGTTTTCTCTTTCGAATTGAAACCCGTTTCTAAGCTGAGGTGTTTACACATCATTTACCTAAACCAGTGCATTTGCTGCTTTCCCACGCTCCTAAGTGAGTTGATAAAAATATAATATAATAATCAAAGCTCTTATATACCTATATAGGTGTTAGTACAGCCGGCGGAACTTAATGCTAATAGTATTATCGATCAGCCAACCGGTCCTATCCAATATGAGACATCAATTCAACCCCGAGTACAAATTTCGAGATAGAAAATAATTGTCACCTAATGGCCCAGCAACGGTGTTTAGAAGGTCGTTGTTTCGAATCCCGGTTCCAACCATTTTCACTTTCACTACACAAGCCTTTGCTTAGTGTGAAATGCGTCAAAAAGTGTATTTGTGTTCACTTAGAGGGAGCCCAGATTCATTTTATTAAAAAAAAATGACCTCTTGATTGCTCATAAGCAAATAGGCTATCGAGGAAGTTCGTGGTCAATTTCCCGACACATTATGATTATTTTCAAAATAGCCCCTTAGTGTGTGTTCTAATTGGAAAGCGTTCGCGCGTCCTCGCGTCGAGCGTCATAATATACTCAAATACGCTCGAATGCGCGATCACTTTTCAATTAGGACAGGGCCTTACAGTTCCTTTTCGTACCCTTCTTCATATTTTGTGAACTCTATATGGCGGAGAAGGCGTGCTCGGATATTGTCTACGACTTGGGTTACAAATGACCGTTCACAATGTAATATGTCTGCTTCAGGATATTAGTCTGTATGGGGTATTTCTCCTCATCTCCGCTTCCAAAAAAAAACGCGAATACAAAATGCAAACTGCCACACCGGTTGGTTATGCGGGGTAGATACTGAGGACCGAAGTGGGTCGGGGGTGGTACAAAACTATTCAGTCGACCGACCAAAACGGGAATTATACGCACCACTCTTTTGTGTAAAGAGGTTAAGAATCGTGAGTGCAAGCAACAGAACGTAGTGCTACTACTTTAACTTGGACGATTTAAAAAAAAATATTTTACTGGAAAACCTCTTACCTGTTTTTACAATGAATATTTCTGTACCCGAGAGCCAACTTGTTTTAACTCTACATTTACATAAAAGTGAAAGTTCAGTGAAAGAATATTATGTAGCAACTAATGACTAACAATTGATTACTGATGTTCGATTTTTAAATGGAACAAACCACTACGGGATTACGACGTTACGAATTTACGTTATCAACGTTCGCCATTAGGTGGTAATGTTTAAGTCTCTGAAACTCCTAAGCCTAATCGTGACAATTCTCAACATGTTTAAAAAATCTCATGTATACATATACAACAAGTAGATATTTTATAATTAATGAGATAAAGAAAACTTAGAGATAAAAGTTGGAAATTATTGAGAACAAGGGGGCAACCAAATTTAAAGGCTGCGACTGCTGTCATATATTTGGCGCCAGGATATGATTATATTAATTTTTGTTAATATCTCATATTTTTTGTCTATTGGCTTTGTTGGAGCACAACGTTCTAGTTATGTCTAGATTCTTGTGACCATTTTTCAGGACTAGATCTTAACGAATAATATGTAACAACTAATGACTAACAATTCATTAGTGATGTTTTGACAAAGTTGCGTTAGGCGCTCGAGGTCACAAACTTGGATTATTCATCGGGCCAACATCATAAACAAATCTGTAAAAATGAGAACTACCGGATTTAACGCATACGACCCCATACATTCAGACGACAAAGTTACTGTATTATTTCCTGTAGGTATTCGTTTTTGTCATTCGTATGAAAAATAATTCGCGAGTGGTTGAAATGCTTCAACGAAAATGTCGAGCTGCGGACGAACTGAACCGGTTTTAATGTTTAAAAGTTATTCCCAGAAAGAGAAATTGTGCACTATAATTATTTATTTACCGGTAATGAAGAAGCTATACATGGAATGCTTTGTACTTACTTGTCTTAAAGAATACTGCATTCGTAAGGTTACGGCCGCTTTTATATTCTAAGAAATCATAGCACAATGTTTGCCATGTTTAAAGTGTTCTCACGTGAAAGAAAATGATTTGTACGTTTTGAAAAAAAAAAGAGAGAATGTACGGCGTTGGTGAATACGCGTGCACGTTTCTGTTTCAAAAGAGAGAGAGAGTTCCGACGTATGGGGGGTGGGAGCTCGGGCGAAGAAGGCAGTCCTCGGCGGGTGCGCGCGCCTTTCGCTCGGTAGTCGCCTGCCTATATCGATCCCCAGCCCGTTCTACCCTCACCGGCCGTACGCCACTTGCATCGCGATACCGCGCCGGCCGCTACGTCGCTCCAGCTCCGTCGTCGACTGTTGTTATAATTCGCGAGCTCCTTGCGGCGCTAGGTCGTGCTACAGGCGCCCCACTTCGTTCCTCAGCTCTCTCTCTATATCACCAGAGACCATTCACATCCACCGCGCTTTCCTCCGATATAATATTACACCTTGTTTTTATTTTTTATCAAACCGAGTGATCATTGTCAAGACAGTTGCGAACAATTTTTTCTTGGATCAAACTCAGCAACAACAACAAAAAAAAACCGTGATCTTTTTTATTTTGAACAAACAAATCGACATCAAGTAGTGATTTCGCTATTTTGATTTTTGGCGCTTGCAGCTGCACTCTACCTCCTCGATAAAAAGAAAACAGGTAATTTTCATACGTTTTTTTTTTTGATATTTTTGAAAATTGTCTTATTTATTAAATTATTAATAATAATTTCATATTTCACCTTTCGACAACGAATCAATCTTATATTACCCTTTTTTACAGCTGAGTTGACAAATTGCCTGTCATTTTCTCGCATTCATACACACACACTCGGCTGTGGTCGTGTGCTTGATACAATTCGACTTGTCACTTGCAATTTCATTTCTATCGTTTCATTATTTTTTCTTTCAGCCTAAATTGAATTTTTAGGGAGCGGTAACTTCTCAAGTAGGCACTCACACACACAACACTTGTGATACAGAATCATGGAAATTGAATTTCCCTCATCGTTATATAATAATGAAAAAGCGATACGTTCAATCGCGGGGATAATATTTTATTAATATTTAACCAATCTCTTTTCAGACATAATATATAAAATTAAATTCGATCAAACAATTCCTAATTTACGGACGGTTTTAGTTTTCGACTCGTTTTTGTTTCGCTTTCAATATTAATTAGAGGTCGTCGCCTCTTCTTTTTGGACGAACTCTCCGAGATAGCAACTGGTAGCGGTCGCACGAAAATGGGTAAACTAGACGCACACGCGTTATTCATTTGTCTTTTTGTTATATCCGATTATCCTATGTTTTTTTTTTATCAATATTTTTTTTTTATCAATTTCAGCGCATGATTATTTGTCTATTAGTAAGTCATTATTGGGGTTGATAGCCCAGTTTTTCTAAAGAAGTTGACATTCTTTACCCCTATTTGAGTTACTTACTTCTTTCAAAATCTAGTATTGAAAATGTTCCATTTTGATGAGTTGCTTAATTCATTATAGTGGATGAGATGCCGACTTTTCCACCGCGTACTCAAGATCACGGGTTCCAAACTGATTTCGAACATTTTCCTCTTCGACAACCTCTAACATTTGTTTTAATGAAACCGTGCATGTGGCTTATAGCTTTTCGAAAATTCGAGCTAAAAAAACCCATAGACTCGTGAAAAAATAAAAACAGAAGCAGCTATTTCGATGCAAACATTGAACGTTCGATTTTTAAATGTTAAATTTTTCAAATTCGTATTCGAACTTGACCGGCTCTTACTGCTAACCTCCAGGCCAAATAGCTGGGTGTACGAAACGGCAAAATAGGTGGATATTGTTATTTATGTAATTAGCCAAATGATGAGACATCTTTCGAACTTAATGAGAAACTTTTAATCAACTTTTTTTTTATCAATTACCACTTACTGGTATTAACGATTTCTCTATTGGCACCTCTACTGATATCTATCTCGACACACTTTCATTTCTTCTTTCAGCGACAAACTACTTTTTCTGTTTATAGTTCTTGACCTGGTCTTCTTTCTGTCTATCATCTTTGTATTCACCCTCACTCACAATATGACATTCTTTCATAATATCCGCATCGATTTGCATGTTCTACAGGGTATTTTCAAAAACATTAGAATTCTAGCAGCAAATTAATTAGTTCTACCGTCCCTAAAAGAATCCAAATTTCACTTTGAGAATTGAAACAGTATTTGAAATTTCTTTCCGTAGCAACAGTCGTATTTCAGTATATTATTATCCCGCGAAATATACAAAGTTACAGGGAAAGTCGTGAGATATAGTAAAGGACCTTATTATTCAGGTCATTTCTGATGGATTTGATCTGAAGATAATTTGTCCGAAACTTAACCGTTACGGAGATATTGACTTTTAAAGATTTTTTGAAAAATCCTGTTTTTTTCTTCGGCTTTTTATCGATATTCTTTCGTATTAGAGCTCTTAGGGTCCTTTTTATGTATATAATTAGAGGACATGTCGATTAATTAATAAAAGTGATTTACAAAATCTGAAGCTTCTACTAACAGCCAAAAAATATTGCCCAATAAAGGTTAGAATTTAAAAAATGTTTTCAACTATGATCTTGCGCAATGTTTATGACTTCCTCCCACACCGTGTCCATGTCCCTCAGCTCTGCTTCGAAGGACCGGAGCACAGTGTGAGAGGGTCTTCCTCGTCTTCGGGACCCTGATGGGAGAAAGAACAGTGCTCTCCTCGGCCAACTGTCATTCGGCATCCTTAACACATATCCCAGCCAAGTTCATGGTAGAGGTGATGGGATAACGCTGGGTGTGAGAGGAGGTCATAAACATTGCGCAAGATCGGGCGCAATGGAGAGCTCTTGTTGCCTCCCTATGCCCCCGAGTGGGGTGTAAAAGGGAGTGTTGTTGTTGTTTTCAACTATGATGCGCTTTTTTTTGAAAAATAAAAATAAATTATGGAACTTGTTCTGCAGATAATTTCAAAAACTTTTCTTTTTAGCTATTCAAAAAGCTATAACACTTGATATTAAAAAGGTAAAACATTTACCAAATAACAGTTACACAAAATTACTAGGGGCTAGTGTGTTTCAACGAACTTCTATAGAATTCTAATTCTTACGAATAGGGATGTGGAAAGACTATGGTACGCGGAAAAGAATGAGAAATAGTCTGAAAAATGCGATATGGAATATCCACGATATTTACACACTCGCAGTAATCATGCGATGAGTACACTTCGACCATGTGAAGTGCGATATAAGAGTTCAGATGGACTGTATCAAATTGTGACACGAGGAACTTATAACATGAAACGGTTTTAATTCGCGATTCTTGAGCGACTTTGTGCATAAAATTCTTTACTTTTATTGTTTTTCTTGTTTGCAAACGCCACTACGTGCCTTACACACGAATAGCTTCATTATACAATGTGAAACTATGACTTGTTCACGCCAAATATGGCGCTAAATAATATCACGACAATAAAAAGAGAAGTAACCAAAATTGTTGAAATATTTTTTTTAAAATAAACTATGAAATTTAATTAACGAACACAAAAAGTGAACCTCAACGAACTGATTTGAAAGTTACCGATCAAAAACATAAAGTACTCACTTAATGTGAGCAGAAATACGCAATTCAAAGCTTGTGTCGTGAAAGATGAAGATGGTCGGCACCTGGGATCGAACCCACGACCTTCAGTATGAAACAGTAAATAAGCCGGCTTCATAATCGCTAGTCTACAAACCACTTCAAATTTCAAATCAGCTGTAATGATTTTCTAAGTTACTATTATTATATTTTGTTATCGTTCCTTTATTTATTTAGATAAGTAAACTCGAACAAATGAGACTAATTCGAATAAGAAAGGGTTGCCTCCTGTATAAGGAAATAAATAAAAAATACAAAGTATGATGTTTTAATTTAAATAAAAAATAAGAATTTTTGCAAAAACTTGTTGTATTCTCATTGATAAATTTATTGTTTCTATTATGGACACAATTCGTTTGATCAGGTGTCGAGATGACACATTGTATAGCTCTGTAGCCAGAGCCATACTAGAAGATCATAATTCTAGTAAGGCCTTGCTCTGTAGCTGTCCTGTGTTCATAGAGTATCCGAGTAGTCCAACAGTCCTACTGACATGTCTTGGCAGCGGGGTGATACCTGAAAAAGTTTAAGTTTAGAACTAGTCAAATATTTGAGACTTAAGGGTGCCTTGCACGTAAACACCCGTTTTTGCACGATTTTACTTAATGATTCCGCAGAACCTTAACGTACAAAACTGAAATTTCTGTTTTGCTGCAGAATGAACTTAAATTACATAGTTTAGCTGAATAAGGATGATTTTTCAGTATTTTTTTTTCTGGAACGTCTATCAATTTTTTTTTCGATCCTAACTAAAAAATTAAGGTGGTTTGGGCATGTAGAGAGAATGTCTGAAAGGATATATTAATCTGAAAGAATGTGTGCACGCAGACGAGGCCGAACTCAAATGACATGGTCCGACCATATCGGTGCCGTCTTAGAGGAGGGCCAAGTAAAGAGCAAAAGGAATAGAAGAGCATGTATGCGGAATGTTATGCGTTTGGAGGAAGCGAAAGAGGTTTGTTTGGATAGGAAAAAACGGAAGTCCGTACTCTCTTCGGGAAACGGCGTGATGGGTAAAAAAAAGTAAGTTTAAACTAAATTTATTCGTGACGTGAAGAAGAGACCAAAATGTTACCATGTGCTTGATTTTTAATTGGACTTAACAGAAGAAGTGTGGAATAAGAACCAAATAAGTAATTGATTGTGCGCCGGGGGTGGAATATTGTTATCATGTATTCATAATCGAAACCAGCAACGCTACAATGCTTCTTGCCGGGTCTCTTTCACACGAACCTGACATTGTGTTAGTCGTTATGCTATGCGTGAGCTGGATACATACCAGCGCTTGATTACCTAACATCGACTTATTATTATTGGCGGTGTGTTTGTTGACTATCGTGGCAACGACTCGCCGGACGCAGATCGATGCTAGATGCCTCGTAATCTTACGTCACTAAAACACACGCAACGGCGTGCACCTGTGTAGGTGTGTGCCTATAGGGAACAGCTCAATATTTCGGCGGTCGGATTGTTATTGCAAGTTCACTACTTATTTAGTAGGATAATCCGCCTCCAAGCCGTCTAAAATCCCGAAATACATACTGGATAACTGCGCTGCTACAAGTGCGGATTGCTCGATGGAAGACAAATATAGACAGACATGTATGGATTGAATCGGCAGTAAGGAACCTAGCAGCTGATTCGACCAAAGAACTGACTGGCTCAACACAACCCAGAAATGTATGGTGTAGAGTCAACCGAATGAGATGTTAAGATTTTTGATGTTTCGGGGAGAAGGTGCTTGGTGATAGTCCATTTCAAAATAAAAATTATACGAGTCTTGTATAGTTCTATCGGAAATTTTTAATTCACACATTAACCGGTAGACTGCTTAGTCTTAAACATTTTGATAATGGAGACGGTAATCTCCGAAAACCGGTTAATGTGTGAATCGAAATAAAAATGAACGAGTCTTGATAGAACTATAATACAAGACCATTCATTTTTATTTCGAATAAGATGAGATGTAGACTACACCGCTTTAAACGTATATAAACGGGGATGTACCAGTATTACACAGTTACAAATAATGTGTTTGAAGAATTAAATGGGGATGGATGGACTCACCTGCATGCGCCTGTGGGATGACACAAACAATGGAACATCTGATTAACGAGTACCCCATGTTCGAATTCAAAGAGGGACTGCAAGACTTGCACGCAGTGACGGATCATGCGATCCAATGATGAACATCACTTATATTTTTTCTAATTTGCTCGTTAAGAACTCTCTCCTTGAAAGCAGCGCCAACCATAGAACGCACTTTTCATTTGAGCTTTTAAGTGTATCAGACACTGAAGATTAATAATTGAATGATTTGTGTATTCATTTCGGCAACATATTACGTACACAGTTGCATTTTCAAGTTATTTTTGATGAGATGTGGAATCTTTACAAAAAGTAACACAGTACAGTTTTTCATGCGAAATGTTATTTTTATTAAACACTAGCTTCCCGACAGACGTTGTCCTTACTATGAACATTGATTTCGAATTTGTAATTTATACAAAAATACGTTTAAAATATGTTTGAATGTTAAAACATTAATTCTGAAAGCTTGAAAGAAAATCTATCAAAAATCTGCGTACCAATGTTTTAAAACTCGGTGCATGGTTGTCAATTCAATAAAAATTATGTTGTTAAAAAAATTTTCACACATGGCGTTGTTGTCAGAAAATCCGTTCCATCCTAACTTTAATATTATATTTTGCTTTTCATATTTCGAATTTTTAATAATCATACTGTTATCCGGAGCGTAGAAGAATCCAATCAGACAAGCATCATAACAATCTGTTCGGCCTATTCGAGTTATAAGTGTCCGCACTAACCCGATTTATTTTATATTATAGATTATTGTTTCGTTTGTGTCAACTTGTTTCCTCCACTATGAAAATAACAATGAATTATTGTAAGTATTTATAAACCCACCCTTACATACGGCATCGAGGCAAAAACCAAAAGCATGCGAAGAACGTCTGTAATGAGTACGTTGCGGGTGATCTGCTGTAAAGACTGCGAGACCTAGTGCGTAGTACAATAATTCGGGAAATCTGCGGGGTTGATGACGCTTCAGCGGCGCCGATATTGTTACCAGCGTGTTCAAAGAACGAGCAATTCAAGAATGCCACATTTGGCACTTATGGGTGAAGGGAGAGCTGGAGTTCGACATCCCAAGAGGCTATATGATCGGACTCATGATTCTACGATAAGAAAAGAAGAGAATAACGATAGATATTATATATTTAGCGAGGTAACATAAAAGTAGTGCGCGCGTAATAAGATGCGGTACGAGGAGGCGCGGCGCCCATTTGATGTCATTCAGCCGACTGAACTGAAAAGTGAAACATCGCCCAGGGCTGCTCTCGGATGTTCAAGCGTGTCAGATATTATTTCTTTTTTCTTCTCAGAGGCGGCTCATATCTGTCGCAATGTACACACGTACATGGAACGAAGTTGAATAAAGAATGATCTTCATAAAATTTAGTTCTTTTCTACTTCGTATTTGTGTTCTTTATTGGAAACCAGGTCACTCTAGCGGGCTACTCACCAAATACATTACGTAACCTTACTTACTTTAATACTTTAAATAGGTTCTTACTAAGTATTTTTTCATCAAAATAAGATGTCTCTATTCTTTATCTCATATACATATAAGAATAGAGCCCTATCTCCCTTGGTCATAGCATCACTTAGTGGTGAATTTCCCTCCATAATAGTGATTTTTTTTATTTTGTAGTGATATTTGAACACCATCAGCGCAAAGGCTGATGTGTTAATATTGTAATTTAGATAATCACGCGTGAGAGGCTGGACTAATTTTTGTTGTTTTGTTTGGTTTTGACAGGAGAATTAAGATTAATATTAGAAAATTTGAGAAAACTTAACGTAGACAAACTACTTAGTGCTTTTGATGATAGAAACTTTTCTATTTTCGATATTTGATAGGCGTTTGACATCTGTTAGATGTTTGATAGGCGTTTGACATCTGTTAGATGTATGATAGGCGTTTGACATCTGTTAGATGTTTGATAGTTTATTCTATTGTCAGAATGTGACCTGAAATCATCGTTTAAAACAGATGCATCTGTCGGATTTTTTTTTTAAAGCATCTGAGCTCACTCAAAGTGAACACAAATACGCTCTTTGAATCTGTCACAGTAAGCTACTTAAAGCTTCTGTCGTGAAAGAGGAAGATACAGGAAGGTTAGTCTACCAACCACTTCCATTGGTTAAATAGTGATTAATTTATCATTATACCAATTCGAGGTCAATTTTCATAGTTAGGATCACTGAACAACGTCTGCTGGAAAAGCTAGTTTTTTTAAAAAAAATGTTAGTTAGTACCTTTAAACACTGAGGTCATGATTAATCCTCGGCTTATTATTTAAGTAAGAACTTTTGGCAAGTAGGTGTCGTATTAATTATCGATACAACAGAGCAATACAAACGACGCGCGATCATTTCAAACAAGGCACCAATCGGACGATCGAATTTACGTCTGTCCATCTGCCCAGTTAGGACACGTTCACACAGGGCGTCCGCGTTCATGCGATCATCGCAATAGTACGATCATGCGACCAGGGGGGTGAGTACGTAAGGGCTATAGCACGACTAACTACTTCCTAGTGTAGTTAGCGCGAGTACGTAACGTTACAAATGTAGTTAGTTGTGCGTTTCAGCGTGGTTATTATGTAGTTAAGCCGTGGTTATGAGTAGTTAGATTGATGTGTGGTTAGTCGTGCTATAGCAAAAGTTACGTACTCACTACCCAGCTAGGACAGGGCCTCACGGTCATATTTTGAAGTGGCCGTGAATGGCGGACCATACACTTGAAACTAATCACACCGTGTAATATCGTAACACAATCAATAATAATATTTTCTCACAAATTTTATTTCGCTAACAGATTTCGCGAAGACTCAATATCAATCTATATTATTATACGCTCACTCAATTTATATGATGGCCCAACATTGTATAATACCGCAACCCCACGCAAGAATATTACTGTATTATCATAACAAAACGAGCCGTTGTTTGAATTGAATTGGAATGGAGGCTTTATAGAATGGGCGGTCGGGTCTATGGCGTACAAAAAAAAAAGAAAAACAATTTCGTCGGCGGCGTTAGAAATCCCAAATACCCTGCCCAAGCCTGGTAATGGTTCGATTATTGCCTCGCATTTACCAAACAA
The DNA here is from genome assembly GCA_963576905.1 of Mystacides longicornis. NCBI lineage: Eukaryota > Metazoa > Arthropoda > Insecta > Trichoptera > Leptoceridae > Mystacides > Mystacides longicornis. The sequence goes on along the minus strand of OY756429.1, from coordinate 31,180,262 downwards.
CGCACTCCTTGTACCTCTAATACCTACAGTCAGCTACATTATCAGTATAGACGGCAGTTTAGATATTAGATATTGTTTAACAAACTTCGGTTCGAAAGACTACATAAACCGTAATTTGTTTACGGACTATTTGGCCGTAGTCTTGTATAATATGCGATATTTTGTCACGTCTCAGTTTCTAGTGGGCATTTGGGAAGCATTGTCACTCTTTCGATTCGAACTATCGACTGACTGAAAATAAACTACAACAACGGCGTTGAAAGCCTCGGAGACTACAAGCCGTCTCAAAACTGTTAGGAAGGCTACATGGTAAAAAATACTTGATCAAAGATCAACTAAAAACGTCATAAAATGTCCAAATTTAGTTTTTGTCTATAGAAGATATAGAGCATTAATAATATATCTATTTGGAAATACGTTGAAAAAACGTATATTATATATAATTATATTTATTATTAAGGGAAAATAAAACTCATGTTTGAAAAGACAGAACGCGCTTTTAACCTGCGCAAAGGAGGTCGTCAACTCTCTGCTAGTCTAAATTATTCAACGTTAAAAAATAGTAGCTCGATTGCGATTTCGTCAATAACAAATTGGCAGCGGATATTGCAAGTTTTACGTGGTTTTATCCTGTATTATTTTATGTGTATACATACGTGCGTGCTTAATTAATCATTGATTTTAGGGGACAGGTGTGTTTGTGTATGTGTGCGTGATCCCATCTCTTGGCTCTGTCAGCATCCCTTATTAATTATTTCTTCATTCCAATACGGATACAAAGAGCCAGGGTATAATTCTGACACGTGTAACGATCTCTCAAAAATATTAATACATTCATTATTCAGACTGACTGTCTTCTGTTTATTCTGTTTTACCAAGGATGGTCGTTACTAAACCAAGACATGTATTATCAATGTTCATTCCCAATATTACTTGTCAACAGTATTATTTGTATCTAAATAATTTTGCATTAGCCTGTATATATAATGTATAAATAGTCATAAGTTAGGTGTTTGGCGATGCGATTTTACATTCCCGATAACTATTTTACACTTCCATAATATGGACATATTATGTATGTCAAAGCTTTGTTGTTGTTTAGTGAATTATATAAAAAAATTGTATTAATACATTTAAATAGCTAACGTCGCCGTATATAGAAAATAATAAAAAAAAATCGTCATTGCCGCTCTCACAAAATTCACTATACTGAAAGTAAGTAGGTACACTCGATATTATCTATGTTGAACAGAAGAGGAGACGAAATCAACGTAAAGCTTCTTTTGCGGGCATATCTCTAAGCTAACTCTATCGTATCGCCGTTGAAACAGGCATCTTTATTATTCAAGGCATGCTATGCGAAGGCGTCAATTCCCGCTCCCTTTAAATGGCGTAAATTTTCTATGAAGGAAGTTCTATACGCGCATTCTATTGAATATAATAAGTATTTTTATATTTCAATCTGAATGGATTCAATTTAAAATTATTATTGTAACTTTGAACACAATAAATTATTGTTTTGAATGACGTAATGAGCTTTGAGAACATATGTTTTTTTATTGTTATGTTTGGTGTCGGTTTTATAAACGAACACCAAAGTTAAATAATATTATTTTATTGTTAGTACTGTTACGCTTTCAAATGTTATATGTAACTAGAAGAAGAAATGGTTATTCTTCTTCTCAGCCTGTTCACTCCTGGACCAAGGCCTCCTGCATATCCGTCGACGCTGCTCCTTTTGGAGGGTTTTTGGCGCTGCCTCACCAGGCTTGCCATGTCGATTGGTTAATGGCAGTATCCTGGACGTTTGAGGTTATGTGGATATTTCTGACCTGACCGGGAATCGAATCCGAGACCTCTTGATCCGAAATCAGAGCCTATGCCAATTATATAATCTATTATATTTTTCAACTATTTGACAATGCCATATATTATGCTAAAAAAACGTAAATTTATTCACGTTTATTATTATATTTGTTTGAGCATTTCACATGCTTACCCTTCTCTGGATGAACATACGTACGTCCATTCACTTAATGTCTATTTCCGCTCGAAGAACTCCCTCGGTTGAGCGGCTGAATTGGAATTGTAAAATGCAATTGTTTTATGAGTAAATTGCGACATCAATTAGGCGAGCAATATCCTGGACGGGAGTTCGTTCAGAACCTCGTTACAGTCCCAGTAGCAATACCTGCACGGGGCGTCTGAAACAGGATGCTTCTGACGAATATGCTCCGCGACTTTATGCTGACCGAAAGACCGATATATACTGCTAGAACACCAGCTCTATTCACCTCATCTAAGGACCCTCACTATTTTCGTTTCAATCGAACATTTCTTCGCTTTTTCCAACGGTATTTTTTGATTCCAGCAGTTAAAAATTGTGTCTATAGTGTATAAATAATTTTTGACTGTGACGTGCTTGGGGGTTTATTTGTTAAACTTATTTTACTTTTTCCTCGCGTTCCTCTAAACGGAATCAATACTAAGATTACACAATGATTCCCCCGGATGAGGATTACACGGGGCTGCGGTGAAGTGTCGTCGCCGTGAGCTTCGTTGGGAGTACGGCAGTAATTAAAAACCTGTTGTTGGAGGAATAATTAACTCGTGTTTCCTGGAGCGTATATTTTCCATCCATGTTGGCCCGATACAGCAGCTTTGCGGTATTCCCTCCTCCTATAAACTATGCGCAAGACTTTATTCGCATCACGTAAACCGGATCAATTTACGTTTCAGATAATCGTTGTTGCTCCCTTGCAGGGAATTGCCCTACTTTTCCGATTGGTGGCTTTCAAACTGACAAGCGACACTCTTTTTCTTTGTTTAGAAATTGACACCAAAACATTTAAATACGGGCTTTTAAATGAATGAACCAACTTGAATACTTGTATTGAATTATATATTTCTTAAGAAACTTGTTTTCGTAATGTATCTACGTATTTTATATGGATTGGAAACACCGACTGTTCGACTCAAAACCTGTCCGATAGAGATAAAGCTTTTGAGACGAGGTCATATGTACATGCCTACGACTTCTAGGAACATTCAAGATACGATTGAAGAAGTTCTCCAAAATGGTGGAAGACATGTTCAAAAACCTGAAAAGAGTGACGTATAGGAAGCGTGGTGTGGCTAAAAGGTTTCTACACATCATCAATGAGGCGATGACCAAGAAATTGAAAAGGACTACTTTGGATTGGAGATGTTACTGCAAACCAATAATAAGGTTTTTTTGTAAGGTTTACGCTGTCATTAATTTGAAGGAATCACAGTTGCTTGATCTCAAATCTAAAAAAATCTCGAGCGCATTCGTCAATCTCCTGATGCTTTCGCCATTTTTTTTTACCAAACGGTCGGAACCGGCATACGCAGTTTATTTTTTCATGTAAACTTTGCGCAATCTACTAGTAGTTGGTCCACGATGGTTTCCGTAAGATAAATTTTTCAACCTTACAACTGTTGGCACTGAATCAGTCTATCTGTGTCACTATCGTAAGCCCATTTTGATTTTAATCTATATCCATCATCTTTAAACGGAAGACACCTGCCAGCTGAGTATACGTGTATTGTGAATGATCTGTTGGCGTGTTTTTTATTCAAATAAAAATGAAATCACAAAAAAGCAATCGAAATGCGCCGAACATGAAGAAAATGTTTTGCCGCTTTGTAGGGAATTGAGGGATGGGATAATGAAAGAACGTGAAGTTGGAATTTGCCATATTAAAGTACCTCCGTGTTTATTTTCCTGATATTATGTCGCACGGAGCGTTGGTTTGTTAATGTCTGCGATATTCACGCGTATAATTCACATGTGTTCGGCGTGGGTATTAATAGCCCTATCAAGCGGTTGGGTTGGGGGTGATATTGCCATAACCAGAATTGACCCCTCGAAATGTTTGAAACCAACAAGCCTAGTATCAACAGATTATTAAAACTCGCGAGTGTTTTGATAATACCCACGTAAGTTTGACGAAAGCGCTGGATATTCGTAATAATATAATAACATAAGTAAATTTTTGAAGGTGTACCTAACTGCACAATTTTACAAAAAAATAATAACTGTTTAGCTCTTTTCCAGTTTGTGGTCTCTATTCTCAGAGTTCTTTCAAGGCGTTTCCTTTCATTAATTCCCCTTTTCAATACTTTTTTATTTCTACAATGCCATAATTAATATTAAAGAAAGGTTTATAGTGTATGGTTTCTATATTTGCAAATTTATGACTAGATTTTGTTTTCCCGTAAATCGTTGAATTTTGATTTGAGAAGAATGACACTTTTACAATTTTTGTTTTACCGACCTCATAATATTCTACGAACCTACCGACATAATTTGCAAGTTTTCATAGATAGAGCACTGTGGTTTCAATCTTAGCTACATTCCCTACACCATCTAATGTGTGATAATTAATTAGGCATTCCACCCATAGAGGGTGATTTGTGCCTGTCAAACTTCAAAATGTTGGAACCATTTTGCAAATTTTTTCATTAAATCTTTATTTATTGAGAATAATAAGATTTGAATAACATTTATATGTATAACAAATCAATAAAATAAAATAACAAATCAATCTACAATTATTTTATTACATTTTCATACCGTAATACCAAGATTCCATTCAACGTTTACATGAGTAATTTTGTTTCCAAAAGATGGCTTACTGTTTTTTGGAGAAATTTGTATGAAGATCCTAAAAAATAGAGTTTTTTAAATAGCTCTAAATATATTAAAGTTAATGCAGCAAATTGTATTTAAGAACCTTCTCAAGCAGTTTGCACGGCTCTGCGTAGATTCATATCTGACGTAGCATTTTTATTTTGAGCGTGATGCTCCCATATACGATAGAAAGCAGACAAACATTTCTGAATTATTATGTAGATGTTATCCCTTAGTTACACCAAATATCTCCACGCCAACGTCGAATTTCGTCATCAGTTGATATTTCGCGAATGGGCTTGATTCTTGGTGGACAGTTTCGATACGGGCGCCGTTGCTACGCCGTTAAATGTTTCTGCGGCGCTGCGACCAAATATAAATGTCTGCGTTGTTAGTAGGGACATTAGTTCACCGCGGGGTGGTGGGAGATGTTAGCAGTCGTTATTCCCTTAACTGCGAGTAGGGGTTGCTGGTTGTGTGTGAAGTAATACGGATTCAATCTCTGTTGGCGTTTTAATGCCGTATAATTATTCATTCAATTAGATTGTAGTCGGTTTTCCGTCGCGCACCGATCAATGCCCGCCTTCATTAGTTCCTCGACTCGAGGATCTAATTTCATTCTTCATTGTCGAACACAAAAGAAACAATTCCAATTATCTCTGATGTGATCCAAGTCGGTGCGGCGTATACTCAATATTATCGGAGAACCGCTTTTTTAGAATGTTCTCCTGATTCTCTCTCACTTTCTAATGGTTAACGATTTGGTATTAGAAAATAAGTAACCCCATGGTTTCTTCATTTTATTATGCGATTAAACTCTCTATGTGTTCTTCATTCGTTAATGATTACTTTTTCCTCCTTATCTAGAAAGACGCATAACTTAGTGACGCTGCTACCCCTAGAAAGACGCATAAGTTAGTGACGCTGCTACCCTGTGTGGTTTTTGGAATCTGCATTCATCTGAAATATGACCGAGGAATTTTGGTTTTTACTCGTATTCAATTGCCAGGTCTCTGAGTATGATAAGGCTATCGTTTTGTGTATAACTGCCTTTACCTACGATTTTCCGTAAACCACGTTGGATCTAAAGATCTTTTTAAAAATTGTAGACATATTTAGTCGCTAATTTCGAAGAAATTCATTAATAGATGAAAGGGGCTATTTTTGAACCAGATGTAACTAAGTAAAATACAAGATTAAAAAAAAATTGACACAGATAAATAAAAAGAATTATATTCTGTTTAATGTCGAATAAACAAACGATTATAAATTATATTACCGACTTTAAAACACCTGAGTGTTGACAACCGTTTACCCGCGGGCTACACGAGGCGCGGGATGTTGTCGTCCTTTGTAATTGGGGTAATGGCGACATCAAAAATACGTAAGGCATAATCCGATATTTTAAAATGTTCCCGTACGATAGATACATAACCACATTGTAAATAGCATTCTGCTAGGTAGCTATTATTTCCACTTTTGTTTAAACATACAAAATTGGACATGTTATAATTTTGTCGTGTCTCTCACACCCCCCACTCCCATATACCTAATTATATATTTTAATTGGCAAACTTGAGTCTCGCGGCATCGGAAGTGCGGAGGGGAACTTTTTCAAATTCAATTAGAGATGGGAACCGTATTAGCGGAATCGAGGGGATAAGTTTCAAACGGAATTATATCCAATGTGGAGTACCACAAGGATCTGTTTTTGGACCGTTCCTTTTTATTACTTTTGTTAATGCCTTGATTTTGGTAATATAAGTTGTAATATGCAATAATGAGTTGGCATGATCCCAGAAAAAAGACAACAAACTTTACCCTATTATTTTTAATAAGTCTTTAACATTTTGTACCAAAAAAAGTTCGAACATACCTCGATGTTTCGTATCGGTTCAAAATTAGTACCTACATGTGGTTGGTTTCGTAGCGATTTTAAAGGTTTCCGGATTCAGTTTCGGAGCCCACTCCTATTCCAAAAAGGAAATAGGAAGCCCTGAAACTCCGATCTTGCGGCTTCTTTTGTTTCTTAGTCGCAAGTGGTTTTGAGTTTTGATGATACCCGTGATGTATATTAAAAATACTCTGTTTGACAATCAACCAGTGATGATAAAATAGTTTTTTTTAATACATCCCCTTTTTTTAAACGTCGTCCACATCCGATTCAACGACGTTGAAATAAAGGTACATAAGTTATTGGATTTAGTAAGAGTGGGCAATAAAGAGGTGAATTCGCCTTACGTGTCAGGTGGGAATCATGATAGCGGGGCTGCAATAGCAGGCCCCCCTTTCGCTGCGGTGACGAGCTTTCAAGCAATATTCTATGTTCCTGTTAAACGACGGTTTACAGTTTCACCTTCCTCTTGTATTGGAAATATATTGACTTATAACATTTTATAGGGTTAGATCCTTCGTACATGTGTTTAGTACAGTCAAATAATCATATCGTTAGAAAACGGATAAAAAAACTTTTTAACGTTGCGGTTTACAAGGAGAAAGTTTTTATGACAAAAAATCAAGAAAGTTGCGCGGAACATTAGAAGACTTGCGTAGGTAGCCTTCTTAGAATACTTGCCCATATAAACTCTTCTACGTTTGACCACGTTTCAGGCGTTTGACATCTGTCGGTTGTTTGATAGTTGGTACGATTGTCAGAACGTGCTGTGTAAACAACGTATTAAAAAGATGCATCGATCGGAATTACACCGTTTAAATGCCTAGTAAAGACAGGACTACTTATGTCGGGAAAGAAAGTCTTGTTATAAACGTTGGATGTCATACGTACATACAACATGTCAGCATTCTGTACAAATGCGATCTTTATAATGTTGAATAAAAGCATTTTCGTATTTGAAAAATACACCGTTCGCAGTGAAGCTTGTGAGCATATTATGTTCGTGTGACGTGTCAAAAGCATCGCCCTTTTACACACTCCACTTTTGTTGTCGCCTTTTCCGCATACATACACACACATACTACGTATTTCACATCCTTCTACACGTGCGCATTACCTATTATCCCGTGTTACTTTATTCGAACTGCGGAGCTGTGCCGCTCATTTTGAATGGAACATTATTAAGCGTGCATTTAGATGAGAATCTTCTTCTTCTCTGCCCATACTCCTGGACAAAGGACTCCTCCATCTCCTTCCACGCCGCTCTATCTTGCTTTCTGGTCCCAGTTGACCCCAGTGTGTTTTACGAGGTCTTTCCTCCACCGTAGTGGTGGCCTCCCGACGCTCCTGGCAGTCGTTCTGGTCTCACGCCATATTACCTATCTACGGCCATTTGAGGGTAGTGATACGTTGGGCAATATCTGTACCTTGGTGTTTTGCCGTATCTCTTCGTTCCTCGCTCTAACTCTCATGGTGATACCCAGCATGGCACTTTCCATGAATTTTAGGGTAACCCTTATCTTCTATATGCTCAATTTGGTCAGTGTCACTGTTTCCAGGCCTTATGTTGCTACCGGTTTTATGCACCTCTCCTATTTTTTAACCCTGCGCTCTAGGTTCATGGCGATTTTGAGGTTTTTTGAATATTTATTTATTTATTTCATAGAGACACCAACAGAACACTGAACAACACAAACAAAATAAAAACATGAAACAAACACATAGAATATCCAGCGCTCCAATAACAGGTATCTCCCGCATAGCTATTGTACATAGTTAGGTGGGTACAATCAACGTCTGAACATTTTAAAAACTCATAAAAAAACCTTTCACTGCATTGGCAGAATTAATAAGAATAATTTTCACATTTCACTGAATATAGATTTATATCAAATTATTTATAATATTAGGTGTTTATATTTGTATATATGACGATGTCTTGTATGTGTGTGTGTACTCAATGTTCTGTTGTTGTCTTTTTTTTTAATGAATAAATCAATAAATATGACTCACTTTCCCGAAGGCTGCCCAATTCAATTCCTCAGCAGTTTGGTTTTCTCTGCCTAGTCTTATGGCGAATCAATCGGAGTCAATAGGGGAGAATTAATCCTTTCAAATAGTACTTACTTCGAATTCAAAATTTTGCAAGCAAGTATCTCGTTTGAGACTCGATATTACAAACACCCGTCGATCGCCTGAATGTCAGTTAGGCATTCGTCAACTGATAGTTTGTTTGACAGTTCTCTCTTTTCCTATTTCTTTATTGTAACTTATTGAGCAATTTTTTTTAATATTATATCATACATTAACCGTCATTCATTTGCGCGTAACCAAAAAGTCCAACTGTAAGTTAAAGTTGGCGGTAGCATTTTACGGAAATATGATTAATGGATGTTTATAATTCCGAAAAACGAGATATAATATCAAATTTTGGACCAATATAATGTGGTCTAAGGAGAAATGACAGTGGGCGGATCATGTCGCCAGACAAGGAACAAAACGGTGGGCACCCAGAATCCTAAACTGGAGACCGTGGGATAAACGAAGAGGAGTGGACCGGCCGAAAAAAATGTGGGCCGATGACATTATCCCTGTCGCGGGGAGAAAGTGCTCAAGATAGAGGGGAGTGGAAAAGTTTGGAAGAGGTAGCGAATAAATTGCAGAGGAAGAAAAATAAAAAATGTTCACTTATTAAACTACCGAAATTTCAACAGTTCTTGGACATAATGCATATCGATTCAAAGTGAGGATCTGACGTCATAGAATAGTGATTGCCTAGCAAGAAATAGGTGGATGTTGTTTAGCTTGGTGGATTCCATAACTAACTGCCATTACCACGGCCAAATAAACGACTGCTAAGGGGAGGGAATAACCTTAATGATGTTGGTATATTCAGCTTGTCGCTATAGAGTTAAACCGACAGTGTTAACAACTTTGAGCCAGTTTCCGTCACTCCATACAGTTTGTTCGCATCTTTGTTTGTATCTGTTTATATAAAAGTGGAGCCCTATTTTCCATTGCTGGACCAATTTCGCTAATTCTTTTTTGTTGTGTTTGATTTTGTTACGTGAAGGTTCTTATAGAAGAAAAAAATAAGAAAGTTGCAATTTATGAAAACTTAAACTAGGCAATCTTCTTCGTGGCGTCTGACATAAACTGACAGTTGATTGGTAGTTAGTGCGATTCACAGAATTCGAATGGAAAATATATGACTTAAAACAGTTTTTTTTAACCATCACGCCGTGTCCCGTAAGGGGTAGGCAGAGAGAACGGACCTCCATTCTTTTCTATCCTAGCACACTTCTTTCGCTTCTTCCACCGACATACCATTTCTCATACAGCTTCTCCTATTTCTTTTACTTCTTACCTGGCCTTCCTTGAGGACGGAATCGATGTGTTCGATCCACGCCATTCTCGGTCGCCCACGCTTTCTTACACCTTTCAGCCTTATGAATTGTCTTTGTCATTCTGTTTGCATCCATTCTTTCCACATGCCCAAACCATCTCAACTTATTAACTTTCATCTTTGTCACAACACTTACTTCCATACCACATTCTTTCCTAATATTTTCATTTCTTTCCATATCCCATAAAGTTTTTCCACATATTCTTCGTAGAGATTTAATCTACTGCATTTATACTACATTCTTCTTTTTTCGTTCATGTCCACGTTTCACAACCATACATCATCGATGGTAGCAGGATTGCGTTATGCACTAGTTTCTTTGCTTGTAGTGAGACGTTGTTGTTTCTCATTATAGGTCTTAATGCACCGCCCACCCTGCAACCAGCAACTTTCCTACGTTCGATTTCTTTTCCACACTTTCCATCACGACTAAACATGCTTCCTAAATACGTACACATATTCATTCACTTGCTCAAGACATTCACAGAGCAGCACTCGGAATATCGTTGGTTCCTTACCGGTTGCATACAATTATGTACTTATTTAGTTTCTGAAGATAATGTGAAAAGTCGTTTTAACTGTTTATTTTCATACAACACTACAAATATTCAATCTCTATTTCTACGTAATAGCGTAAAAATGTAGCTAGTCATAGTCTATTTGAAATCTGAACGAGAAATACACGCGTGACATGACCACGACACAAAATTGTAGTTCCAATTTTTTTAATTTTCATAGATTAGGAGTAAAATACGTATTTTATATTAAATTCATCATAGAGGAGACTGTCTTAAATTTATTCCTGGTTTACAAATTTGTTGACTTTATTTACTAAACATGTTTTTTTATATACCATGTGTGACGGGCTGTCCTCTCTCAGTGGGTGATTGAAACATTAAAAACTTGGATCACGACTAAATTATATAATATGGTACTTTCATTTATAGGTGCACAGGTAAAGTGGAAATATCAAACCAAATTTTCTTATGATAAAATTAGATGCAAAATTGTATAAGTTACTCAGCTTAAAGATTTTCACCGGTCTCTTGTCTTTGAGGTCTTGGATCCACCACGCTGATTGCAGGGTGGCGTGAGATCCGCCCCGGTAGATGCGCCCAGCAACGGTTGGCTTTTAGCCGGTGGCCAGAAGTGTTGTCTAGTCTGGTCGCTCATCCAGAGCCCAAAAGGTGACGTCAAGTTATCACTCTTGTACGAGGACTATACGGCCCAGAAAGTGGCATCAGCTGGGACCCTTTGCACGGCCTAGAAAGTGGCGTCAGCTGGGACCCTTTGCACGGTCCAGAAAGTGGCGTCAGCTGGGACCCTTTCAAATCTCCCTTTGAACTCCACTCAGGAGCATAGGGAGGCAACAAGAGCTCTCCATTGCGCTCGATCTTGCGCAATGCTTATGACCTCCTCCCACACCAAGTCCATTTCCCTCGGCTCGGCCTCGAAGGAACGGAACACGGTATGAGAGGGTCTTCCACGTCTTCGAAACCCTGATGGGAGGAAAAACAGCGCTCTCCTCGGCCAACTGTCATTCGGCATCCTCAACACATGTCCCAGCCATGCCCATCTCCTCTCCGTAATGGTGGAAGTGATGGGCCTGCGCCGGGTGCGCCGACGTATAGCGTCGTTCGTGATGCGGTGGTACCATCTTATACCCAAAATTCTCCTGAGGCACTTCGTTTCGAATGCAGATACTTTTTGTGCCTGGGCTTTAGTCAGGTGCCAGGACTCACACCCATACAGAAGAATGGGCAACACACACGCATCAAACAGTTTACATTTCGTCTCGACACTAAACGCCGACGCCTTCGATATCTTGGTCATGTTGTTGAAGGCGCCACTTGGCATACCGATACGTATCGGGAGCTCAGCCCCGAGGTCACCAGTGGTGGTAATGTTTGCTCCCAGGTACTTAAATTTATCCACCCGGGAGACCTGGTGACCATCGATGGTTATCGGTAGCTGTTTATCGGGGCAGGCATTATTCGCCATGAGCTCCGTCTTACTGGCATTGACTCGAAGGCCGAGGCGTGCTGTTTCGTCGCAGAGTCTTGAAACACTGCGCTGTAATTCCTCCAAAAAAACTCAACACTATCAAACTGTTTAAATTTTTAAATTCTTTGACTTGTAAGACTGAACCTATGTAATTTCACATTAGAGAGATCATTCTCGACTTACTTCTTACGTTTCAAACCCTCAAATAGATCTTACACCGCAAACTAGCGCGTGTCTCGTCGACTGAAAATTGTGGCAATGGCCGCGTGTGTTCAGTATTATTACCCCTCACCTCGCACCGTGAGTCGACACAAAACCTGAAGCGGCTGTGTTGCCCACTTAAATAAATTCTGTTACACATGTTGCATTAAAAAAGTAGGATAATATAATAAAATAAAAATAAATTTTATTGAGTAGGATATAACTAATGGTTACATGTCAACATATGACGAAATTCGTCGCTCGTTAATACGTCGGTTTTCGATTCGACGGGAACGTAATTGGAGATGCGGTAGGCCACTCCAAACAAATAAAAGGCTGACCTCCAGGGCGTTGGTGTTAACTGGGGCTCGGCTGCTAGAATCGCGGCAGACAGGGCCGCATGACGAGGATTTACAGAGTCCATATGCTCCAAATAGGCAGCGGACATTGGCCAAGAAGAAACGAAGAAGCAGGTCCCTAAAGTTCCTTAAATCATAGACAACTAACTGACGCCGTACCTGTAAATTTGGAATTCCTAATGCGCTGGATTCCTAGGGAGCGGTCCGTCATCTGACAAGTTGGATGTCTTTCAAAATATACGACAAATGTTTTTTTTTATAACTACGGTAACAATATTCACAATGTTCTAAACCGACATACATACTCACCGCAGTTTATAGTAGCGCCGTAACCGTATGTCAACAGACCATTTGTCAATAATTAACATTCACCGTAATAGTAGCGCCGTATTCGTAGCAAAACCGATCAAAAGCGACGACTGTAGCGGCTCCAGCAGCGCGACTACCTTTTCACCTTAAGAGGTAGATATGTGTGTATGTATTTTCAAATAACGAAACTGACACACCACTACATAGATGTGGGTAGGCGGCATTAGTCGGTCATTTAATCAGACAGTGTTCAGGGATATTCTAAAATGGATACTATGCGACTTTGAAAAGAGTAAAGACGATTTTGTCCGTATTGTAATATGATGGGAGCGTATATGTGAAGTTTAGTAATCCTTGCGAGTGATATTTGTATTGTTTGAAGGTGGATTGGTAATGTAGAGAGGGTGCGTGCGTGCGTGCGTGTGAATGCCGCCAGCAGCGCCGTAATATCCGCTAATGTGCGCGAGTCCTCGTGGCATTACACTCGCCCCAGCTACGTGACATTTCCGATAGAATAAAAGACAATAATTTATGTTAATGTGACGCTTATATTGCGGGCACGTAGGGTGTTTTTCAAGAAAACTCCGAGACTCGCGTGTGTGTGTGTGCGCGCCAACACTGTAATACTAGTAGAGTTCGTACTTAGCCCACTTAAAGAGCGCAAAGGTCGCCTATCATTTCATTAACCACTTTCCATAACACATAACTATGGCGTTTTTATTCGCATATACGTAACTATTTTCTGGCTGAAAACTATTTAGCCATGAGATACAGAAAACATAAACAGCACCATTAGGAAAATATGCAATGTATAGACGAGACGGGCGTTGTGAAATGTTGTGGCTTTCGTCTTCGTTTTTGAAACGTTCATTTTATATAAAAAAAACGATGACGTTTCTATACATCGAGTAATTAAACTTTGTCAATTGTGTGTAATTTGAAATTTCATGGAACCTAAAAAATCCGATTGTTCAAACTATTCTTGATTAGCTTTTGTTGGGTGATGTTCTTTTGTTTTAAATTTCGATTATTTGTGTTCCGACCTATTTATTTATTTAAAAACTTTTACATCGACTTTTTGTTTAGAACAGCTTATTTGAAATGGACAGTCGAGTTTTATATACTTATCTACTTGTCACGATATACCTACCAAAAAATACACTACCAAAATTTTTCGAATATCTCAATCGTTTCGCGAACACTATGTATGAAGTTTTCGAATGTAAGCCGGGGTGATAAACCAATACAAAAGGCATAATTGACTGGTATTATTTACATCCATTGATAAGGGATTCCTAAATTTTTATGGTTCCGGCTGCCAGTACCTTTCTGGCATACTATACATAGTGAGACTCAAGGATACTTATTCTACCACCCGTTTTTTGCACATCTGCTTAATCGATTTTACCTAACAGCCCCGCAATGCCTTATCATACGAAACATAAATTTATGTTTTATAGCAGAATGAACTTTCTTTTTCTTCTTCTGGCGTCCTGTCGGCCCTCCCGACGTCGACGACCACTTAAGAGAATGCCTCCCTATCTTCAGCTGCCCTGAACTAATCCCCCACAGTTCTCAGTCCACTGACGAATGTTTCGGAGCCAGGAAAGTTGTTTTCTTCCGACTCATCTGCGGCCCTCTATTTCCCCCTTTATGACGAGCTGTAGTACCTTGTATTTTTCATCAAAATACGAAGTCTTACGAATCTTAATTGATTTGAATAATCTGGTTGTGTTCGCTCTGCGTAAGACTTCTGTGATGGTGATCATGTTGGTCCAGACTATTAAGCATTTTGCGATGGATTCACATTTCAAACGCTTCAAAGCGATTTATTATATCATTTTTGAGGGTCCAAAACTGTCCACACGTAACATTTGACCATCCGTTGTCTTTTTTTTTTTTTTTATATTTCCAAATATATTAATGTATTAATGCAAATATAAATTCACTCAAAGTGAACACAAATACACTCTTTGACAGTAAGCTACTTAAAGCTTGTGTCGTGAAAGAGGAAAATGGTCGGCATCGGGATTCGAACCACTCCGCATTATGTTTTATTCCGAGTATCAGAGTATTTGGTGTATTATGATGAATAAATATTTACTGTAGTTTTGTGCAAGCAGACCTAAACATTGACGAGACACAAAGACGAGCAAACGGTGCACAACAAAAACAAACAAACAAAAAACCCAGCAAAGTGCCAAAACATAGTCCTCTCCCATCATTCAACGTAATACATGCGTCAACGCCAACTCTAAAGCCTCCCATCCCCTCTGCATCAGCCAGGCTACATTCAATTGTTCCACGCTTGAACATTAATTTAATTTATAGTGTAGCTAGGTTGGTATGAAAAATAATGTATCCTTTGTGAGTATTTTTCTTTTTCCTGGAACGTTACTCGTATTTTTCTCGATCCATAGTGCAAAATATGAAATACTAGCTTTCCCAACAGACGTTGTCTTGTGTTCCTAACTATGAATATTATATTCGAATTTGTATGGTGATGAATTAATTATCGTTTGACCAATGCGATTCCGAACGATGCGTCTGTTTTAAACCATGTATATTCCATCCGCATCCTGTCAATCGCACCAATTGACAATTTCTGTCAAAATTTCAAAATTGGATTAAAAATTATAAGGTAGAAAGTACTTATAAGGTTGTCTACGTAGAGTTTTCTTTAATTTTCTATTTTTCTATGCATTTTTCTTATTTTTTTCTTCTAAAAGGACATTCGCCTGATAAAAGCCTACACGACAAAAAAAGAATTAGCGAAATCGGTCCAGCCCTTTAGGCGTGATGCGATGACATCGGGAAACAGCTCTCCATTTTTATATTTCAGATTTATAGAAACACTAGATGTCACGTCGAACTTCGTCCCTCCTCTGAACCCATGATTATTTTTCATTTATTAGCTAAATTGCATTCAGTTTATTGAGTATTCAACAGATAGTACATACCTACCTATATCTTTCTCTCAATATAAAGAAAAAACCTTAACATAATACCTGTTTAGAAAACGAACGACAATTTTATGACCTTTTAAAAAAAAACACAAACGATTCTAAGGTCTTATGTACGCTCTTTAGAAATAAAATCACCCTTTTTACGAACTTAGTTGTTATACTCGAAGGTGTTTTGACATAAAAGTTGAAATGGTAGCAAAAAACGCAGAAACTAAAAACATTAATTAAAACAGAAATATAGTATCTAGAAAGCCCCTGTTTTCATATAAACCATCCTTGGGAAGCCCTCGACATCTCCAATTTTTTTCATCGAAATCCGTCCAGTAATAAAGGAGGAGTTAGGTTACAAAGAAAACGGCGAGATTTTTATAGAGTAAGATATTTAAAAAAAATGTGAAAATTAATCTTAATAATGCCTATTTGTAATTTGTAAACCTTTTCGTGAATAACCCTGCAGTTTATTCTCTATTTTATACCGGGTAATATAATACCGGAGCGGGAGTGCCGTGTAGTAATAAATAGACGTATAAGACATGGGCTACTTTTACCCCTGTATCGAGAGAGAGAGAGAGAAAGAGTAGGAACATAATTTTCGTGAGAGAAATAAATCTTTTTTGGAAGCAGACCGCCGAGAACTAATGTCTGGATATCAGGGGAGGCATCGGGGCCGGTCTTGTCACGTCAGATTTATGGGCGGTCAATTTTAATCAAACAGTCAAATAATAATAAGTCTACAAATGTTTGTATTCCTGTGCCCCTTGCGGAACTGACATAGACCGTAATATACCTACTTTCGTACCCATCTCCTATAAATTGTTCGATGCATTTTGATTCTTATTTCTAGTGTTATCTGATTATTTATTTTAAATCAAACTGGATATTTTACGTAACGAATTGGACGCTGGATTGTATTATTTTATTACAAAGTTAAAGCTTTGAATAAGACATTCATAAATTGGTACGAAGTCATCTTATTGAAATTTAATATTTCAGTTTAGACAAACTTGACAATACTGTACTAATTTGATGAGTTCGAGTTTTTGTTTTGTTTTGTTTTGTTTTTTATGTTTTTTTTTTTGCAACCCTTAGACCCTCCCTCCCCCATCCTCCTCGTGTACTTTGTTTAGTACAAAGAAAGTTTTTTTAATTTATCAGAAAAAATAAATGCACGTGATTTTCTTACTAGACCCCCCCTCCCCCCCTACGTGACTTTCGTGTTTTTTCCGAACTCCCCCCCCCCCACCTCTTTTGATCTCAAGTGATTAATGGACGACCCCATTGTAGTGAACACAAATACACTCTTTGACTCTTTCACAGTAAGCTACTTAAAGCTAATGCCGTGAAAGACGAAGAAAGAACCCAGGTGCCGATCATCCTATTGGTCGGCACCTGGGTTCGAACCCACGACCTTCAGTAGGGAACAGTACTAAAGCCGGCGTCGTAACAGCCATGCTACCAATCACTTCGATATTCAAGGGAATAATAATTAATAGCCTCTCGAATAATTCGTGTATTATCTATAATATATTTTTCGAAGATGAAATACGTCCATGTGATATGTTCTCGTTGTCATCATAGGCAACCGTTTATTATCCCAATAGTTCGATATTATTTGAGCGCATGTAATATTCCAAAGCTGTGCTAGACGGATTATTTCAACAACAACAACAACGCTGGAATCCAAGCAAACAAACGGATTATACAATAATATTATTACATACTAGCTTCCCCCGGCAGACGTTGTCCTGCCCTAACATACCGATATTGAATTCCAATTTGTATAACGATTAATTAATTATCTTATTAAACCAATATTATTCCGACCGATGCGACTGTTTCAAATGACACCTGTTTTCAAGGCACATCCTGTCAATCTCATCAACTATCAAACGACTGTCAGTTATGCTAAACACCAATTAAAATTCAAAAATAGAATAAAAAATGTTTATACCGTCATAAGATTACGGACGTCGACTGAAAATGTTGACCGTCTCGTACAATTTTATAAATTTTTCCTTTTTTAAGAACCTTCTCCGGTGGTAGCCAATACAAAAAAAAAAAGAATTTGCGATGTTGGTTCAGCCGTTCATGCGTGATGCGATGTACAAGGAGAATTAATGCTCAGGAGACGTTGATTGTACCTTCTTAACTATGTATGAATGTACATTGCCAAGCGGAAGACACCTGTTATTGGAGCACTGGAGATACAGTGTAATATTAGGTTATCTAATAATCATCATCATGGCTCTACAACCCAGGTCGGGTCTTGGCCTCCACGACTGTCGATCCAGCATAGCACTCCGTCAGTTGGAGATTCCAAACTGCCTCTTCTTCGGCATATCCTCATCAGCCATACTTTGGATGTGTCCGGTCCATCGCAGTCTGCCATTTCTCATTTCCGCAGTGATAGATATTTAGATCTTAATAAAGGCTATACAGTCCATCGTTACGCCTTACGCCATGGTATCTATATAATAATTTAGAAATGTTTTTTTATTTGCCTTTTGTCGTTGCTTTACGGTATGTCGGAGCATCACGCCTAAACGGCTGAACCGATTTCACTAATTCTTTTTTTGTCGTGTTGGCTTTTATCAGTAGAAGGTTCTTATGAAAGAAAAAATTAAGAAAGTTGCGTGGTAATTCAGAAATGTTTTTTTTATAGCTTTTTACCGTATGTCATCGCATCACGCCTAAACGGCTGAACCGATTTCACTAATTCTTTTTTTGTCGTGTTGGCTTTTATCAGTAGAAGGTTCTTATGAAAGAAAAAATTAAGAAAATTGCGTGGGAAATTAAATAAAACTCGCATTAGCCCCTCCTCTATCTAATTAATAATTCAAAAATGTTTTTTATTTGCTTTTTACCGTATGTCATAGCATCACGCTCAAAATACAAATGCTACGTCAGATATGAATCTGCACAGAGCCGTGCAAAATGCCGGAGAAGGTTCTTTAATATAATTTGCTGCATTAACTTTAATATATTTAGAGCTACCTATTTAAAAAACCCTATTTTTTAGGATCTTCATACAAAATTTTAATAAACATTAAAAGTGTCATTCTTCTTTTTCTGTGCTTATGTCAGTTATAGAGGTCTACAAAGCAATGGGAAGCTAGACTAGAACCTGTTTAATTACCTACCGATCAAGCCTGACAATCGGAATCAAAAACGTAAAGCAAGACGGGTATAAGCTAGTCTATAATAAATTATTAAATAAACAAGGTGATAGGGCTCAAATTTTATATATATATATATAGATAACGTACGTGCATATTCACCTCTAGTGGAATATTGTTTGTTTCGTAGCGGGATTAACCACGTAGCTATTGCCCAATCGGATGTACGGCGATTCGCTCATTTCATCGGCCGGCAATATTTATAGATCGCTCGTAAATCTCGCGATTTATTTACAAATCACGTTTGCTAACGTGGCCCATTAATTAAAGATTATTGAGCTTTACGTACGTACGAGCGAGATGCGCCGCTGGGTTCGTCCAGCGACTCGACTCGTCAAGATAGGGAAGGGACAGCCGTAGATAGTGGTTGAAATGGGGTCGCGCCCCCTCCATCTTTGTATATTTTATGAGCTCTTTTAGTTTATTTCATTGTTCTGCGTGAGGTCAAAACTAATTGACTCTTACTTACACCATTAGGCCTATATCACACAAATGTGTTTCTATTCGGTTTGGTTTCTTTTCAAAATAAAATAGAACGAAATATTTTTTAGTGTACTCCACAGTACATCAATACCTATCGATTTAACCCTCATATTATTATGTTCAGCGTTATTGGGTGCTTCAAAGGTATTTACGTTTTTGTGAATTTGGAATAAAATCCGGATTACATACTAAAATACACAACTCTGGCCAAACTTTTAATTTTACGATCATGATTTTTACTGAGAATAGTTTTATTGCTTCATATGTATGCAATATCTTTGTAAGTCAGCACCCGATAGTTTTTCTTAAATTTTTCTTCCAAGCTAAACTTTCCTGCAAACTTTCAATGCTCTAGGAGCAAATTTACACATAAATTTTTTTCTACGAGTTTTCTTAAAAACTAGTATTCATGGAAATGTAGACCTGAAAATTTCATTCGGCTGATTTTAGAGAATAATGCTTAGAAGTTCATTTAACTTGTGCAAGTATCATTATAGAATTTTTTTTCATTAAGACACAGAATAGATATATGACAATTTTGAATTGTGGTAGTTCAGCTACATTTCCATAATTTTTCTTTTGGGTTCGCGCGCTTTCGTTGACTATTGTTTATCAAAACATATCCTTGATTTTCAAGTCATTTGGATAGAATATTGTGGAGATAACAAAATTATTCTTTTGCGAGTTGGAACAGGGTCCAATTCAGGGAGGGAACTCTCGTGCTCGAAATTAAGGGTCTGCATTTCGAAAATAGGCCTCTACATCTTCTTCTTCTTTTCTTTATTTAGACGGCAAAGCACCCGGTATCGAGTGAATCATGCCCATATTTATACATGTGTCTGTTAAGCCGCGTACAAGTACAACTCAACAAAAAAGGGAAAGCAAACCAAAAGAACACAAACAAAAAATCAACCGAAAACAGGCGGGAGACAGAGAAAAAATACCTAGCCCAAAAATGCCATTCAAGCTACCCACCTACAAACATAATTATTATAATATTGAAATCACAAAATAATATTGTAGTCACCACTAAATACATTCCATCACCATCATTATAGTTGCAAGTATAAACAAATTACTAATACAGTTACACGGGAAAAGGAGCAGGGCCGCAATTTATCTACTATAAAATACTTCGACCTTTATATAAATATATTTTTTTTATTTTTTTATTAAGTTTTTGTGCTTTTTTTTTTCCTTTTTAATTATTTTATTGTTTTTTTTTTTTTTTTATTAATTTTATTATTTTTTTATTTAACGTATATATCTATATATATATACATACTCCCACTCGCATCATAGTTTTTTATCATACTTTTTAAGATGGTTAACCAAAATCACATTAATTTTTAAATCGTTTAGGGCTAAAAGGGATATTATTTTAATGGGGAAAGTGAAACAGAACTTTGAGATGTCCTTTATAAAATCCTGGTTAGGTAAAAGCGGACAGTTAAAGAATACATGGTCGATAGTTTCTTCCTCCTTCCCACATTCACAAATAGCATCGTTCACTATGCCAATTCTGGCCAAATGAGAAGCTAAAACGACATGTCCTAATCGGAGACGGCATATAAGAGAAACGTTAAGCTTAGGCATTTTACAATTTTGAAACCATGGACTATGCGGAATATCACCCTGCACTGTCCTGTAATGGCCACCAGCCGAGGCATTCCTATAAACTTCATTCCATTCCTTCCTAATAAAACGATCCACAGCGCTCATGCAATCCGTAATAGGCAAAACGAAGGAGTGGGGCAACACTCCGCAAGTGCAAGCTTCTTTGGCAAGCGAGTCCACTCTTTCATTGCCACTTATTCCGATGTGGGAAGGAATCCAAACGATTGTCACGATAAGACCTCTCACGGACGCCAAGTACAAAGAATTTTTTATGTCACCCAGAACATGGCAACTCAAAGCAGACCTTGAATTGGAGTTCAAACACTTTACAAGACTCAGAGAGTCAGTGAATATTACAGTACGAGGCAAAGCAAGCTGCAAAATATTTAACAGGGCCTCTCTCAAAGCCACACATTCAGCTGTGAAGACGGACGCAATTCGAGGGAGTTGAAACATACAGTTTATGTCAAGAGAAGGGATGCAGAAGGCTGCACCACACTCTCCATCAGAAGCCTTCGATCCATCAGTGAATATTCTGACAAAGGAGCTCCATTTCTCCTCTACCTTTTGGCTGAATAAAGAGTTGACTACGTGAGGAGGCAAAGATGAAAATGACTTATTTATATCAATAGATTCAACAATGTCAGGATGGTATACGGTTGCTTCAAATGGAATGCAGAATATAGGAAGTGAGGGAGCCAACAAGTCTGGGAATTCTTTTGAGATTTCTTCAAAAATTGAACAAAGCAAAGGTGGAACTCTTGAGTGCCAGAAGGAATCATTCTGACAACTATCTAAGAGGCCACTTAATTTTGGTATGATAGGATGATCAGATAGAACTCTCTTGAGAAGGAACCCAAAACCAAGGAATTTTCTGCGTAGGTAAAGAGGTCTTTCCACGCATTCTGCCTGGAGAGCGATCAAAGGAGATGACTTCATGGCTCCTAAAATGAGTCGGAGGCACTTGGACTGAACTCTTTCCAATTTGGTTGATAGATATTTCGGAAGGGGATCCATGAGAAAACTACCGTAGTCCAAGTGACTACGAACAAGAGCGCAGTACATTGTTCTCATAGAAGCGGGATGTGCTCCCCACCAGACCCTAGATACCGCTCTCATGACGTTAATATTTTTTTCACACTTAACTATTGTTTGTTCTATATGCATATTCCAATTTAACTTTCGGTGAATGGTCATGCCGAGGAATTTAATAGAATCCCTGATGGGGATTGGCACGCTGTTACATTTGATGGAAATATCTGGAATCTTGTGTTTGTTGGAGAAAATTACCATTTGACTTTTAGAAGGGGACAGGGACAGCCCGGCCTCCGAAAACCAAGGCTGTATAAGGTCTAGCGCGTCCTCCATTCTATTCACAGCTCGTGTCATAAGTTTATCCCTACAGTAAACTACAAAATCGTCCGCATATTGCAGTACGCTGCAGTAGGTTG
The DNA here is from genome assembly GCA_963576905.1 of Mystacides longicornis. Lineage (NCBI taxonomy): Eukaryota > Metazoa > Arthropoda > Insecta > Trichoptera > Leptoceridae > Mystacides > Mystacides longicornis. The sequence continues at coordinate 31,157,739 of OY756429.1, read as the reverse complement.
GAATGCGGTGTTGAAGATCCTGAGTGTATATGTTAAATAAAATGGGACTGAGAGAAGAACCTTGAGGCAAGCCTTTACACACCGTTCTTTCAATAGTCTCTCCGGGAGTCTCGATTATAAGCCGACGTTCGCACAGTATGTTAGAGATCAATAGGCAGATGGAGTCTGGCATCCCCAGGGTAGTCATTTTTTTATTAAGAATTGGTAACAGCACATTGTCATAGGCACTAGAAACGTCCATGAAACAAGCCACCATAACTTCCTTTTTGGATTTGGCTACATGAGCGTCTGTAATTAAAATACTCAGGTTATCCAAACATGATTTACCCTTTCGGAAACCGAGCTGCCACTGGGGAAGTAAGTTTTTAGTCTCCAAATACCATTCAAGTCTTGACTTTATCATTTTTTCCAATATTTTTAGAAAGCAACAAGACAAAGCAATTGGTCTATAAGACTTTCCTAAGGATGGATCCTTACCAGGTTTAATTATGGGTATAATAATTTGTCGCTTCCATGATGTGGGAACAGCGCCAGATTCTAAAATGTGATTGAATAAATTCAAAAGTTTCTGAAGGAAGGGAGTTGGGAAGTGTCTGAAGAAAGAGTATGGTATCATATCTGGGCCAGGAGATGAGTCACCCGACGATTCGATTGCGTGTGTCAGTTCCTCTAGAGAAAAGTGAGACGAGAGTAAGCAGTTTTCTTGTTGGGGAGCCGAGTCTACTTGAACTGTTTCAGACTCATTTGGCACATAAGGCGGCGCCAGTCTCTCCACGAAGCTATCGATCCAATCCGAACATTTGTATGGGTTGGGCTTGGGAGACAATGAACCTCTGAACTTCTGAATAGAAGACCAGACTTCCGAAATCGGTGTGTCAGGAGAGAGAGATGAACAATAATCCTGCCATCCCCGTCGTTTCTTTTTCCTTAGGAGTTTTTTGGTTTGGGCCTGAATGTTTCGGAAAGATAAGAAGTTTTGCTGCGAGGCACATCTTTTGTACCTCTTAATGGAATCAGATCTCAACTTCACCATGACTGTGCACTCCTCGTCCCACCAGGGAGGAGATGACTTTTTCCTTTTATGGGTTTTTTGTTTTGGAATTGAGGCATCTGCTGCTTCAATTACACTCTTAGATAATTCATTCGCGTAGGTATCCACCAAAAATTCATCACCGTCTATACATCGTTTGGAGAAGTTACAATTAGTGAGAAGCTCAGAAAACTGTGACCAATCTGCTTTTTTTGTTTTATAACCCTGTCTTAGTTGGGTTTTTTGACACTGAGTTCTGTTATTTTGGATAGCCAAATGAATCGGAAAGTGATCACTTGAGTAGGGATCACTTGAAATTTCCCAAGACAGCGAAGGGGCTAGATCGGCCGAGCAAAGAGATACATCTACCGCACTCGGATTTTGGTTAGGTAGGGAGAGTCTGGTAGGTTGACCATCATTAAGGATTACCAAGTTCTGATCATCAGCAAATTCCAATAGTGCCCTTCCTGCGGGATCCGTGTTGTGACTACCCCAAGCAGGGGAATGTGCGTTGAAATCGGCTAGTAAGATATATGAGGATGAGAGGTTAGAAACAACTCTCCTCCAAAAATCAGAATCAAAGTGGGTTCTTGGGGAAGAGTAGGCTGAAAAAATAGCAATACCAAGGATCTCTGCAGCTACTATTTGAGATCCCAGGCAGGGGGGAATTTGTAAAGGTGAAAATTGGAGATTGTTTTTGATAAGAAGGGCGGCCCCGCCTCTACCATCGGAGCGATCGTCCCTTAGGCATACATAGCCAGGAAAAGATACAACGGAATCAGTGGAAAACCACGATTCAGAAATAGCAGCTACGTCTACTTGATGCTTTTTCAAAAGGTAAATTATGTCATCTCTGTTGCTTACTGCACTGCGACTATTCCACTGAAGGATAGACAGGCTGTTTATTTTCTGGATCTTTGGAGTCATTTTCGGAAACAAATTTATTAAGAGTTTGAATTAGAGCAGCGTATGAAATGTCTGAATTTTTTGATGAAAGTACTTCCAAAACTATAGAGATTAATGTTTTCAGGAAGTTTTTGTTGTCATAGTTAAAATCATTGGTTAGTCTTTCGATATTTTGTAAAGATGGATCTTTGTTTTGAAGGGCACATCCATTTGGTGCGGATGATAAAATGTCCCCATTTGGGGAAATCAAGAGGGCGTTAAGCTCTGCTCGGTCATACGACAAGGGAGTAGACTTTCTTGGTGTCTTATATACAAATTTGCCTCTTGCAGGAATCGTTCTATCTGTACTGCGAGGGTTATTTTGTTGAGAATTATCAAAGGTTATATTGCGCTGGGGGATGGGAGGGGATTTCGTTTTTTCATTCCTAACTATATTTGCATAAGATAGTTTGCGTTGAGGATGGAGTTTGGAGGCTTGCAAGTATGAAATGTTATGAAAGGCCATAGACTGTTTTATTTCTCTTTGTCTCTCAAACTCTGGACATGTTAAACTAGTAGCATTGTGGGGTCCCCCACAATGAAAACATTTTGATTCTAATGTGCAATCTTGTGCAGGATGGTTATCTCCACATTTGAAACACTTCTCCACCGATCTGCACACTGATTTGGTGTGGCCGAAGCGAAGGCACCGGAAACACTGAACAGTGGGGTAAAAGTACGTTTCCACTGTGAAACTGTTGTAAAAAATATATATGTTGCTTGGCAGGCTTTGACCTTCAAAGGTCACTACAATTGAGCCAGAAGGCTTCCAAACAACACTACCGGATGTTCTGTCTTTGTAGTTAAGACGGCGAATTTTTAATACCTCCCCAACATCAGGATTACATTCAGAGATTGCGGCTTTGATTTCTTCGTCGGTGATATTTGTAGAAATCCCCCTTATGAGACCCATACGAGTCACATTGTGGGTGGGAATGTACGCTTTGTACGCAGCATTGGATTGAATATAAATGTTTTTAATAAACGAGTTAGCAGAGTTCGCAGTGAAAAACTCAATGGATAGTCGAAATTTTCCCTCCGACTTGATAGATCCATTAATAACGTTGCCTAACCTTTTTGAAAAAAGGAATCTTCCGAAGTCCATCGGATGAATCCTCTTGCCAGACTCGGTACTTTGTACAAAGACTACAAACGGTCCTAACGATTTGGAGGAATAGAAGTGTTCCCGTAAGGGAGTCTCTTTTGGGTTCGAAGTTATGACAGGGGGTGAGGAAGAAGATGACTGATTCAATGGAGAGGCAGAGTTAACTGATTGAATAAGATGACACTCTGACTCTTTCATTATTGTTTCGTTATTTCTTCTTTTCCTCTTATTCATGTCCGGAGGATCCGGAGGGATGGGAGGTACCGGAGGAACCTCCATCTTTTTTAAGATAGAAGTACGAACCGCAGTTTTTATACCAACAACAAAAGAAAAGTAAATTGAAAAAAATAATAGAAAAAAAAAATAGAAAGTAAGAATAAAACTTAATACGGACCTGAGTCTTGGTGCATAGAACTTAATAAATAAAAAAAATAAAATTTATACTTAAATAATAGATCAGCCTTGCAACAACACTTAACCACGTAAACAAAATAATAATTCCTCGGACCCAGCGCGAAGCGGCGTACACGTCCGTCTGGCACAGTAGCGGGGAATCGAAAAAAAAAAAAGAGGCCTCTACATCAGTCACGCGTAAAATTACTAAGCGCTCACCCATTTTTTTATCAGATAATCATCTGTTCTTGATTGAAATTTAGCAAACGTAACCTGGTTCAACAACTAGGTATATTTATTTGTATGAATCGTTCGGTCTATATAAACACCTGTCCATCTATCCGCGATGAGATGTATTTGGTTTCATCGCTTTGAATTGAAATTAAAAAATACAAATGAAATAAAATAAAATACAAAAGTCCAAAACTTAAAAGAAGGTCAAAAGTTGTATACACTTTACCAGTGAGTAAATACGTTTTCTGCTAGTTACTATTATAAAGCTGGTGTTTGAGGTCTACTCTGGTAGCGACTTGGAAATAAGGATTACGGGGGACTTAGGAAGAGGACATGTACGTACATAACCAGTTCAAAGAAATCTAAACGTAAAAATAACAAGAAACCGTAGTAGTTGTACTTACTAAAAATATGACTAAAATTCAAAACGCTTGTTGATGTTTTCATCTATTCATGAAGTTGACGCGTTCTAGACATTATGCACGCCTCGGGACAATTATTATGATAATGCACTGCACAAACGGAAAATGTAAATAGTCTCATACGCTTTGTTGAGGCACGCGACGCCGACACCTCGGCCGAGGAAGGAATTTCGAGCGCGTGTGTGTGAAATAGGAATTGGAAGTTTCACCGTGTGGAAACCTTAAACAAAATTAATGCGGAAATGTACACATTCTGCAATTGGATCTATAATGCAGCATGTCGAGTTATTATACCTATACAGTCTTATTAATTAAATCCGTTTATCGGACGATCGCGTGATTCAGAGCCACCGATAAGATTTTATTTAAAAACATAATATCTGATACGCCTCACTTATGTAAGAAGATGACACTTGCATAATGTTTTGTAAACAAACAAAATCGTGTCTGGGCGACGCGAGAGCTAACAACCAAGATGAACTGCGTAAGAATTTGATGATTTCGAGATAAGCCACGGCTAGACTATGGGCCATGCTGGCCAAATAGAGGCTCTGGCCCATCATGGGCAAATAGTGTGGCCGCTCCACCAATGACCAATACCACCAAATATTTGACATTGGCCGTTACTTGTTTACTTGTCGATCGAGTTCGCAAGTATTCACCAATATTGGAACAATGTTGACAGCTGTCATGTCTTCCATGTTGTTATTTTCATAGTGTTTTTTACATTTTTTTTATAATCCTGATAAAATAATGGAAGTTGACAATGATAATATCATATTATGGCAGTTATTGCAGCATCCTATACAGTGATACATGCGGCATCTGCTTTTCTGTTATTAAAAATAATGAAAAACGCAAACGGCAAAGACGGTGGTTGATGCTTTCTTTAAACCACTCGAGTATGTATGTAATGTACCCATGATTCTTGTTTTTTTTTTTATCAATAACTTTTATTTTCATTTATGTTATAGTCCAAATCAACCTGTAAGAGCTAGGTAAATATATACCTATTGCAAAACAATAAACATCAATAAAAATTTAAGGTTAGGTTTAATAAAATTATTAATGTTTTTATTGTGTAGGTATATTTGTGAATTGGAAATTATATTATAATATCCTTTTTGCCCATTGAGATAAACTCTCTTGAAATTCCCCACTCAGATAGGAGTATACAGTGAATAATTGGAGATTAGAATGTAAAATGATGAATAAAATCAAGAATTAATCAATAAATCAGTGATAGAAACATTGTGTAGCAGTCTAGCCTCGTGCCAGCTCTCAGAGTTGGGCCAATAGTGTAGCCAGGTGTACAAGTATATTTTCCAAATGTTGCTACTTGCTAATGCTTGGCCAGAGCCACTATTTGGCCATCCTGAACCAGCATGGGCCATAGTGTAGCCGTAGCTTTATTGATGCAGAATAAGTAAAAAAAAATAAAGCGTTTTTGTACGCTCGAAACAACAGAACTGTCGGATGAAGTAAAATCCTACATGGTTACCGAGATCAGCTCACAAGTGATTAGTCTTCGGGTGCTTTAGTGGTACAGTTTTAAGATTACACCTGAAGGTCTGATCATCTGGAAGTCGGTCTTTATTTTAAACCAGTGTACCCGGCGTTTGCTTTTATGCTAAAAGAAGATATGGCATACGTGATCGACGCGATAGCCACAAATGATAAAAATTTCGGATGAGAATGGCAGATCAGCGATTTTTGTTTTGACAGTCTGTATTGTGCGCCAACTTCTCATCAATATGGTCGAAATAAAATAAACGTGAAGCGCAAATTGCACAAACAATTATGAGGTGGTGGGTAGTCCAGTGGTATCAATCGTCGGCTTTCATGCGTACAGCGTATTGGAGGTCGTAGGTTCACTACGAGTGAGCACAATTCATTTCTAAAAAAAATATGTTTTTAATTTAAATGCGAGTATAGTCCCACCCTTTGATGAGTTTTTGAACAATCAATACCTACCTGGCGCGTTCTACATTCGAAACGATTATAAAAGAAAAACACTTAGGATTATTTTCACAATTTTTTAGTGGTTTAAAACCATTTTTGCATTATTACCCCCCTGATGAAATCAGTTTGGGGCACATCGGTTGCTTTTAGTGTCCGTGTCTTTACCAGACATACAAACATTTTTTTTGGTCTGTAATATAATATAACGCCTTCAACAACATGACCAAGATATGGAAGGCGTCGGCGTTTAGTGTCGAGACGAAATGTAAACTGTTTGATGCGTGTGTGTTGCCCATTCTTCTGTATGGGTGTGAGTCCTGGCATCTGACTAAAGCCCAGGCACAAAAAGTCTCAGCTTTTGAAATGAAGTGCCTAAGGAGAATTCTGGGTGTAAGATGGTACCACCGCATCACGAACGACGCTATACGCCGGCGCACCCAGCGTGAGCCCATCACCTCTACCATTGTGGGGAGGAGATGGACTTGACTGGGACATGTGTTAAGGATGCCGAATGACAGTTGGCCGAGGAGAGCGCTGTTCTTCCTCCCATCAGGGTCCAGAAGACGAGGAAGACCCTCTCACACTGTGTTCCGCTCCTTCGAAGCAGAGCTGAGGGACATGGACATGGTGTGGGAGGAGGTCATACACATTGCGCAAGATCGAGCGCAATGGAGAGCTCTTGTTGCCTCCCTATGCCTATCCCTGAAACGTCTCTACATAGGGGGCGTCCATTAATCACGTGATTCCAAAAGAGGGAGGGGGGGGGGTCTGGAATAAAATCACGAAAGATCACGTAGGGGGAGGGGGGGGGGTCTATTGAGAAAATCACGTGCATTTATTTTTTCTGATTAGTTTAAAGAAACAGTAGAACTCAATGGAAATTTAAAAAAATGACGAAAATTAAAATCATAAATTGTTAATTCTTTGCAATAAAAAAGTACACGTGATTTTTGGGGGTAGGGGGGGGTATTCTGAAACATCAACAGGGGGGAGGGGGGGTCTAAAAAGTTGTAAAAAACATCACGTGATTTATGGACGCCCCATACCACTTTTTACTTGTTAAGAGCGTTACAGCTTTGACTTCAAAGTCAATTTCGGGCGGGGCATAAAAATTAGGGCGGACTCTCTCCATTACTTAACTCTCACAATATTTGTACGTATGCAAGTGTAGAGTTAGGGGTCGGAAACCAGTGGAATGCGTCGAAATATTCAAAACCTCAATGTTCTTTTGACTGCAATGTGTTTGTAATTTTTGAACAACGGTGGATGATAGTGATGATAACGATAATACTGATAATGATGATAAACATGTATTTGGTTAAAGCAACATTATTAAAGTTACGTTACATTCAGGTATGCATTGCTTTTACCAGATTTTTAAAACATGAGTTCTCAACATTAATTAATTTTTTCTAACACTCGCATACTATTCATTCTAATTGCCACCATTTCAGATTATATGATTATAAAATGGGAACGGGAAAAATAAACTTTTTTAAAATTTGATCAATGGCATATTAAAAAAATGAAATTACAAAATTCCTACAAAAAGAATTGTTATATCTTATGTATATATTGCATGTGTGCAGATTCATTGCCGTCAAACTCCTCCTTTAAAACTGGACGGTCAAGATTATATGTCATTGTATCAAAAGGATGTGAAGATAATGTGAGTAAGGTTTTTTCGCATGTATTTTATTAACAAAATCTCTACATATAATAATGGAGTCCTATTTTCCGTGATCCATCTACGGTCACCAAGTCTCCCGGGAGGATAAATTAAAATACCTGGGATCAACCATTACCACCTCTGGTGACCTCAGGGCTGAGCTCTCGTACATATATCGGTATGGCAAGTGGCGCCTTTAACAACATGACCAAAATATGGAAAGCCGCTCGGCGTTTAGTATCGAGTCGAAATGTAAACTGTTTGATGCGTGTGTGTTGCCTATTCTCCTATATGGGTGTGAGTCCTGGCACCTGACCAAAGCCCAGGCACAAAAAGGTTCATATACATAGTAAGGAATAAAAGACAACGTCTGTGGGGAAAACTAGTTATATAATATAAATAATTCCAACAACAAATCATATAATACTACCTACTCGTAGTAATACTAAATGATAATAATTTAGAAGAAAAAATTAATAACAGGTATGCAATGTAAACCTATACCTAATTCAACAATAAAAACTTTAAAATCACCAAACAGCGATGATAGAATTAATTGCTGAATATAAATAATAAATTAAAAAACCAATGTTTGCCGTCCTCTGTAATATACGCAATTTCGTCAAAATATTAAAATACAAAACGTCAATTGAAACTGGCGCAGACCATGCGTCATCTCAGCCGAAAAGATTTCGGCAGACTGAACATTGACACAGCGAAAACCAGCGCGTTCTTTGTAATTCCCGTGCTTTTAAGTGTCATTATCGCATGCACCTTAAAGCCGATAAAATATTTCGACATAGAGCGTTTTTGTGAAATAGAGGTTTTTTGGGATTATACGCTAAGCAGGAAATAAATATTAGCATTTCGTTCTATAATCTTGTAGATTTTTTAATGCTCTTTAAGACGAAAAAAGAATTATTTCATTCCGACGTATATATCAGTTGGAATATTAAAAAAACGATGAAAAACGACATTTACTATTTTTATTTTTTACAAGAAACTATACTATATATCAAAAAACGGCTCTGAGGCCGCCTTCATTAAAGTCTAATTTATGTTATATATTTTTTTCATCGAAATCCAACAATAGATAACGCCGGAAAATGGATTGAAAAATTACTAAAATCAGCATTTTTGCGACTCTCACAGCCTTAAATTCCCTTTTTCGGTTCGTTTTTTTTTTGTTGCTTAACTCGCACCGCTGATTTTTCATTCAATAATGGTCATTATTCGCGCTCTGAGTGCCGAGTTTTTAAATTCATTTTTCGAACGTCGAATAACAAGCGAAAATTTCGCAGGTGAGGAGAGGTTGAAATATGCATATTTATTCATGAAAAATATCGAAGGTTATATTTTATGTTCTAGCTTCACCGTGGCCAGAAATCAAGAGAACGGTTGGTAGTGTACGGAATGTTGAAAATGCAGTCGATGGCTTCGTTGTTTGCGTTTCAAGTCGAGCGAGTTCCACCCACTGCATTTGTTCTGTTACTTCCCACTTTTCTGGCGTATTGATGAATGCACTATGTAAATGGGTTCATAATAAAATCAAGACTCCCGAGGTATGAAAGGGAAGAGAATTTAACGGAACGAACATAGGTCAACTCAAGTGAACGAATAAACGAATTCGCTGTTTAAACAATCCAAAACCTTCTCGAATTGTTTGTTTAGGGTTTGATTTGCTTGGATCCAAACTATGTTGCGGAACTTTCTTCAGATTGTGTTGCGTTCTTACGTTTCGATCGACCCCAAAAATTTGACAAACGCCGTTCTCATAAAAACATTAGTGGCTGTATTAGGTTGTTTTTTTTTTTAACATTAACCCATCAAATACGATTTCTTTGTTGAAAATTGCTGATTCTGGTTATTTCGCCTATAGAAAATGTATTCATCCAGATGACTACTGCATACGCAATCCTATGAAAGACGGCTTCCACGCAGAAAAAGATCGAAAGATGGTAGATTTGATTGTTCATGTGATTAAAAGTGGTCATTTGATCTCATATTCGTGTTTTTTTCACTCTTTCGGTAGGTTCGTGACCATATGCGAGTATTCCTCCTAATTCTGGGCCGCTATTTGGCTAAAGCATTTGGCACATCGAACTACTGACTAAAATATAGAAAGACACTTCAGGATCAACATTGCAAGAGTAGGAACTCTGACAAACAAGTCTAAACTCTTTGCGGATGATGCGGTTGAATTTGACTTTTGAAAGTGGTCAGAAGGTTCCACTTTCTCCGATGCAAATTTTCGCTGTAAGAATAAAATTTATAATCTTTTCCATTTAAGGCATAAATCTTTATTCTTCCGGTTCGAGCTATCAGATTTTCCGAGCAACTCGTTGTGAGACTTTAAGCCATGTTTACTTCCGAGGTATATCCGTTGTAACAACATCACGCGTATGCAGTAATGATATCTCATTAGTCAAGGCGTGGAGGATTCCTTTGTTTCGCTCGCGTCGTTGATACGGTCACTTTGTCTGTCGTTGCTCCGCAGGACGATTTTGAATCGTCAAAAGTAATGGAGCGTATTATGGTCTCCTGTGAAATTGTTATTATGTTGCATTACCTGCCGTTTTGTATAACATTTCACACTTAACATGGCTATTTGTTTTGCGTCAACAAAGTTATCTGTTTGGCATCAAATGAAACCATTAGGCACGTTATATTAGGTTTTCTTTTTCTTACACACATCTAGGTTTCGTCTATTCAAAACGTTTCTTATCATGTTGTGGATGAAGCATCTAGCTACAAAGTATCCTGCGCCAGATGTGATGGGCGGTAATCATCCAAACAAGAATCCTACAATTATTTGAATGACCAGTTTAGGTCTTCTTGTGCCTCCTTTGTTCTAGCATTAATTATTGTTTAATCGATTTCTTGGCTTGCACGTTTCAAATTTATTGGTTTCTGACTTCATTAAAATAAAACTATTTTGCCCCTAGATTCTGTTGTTTTTGTGATTCAGTGTCCAAAATTTAATTGCCTGATTTTTCTATTTCTTCTTTCGTATGCATGCGACCATGGTACTTTGGAGTTAATGCTCCGCGTCGGTATTTTTAAGATACTCTACTACCCTATAGGCCCTCAAAATGGAACAACAGCTCAGCATAATATGTCTCACAGTCTCAATCTGGCCACATTTACAAAAGGGATGATCCCTTTTACCCCACCTGTATGAAAGGTGTCCACATCTACCGTGACCAGTCCAAGTCCTATTTAGGATTGTCCATTGCCTGCAGGGCAGGTTAAACCCTTGGTTGTCTTGCTGTGGGATTCATGACGAGCTCTCCATCGTCGGGATTTTGGGCGTTCCACTTTTTCCTCCACACATATTCGGAATACATCATAGTCCTATTTTTGATCCTATGATTAGGTTTAATCTTCCATACCCGCAAATTTGTGTTTAATTAAGCTTGTTCTGATCCTATCATAGCTGATTTGGTCACTTGGTTTACCATTTGCTTCTGAGTTCTAACCTGATGTAATTGAATGTCTTGGGATATAAATAAACCTCTTGCATACTATTCCACCACCGCAATCTAATAGTTTAACTTTTGTACCGTGTCCAATCAATAAAGAACGGCATCACCTCGTCGTGTCGGCGCATTCAAATCTCGGACAGTGTTTCGGCCATGCAAAGTGGACGACGTGAATTGACTTTGAGTGACAAAAAACAAACACCGTGTATTGTTCAGGTCGATAATGAGAACACTCGGCTTTCATATGACCGCTGATCGCGAGACAGTCCGTCATGTTGGGAAACACAAAACGCTTCAAGGCCGTCAATTTAATCGTCGAGTGTGGGCTCTATTTCAATGTTTCTCGTATATGTACTTGGGACGAACGACTTCCATTTCCCATATCATGACGTGTTGAATAATTATTAGCAGCAAAATATCTCGGACTCAGGGTTGCCAGGTGTTCGGTATTTTACCGGACTGTTCGGTATTTTTGCTCCATGTTCGGTGTTCGGTATGAAAAAAATACCGAACTATGGAGTGTTCGGTATTTTTATTTTCGGGAATGATTTTCATTTTTATTATAACTTCCCGGACAACAAATTTCGACAATGACCTTTTTTTTTTAGAGAAAAACTCTCATTTTTTTTTTAGAGGAAATTTCTACTTTCTGGATAGCAAATTTTGAAAATGACCTTTTTTTGTTTTTGTTTCGGTATATTTTTGAAAAAAAACCTGGCAACCCTGCTCGGACTACAGACGTAGGAAAGGGTCATTTATTGTTTGATTATCTAATTCTACATACTACTACAGGTTTTGAGAGGGAGCGTTTGATTTTCTAATGGTATGTTTTCCTAGGAATACGGCACTGCTGTAAACAGTACTGTCAGTTTAGAACCGTACCGTATTTGGTTACCGAAATGACAAAAAAAAAACATTTTCAAAGACAGCCGTCTTGTCAGACGACGGAACGCTCTTAAGGAACCCAGTGCATAACGGGTCAACGATTGAAGTATACTCATTTGAGACAGATAGTCTGGAGCCACGAGGTCGAATGTTTTAAAAATCAAAAGCCATGCTTTGAATTCTACTCTCTTGGTACCCCTATACCGAATTTTACTCACTAACGTAAGTGAGAAACTCACGGGAATTGTGTATGGGCTGCGAAGCTTTCCGAAGTATTCTGTAAAGGGTGCTAAATATGCACGTTTCCATACAAAATTTTGTTACTTCTCGCCACCGGAAACTTAGAATAGACTGTTTAACCATTGAAGGGTCTGTAGTAGTGTAGGAACGCAGTGGTTCTGAAGGGTATACTTTTATCGCGATCACAACAGTTGAACAATGAGCGTTATTATTTCGTTCCCCGCCATTTCTCTTCTCTAATCGCTCATAATAAATTTAAACGTCACGCTCCAGAGTTTCGCCCACGAAGTTGACCGGTCAATTTCCCGCAGTTACATATGTACGAGTACGTCGCCGTACTGCAGTTGCTTGCATGTCTTGGATATTGTTGAACCGAAACCCGTAATTAAATGGATCGGGTTTCTCTCTCACACACCAACACCCAAACGGTGTAATTGCCATTTTATGCTACACTTTGAGGTTTGTAGCAGGGGACAATAATTTTTACAGACAAAATCTAGTATCGGTTTTGTGATGTAGCAAATGTTCGGGTAATTTGACAGCTAGGTTTATTTTTTTAACAAAGAAATCTTTCTTAGTAATCTTAAGTTAGGAAATAGGGGGGGAAATTCTCTTTTCTTTTTACTCATGCTCAGTTATTTTCTGAATGGCTCAGGTATGATAATGTTACCGTAGGCACTTTCCTGAATTTCTTTGTTCTTGAAATACATGACAGCAGTCGCAGTCTTTAAATTCGGTTGCTCCCTTGTTCTCAATAATTTCCAACTTTTATATCTGTATTTCATTAATTATTAAATTTCTACTTGTTGTTTACATGGGATTTTTCGACATGAACATGTCGAGAATTTTCATGATTAGGAGTTTCGGAAACTCAAACATTACCACCTAATGGCGTACGTTGTTAATGTAACGTGATCCCTAAGACGGTCGTAAGCCCGTAGTGGTTTGTTCCATTTTAAAATCGAACATCAGTAATGAATCGTAGAGTCATTAGTTGTTACATATTCGTTCTTTGTTCTTCGTCGATTTTAAATGATTGGAATCGAGCAGGTATCAAAATGGGCTCGAATAACTTATGTTATAAACAAATAAGTGACGAATGGATCTCGGGTGATTTTCTGTATCACTCAAGTATGGGATGAAGGTCATGTTTACGATTTTCACCTGTTTTCCGTGTGATTCTTTGAGTCGATGCTCGAAATATGACACCAGACATTTTAAATGGATAAAAATGATAAAAAAAACGTTCTTTTAATCAGCGAAAAGAGTAATTAATGTGTTATTTCCAGTCTTTAAACACATTATTCCAATTATCTAGTGGTTATACTTCTAGCATATTATTATTGTATGAAACAGTAATAAATTATTCAATCGGTCATTCCTTGTTTAGTATTTTTAACAAACCAGTGATTATATAAATGTGTGTTCGTCCACTTATTGATCAAATTAGAGTGATTTCGACGGAAATAAATATCGGTTTCATTAATTGGAGTAAGGGAAGTAAATATATCCACCAATAATTTTAAAAATCGTTCTGTAGACATCAAAAAGTAAGGTATTACGGAGACTGTTGGAAAAAGAACGTAATATTGTGTCAGCGGTGCTCTTGAAAGACAAAGCGCCCCTGAAGGATCGTGTTCCTGAATAATATCGAGATGACGCTATAATGATGTAGCACGAGTGTCTTCGCCCACCTCGTTCCCTTCATTCGGTTTTCCGTCGCTGGCTCGAAGGGAGTTATTTTATTCGCAACGAATTTTATGTACCTCCCTTCTTTACTTTCCCCGTTTGTTAACACACCTTAGGTTGAAACTGATCTCTATTCTAGGACTTCTTCATCCAACATCCAATGATTTGTCCATTGTACTTAGCCTTTACTCTATATTTTTAGTCCATTCATGGTTGAACCTTTTCGTGTATCTTTCATCATTAGATTAATGGTGTTCCCCAGGAGCACGTTTTGAGTCCTTAAGTATTTCAAAATTGGCTCAGATTATTTTTATTAGATCTTTTGTTTCTGAAAATCCTTCAATCCTACAACACAACCTCTTTGTATCATCTCGACGCACGATCAGATGTTTGTAAGAATTATTATCAAACTGTACCTAGTATGATTTAAAACTAATGAATTTATAGCAAAAATAGTCATAGATTTTCTTACTATTGTTATTACCTCCTTTTTACAGATTATTTAACAAAAGTAATCGCACTTACCTATTTATTTATTTTGTTTATAAATATACAAATAATACATATTTTATAACTTAAAAAATAGGTAACAAAATTATGCTACCTATACAGATTTTCATGTCACCTTTTTTCATTAGGGGGGACGCGTTTCGTGGAACACCGGAAAACTTATGTGCTATAGTTAGTCATGTTCTATCTGGCGTGTGTTTGTCAGTGTTCTGTTGAACATTTGAAGGTCGTCGACACTTTTTTTTTCTGTGAAAAAAAAAGCACGTACCTTCCCGATTATACGATTTACATACATTGTGAGAACTCTCTTCTGATTTGCTTCCAACATAATACGAAATTCGATATTTTTATTCTGTTTTCTATCGCTCTTCTACTCTCCAATACTTTTACATTTTCCGATCATTTCTTTCAAACATGGCGTAATCATGAAATATCCATGGTATAAATATTCGACAAGTATTTCGGCTCCGCTATAAATAGGAACCATAAACGGGTCCTCTGCGTAATTATATTTATATAAGTTTTATCGAGAATATTAATCCGTTATACTCGTGCGGAATTGATGGGAGTCGCCGCTGCTATGAACAAATATCACAAATTTACATAATATACAGAGTGTTTGCATGTGTGCACACAATTAGTACCGGCCGGCCACTAAATCAGTGTATTAACCTACAAACATACCCCTTACGTCCAACTACTGCCATTCTTGTAGTACATACATGCCATCGGTATTGGTTTCTTTTGCTCCCATTTTCAACGGATTGCGAGACAGTGGAGTTGACCTATTTGGTGTCAAGCCTTACGGAGAGCTATGAAGAACCTGCGGAAAGGAATGTTCCATTGTGAATATTCAGTAAGATTGGATCTTCGACTAAGAAGCGAAAAGTTGGGCAATATATCACCTGTCTAGAAAACCACCGCAAAAAAAGGTCGGAAAACCAATTGACTTCAAATTTCAACGCCGGACAGAGTTCAGAATTCCAGTTTGCTTAACATGGAAAGCACTGTGTTCAGTGAATCTGTGGACCGGTGAGAGAGGACAAACAATAGCGCATTCCAACTTATGAAGGACTGTGCAATATATATCTCGACGCACTTTGATATAGGTTGATCACGTACGCAGAATATCTCATTCACTCGTCCCTAGAAGAATAACGAGTTATGATATTTATGATAGTTATCCTAGGAGAAAGGACCCTAACTAAGAAGGGAGAAGGAAGGGATGTAACGAAGTTTTTCAGGAAAAGAACAAGATTAGTTGGAGGTGAAAGTTATGGGAAGCCATATCTTGATACGAGCTGCAACGCCAATTGATTGAGAGACAGCAGGACAAAGTGGTTCTATCTATTTTAAGTTGATTTAATCCACAAATCGTATGGAGGGTTCATCAAACCCTTTTGTTTTTTTATATTTATATTTTGGCACCCGGCCGGTTTTTATGATATGGCGGCCAATATCACTATTATGTAGATGAACATAAGTTTGTACTCGAACCATTTTTGCTTTGAGTTGATTCTATGTTGACGCCTATAAAGTCGAATAGGTACATTCCGGTTTTACTTGTTAGGAGAAAACGAAGTCTGGTTAAGACACCAAAAACACTGATCATTAGAAGGAACTCGCATGAGTGTATGTATAGCTCCACGGACTTTCTTATCGTCCGGGAGAAAGGGGTGAATTTATAGTCGGGGCACCTGTCTGCTGTTTCTGTGAATGAAACCCGGAGCTGTCCGTTACCTTTGTTTATCTGCGATCTGTTTATGATCCAACCTGAAATATTTACACGTTCACTTCGTTTTTTTTTATTTTGATTAAATTTTGTTTGGATTAAACGAACAAAATTTTAAAATCATTGCTCTCGTTTTATTTTACTTTACCTTTCTTAACTATTTAATTTATTTACATACGGTCTGCCTTTTAAAGTGAATGTAAACTGTTTGACTACTAGGTAATATGCTATACTACTGCGCTGTTTTGTGCGTACGGTTTCAATATGTCAGCAGAATAGGAGATGACCCCATAACCAAGGTGGCAGCTGACGGTATTCCACTGCTAGGCAGACCGCCCAAGAGGTGAGAGGACAGCTGGCAGTCGGTATCCGCGGAAGGGTTACCTGACCAGGTCCGATCAAAAGATAGGCAGATGAATAATAAGAAGGTTTCAACACCTGTGCGGACTGGATATTCTCTGTGAGAATATTTTCTCAAATCTCTGATTATAATATATCTATATATCTGGATATACAGCAAGCTTTTTTCCAAATGAAACTTGAAGCTACGTTATATTTTGTAGTTTAACATGAACAGACTAGAAGCATTTCAAATGTGGGTCCATCGAAGGATGTTTGAAATACTCTGGACAGACATGATAATCAATGCCGAAGTCCTAAGGCGAGCTGTAGTATACAGAGAAGTACTGTCAACTTTCACAAGATTTCATTCTTGGACCATGTTCCGTGGGTTGAAAAATACCACCTCTTGTATCTGATATTTAGGGAAGGACCAAAATCTGTCCGGAGACAAACTTCACGGCTGCGCAACGTAAGAGACTGGCATCCAAAGAGTAGAGGATTTGTTCCAAGCGGCGCAGGGTACAGAGAGATTCACCTATGTGATCGCCAACGTTTGCACATGAAGAAGTAGGTATACAGTTTGTAGGTTCAATACGGCTTTGCCCTAAAGTCAAAGCCGTTATTTTTATAAGAATTGTCGGCTAAATCAGTCATAACCGTTGATATACTGGCAACTTTCTCATCGAAAACAATACATTAACAATGATCCAAGTTTGTTAACCTATGTAGTGGAGAATCGTTCATAATTTATTCAGGTGTTCCACCCCGAGGATCCCTCTTGAGGTATTCCGCCTCTTTACCGCAGCCTCACGCCGAAACACTCTCCTTTATTGTCATTTTTCCATATTATTTTTTCGTGCTTTTTTTCTTGTTATTTTTATCTACGGTTATTAACTATTAATCTTCATAAATCACTCGAGATCGGGTGCATTGCCGGAAAAAAAGAAAGAAGAAGAAGAACTATTAATATTCCTCCAGGCTCTTAGACCTTTTTCACACGTACGCGGTTCAATTAAGTTCGGTTTCGGCTCTGTTAAGGTCTCATTAATTTGTTATTGGGTTCATCCATTAAACACGTTTTTTTCGCAACATTTTAAACACTGCCTCCCTTGGTGAAACGTGGTGAGCTTTCAGACTAATCTATCGAATATCACGTTTATTTGTTTTAATGGTAGCAAGGCTAGGTAAGCAAAAATTAATGTACTTATTGTCTTCTAGGAAACGCATCGCTTCTCGGTTAAGAAATCGTTCATTCATCGAAAAAACTAAATACACGTGATATTCTCAGTACCGTTCCATCGAGTCAGACCTAAGATCGGTCATTGAAAGTTCGCAAGATCGAGTGCAGTGGAGAGCTCTTGTTGCCTCCTCACGTAAAAAATGGAGAATTGATTGATTGATTCGATATACACCCACTAGCTTCCACTTGTGATATTTCTTGAGTTTATTTTTATTTTTTTATTCTTTTCGATCACACTTTTAAACGACTTCGCGATGATATTTGCCGTCTGTGACCGAAACTGAACCGATTTGAACCGAACATCTATACTGTGTGTGAAATAGGACTCACGATGCACGTTTAAAGACGTTATCTTTACTCGGTTTTGAGGGTGTACGTGCATAAGTATCGAGCGATACTGCGACCTTCGTCGACGATGACGTACCTCGATATGTCGAACGCCACAACTAAATTAATAGGTGCACGTGACCTACCTGAAAATAGGCAAGTCATTGTAGTAGTATATGACTCCACGTGAAGACCTCTCTTAGACGCAAACTCATATTATAATACATGTAGTCAGTGTAGTGATGGCCTTAAGGATGTGGGAGTTCATACACCGTAGTTGCCTCAATTCTGCAGAAATATCATCTCTCTCTCTCTGAAAAGACGACGTCTCATTTTTACGGCATTTCTTTAAACAGTGCTTGTGTTGAGAGAGTGTTTTGACTAACTTGATTTGTATATAAAACTCAGATCATCTCTGTGACATCCATACTTTGAACAGTCGTGTCCTATTATTGAGCCTATAAAATTAAAATGCTTACATACGTAGATATACTCATTCATAAATACATACCTCCACATTTATACATCTTCTACATAATAATTCAGAAATGTTTGTTTTTTTATTTGCCTTTGACAATACTTTTACCGTATATGTGAACATCACTCTCAAAATACAAATGCTACGTCAGATATTAATATGCCCAGAGCCGTACAAAATGCTGGAGAAGGTTCTTAAATACAATTTGATGCATTAACTTTAATATATTTAGAGCTATTTAAAAAACTCTATTTTTTTAGGATCTTCATATACAAATTTCTCAAAAAGACAGTAAGTCATCCTTTGGAAACAAAATTACTCATGTAAACGTTGAATGGAATCTTGCTATTACGGTATGAAAATGTAATAAAATAATTGTAGATTGATTTTGTTATACATATAAATGTTATTCAAATCTTATTATTCTCAATAAATAAAGATTTAATGAAAAAATTTGCAAAATGGTTCCAACAGGCACAAATCACCCTCTATGGTGGAATGCCTAATTAATTATCACTCAAGAGGGTGTAGGGAATGTAGCTAAGATTCAAACCACAGAGCTCTCTATGAAAACTTGCAAATTATGTCGGTAAAACAAAAATTGTAAAAGTGTCATTCTTCTTTTTCTGTGCTTATGTCAGTTATAGAGGTCTGTTAAGCAATGGGAAGCTAGACTAGAACCTTTTTAATTACCCACCGATCAAGCCTGACAATCGGAATCAAAAACGTAAAGCAAGACGGGTATTAGCTAGTATTATATACACATACAATGACACCATTATTTAGGAAAACAGACAAGAAGAATACAAGACAAATTCAAAACCACATATACATTAGGTACTCTCCCATTGAACCTCCACCGTTACTATAATATGTTTATCACATGAATACCTACCTCATATACCTTCAGAGTTGAGTCTTTTATGAAGGCACTTCGAGTTTTAGAAATTGCAAAATTCAAACGTTGTATTTTTATTTAATTTATCTTCAAGTAAGTGGCGTATTTAAAAAAAAACAAAAAACCAATGTAAAAGCTATAAAACCTACTTATTAACGAAAAATAAATAAATCGTTAAATAATGTCTGCCAAACCGACACCGAGCGTCGCAGTGAAATCTACGTCGAAATAAAATAAACAGTTTTAACTTGTTCATTGCATTGTTGAATAAAATTAATTGAATTGAAATATATTTTGGTAAGGGAAAGATTCTTTCAAACTTTCATGTTGTATCGCTCACACATCAACAATAGAATCACTTGAAAAAAAAAATCGAACCCGCACGCTATCGAGTTTCCGAAATAATGTATGTGATGTATCAATTTCCACAGACACCTCAGTACAAAACGTATCACGTACATTCTTGCCGGGGTCCCTATTGTCATCCCGAAGAACTACACCGCGCCTTCAAACTGTTATACTAAATTCTATACCTTCATTGACTATCACCTCTATTGTATTGTATTGTTATTCTTTCTAACTACATATCAACAAACTTACATAATATGTACCTATTACCTATAGCACATGTTATATCGTGTTTAACTGATGAGTTTGTCCGTACAGATAAAAATTATCTATATCTTCTATATATATATATTATGTATATTAATATGTGAAGCAAAAACTTTGTGACCATTTTTACGAAAATTGCACGGACGGAGGAGTATGAAATTTCGCACACTTCTTGTTTATATAGAGAAGGAGTGGCGAATGCAAATATTTTTTTTTTAATTATGCACAAAAATAGATTGAATCAATAAAAAAAACCCTACGCACACTACTGTAATGTTATGTATTTGATACGCTCACACACACTTCGATGTATTTGACATCATTTGACACAGATCTTTTTTTAATCTCTGGTCAAATTGAGAAAATATTAATATTTTTTTTTGTATTAAATTACCATAGAAATTTTTTTGAACATATCGACATTTTAAATTTGCCGTATCCATGTCGTTACTTTGAAAGAAAATTGTGAAATAGCGCTCGATCAGTTTTGACAAAGCAATCTTAATAATGTTCAAAGTTATAATCTCAATTAGTTATGGTCGAATTTAGAGTGCTGGCCAACCATTAGGTCAAATTAATACGTTAAATTGTCTTTTTAACAGTAACCAAATAAATAAATTAACGCTTTTCTATTGCCTCAGGCATTTTTTTCCAGTCAACCGGTCCCGTCCATTCTGAGATAGGTCAACCCCGGGTACAAATTTCCAAGGATAAAACTCTGTCCCGACCGGGAATCGAACCCGGGACCTCGTGATTTGAAGACCACGCCACTAGGCAACCGAGGTCGGTAACTACTGGTGGAAAATATTTTGGAACTAAATAAAAATATTTTTTCCAAAATTTTATGAAGAAGCCAACTGTTTTTCGAAGACCGAACGTCATCATCTTCAGGCTAGTTTGTTGATGTTAGCTGTTGTATAACCTATATTTATTTTAATAAATAGATACGTGTCTATTTTAAGACTGGGAGCTGATAGAGTTCGCGTCTTCTAAATCCCAAAGCTCTGATGCGAATGAATAGAACACAGGAGATCCCGTTCCAGAGTATCCCGTATCCCATCTTCAAGGCCCTAATCGTAACGGCGCTCTCAACTAATTCAATTTTCACTCCAAAATTGTAAAAGTGATGGACCCGCGTAAAGCATCGTTCGTGATTCGGTGGTACCAACCATTTCCCATAATTCTTCTAAGGCACAGGTGCCAGGAATCGTACCCATACGAAAAAAAATTGGAAACACACAGATTCAAACAGTCTACACTAAACGCCGACGCTTTAATTATTTTGGTCATGTTGTTTCACCCCCTCATACCGTGTTCCGCTCTTTCATAGCAGAGCTGAGCGATTTGGACATGGTGTGGAATGAGGTCATTAACATTGCGCAAGATCAATGGAGAACTCTTGTTGCCTCCCTGTGCCCCCTATGTGGGGTTAAAGGGAGGATGTTATGTGTTATGCTAAGATTTTTAATTTCTCGTAAAAGTGCAGTTATTTTAAAAAGATTTTATTTAATACTACGAGTAAGTAGCATTTCTTCTATATTGAATTTAAAAAAACATTTTCTTTTCGTTTCAGGTATGCATCCACTTCATAATTCATCTTCAGTAGGTACCTACTCAGGATTGTACTGTCTCTGGTAAATGATTTAATGCTTTTATTAATTCTACGACTTTTTTTCTAATATTGCGTCTTAGAACACAAATCAATTTTTGAAAACATACTGCTTAACCTTACTAATGTTTATGTACTTTATGTTAAAGTCCCGTTATTGGGACTTAAGGTCGCCTTTAGTGTAGTTCAATCTTTAACCACCGTAGTTCATAGAAAATTTTGTGGCGCTCTCTCTGTCACAAATGATGAACATTTGTATACGGTGACATTGTGGACAAAAATGACTAAAATAGAGTGGAAAACATGGCAAAACGGGAAGAATATTATTGTTTAGAGATTTCATTTACTAATAAACCATAATAATGAATCAACAACAATAACGGCACATTGATGCTCTATTGAGAAATTTAATTGACAAATTAACAGAATTCCGCGATGATATTCGTAAACAACCTATGTTTTCCATAGACTTCCATGGTGACACTACCCACTGCTACCAACTTTCAAACACATTTTTGACATTTCTAACTTTAGCTGAAATAAGCGAGAATATTTTTTAATGAAACGCGCCTCCTTAAAGGAGACTTTAAAATATGAAAGTTCCTTTAGCTAAAGTGTTCTTTAGTAGTTTTTTATTAAAATCGGCCGTTTAGCAATAAACAAACTTTTGCATCGCGTTGTCTTGTGGCGCGCCAGAAGCATATTTATTCTAAATTTCCTACGGTTAAAATTTTGACCATAGTTACCAGAGTTCTTCTTAGCATATTGATGTTCTTGATTTCCATAATAAAAATGAAAGAGTCTTGTATAGTTGTTATATCACAAAATTTTTTTTAAACAGAACCGGTTTTCGAAATCTACCGTCTCCATCATCAAATGTTTAAGACTAAAGATTCTATATAAAACAAAATATGAGCTATAGCTTAAAATAATACAAGGATTATTACATTCTACATAATGACATAGAGACTAGAGAGTGGGAGAAAAAAAAAGCTGCTAACCTAGGATAGCCCAGAACTCATAGTATATTATAACAGCCTTTTCGTGTAAAACATATCTTTGCATAAAAATTCATAATTTTACGATTAAAATGAATTTACCTTGGAATTATTATAGAAACTTTAAAATGATATCGACTATTGGAGCTATTATTATCTGCTTTAGAACTACATAATATTCAATATTAATCGGTACGTTCAATATACGGTTGTGTAGGAGCATAAGACCAACCCACATACCATTTTATGAAAATCGAAGGATTTTTTTTTTTCTTTTTTAGCCCTTTTTCTAGAACAAGTGAAATTTTCTTTGGATACTTCAAGAGGGTTCCCCTGAAGGTACAGATCTCAACATTTTACTGACTCATCTACATCGAGGGGCTAACCGTTCTACCAAATTTCAATCAAATCGGATAAGAATAACTATGAAAAATGGTCACAAGAATCTAGACATAATTAGAACGTTGTGCACCAACAAAGCCAATAGGCAATAAAGATGAGACTTTAACAAAAAAATAATATAGTCATATCCTGACAGCAGTCGCAGTCTTCAAATTTGGTTGCTCTCTTGTTCTCAATAATTTCAAACTTTTATCTCTATATTTCATTGATTATCTACTTGTTGCATAGGTACATGAGATTATTCGACACGTTGAACATGTTGAGAATTCTCATGATTAGGAGTTTCGGAGACTTAAGCATTACCACCTAATGGCGAACGTTGTTAACGTAAAGTAATCCACTAAGCCAGCCTTCGAAATAACAGTAGGTAGAAGACGGTCGTTAGCCCGTAGTGGTTTGTTCCATTTAAAAAGCGAACATCAGTAATGAATTGTTAGAATCGTTAGTTGTTACATATTAAAAAAGGTTAAATTCATAACTTTAGCAATATTAGTTGGTTATATTGCGAATATGATTTTTCTACGTGTATTTTACACCGTGCTTTTTTATGTATGTATATATGCGTGTTGAATCTAATATCTCCCATTGAGAATGTAAGCGATGGCAACTAGATGACATCTGTCGGCTGCTGTCCTGTTTGCTCATGAATTATTCGCCCCCCGGCGTCGACGTTTACTCGCTTAAATGTAGGGTAATAATATTTTAAATTAAACATACCCTCTAATGAGGCGCCCTGACAAGTATCGACCGGTCTAATTGGTGAGTGTCATACCGTCTATATACGGCCATCACCAATCCTAATATAGCTGTATACACGTAATGCAATGGATTCCTGAAAAAGCTGACCCCTATTGAACGCCGTAATACCAAGTAAAATATAACTTTCGATACAATCAATCAATTCTCCCTTTTTTACACCCCACTCGGGGGCATAAGGAGGCAACAAGAGCTCTCCATTGCGCTCGATCTTGCGCAATGTTTATAACCTCCTCCCTCACCATGTCCAAATCCCTCAGCTGTGCTTCGAAAGAGCGGAACACAGTGCGAGAGGCTCTTCCTCGTCTTCGATACAACTAACTAATATTGCAATAGGTTTATTTATTTACTTTGGCACAAACAGACAATACCTACATAATATGTGTTGAAATCTGTAATATAAAAGAAAATCAGGTTAGTGCGAACACTTATACTTATACTCGAGATCGGCTGAACAGATTTTTATCATTTTTGGTTTATTGAATTCTTCTCCGCTCCGGATAACAGAATAACTAAAAAAGCATCGAAAAAAGGGATAGAAATAAATATTATCAAATATAATATTAAAGTTAGTATGGAACGGATTTACTGACAACAATGCCATCTGTGAAAAATTCCATAACAACACAATTTTTATTAAAATTCACGAACTGATGAACACGCATTTCTTGGTGGAGTTTTTTTGAAAATAAAGTTCAAATAAAAATTTTTTATAACTTTTCCACAAAATTTTATTACCCTGACTAGTTTCGTAGGCACACGTCCTACATGGCCACAGGAGACTAAGAAACTTTTCTTGGTCTCCTGTGACCATGTAGGACGTGTGCCTACGAAACTAGTCAGGGTATTAAAATTTTGTGGAAAAGTTATACAATTTTTTTATTTGATCTTTACAATTTTAATTCACCGTCAAGTAGGTACCATTAAATTTCAAAACATTGGGAACTACGCAGATTTTTGATAGAATTTCTTTCGAGCTTTCAGAAATATTTTTTTAACATTCAAACATATTATTTTAAACGTATTATTGTATAAATTACAAATTTGAAATCAATATTCATAGTAAGGACTACAGGACAACGTCTGTCGGGAAAGCTAGTATAGTATGTATAAGGCAGAAATTAGCTACGATTAGACAAAATGTAATGTGCCACATAAATGTGTGCACGTAGTATCAAAAAAGTCTAAGACTAAAAAGTTAAAAATACATATATATATATATATATATATATATATATATATATATATATATATATATATATATATATATATATATATATCTCACTTACTATAGGGCGTCCATACATTGCGAAATATCTATGTTTAGGGCGTCACAGGCAATAGAGCGTCCGTATATGGACGCCCTATTGAAACCCCATGTTAAATTTTTTTTGGGTGGTTCGGAGCCCCTATTAAGACGATACACAACTTTTTTTTTTGACGCCGCATAATACACGGTGTGAAAGATTGCGAATATAGATCGTATATTTTTAGTTCAGCCATTTGCCGTTAGGATCGTTAATATAGTATACAGGCCGTATATTTTAGTTTTATCCACCGCATGAATCGGCGCTTGGTTCGTATGTTAACTTTTAATAATCGCATTATCAAGCGTCTTCATCTGGCAACGTCGCACCACCGTCCACTAAGTTAGAGAAATCCCAGTTTTATTTCATTCGTTCGAGCGCGCTTAGATATTTTTTCATACAAGACTCGTAAATCATGTTCATCACTAAACATTTTTTATCATTTTTATGCTTGACATACCTAATTTGTCTTGTTGATCACTAATATTTTTTTATAACCTTCACTGGTTTGTGAGTTTTGTAGATCACTAAACATTATTATTCTATCATTTTTATGCTTGACTTGTGGTTTTAAAATACGCTTTCATATTTGTCATTTGGTTATATTTTTATTAAAGTATAGTGTTAATTACTTCTTGGTGTTTAAATTTTTTGACTACCCAATTGCATCAAAACTTTTTATATGAATTTGAAGTATCGAAATATTTAAAACCATGTCAGCCAAAACAATAAGCCCATGTTTAACATTGGACGCAGGAAGACTAAGATGATGATGAAGGTGAAAAATGAAGATTTTTTTGTTTTTTTTATTTTATTTTATTGGCTCATCTACAGGTTATTTACAAATTTTTATATGAATATATATGGATATTTTATTTTTATATCCAATCCATACTTCCTTAAGGCCCCACTTAGGGGCAGAGGGAGGCAACAAGAGCTCTCCATTGCGCTCGATTTTGCGCAACGTTTATGACCTCCTCCCACACCATGTCCAGATTCCTCAGCTCTGCTTCGAAGGAGCGGAACACAGTATGAGAGGGTCTTCGGGACCCTGATGGGAGGAAGAACAGTGCTCTCCTCGGCCAACTGTCATTCGGCATCCTTAACACATGTCCCAGCCAAGTCCATCTCCTCCACATAATGGTAGAGGTATAATGGTAGAATAGATACATAACTCTAAGTAGGTAATACATATCATTTTCGAACATTACCCTATACATATAACATAATACAGTATTCTTATCAACTATTCAGTAAACAAAATAGAAGTACATATTTTTTTTAGAAAATATTTTCTTTATACTAGTGATGTTGTGGATGCAGATTTTTTGACATCTGCGGATGCGGACGGACAAGAACTAACACTTTCTAATATGGCACTTGATAACAAAGCTCAGTAGTTAACGCTCTCCGTGCCTTTTACTTGCACGTGGCATGCATCTTCTTTCTCTCTCAAACTTCAAGGCCATACCTTTTGAGATAAGAACGCAATTATTACATATCTTAATTTCGTGTCGTGACTTGCTCTAGCGGTACATCCGCATCCGCATCAACATTCGCATTAATTAATGCGGATGCAGATGAGAATGTGAAAATTGATGCGGATGCTCCGCTGTTGTGGATGCGGATGCGAATATCCGCAACATCCCTACTATATACATATAGGTAAGTTTATTATAAACAGTGCCTCATATTACATTTTTTACACTATTACAATCTTTACCAGAATGTTCTTCAATGATACTAAACAACATTTTTTTTAATTATATTATAATTCAATTTTTTGAGTAAACTATGGTCGAAAATCCACCGAAAATTTCAAAGAAATAATTTACCATTAAAACAAATGCAAACAACAAGAGGAGGAATAACAGATACAATGTTCCAAAAGAAAACAGTTAATAATATTAATTTGTGTCTCTCATTATCTACACTGCACT
Organism: Mystacides longicornis; assembly: GCA_963576905.1. Taxonomy (NCBI): domain Eukaryota; kingdom Metazoa; phylum Arthropoda; class Insecta; order Trichoptera; family Leptoceridae; genus Mystacides; species Mystacides longicornis. The sequence goes on along the minus strand of OY756429.1, from coordinate 31,130,529 downwards.
CAGAAGACAAAACATGATTAGTCTCAGCACATTATAACACACTGGATAAGCAAAAGCAAAAAGGAAACCCAGAGACTAAGCCGCTCAAGCATTCCATGTCACAAAATGTTTTTTCACTTCCATTTTAAATTTTTTCGTCTCTGATATTTTTATTTAAGTTCTCTGTTATTTTTGTTTTGTTTTGTTTGTTAAATTCCTTAATGCCCAAATACCGAAAGTGGTGTTGAGCAGCTGCTGAGTTGCATCTCGGGATGGTAAGCACCCCATCATATCTGATGCTATTCAGTGTTTCCGTTTTGTAATTCTTGAAAATTGCCAAAATAGCGTTTATATTAAAAATAGTTTCAAGTGGTTGAACTTTTAGTTCCTTTAAAATAAATTCTGTTGGTTAGTCTCTGGGCTTGGTCAGGATGATTTTAATAATTAACTTCTGGACAACAAGTGGTCTAAGAGTGAACGAGTAAACTCCTCCCCACCCCACTATACCATATCGTAGAATTGACTGAGCCGAGGCAAAATAAACAGATCTCAATTCATTAAAACTAAGAACACCTCTCAATGCCAAAAATACATAAATCATTTATCAATTAAAGTTATTAATTTCATGTCATCATCTATTATAATTCCCAAATATTTGGTATTATGAACTTTTTCCAATCTTTTACATTTCAGATGACAGTTATCATTTGAGCATCCCCTTTCGTGGATAATTATGTTACCAAAATTATAATTTTATCTAGTTAAGCTTAATTCAATGAAAACAGTTTTTTCGGTATTTAAGCTCAACAGCTGGGAGTCAAGATACTTTTTTAAAACAGTCATATCAGCATTAGCATGAGAGACAGCATCTTCTAATGTATCCCCATCCACAACCAACACGGTGTCATCGGCATATGCGACAATTTCACTTCTCAGTGGCAAGGTAAACATGCTATTGACGTAAATTATAAATAATAGTGGTCCTATAACCGTACCTTGTGGCACACCGTATTGGCTCGTTAATGGCTCATTTCTATCATCTCGAAGTCTTACTTGCTGCTCTCTATCTTCAAGGTAGCTCATGAACCATGACAATATTTTACCGCCTACACCCATTGTTCGAATTTGTGCAACCAATTTTACGTATGAGATACTGTCAAACGCCTTTCTAAGATCTATAAAAATTCCCAAACATTTTTTCCCCTTGTCTAGATTAGAAATAATCAATGATGTAACCTTAGCTATGGCATCATTCGTTCCCACGTGGTTCCTAAATTCGAATTGATTCGACCCGAGTAGTTTGTAGTTCTCTAGGTAATTTAATATCTGTTTTTTGACAATGTTTTCAATGATTTTTGAAATATTTGATATCAAGGATATCGGACGGTAATTTGCAATCAATTCAGGATCATCTCCCTTGTACACTGGTACAATTATTGCCTTTTTTTTAGGATACGGGGAAAATTACCAGCTTATAAGCTGGTATTAATTACATGGGACAGTGGTTTTAGCACGAAATCGATATATTCATTTAAAATACTTGCGGTTATGCCATCGTGTCCAGGAGATGTACCCGTTTTCTGATTTTTTATTATTTCGCGTATTTCCTGTTCCAAAGGCAAGATAAAATCTACAAATGTTTCGGAGTTATAAGCTTCCCGATTATCCGCAAGAGATTGGAAATCCTCACCTATTATGTTTAAAGCTAAACTTTCTCCTACAGAAGTAAAGAAATTATTAAAAATATCGGCACAGCGTTTAGGCTCAACCTCCGAGCTAATACGATTACCACTGTCCACTATGTAGTGAACTTCTGATTAATAATACCTGGTCAGCTATTCTACGTCTAACGGATAGAGACTGCAGGCTATGACACCGTTCAGCATCCTTATAGATATCATTTTTTTTAAAACTTAAATAGTTTAGCATCCTTAAAGTCCTGTGTTGGATTTTTGTCAATTCTGTCTTGTTGTACCCCAAAGCTGGGACGCCACACAGATGAACATTACTCAAGAATACTTCTTAAGGAAGACTTATATAAAAAAATCTCAACAACCTTAGGGCTTCTGAGAGGTTTAGTCGTGATGCCTTGGACACATTTTTTTCGTAACAGCTACGAAATATCATTCTATCATCAATTACAATTCCCAAATCTTTGACTTCATCAACCTTTTTCAACTCTGATTCGCCAAGATGAAACTCGATGGGATTTTTACCTCTTGTGAATCTGATCAAAACACACTTAGATACATTCAAATATAAACAGTTTACTTTGCAGTAGGCAGTCAATTGGTCAAGGTCACGCTGAAATCGTATACAATCATCGATCGATCGAACGCGCGAGTAAACCTCCATATCATCTGCATAAAAAATAAATTTACAAAAATTAAAACATGTGTTGATGTCGTTTATATAGATATTGAATAAAGTGGGGCCCAAACTAGAGCCTTGTGGCACTCCAGAAGGGACACCCATCCATTCTAATCTGTGTCCACCGACAACAACTGCCTGTCTTCTATTAATAATATACGAAGAGAACCATCTGAATAAGTCCCCACATATGCCCAAATTTTCCAGCTTTGCTAATAGAATCGAGTGGTTCACCTTATCGAATGCCTTACTATAATCAGTATAAGAGGCGTCCACTTGGCCACCCCGCTCCATTCCATCAACCACATAAATTGTAGTAAGAATGAGATTTGTAGTGTACCTCGCACAAATCCATGTTGTGTCGCTAAATTCCTAACTTTTACTAAAAATACTCTATCTGAGATGACCTTCACTATAGTTCCGTAGACCCAATTTCGTTGATTTATCGGCCTAAATTCTCTCACCAAAAATTCTCTCCCTTATCATTAGTGATATTTTCTTATTTTTTTAATAACTGCACTTTGTGATTTTTATGTCTTCAAATCCTCTTCTTGATTGCGCCATGTAATATTCCAGTGTTCTCAAATTTGTTAATATTAGAAATAAACAAGTTATTATAATTTATAATTCTATTATTAAATTATTTACGATGATATTATAAAATGGTTTTAACAAAGCGCCAGGAGACGATGGAATTCACGCAGAGCTCCTCAAATAAGGCATAGACACCCTTGGCCAACCACTATTAGATATATTTAAAATGGCGTGGGAAGAGGAGAGGTGCCCAAAAGATTGGCGGAATGGATCCATCGTCGCAATATTTAAAAAGGGGGACCCCCTTGAATGCGGAAACTACCGTGGAATTACTCTGCTGAGTGTTCCCGGTAAGGTATTATCTCAGATATTACTACACCGCATTCGGGGGCCTGTCATGGCTGTCCTGAGAGAGCAACAATGCGGCTTTGTACCTGGAAGGTCCTGCACGGACCCAATTTTCTGTGCCAGGTGCATCTTTCAGCAGTGCAAGGAGTTTAACTCTCCAGTCGCTTGTTGCTTTATAGATTTTGAAAAGGCCTTCGACAGCCCACATAGACCATCGATATGGAAAATTTTAGCTCTGTACGGTATACCTCCGAAGATAGTTAAAATGGTGCAGTCCCTGTATGAAGACTCCGAGTGTAGCGTGAAAACGCCAGGTGGTCCTACTGAAGCTTTTAGGATCACCACGGGAGTCAGACAGGGCTGCGTACTAGCTCCTTTTATATTCACAATTGTAATGGACTTCCTGTTGAGAAAGTCCATGCAAGGAGCAAGAGGTATACCGATAACACAGAGAGATGGTCTAATGGGCGAACTGTGCGATCTGGAGTACGCGGACGACCTAGCGTTGTTCAGTACGACAGTGGAGGAATTACAGCGCAGTGTTTCAAGTTTCAAGACTCTGCGATGAAACAGCACGCCTCGGCCTTCGAGTCAATGCCAGTAAGACGGAGCTCATGGCGAATAATGCCTGGCCCGATAAACAGCTACCGATAACCATCGATGGTCACCAGGTCTCCCGGGTGGATAAATTTAAGTACTTGGGAGCAACCATTACCACCACTGGTGACCTCGGGGCTGAGCTCCCGATACGTATCGGAATGGCAAGTGGCGCCTTCAACAACATGACCAAGATATGGATGGCGTCGGCGTTTAGTGTCGAGACGAAATGTAAACTGTTTGATGCGTGTGTGTTGCCCATTCTCCTGTATGGGTGTGAGTCCTGGCACCTGACTCTGGCCCAGGCACAAAAAGTATCTGCATTCGAAACGAAGTGCCTCAGGAGAATTTTGGGTATAAGATGGTACCACCGCATCACGAACGACGCTATACGCCGGCGCACCCAGCGTGAGCCCATCACCTCTACTATTATGTGGAGGAGATGGACTTGGCTGGGACATGTGTTAAGGATGCCGAATGACAGTTGGCCGAGGAGAGCGCTGTTCTTCCTCCCATCAGGGTCCCGGAGACGAGGAAGACCCTCTCATACTGTGTTCCGCTCCTTCGAGGCAGAGCTGAGGAATCTGGACATGGTGTGGGAGGAGGTCATTAACGTTGCGCAAGATCGAGCGCAATGGAGAGCTCTTGTTGCCTCCCTATGCCCCTAAGTGGGGTCTAAAGGGAGTTTGGATTGGATTATAAAATAATCACATGTCAAAAAAATATGTCTACGCCGGTCTACGCTCATTCCAAGAGCTCTCTATCCAATTAAACACAATATCCCAAAAGAAAAGGTACAATATCAATATTTTACATACCCACTACACCGACGCCGTAAAATCTGAGGGATAAAAATATAATATACGATGTAGGTATCTAAATTTGTATGAAAAAAAAGGCAACGTTGTAAGACGCCTGAGAGTACGTAGTATAAAACGAGTTTGTATATTGAGAGCGCTTGATGATTGTAGAATAAAAGGACTTTGGATAGTTACTAGAGTGAAAAAAATACCCATATGGCGCCCTATCATGGTTTGGTTTAATGAAGCCGCATTAATAGCAAGATGTATATATATATATATATATATATATATATATATAAATAATTACTTAAAACTAAAACTTAACCTAAAATAGAATCTTGAGTCAATGTTGATTAACGCACAAGACTACATTAATAATCATACACAGAAGGTTTTGAATTTAACCTTATTTCTTAGTTCAGCAAGGATATTCATGGCAAAAACTTTTTGTTTTTTCTTAAAGGGCATTATAACACCGATTTTAATTAGGTACCTAAATGAGACCAACTCCGATTATAATCTTCACTTTTCTTCCACAACTTACGTACCTATCTATACATATTTTTTTTGAGTTATGAATCGATAAGAATTAATCCAATGTAAGAACCAATGTACAGTAAAGTAAATAAAAATAAATAAATAATATAAGAAGTGGTTGATAGACTAGCGGATACTACGCCGGCTTTCGTACTGTTTCGTTCGGAGGTCGTGGGTTCGATCCCAGGTGCCGACCATCTTCCTCTTTCACGACACAAGCTTTCAGTAGCTTACTGTGAAAGAGTCAAAGAGTGTATTTGTGTTCACTTTGAGTGAGCACAGATTCATTATTATATTAAAAAAAGAGTGTGAGAGACGTTCTAGAAAAAAGAAAATTTATCAGAAAGAGTCTTGAACCAGCTAAACTAGGTATTTTTTTAAAGTTAATTATACAATAAAATGTCAATTTCAGTTTCGTATGTAAAGGATTCGCGAAATTCATAATGTAAAATCGATTGAGTAAAGGTGCAATAACGGGTGTTTAGGTGGAAAGCACCCGTAAGACTCTAATCAATAAGAAAATTACAAACACTACTGTAATGTTGTGTTTTTGATAATCACACAAACTTGGATGTATTTGACATAGACTACTAGTTGTCATAAATATACCTGCAAGCAACAACTATGATTAAAATCAAAAGTACAAATCATAAGAAATCAAATATCATAAGAAAATGAAATAAATATAACAAAATGATGATATAGATGCATACATATATTCGTTTCTTATCACTTGTTTGATACTTCTACAGGGGTATCTACTCTCTTTTTATATAGGTCGGTACTCTGATAGGTTTCGTTATTACTCAATTTCCTGTATTTCCGGACATGCCGACTGAGAATTATTAGGTAGGTATCTACCATTTTTTTTTCTTGTAAATATTAAAAAAAAAAAAAATAAACCCTCCATCGTTGTTCGGGAAAACCGTTTTGGTCTGAGAGTTTATTTTGTGTAGGAGAGAAAGTTCCCGTATTATTTTTAAATTAAATATCTCAGTTCGGAAATCGATGGTACGTGTTTACATAAACCAATATTCGTACCATTAGTACTTACCTATTTGGTTTCTTGGTGTTATTGAATCTCGTGAAATCGATACATCCACAACATAGAAGACCCAATATTGCCGTAACCTTGTCAATTTTATATTTTTTTTTTTTTTTAGATCCAGAGGTCTTTGCTTTACTGAAGCATTCACGGTTATAGCCCTGTATTACGATTTATTGATAACATCATTTCTATATTGACCATGGGATATTTTTTAATCGTTTCAAAATTTATTAAAAAATTAAAATAATAACATTTTAATGATGACTTTCTGTGGTAATTTTTTGACGCAATCGCTTTTTCTTCTCCCTGCCCTAGAATTATCTCATCTCACAAACAAAAATGTGTCGTAAATTTTTGACAATTTTGTTTCTTGATCGTTGATATGGTCACTAATCTGTCATCTCCCATTAATTCATGTTTTGTTGTTGTTATTGCTTCCATTGTGTCGAAAGCATGTACGCTTTGTTTCTAGATTCAGATCTGTGTTCGTTTGGAGAAAATTCACGCAAACAACACTGACAAAATGTTAAATGACGTCATCTTTAATATCCAACACAAGCAAAATGTAGAATCGCAGAATAAGCCAGATGAGGGATTGAAATCTGTTGAAAACGTTTGGTAAACATCTAGATACTAACTTGATTAGAATCGATTTCCATTGCTGCGGTACGAACGGCTTTCGGGATTAGGAATCTTGGCCACAGAATGAAGAGCGCTGGATGAGGTCAAACGGTAGCACTGCAAGGTCTCCCGCTTTCCGAGTCAAGTTTACTGCTATTTAATGTAGTTTCGAGGTCACCCATCATATCTGCGTTCCTTTTATAACGTCCATTACTTGCTCTTTGCATTCAAATCGTTTTAATGGCTCGTGATTATATTATTATTACCCAACACGTGCTTCACATTTTTAAGTTCTGAGACGTCGGCGTAGATATTGATGAAGCGTCCATTCCCAATTCATCGAGAGAATGACTTTTCCGCTCAGGAACACACCCCTTTTGAGGCGTCGACTGCAATAATTATATTCACCAATAACAATTAAGTATTTTTAGCCTTCCACTTACTTACTTACTTTCCGTATCCAGAACACCATCAAATCTGTAATCACAAATATTCGCCCACCCGAATACCACTATGATTTACCATCAGTGTGTGTGCATGTCACACCTATCAGGGGACATGTAAACAGGTGTGCGTTGTCCTGAACAGAGCCACACTCACAGAGGTGTCGTCATTTCTATAACCCCATTTCTTGAGGTTGCTATAACATTGGGAGACACATGTTCTTAATCTGTTCAGTGCCCTCCAAGTAGGATATGGCAGGTCATGTCCTGCTGACATTTCCTCCGCCGGAGGTAGATGCGTGGGGGAGGTCGTCTCCAGAAAGCTGTTTCTCGATTTAAGGCTGCTTAGATTTTGCCTTCCATTACTGAAGAAAACAAAAATCGACATAACTGTACAAACATTCACAATAATAATAAATAATAATAATAAACTTTATTACAAACAAATATGGCACATGAAAAACAATACAATCAAAGTCATTTAAGATAAATAAACACATTCAAGTGCAGTCTTGGACACCCTCACTAGGCATAGCCTGTGTCGAGTAGTGTCCATAGAAACAGCCTTCTTCTTGAAAACCACAAAGGGAAAACGATACAAAGATTAAAAAGAAAGATAAATAAAAATATTTCACAGTGAAAAGAGTAAAATCATATTGCATCTACAATTCATATCCAGTGTCAAGTAACGGCTTAATACATAAACATTTGCAAATTTTATAGGACTAAAACGGGCAAAATTAGGACAAAATACTTGAATTCAAGGACACGCCTACACAGTGGCATTTTAATATTTTTAGTCTCCACCTGATTGTCAGCTATTTTTTTAATTTGGCTGAAAAACTTTTTTCATTGGTCAATATTTAAAAAACACGCCTATTTTGGTCAATCATAAAAAGAATTGACTATAATAAATCTTCAAACAAATTTGGTCGATCCCGAAAGCTTCTCTGAATTTCGAAATTTATTATTTTACAGCCGGCGGTGGAAAAATAAAATAAAACGACAATACTCGTCACATATCACAAAATGGCTTGTTAGCAGAGTGGACGGTGCACTTAGGTCATTTATCAGAAACATCAACGTCTCTCTACAAGCAAAAACTAACGAAATAATGGATGTAAACAAAATTACAACGAAAATTTATAAGGCTGAAAGGAAAGGTGTAATAATGCGTGGGCGATTGAGAGTGAAATGGATAGAACACATCCTCAAGGAACGCCAGGTCAGAAGTTAGAGAAATGGGAGATGTTGTAAGAGAAATGGTAAATCGGTAGAAGAAGCGAAACAAGTATGCTTGGATAAAAGAGAGTGGAAGCCCGTTCTCGAAAATTAATTTGTGCTCACTTGTGAATACAAAAAAAAAATCACGCTTTGACTCTTTCACAGTAAGCTACATAAAGCTTGTGTCGTGAAAGAGGAAGGTGTGTCGAAGCTTGTGTCGTAGCCGTACTATTAGAAGAATTTATGAATCTCATAGAAATTTGCACAATGCAATATAGATATACTAGAAATGTCACATTACACTGTTAGTTCTATGTGGTATGAAACATGATTTTATTTTTAAGTTGGTGCACTGTACACGCTTGCGAAACACCCACAAGATCAGTCTCACTGAACTTAACAGCGTTGAACCCCGTGCACTTGCCTCGAAACCTTTCAACTCTTCATTGTATCAAAGGGGATTGTGATTCCTCTTTATCGGCGCGTCGACGCTCTCTATCTCGGAGTCGTGCCGTGCGTCGACACAATGGAACTACTATCTCGGCTGACTTCCTACACACAATTCTCATCTCTTCAAATATATATACCGCAACACAATTCTATAAAATGTTTACACAAGAATAATGGTTATTGCACGTATTTACTGGCGCAATTCTATGGCTTGAAGCATTTTCGTTGTTTTTTAATCTTATCTACGTAAGTATTGTGTTCAGATTCTTTGTCGTCAAACTCCCCCTTCAAAACTAGACGGATTTTAAAGAAACTATTGGTGTCTCAATGATTATCCGAGGGTGGGTTTGAAGCAAACTCAGATTTTTAGACTTGAATATAGTTGTCATTTGTCTACTAAGATATATGATCCCAATTTATAGCGACAACTAAACTGCGAGATCATATTCCCAGTAGCCATAAAAAGCAAGTCGTACGAAGCGAAATGAGACTTGTAATAATTGAAATACAAGTGCCTGCTATATTATACGAATATATTGTAATATTATTTTTTCGCCGAATCCACAGAGGGATATCTGGGAATCTTTTGGGTTGAAACAAAAACACGTTTTGATATATCTTTAAGCATTTACTGGAGCGAATGAAATATATGGATGGATTTTTTTTACGGTAAACCGTCGTGTAACTAAAAAAAAAACTCAATTTCATGAAATTCTTAAATCAACGTTGTATGTCTATTGAGCCTCTTGTAACTCCTGAATCCCCTCAGTCGTGCTTCGTTATGGATTTGTGTGTTCAAACTCTGCCATCTCCGCAGTAGAGCTAGTATCAACGTTCAAACTCTGCCATCTCCGCAGTAGAGCTAGTATCAACGTTCAAACTCTGCCATCTCCGCAGTAGAGCTAGTATCAACGTTCAAACTCTGCCATCTCCGCAGTAGAGCTAGTATCAACGTTCAAACTCTGCCATCTCCGCAACAGAGCTAGTATCAATTATTATTATTGTTTCTTTAAATTTTCTAAACCTTTCGCGATCGGCAATATTTTGTTTAAACAATAAAACTGACGTTAATTCGGATATTGTGGGTATATATCGGGGTGAATTTACATATATTTAAATTTTAAAAAAAGTAATGTTGCTGTGATGTTGTATTTTCATATCCTTACTTAAAGATAAAAAATCAGAATTTGTAGTGTAAATCATCAGTGTGAAGGTCCGTCAAACAAGTTCGATTTTATTTACAACTTCTTGTAGAAAAATGCCGATTTACACAAAACTGTTGATCCGAAACGGGAGCTTAAGTGCTCAAACCGTGGTTTTTTCCGTGCACCGGCGATTTACTTGTTAGGCTGCAAAACATAAATATAGTATTTTGACTATTGTTTTTTTTTTATAATATAACACACTAGAGATGTGTTTTGTTTTGATATTATGTAGAAGTATCGAACATTAGTCAAGACCTATATAATTTACCTACATTTGTGAATACAAACGTTATTTTAGTAAAAAAAAAAAAAAACAAAATCTCGAGTGTCATTTATGGACGTTGTATGCGTAGAACTTTTGGTTTGAAACAAAAATAAAGAAAGATGAACGAAAAAACTGGCATAGAAATAAGAGGATGAGGAATGTATACATAATATATTTATACAAAAAGGGAATGCTTAATAGGGAAAAGTGAGCGAAATTGAATATCTTGCGATTTTATTTAACCGTATTATAATTTTCTGCGTAAATGGAAAAATGAAACGACAATCATTTTTGTCCATTACTTTTAAATCTTATTTTTCTTTTGCTTTTGAAACTAAACAAATAAAGTATTATTTTCATATTGACGCCCGTTTTTTTTTCATGCGGATACCTCCGTCCGTATTATTTATTATAAATCGTCTCTCGCGTTTAATTTTTTTTTCGTCTTCTTTCGATTCGAAAGTTTAACGACGATAATAACCGCCCCGGAACTTTACGCGTCAAAATTACGCCCGTTTTTATTTTATTATTCCAAATTAGGTAATTTGATATGTACAAGGGTATGTACAAGACACGGTGTGTGTGTGTGTGCGTGTGTGTTTTTTTATCCTAGCATATAACTTAACTACAACATTTATGAAAAAAAAAATGAAATATAAACGGTGGTAAATTACGAATTTTGGAAAAAAGGATGTCAAAAGTGTCCGTAGTTGACAGTTTACTGCGGTCATTTTGTTGAAGTGAAATACACTATGTTCCGCTCCTTCGAAGCAGAGCTGAGGAATCTGTACATGGTGTAGGAGGAGGTCATAAACATTGCGCAAGATCGACCGCAATGGAGAGCTCCTTTTGCTTCCCTATGCCCCTGTATGCAAAAGGGAGTGTGTGTGTGTGTTTTATAATATAAGTGTGTAAATATTTAAAACAACTTTTATTCAAAACAAAAAGAAGAACCTAAATCCCCAGTATTACAGACTTAGCGAAATCGGTCCAGCAGTTTACGTGTGATGCGACGAACAAGGGAAATAGTACTCCATTTTTATATAGGACTTATAGAATTATTATTTGTATAAGAAAAAAAAAACGTTTTTCAAAGGCTCATTAATGCGCTGTAAAGTTTGCCTACGTTCAGGAGTATTGCTATCGCACGTGAGCGGGACGGGTCTTGTAGCGCGGCCATTGGATGTTTCCTAATAAATTACATTTTAATGAGTTTCTCCGCGGCCCTCTACTTGCAGGTATAGTCGGAAGAAAAACTACCATGTCAGATTCGTATCAAACGGCCACTAGTGTATACCTACCTATACATATTCATAAGGAACGGATGTAGAGAATTATTGTTATTATTATTATTGAGAATCTTTGCATACTATTCAACAAACCTTTTCGACATTTGATTCTTACTGTTCATTATCGCTTTTGTATATTTTTGGACGTAGCTCGCTTTTTTTTTGTCGTACCTATCCACGATCACTCGATCCGTCCAAATGGGGCGAACTCACCCCAAAGTGAGGGGACAATACTAAATGGATGATGTGGAGTGATTGGGTGAGTCGGATAGCCATCAGTCCAAAATTCGATCGCATCACTACCATCACTCCAAACGTGTCGGGAAAGAGAAAACTCGAGTGGACGTTGTCCAAGTCGTGATAGTCAGTTTTAAATTATCCATAAAGAATATACCTACTCACACACACTTCGATGTATTTGACATTGATACAGACGAATTTTTTTCTTTTATTTATCTGTGGTCAAATTGAAAATTGATTGATATTGTTTATCTTTAATAATAATAAAAAAAACTATGTTACTATCAACATAATTGAAATCTGACGTATCCATGTCATTGTTTTCGAAAGAACATTGAGAAATAGCGCTCGCTCAATATAATGTATAATATTAAAGAAAGTCGGGTAAGTGCGAACACTTTTAACTCGAGATCGGCTGAACAGATTCATCCAATATTTGATTTATCGGTTTCTTATCCGCCCCGGATAACAGAATAAGTATTGAAAAGTTGAAAAATGCATATGAAATACTATTAAATGTTATATAAAAATAGGTATGGAATGGAATTCCTGCGACGCCAACGCCATCTATCAAAAATTCTATAACAACAAAACTATTGTTTACTGACAACCATTGATATTAAAATATTCCTACGCAGATTTTTGATAATTTTTAACATTCAAACATGTATAGTTTTAACATATTTTTGTATGAATTACAAATTTTAAATGAATATTCATAATGAGGACTACAGGTCAACTCTGTCGGGAAAGCTAGTATAATATAAAATCTCCATATCACATAGTTATGGTCGAATTTCAACATCTGGCGACCCCTAGTTTAAATAATTAGCTTAAAAGATAAATGATCGAAAACAAAAAACTCGCAGTCGATAACTATACCTAATATTGAAAAAAAATAGAAAAAAAAAATATGTATCTAAAATTAAATTAGGATTTCCGGCATTTCATGTCAGCGTTGATATTAAATAAAATGCTGTCGTTACACCTCGCGACCGATCCCTTTTTCTTCAGGTAGGTACATAGGTACCTACTTCACTTAGCGTGTTCCGACTTCTCCGTCCGTATTGACGATTTGTCGTCTTGCGACGACGGCCCGGCTGTCGCTCCTCTGACGTCACACCCGGTGGCGCCGAGATCGCGGAAATTGTATTTTAAAAAATAATTTCCTTGGCAGTGGCGGCTGTAGGAAGTGTCAGAAACGAACACAAGCGTAGCAGTGACAGCCCCTTGAACGCACATGGTAAAATTAAAACAAAATACACGTCATAATATTTTTTTTTGTTTTTATTCAGGTTTTGTGTTCTAAACTAAGCCATTAAGTGACGAAGCGGAACAGTTTTGGATTCAACCAATATGCTGGCCTAATTTCATTTTTATCTACATAAAACTGTCGATCCATTTCAAATCACCCTGGCCTGTTGCTCGATTTTTTTTAATTTTCCTGATTTTTTTTATCCTATTTGTAGGTTAACACAAATCACAGCTTAAATTTTTATTAAAACCCTTGGTTTTTTTGGCGGCCATTTTGAAAATGGCGTTGAGCAAATTTCATACAAAACGTGGTTTACGGAAATTTTGTTTACTAAGCCATTTTTTAAGATATCGGAATTATTCAAAAACCTGTGTGTTAAGTAAGCATAATATGGACTATAAAAATGTAATTTTAATTATTGTTTAATGTTATAAAATTAGTCAAATTATTGGCATCAAAAATAGTGGTACGCAGTTTTTTTATGGAATTGTTTTGAAGCTTTTTTCTCACATTTTTTTTAAAGTAAAACGCAAAAGTGAATACATCTAATTTGTTGCGTTTGACAGCATTCGGATGGAAAATATATGGTTTCAAACAGATGCATCGGTCGGAATGATATTGGTTAAGTCATTTTTAGTCAATTCTTTTAAATTCTTATTCAATATTCATTGTTAGACCACAGGACAAAGTCTTTTGGGAAAGCTAGTGTAATAATATACAGTTTGAGTTAAATTATTATTATGTTATTTTGTTTGTTGAGATCGTGGTAGGTTCCTATTAAAATTCTCATCACTAAGTTGGCAAATTTGAAAACTACATAGTTTGAATGCATTTAATACGATTAGCCAATTGCAGCGGAATAAATTAATGAAACTTTTAATAGCCACAAACACCGGGTAACGTGCGGTTTGGAAACATCCCCTATTGCAGTTGTAGTTATCAGGTTGTTTTGCGTATTTGATTAGAATTTATGTTTTAAGTCCTAATTACGAGTTCTCCCTGTCCGCCTCTTTAAATACATTTCAGGAATATAATATTAAATACTATGTTCGTATCCAATTTGTGTTAGCTTGTTGATTCGGATAGTCAGGCTTGAGCTGATAGTTGTATTTAAGGAAATTCGAAAACAATTTTTTACCTTAATGTGCGTTTACACTAAACGAATATAGAGCCGGATCTAGACATAGAATATGCTCTCTTTTATTGTTGATATTGGATTCCATGGAAACAACAAAATTATATGGGCGATGACAGATTACGTGCGTCAGAGTTTTGGTTCTTTCTCGTTATTGTTTCCATGGGGACCTAATCAACGATCAAGAAAATATACTCTACTTCCAGCTCTGGTTCCATGTTCGTTTACTATTATTAAATTTGCAAGTATCAGCGACAACAAATGTTTTGTACTTACTGTTGTATAGTTTCTGTTTGCATCAGCTGTTTTTTGCCTACTATTTGTGACTTTTCCTTTCATTGGTTTTTTTTATTGTGCGTATGCTGATTTAGCCTTTTTGGATGTGTTTTCTTTTTGGCACCTTAAACTGTAGGTATTAATATGTAATATAATGTTAATGACCTTTAACCAATATGATTGAATAAATAAATAAAATATGTAAATTAATATCGAATGTTTATTCTGAAGTAAATGCGCGATGCGATGAAGTAGGAAAAAATATTTATACACGAAATAAGACATATTAAAGTATATATCTCCCTGTTATATCTCGAGCAATAGTTATTTTTCTATTTTCTGATAAACTGATTAGTTTCGTTCTCGAGTAGCGCTCAATGGGAATATTTGCAAAATCTTAGGTTAAAGCGTTCATCCCTTTGTTAATACTATTGTTGTACCTGATAATATTTTGGAAGACCTATGAGATTTGGGTGCGGGAAACGACAACGGGAGTAAGCGACCGAATCACGCTCGAAGAAGTTCATATTTCATAAGATTTTTTCGAAATCGAAAGCGCCAAACTTATATGTACCTAGCTACCTAAAATATATTAAAAATTCTAAGACGGGAGTACTTCTGGCGAGGCGTCAGAGAAGATAGGAACTATTTAATAATCCATTAAGTCGCGAGAGATAGGAGAAACTTGGAACGAAAAAAAAGAGTAGTAGTAGACAAAAATACGCGTATAAAGTGGAGGTTGAGTGTCTTTCAAAATCTCATATAAAATAATATACGGGCGGCGTAAAAGGGGGGAATGTGATCTGCTCGGCGTTGGAAGACATTCCCTCCCCTCCCATGTCCCGCTCCCAATCCAAAACTTGCCACCCCCTTCTTATCCACCCTTGGCACACACAGATGCGAGCTTAACGGGCTAGCTGTTGATTCCGTGTGTGGCGCGAGTCTGTCATATTATCACCGCAGCCGCTGGGAATATCGACTGCTGTCTCGGAAACCCTCGCAAGGAAGCCGACGGTTGTTTGGATCAAAACAAAATTCAAATAACACGAGTTCAAGATACAGCTGTTGTAAAAGTCTTGCCACACAACACGCTTATTTAGAGACTAGCTGACCCCGCCGGCGAACTTCGACCTTACCCAGAATAAAAAAAATATATTGTAAAAAATTATTTGAATTAAATATGTACAGTTTATGACATAAAAACTGAATTCAAATTACTTCTTCTTCTTCTTCGCCCTCGCCTTTGTCCCATTATTTGGGGTCGGCTCTCCTTGTCCTATTGCGCCAAGATTTCCTGTCTAACGCCATCTCTGGCTCCACTTCGCAGTCTTTTAAGTCCCTATTTATGCTCGTCAACCATGTGGCGGGTGGTCTGCCTGGTCTCCTGGCTGGAGTTTCAATGTCCATGGCTCTCTGGATCATGTTGTCTTGTGGTCGTCTCATAACATGCCCATACCATCTAAGCCTGTTTTCCGTTATCTTTTCGGTTATGGGTGCGACCTTGAAACTTCCTCGGACATAGACATTTTTAACTCTATCGAGTCTGGTTACTCCTCCAGCCCATCTGAGCATCTTCATCTCTGCAGTGTGCATGCTTTGTTGGTGTTTCTGTTTTAATGCCCAACATTCAGAGCCATATGTCATTGCGGGTCTTACTGCGGTCTTGTATACTTGACCCTTTATTCTCACTGGCATTTTTGTATCACACAGTACTCCAGAGAGTGACCTCCATTTTAGCCATCCTGTGTTAATGCGGTGGGTGACATCTTCATCTGCGTCACATTGAGGTGTTATTACGCTGCCCAGGTATTTAAAGGATGTTGTTTGAGGTAATGGTGTGTTTTGGAGGTAAATACGTTGTCCTGTGTCTGTTAAGTTATTGGAGAAATAGCATGGCATATGTTCTGTTTTTGTTCGACTTATTCTCAACCCGTTGTCCTCTAAAGCTCTTCGCCAATCATTCATCATATTCTGTACATCTGCAACATTCTCACCCATCAGCACAATATCGTCGGCATATAATATATTCCATGGTGATGGCCTCTGTATATCCTCAAGTCAGATCATTCATTACAAGATTAAATAGGAGTGGGCTAAGAACCGAGCCCTGATGTACCCCAACTCCTATGCTGAACGACTCACTTGTGCCCGCCAAAAACTGAATTCAAATTACCTGGCTAATAATTTATTGCATTATGTAATGATTATTATTGATTCGGATGCGGGTTGAAGTTCCTCGGGTTATACGTTTGTGACGATTCTTCTATACATAGTTGCGTAGGTATAAAAAATCCAAGAGATGGCGGTGTAGTAGGAAATAATTCACATATGAAGGGTGTTACGTTATTGTATATACATAATATGTTGTTAGATGAATAAACTGCATCAAATCCAAATTTACTCAATTATTATGGTAAGATAATTTAAGCCGATTCTGAAACAGACCCGCTTTAATTAAGTACTAACCGACAGAATCTCAGACCAATTATTTAATGGACCTTGTAAAAACTCCCAACTATTTTCTGTTGTGCGGTTGTTAACTGTGGATTTTTACTCTCTCTCTCTACTTCTATTCATTCCCTTAGGATAGAAATTTTCTGTTTCCTATTGTTGGTTGCTTTTATATACAAATTTAAAAAAGGCATTAGTTGTCTGTATTGACAGAAGAGAATAATAGATCAATAAGAGTACAAAATCGGTTAGTGCCAAAAATTAAAAGTTTTATTTTCAACAACCATATTATCTTGTTTGGTACAAACGCACCCTTATAGAACTCAGGGTCTATGTTCGTTTGTTGTAAAACACTAGTTCGTTTGATTACTATATTTTACGAATCGATAGCTTGAATAAAAACAGCGTGAGCCATTATTCAGTCATCATAAATACAACATATTATATTATGTAAGGTAAGGTAAAAAAAAAACAATAGGTTAGAGTAGTTGGTTGGCCTATGTGGAGGGGCTACATCCTGAGTACAAGAAGCCCACTGCTGGGTATGCGGGTGTGCACAGCCACTTGTCGAGCACCCACCCTACGGTTGTGTGAATAGCGAGACCCAGATACAGAGGCCGGCCCTCCACCCCGTGCACTAAACATTACGTCATGTTTTCATGATTGTCATCTCCACTACTGCATGGACTGCATCCACCTCACCCGGAATGTTTCCTTATTTCGCGTTGCATATTATAATTACCTTTCTTTTCATCCATTTCGTAATCTTTTGTTTATCTCGTATTTCTTTTGTCGACGTTTTCATTCGTCTCCCGCAGAATTTTGGGATGAAACGTGTGGTTTTTCTATTGTGCTTAAACTGTAACTTTTTCAGAAGACTCTCGTGTCTTCGAAATTAAAATTTTCTTTGCCATACACTGCTAACCAACAACTTTCACTCCTGTTTTCCATATATCTTCATTTTCTTTCTTTCTTCAACCCTCTTGTGTCCATTGAGACCTCTACCCATACTTTTCCTCCCAGTTCTCGGACGCCACTCAAGAAATTTCTCCATCAATTGTCGGTTACACTGGCCACATGACCAGCCCAACTCCACTTTTGTTTAGCGACCTTTTGAACCACATCGGTGACTCCTTTTCTGTTTAATCCATTATTAGTCTTTCAATCACTCAATGAGATACCTAGCATCCTCCTAGCATATCTTCATATTGGTGGATAAATTCGCAAGAGTTGTAAAAATAGCCGCACTTTTTCATTAACTTCCTCTCGATGTGTTGCATTTAGAACATCACTTAAGTGGCTTAAGGTTTCGGGCTGTTATGTATAGCTTCTCCACAGAATCCACTAAAATCACCCCTACTACCATCTCCTTTATATAAAAATTGAGCTATATTTCCCTTGATCATCATATCCCGTGTGAATGACTGATTCAATTATAGTTATTAATACTTTTTTCTTAACATTAGAAACTTTAAAAAGATTTTTAATAGATTCTATATTTTTTTTTAAATTTAAATGGAGGTTGACATGTATCAGTTGTTTGATATAGTTGGTGCGGTTGATAGAATGCGGATGGAAATTGTATGGTTTATAACAGACGCATCGATCGGAATTACGTTGGTAAAATAAGTAGTTAATTAATGGTTATAAAAAAAAATCGATTTCAATATTCATAGTTAGGTCAAGAAGCTAGTATGTATCTCAGAAAATTTCATGAATTTAATTCAAACATTATTTCTTCAGGATCCATTTAATGTTTTTCTCTCCTTTATTCTATCTATACTACGTTTTAGCCTTGTCCAAAAGTAGTTTTTTTTTTCATAATATATACGTAGATATTATGTGTATTATAAGTACGTGTACATATACAAGCGTTCTACCTTTAACCTTATTTGTTATCTCTTTAAGCGGCTTATACTGCATGCCCTTCGCTCGCGTTCCAGGGAGCGGGCGGGTATCGCTATTTCATATTTTTATTCCCTTCTCTCTCTTCTTTTATCAGGGACATTCATGAATTTCACTTTCACACATTCCCGCTAGTGTTATTACTATTTATATTAATTTCAAAAAAGCATTTGTGTGTCCCCTGCGGGACGTGTATACGAGCGCATGACTAGAGTGTTCAGATTATTATTATACTATGTTTTTTCCTCTTTTCTGCTTTGAGAGTGGAGTTTTGGATTTCATTTATTGTGTTACTAGCAGGGTTGCCGGTATTTTACCGAACCGTTCGGTAATTTTGCCCCATGTTCGGTATGAAAAAAATACCGAACTATGGAGTGTTCGGTATTTTTACTTTCGGGAATAATATTCATTTTTCCTAGTGAATTTGGAACTTCCCGTACAGCAAATTTCGAGAATGACCTTTTTTTTAGGGGAAATTATTACTTTCCGGATAGCAAATTTTGAAAATGACCTTTTTTTTTTAAGGGGAAAAGTCTACTTTCCGGATAGCAAATTTTGAAAATGACTTTTTTTGTTTTGGTTCGGTATATTTTTGAAAAAAACCTGGCAACCTGGTTACTAGTCGAACCGCCTATTTGGAACGTTGCAGTATAGCTTTTTTGTACGAAGCATAGGTATATTGCAATGGAATAAATAGAAGTGCAACAGATTGTAATAAAATATATATATATATATATATATATATATATATATATTTTATTACAATCTATTTTATTACATTATAATAGGTACTTATCTATATAAATAGGAACTGCTTTAAAAAATTAAAGTTTTTTTATGGACCTTACTAAAGCTTTTGATACGGTTTAGCATACTTTTATGTTGTATAAATTTCAACACTCTTTGTTATATTATATAACTAGCTTTCCCGGCATACGTTATCCTGTAGTCCTTACTATGAATATTGATTTAGAATTCGTTTAAAATGTGTTTGAATGTTAAAAAAATATTTCTGAAAGCTCGTTCCATACTAACTTTAATATGATATTTTATATCATTTGCTATCTTTTTTTCGAATTTTTAATTATTATTCTGTTATCCGGAGCGGAGAAGAATCCAATAATCCAAAAATGATAAAAATATGTTCGGCAGATCTCGAGTTGTCAATGAATCGAATCGACCTTCGGAAATATTCGTACCGATTCGTACATATTCCGCACACGAACTTCCTCGAGGGTCCAATCGGGTTCGTACGGAATGCTTAGAAATCAACCCCGTAGTATGGAACAACCACAAGCTTCATTGATAAATGCGAGATTTGCTAAAGTATACTGCGGTATACTTATGACACGGTATAGGTTTGAATATTAGTAGCGCGCGGTATACCTAAACGATTTATGCCGTAATAACTATTCCCGTCATAAGGGTCTTATAACGCTTTTTTTTTTTTTTTTTTTTACCCATCACGCCGTGTCCCGTAAGGGGTAGGCAGAGAGAACGGACCTCCACTCTTTTCTATCCAAGCATACTTCTTTCGCTTCTTCCACCGACATACTATTTCTCATACAGCTTCTCCTATTTCTCATACTTCTTACCTGGCCTTCCTTGAGGACGGAATCGATGTGTTCGATCCACGTCATTCTCGGTCGCCCACGCTTTCTTACACCTTTCCTTTCAGCCTTATGAATTATCTTTGTCATTCTGTTTGCATCCATTCTTTCCACATGCCCAAACCATCTCAACTTATTAACTTTCATCTTTGTCACAACACTTACTTCCATACCACATTCTTTCCTAATATTTTCATTCCTTTCCATATCCCATAAAGTTTTTCCACATATTCTTCGTAGAGATTTCATCTCTACTGCATTTATACTACATTCTTCTTTTTTCGTCCATGTCCACGTTTCACAACCATACATCATCGATGGTAGCAGGATTGCGTTATGCACTAGTTTCTTTGCTTGTAGTGAGACGTTGTTGTTTCTCATTATAGGTCTTAGTGCACCGCCCACCCTGCAACCAGCAACTTTCCTACGTTCGATTTCTTTTTCACACTTTCCATCACGACTAAACATGCTTCCTAAATACACATACTCATTCACTTGCTCAAGACATTCATTTTCTACGGTTACTTTGCAATTCGTTCTTGCTTCATCCCTTTCAAATACCAAAACCTTTGTTTTGCTTACATTCATTTTTAGACCATTTTTTGCACAATTTTCAAACACACTTGACACAAGTTCTTGCAAATCATTTTCACACTCAGCCATAAGTACTAAATCATCTGCATACATAAGCGCACATACCTTTATTCCATTTAGTTCAACCCCTATATTTATATCTTTTAACCCACTGACGCAAAAATCAAAGAACAAATTAAACAACCAGGGTGACATGACGCACCCTTGCTTCACACCTTTCGTAAGATAGAACTCCGGTGAAAGGTGACTGTTCACCTTCACACACGCAGTACTTTCCGAATATAGCGAAGCAATGGCACGAATCAACCGGTTATTCACTCCATAAATTGATAGAACTTCCCATAATTTACCCCTGTCTACCCTATCATATGCCTTTTCCAAATCTACGAATGCACAGAAAAGCTTCTGATGTTTACTCAAAAGCTTCTCCGTAATCATCCGCAGAGCGAAGATCTGATCGGCACACCCCCTCCCATTCATAAAAGCCCCTTGTGCATCCCAAACTTTATTTTCAGTTATTGTTCTAACCCTTTCTACTAAAATTCTACTATATAATTTACCCACGTTGCTCAACAAGCTGATTGCACGATAGTTGCCACAGTCCAACCGGGAGCCCTTCCCCTTGTACAGAGGGCAGATAATGGCTTTCCTCCAGTCACCTGGGGTACGGCCTTCCGTCCAGCACAAGTTGAAAAGCTCCAGGCACCACTGCAGCGTCACTCGGCCGCCATACCTGATAAGCTCCGTTGCTACCCTATCGCAACCTGACGCTTTCCCATTTTTTGCTTTTTTTAGCGCATTCATAAGTTCATTCATACTGATTTGCTGACTCTCGTCACCCTGTCCATTTATACTTACTTGGCACAAACTGCCGCATCCATCCTTGGTTTCAAACAACTCTTCAAAATACTCTTTCCATCTCAGACCTATATCCTTTTCCTGTGTCAGCATACATCCATTTTTATCTTTCAAACAATTCACTTTCTCATCCTTCCCAGACCTTTTCCTTTTCACTTCCTTCCAAAAAAGCTTTAAATTGCCATTCACATTCGCACTTAATTTTTTACATTCATTATCCTCTAATTTTTTCTTTTTCAAGCTCACAAGTTTCTTTACTGCATTCTTCTCTTTCTTATAAATATCATACATAACTGTTTTGTCGGAGTCATTCTTCGCACAAACTACATTCTTCCACGCATTCTGTTTTTTATCCACAGCCGCTTTCACTTCTTTGTCCCACCATGCATCACCTTTTTTCCTACCCGTTTTAGATTCCCCACATACTTTAATCGCACTATTTACTAAAGATTGTTTTATAATTTCCCATTGTTCCTCTAAGCTATAATTGATTGATTCTAAGTTGTTCAAAGTGCTTTCAATTAATCTTACATATTCATCCTTACAATTATCCTCATTTAACTTTTCGATTCGTATCCTTTTGGAGCTTTCCACTTCTCTCGGTCTCGATCGCCAACCACGGAACAGATCAATTTTTGCAACTACAAGGAAATGGTCCGTCCCTAGTTCCGCACCTCGAAAAACCCGAGTATCCGTGGTCAAACCCCTCAGTCTAGAATCCACGCACACTAAATCAATCATACTTTTTTCATCCTTTCTTTGCCACGTGTATCTGTGGATCTTTTTGTGTGCAAAAAACGTGTTTGCAACAAAGAGATCCATTTCTAAACATAAATCCAGTATCCTATTTCCATTGTCGTTAACCCGTTCATCCCCATATGCACCCAGAACCCTTTCATAACCCAGTCTTCTAATACCGACCCACCCATTTAAATCACCCGCTAAAATTAATCTTTCGTTATCCCCTCGGTTTTCTGCAATATCACTAACGTTTTCCCAAAACTCATCCTTTTCAGCATCAGAGACGCCATCACAAGGAGCATATCCTATTACTAAGAAAATCCTCGTAATGCCTATTCTGAAACGGATCCAAATAAGCCTGGGACTAACAAATTTAAAATCTTTCATACATTCACTCATTCTTTTTGATAAAATAGCCCCAACACCTTGTTTCGCATGCTCCGACTCAGGCACACCAGACCACATAACATTCAACCCATTTTTATCAATCATACCACAGCCTTTCTTCTTTGTTTCATTCAGACATACAATATCCAGACCTTTATCATTCATAATATCAATAACTTCATTAATTTTAGCATCCATGCATCCCCTGATATTCCACACACCAAACCTACACTCGTCCGCTCTCCTCTTTGCGCCTCCCCTATTTGACACGACATGATGGGTGGCGAGCCTCACCGATGGTGGGATTGTCAAATTGGGGTTTACTTAGAGACTAATTACAAACTAAAAACATTCGTCATACCTCAAACTAAAAACTAACTATAACTACAATTGGCAACTAACCTGCTCAGGAGGTCAAGGTCAGGCATGTCAGGATAAAAGTACGGTGCGGCACGATGCGATATATGAAAACGAGAATCTAGCCGCCGATGTCTGTCAAACCACACACGCCGGATAGTTAACACAGACTAAACAAGAAAACCGATTTTAAAAAACACGATGCTATTCACGAGCAAGGCTACAAAAACACACGGTATAATTTACGAACAAAAAACGAATTCAAGATGGCCGGCACGATGCGATATATGAAAACGAGAATCTAGCCGCCGATGTCTGTCAAACCACACACGCCGGATAGTTAACACAGACTAAACAAGAAAACCGATTTTAAAAAACACGATGCTATTCACGAGCAAGGCTACAAAAACACACGGTATAATTTACGAACAAAAAACGAATTCAAGATGGCCGGCACGATGCGATATATGAAAACGAGAATCTAGCCGCCGATGTCTGTCAAACCACACACGCCGGATAGTTAACACAGACTAAACAAGAAAACCGATTTTAAAAAACACGATGCTATTCACGAGCAAGGCTACAAAAACACACGGTATAATTTACGAACAAAAAACGAATTCAAGATGGCCGGCACGATGCGATATATGAAAACGAGAATCTAGCCGCCGATGTCTGTCAAACCACACACGCCGGATAGTTAACACAGATGTCAAAATTTAAAATATTGCTAGATATATATACTTACCTATTTTAACTTCTCACATTAGACGAGTACACACTCTAACAAGGTGCTTAAATTGAATTTTTGTAAAAAAAATACTTTATTCATTTTATTTATGACTTGTTTTTTTTTTATTATGTACATTCTTAATTTTGTTTTAATTAGGTTTTGTTTATGTGCTGAATAGGATGGAGAGATATATTTACACTCATTTACCAATGTATCTATCTACATAATATAATATATTTCGTGTATGGCGAGTGCGTGTGCAAAAGACTAGGTGTACATATTTATCTTGTATTTTCTCATGTACCTACTGCCTTAAAGTTTATTGTTTCATTTATATGTGTTAAAAAAAAATATCTTTGCCATGTTAATAATTTACTCTATAAATCATTGTATTATGGATGTATAATCATTCGTGTATTTGTTTTCTTACTTTGAGCAGTATATCTTGTGTAATTTAGTTCCACATGTTCGCATCTTGTATTATCAGATTGTTAGTAATCACACTTTTTTTTTTTTCATGTTGTTTTTTTGTACATTTTTTGTACTAAGCATTTAAGTTGTGTTTTTTCTGTATTTTTTGTTTGTGCTTTGTTCTTTATTTTAATAACCTATAATTGTTTTCTTGTTCTTATTGTTAAATGTATTTTGTTAAAATTAATCAACTTGTCAATGGCACGAGATACTCTCGTTATATCGAGGGTGATTGCCATAATAAAGAAAAAAAAAAAAAAAAAAAAAAATTCTAAGGATAAATTCATTTTAATCGTAAAATTATGAATTTTATGCAAAGATATGTTTTACACGAAAAGGCTGTTATAATAAGTGGTTGGTGACCCAGCGGTTACAACGTCGGCCTCCGTACTGCGGACGCCGTGGTTCGATCCCAGGCGCCGACCATCCTCCTCCTTCACGACACAAGCCTTCGGCAGCCCACCGTGAAAGAGTCAAGGAGTGCATCTGTGTTCACTCTGAGTGAGCACAGATTCATTTATAAAAAAAAATATATATATACTATGAGTTCTGGGCTACCCTAGGTTAGCAGCTTTTTTTTTCTCCCACTCTCTATGTCATTATGTAGAATGTAATAATCCTTGTATTATTTTAAGCTATAGCTCATATTTTGTTTTATATAGAATCTTTAGTCTTAAACATTTGATGATGGAGGCGGTAGATTCAGAAAACCGGTTCTGTTTAAAAAAAATTTTACAAGATTATTCATTTTTATTATGGAAATCAAGAACATCAATATGCTAAGAAGAACTCTGGTAACTATGGTCAAAATTTTAACCGTAGGATATTTAGAATAAATATGCTTCTGGCGCGCCACAAGACAACGCGATGCAAAAGTTTGTTTATTGCTAAACGGCCGATTTTAATAAAAAACTACTAAAGAACACTTTAGCTAAAGGAACTTTCATATTTTAAAGTCTCCTTTAAGGAGGCGCGTTTCATAAAAAAATATTCACGTACTCACGCTTATTTCAGCTAAAGTTAGAAATGTCAAAAATGTGTTTGAAAGTTGGTAGGAGTGGGTAGTGTTACCATGGAAGTCTATGGAAAACATAGGTTGTTTACGAATATTTTCGCGTAATTCTGTTAATCTGTCAATTACATTTCTCAATAGAGCATCAATGTGCCGTTATTGTTGTTGATTCATTATTATGGTTTATTAGTAAATGAAATCTCTAAACAATAATATTCTTCCCGTCTTATAACGCAGTTTCTATTAGTTACACCACTTATTAATAATTATAATCGGATTAAGTATGAAATACATCAGTAAGTTGGCACCAAGTTTCTAGTATAAACTATGAGAATTCCATTGTTAATTTTTGTTTTTTTCTTTTCACGCTTCGTGCTGAGTGTGCAACTCCGCATAGCGTGATACTTCCTCCCACGTATTTATCGGAGAAGCTTTCTTTGCCAACTTTAAAGTGCATGTTGGCCGAGACACGTTTCATTCTGAGTAGACAGTGGACTAATGGAGAATTGTCTTTATTTCTGGAAAATTCAGTTCGGTTCGAACAGATGGTGTCGAACGAGAGTAGCTAGTGGTAGTAGTTCTCTTGAACTAACACTTAATTTTGTAGCTAGGTAGTTTTTGTTTATTTTTTCTCATGAACAAAATAACTGCACACAGACTGGCACAGTTCAGGACCCTACTTTAGAAAGCAGCTGAATTTGAAAGGAATTTTGTCAATTCACCATTGTTTTGTGAATATTTTTTACGTTTTTACTTCAATGGTGTTATCGCAGTCGCTCTCGGTGTATTAGGAAATCGTTCCCCCTTTTTAAATTAGAGTTTTTCCCTTCTTTTATGGTAAAAATGCCAACTTTATTTACCATCAAGGATTGAAACATCTCCTTCGATTCGTTCGAAGAAGATATTCTCAATTTTATTTGGCTGCGAGTTTAATAAGTACCGGGAATAAGTTTATTAGTAGCTCTTTTCATTTTATTTATCAGCTATCGCTGTGTAATTTTCCAGGTATTTCAGAATTTTGTATTTTTTTTTATGGAAAGAATTTTTATCTTAAAATAGTAAACATTTTTCCAGAAATTCTTTAACAACGAAGAGTAAAAAAATCTTACATTTTCCTGTTTCTCAGGACCTAAACAGTGCTCTTTTATTTCCCCATATATTCATATTATGCTTTTTATTATTTAGTACTAACTTTCCCGACAGACGTTGTCCTGTGATCATTAACTATGAATAGTGAATAAGAATTTAAAATAATGGTAAAAATGTGTTAACCATTGCATTCCGACCGATGCATCTGTTTTAAACCACGTATTTTCCATCCGAATCCCGGCAGTCGCACCAACTATTAAACAACTGAGAGTTTGTGTCAAACGACAATTATTTGATTTCAAAATTAGAATTATTCACTTTTCACGTTTTAATTTATAAAATAATGCGTTTCATATTAACAAATTAGAAAAAAGCTTGAAAATAAGTCAGGTAAATAAAAACTGTGTCTTTAGAATTTTTCACAAATGGCGTTGTAGTTTCGAAATTCGTCCCATTCTAATTTTAATATTATATTACCTATCTTATTATTTTAGGCTACGAATTTTCGATGTTTTATTAATAATCTGTTATCCGAAGCGGAGAAGAATCTAATACACCTAGCATCATAAAAATCTGTTCAGCCGATCACGGGTTATAAGTGTTCGAACTAACCCGACTTTCTTTGAATAATACTGAAGGCTTTTAATCTTATTTTGTTATATGGGCTGGGCAAGATTTTGTATTTACATATAGGTACCTTCTCGTGTGTCTACTTTCTCTCTTTAAGCTTCTTCATAGTTTGATTCTTTGCGATTTAATAATAATATGTGTACTTTTCTTATGTGAGAGCTCGTGTTCTGGATTGTTGTACAATAAGGGTGCGTTTACTCCAAACGAACATAGAGCCAGAGCTATAAACAGAGCATACTATATTTGTTGTTTAGATTGTATCCAACAAAACAACAACGAGCAAGAACTAATTAATGGGCGATGGCAGACTACGCGCGCCAGATTTTTGGTTCTTTCTGGTTGTTGTTTCCTTGGTGTACAATAAATATCAACGATCATGAATATATATTCTATTTCCAGCTTTGTGGTAAACGCACCTTTATTATAAAATTTATATAATGGTTCGTGCTCGCAGCTTTGGTCAGTACGCG
This sequence comes from Mystacides longicornis, assembly GCA_963576905.1. Lineage (NCBI taxonomy): Eukaryota > Metazoa > Arthropoda > Insecta > Trichoptera > Leptoceridae > Mystacides > Mystacides longicornis. The sequence goes on along the minus strand of OY756429.1, from coordinate 31,102,602 downwards.
ACATGAGCCGATCGAACGAGGCGTTTCCAACAACAATCATTTATAATGAATGAAATAAAACACAGTTGCATTTTCACAAAATTTGTATTGAATCTCGAGCGCATTGCCTCCGTATCTCCTTAAAAAAGTGGCATAATATTTTGAACAACAAAAATATTGTTCGTAGTTCACAAAGAAACTACAATTTTTTTTTCAGTATAACTTTCAATAATAACATACATGGTGACCTTTTCTACGATACAACTTCAACCTCGAAGCTATTCTAAAATTTACCTGTTAGTTTTTCGGATGACTCGTATTTCTCCATAATTGGGTTTTGCCTACAGTCGAATCACATGTCAAAATGATATCATATTATTTAAATCTGATATAATTATACGCTCAATCTGTTGAAAAATATTCTGTTTTACGATAAACCGTATATTGGAAATAGATATTTGATTGAAAAATAAATTTGACTTTAAAATGTATGAATAATATCTGATGATGTATTTACTTTTATATTTAACAAGCTTTCCCGACAGACGTTGTCCTGTGTTTAACTATGAATATTGAATTCGAATTTGTATAATGATGAATTATTTAATTAACATTTGACCAATTGACCATGTATATTCCATCCGCGTTCTGTCAATCGCCCCACCTATCTAACAACTGACAATTCATGTCAAAATTTCAAAATTGTATTAAAAATTGTATGGTAAAAAGTACTAATTTTCCTTTTTTTTTAAGGGGGTGTTTGCGCTCCGACCTGTAGTGGTCTATTTTGCTTCCCCTACTTGCTCATGGTGTTTCCCAATTAGAGCTTCCCCACTAATCCCAGACGCTTCAGGAAGTCCAGCATTAGGAGGGAATGAGAGGCGGAGTCCTCCACCTCTATCTTGTGTTTAACAAAACTTCTTGCTCTCGCATAAACTACTGCATCGCAGTCTGTAAGTAGGTGATGAGGCGTTTCTACACCTTCTTCGCAGAATCTACAGGTTCCATCATCTTCGAGTCCCAGCTTCCTCAGGTGTTCCCTAAGTCTGCAGTGGGATGGGGACTTAGTCCTACCATAGCTCTCTGGCTATACACAGCGGTAGTAAGACCGTCGATAACATATGCCTCGGTCGTTTGGTACAGAAAGACTGAGCAAAGAACGGCCATGGAAAAGCTAGACAGCCTACAAAGGACTGCATGCATCCTGGCAACGGGTGCCATGTCAACTACACCTGGAGCAGCACTCAATGCTATGCTGGGCCTGTTGCCGCTACACCTGCATGTGCGCATGCTAGCTGAATCGGCGATGTTAAGGCTAAATGCAACAGGTAAATACAACTGGATGTCCAGGACCTTGAGATCGACACAGGACTCAATAAATGAACATCCAATTCTAAACATGATATCAGATGTTATGACAACCAGTCATGACTTCAAGATGTACTATCAGGTCGAATTACCAGAAAGAAGCGACTGGCTAGAGGACAAGATTATCTTTGAAGGCCACTCGCTGATATGGTATACTGACGGATCCAAAAACAACCTCAGAGCAGGTAGTGGTATTTACGGAGAGAAGCCACGATACCAGGCGGCAATAAGCCTCGGTAGGCACCCCTCTGTCTTTCAAGCTGAGGTTTATGCCATACAAATATGCGCAATGATAAACCTTCAGAAAAACTATTCAGGACAAATAATCTACATCAATTCGGATAGTAAGGCCTCCCTACTGGCCTTGACATCGGCCTCAACCAATTCGAGGCTAGTGCAAAGCTGTAAAGATGTACTAAACACCTTAGGTAACAGAAATAAGGTAATATTGCGTTGGGTACCGGGACACGAAGGCATCGCAGGCAACGAAAAGGCCGACGAGCTAGCGAGGGCCGGAGCTGAGAGGAATTTTTATGGACCTGAACCATTCTTTGGTATTCCTCATAGCACTAAACGCAAAACTCTAGCGGACATTTACAATGAACGCTCTTTTAAACTCTGGACTGAAACCCAGGGACAAAAACATTCCAAGGCGTTAATTAATGCCTACAATCAAAAATCCGTAAGGGACCTATTATCCCTTAGCAGGAACAATCTATGCATCATCACAAGGTCCCTAACTGGTCACTGCAGGCTGAACAAGCATATGTGTACTATAGGGATACTGGACTCAGGCGTGTGCAGGATGTGCGGGGAATCACTCGAGACCCCAATGCACCTCCTATGCGAATGCCTACCAATGATGCATAACAGACACAGAAATCTGGGCAAATTCCTAATGTGCCCAGATGACATCAAAGAGTTGAACGCCAACAAAATCCTGCGCTTCCTCCTGGAGGCCGGGTTGAGCGATGAACTCTAGATACAGGGCCAGTCACAAAAGTTCCATTAAGGGACGCAGTGACGGCGGCCTCCATGGAGGCTGCAGGCTAGTATTCAAATAATAATAAGTCTGCAGTGACCCATTAAGAAATCTGTTTGGGTTTTAAGACCTATTTTACTTAGGCTTAAACATATTTTGGTTCTTCTGGAGTTAAACCCACCAAGAAGATCCTTGGATTGCCTTAGTGGACTGTGAAATGTGGTATCTGGAAAGATGAAAAGTGAGGTGAAAGTTTACATAAAAAAGGTCATTCCGAAAATTTTGGTATCCGGGGATTCGCCTTTTATTTATTTATTTATTTATTTATTTATTCATTTATACACGGCCATAGGCCATTAAAATATAATAACAAAACATGCAATAATAATATATAATCTATGTAAAATGTCCAGGTACGCGAAACACAACGAGGCACGCCGACACAACATCGCATCACTCACACATACCAATGTTCGGTAAGCAGGCTGGGTAGGCACCCGCACTGAATTAAATTTATTGTTTATGCGTAATGGGTGAACCATTGGCAACAAAAACACACCACGGACAATATAAAAATACTTTAAACATTGCAAAAAAGCGTTGCCAGGTTGGCTTCGCCCGTCTGAGATAAAATAATAATTAGCAATTTCAATTAATGTTAAAACAACAACACTTAGTTGATACTTCAAATAAAACAACATTGGTAATAAACAATATAAAAAATAATAACATTTTCACAAAAACATTCAAGCCATTAAAAATTAAAAAAAAATAACAACAAATTAAAAATACTTTTAGATTTTTTCGTCGCAGATTGTCATTCCGAGTAGCCCAAATGGCGATAAATCGCCCACGTAGGCAACACTGATTTCTATTAGACCCTGTTTGTCAGTGCTGCCCCCGGTGGCGTAAAAAGTAAAGAAAACAACCCATTGTCATCGCCCACTAATTTGTTATTGCTTGTTATTGTTTCCATGGTGTCCAATATCAACCGTATACTATGTTTCTAGATTCGGCTCTATGTTCTCTGCATGGACTCTTATTTTGGACTGAAAGAGGCTGTTTTTTTTAGTCTTGTTATTTTAGTTCATACTATTATTTTTACTTTACTGCATCGTGTTTCTTATTAGTTTAATTAGTACATGCATTGATTGGTTGGTTGCATGATGTAATTTGAAGAAGTAGGGTAGGGTCGCCAAATATCGTCACCTTTTTGTAAAAAATAGGTAGAAAAAAAACAATGATAGATAAATTGATAAAACAATCGACAAACATTAGTTCAAACATTTCTTTATTCATATTAACTTTCAAAACTTTGTTAACTTTAATTAAAATAGTATAATTTTAGCTTTTTAAAAAAAGTACAAATTTTTAAGAAAAAAAATTGGGCTCCTAATTTCGCCCCCCCGGGGACGATATTAGGAGCCCAAAAGTAAGTATAAGAATTTTTATAAAACCTTAAACATACTGAAAATAAGTGATATAAATATATATCTTTTTTAAAAATCTTTCATTTGAATAAGTGCGGTATATTGTCATTTTTTAAAAGAATGAAACTTATCAAGAAAAACTCAACATCAACGGTTTTTTATTTTTTTAAATATCTTTTCCTAGAAGCGTTGTATCGCTGTCATTTTTTTCTAGTAGTCAACTGAGGTAATTGATATTCGATTCCAGCTATCAAAACTATATGGCGTTGCTTGTACTAAAAGATTCGTCGGGGGGCGAAAATAGGCTCGGGGACGAAATTTGGCGACTTACCCTTACTACCCCAGAACAGACGTTGTCTAGTGGGGTATTGATTCCAATAATTGTATGTATTTCTGATTGTTGTCCTTGTATTGATAATGGAAATAAATAAATAAGATTAATAAAATGTTCGTTTAGTGTAAACTTACACTAAATCAACATTTAATCATTTGATTATGGAGGGGGTAGTATATGTTACAATACAGAACTGATTTCCACCCTTGACAATAATAGTTACAAACGATATAATAATATAGTCTCATTATAGATATACTTACATATATGGTGACATTATGTAAAAGAATAATTGCAGTAAGTATGAAGTACGTGTTAGGGCCATTAACTGCTAATATTCTTGATCTCCTCTGATCAACCAATTTATGGAAACTGCTGTCGTTGCAGTTCAAGGCATGTAATTGCATATCTGTTTATTTGTAACATTTCCTTTTCTCTTGATTTAATCCCCTAAAGAGCTTGTTTGCACCATTGAATCGCCTGCAGTGTGAGGAGGCGCCGGAGGGCGGACTAACTCCCGTACGCTTTTTGATGTGGAGGTTTTGTTTCTCTGAACGAAAGCCGCTTATGACGTTCTAATACTGTTTACCGTTATTAATGTAAGAGTTATAAGGTGAAACAGATGAAACACGCCCCGGCTCATTACCATAGCCACATTCACAAAGTCAATGCCTATTTCTCCACAATAGGTATGGACTTAGTGAATGTGGCTATGGAGGGAGCTTATAAAGTTTAACTTTTACATCAGGGGTGGCCAAACTTCCATACCCCTTGATCTACTTTTTAACGGAATTGTGTCCGTGATCGACTTCGATTCGTCTCGAATAGGTGTCGGTGTGTTCCTCGCATGTGCCCTGTCCCTGCTTCTTTTGTCCGTAACGCTGTTTCTTATATCTAATTCTTGATGATTTCTTTTTGACTATGTTGCCGAATAATCCTACCGCTCGTTTATTTCAGATCGCAGGCAGTCTTTCTACGTGTATCTAAGTTTTTTTTTCTACGTAACTTTTTAAAGTCATCATCAACAGCCTTCACTCGTTCAGAATTGGACATAGGACTCCCTTCCCGACTTCCACGATTCCCCCACTCTTGCCGTTCTGTGCCATTGATTGCCGGTCGTGTTTATTTATTTAATAAAGACACCAACAGAACACTGAACAACACAAACAAACAAAAAACTAGAAACAAATACATAGAATCTCCAGTGCTCCAATAACAGGTATCTACCGCATAGCTATTTTGCATAGTTAGGTGGGTATAATCAACGTCTGAAAGCTGCTTAGGTACTTACTTAAAAAAAATAAAAAATATATGCATACCTAAACATGTCTATTTATATACATTGGTGTATTCTCAAAAGAAAAAAAAAGAACTAAAACGATTATTTAAAAATAAAAAAGGAGGAAAAAATAGAGCCGATAAAAATATAGATCTTGGCCCAATCGTATGACCACCTCAGCTGTGGCATACCTGGGTTTCTATCACCAGTTCTTGGTCTCCACTCTAGGGTTTTCTTGGTTCATCTATCATCGATTGTTCTTTCTATATGGCCGGCCCACTTTAGTGACGCTATTTTATAAGTCACATCGGCAACTTTGATCCTTTTTCTAATCCATTCATTTGGCTTCCTGTCTGTCAGACTAACATGTTTAACATCCTTCTCTCCATCGCTCGTTGTGTTACTTGGACTTTTTGTATTGACCGTTTCGTAAAGGTGGTAGTTTCAAAATCATAATATGTCAATACTGGAAGGATGCGCATATCAAATACTTGAGGTGGTTTTGCTTTTCTTGAGGTGGTTTTGCTTTTCTTGAGGTGGTTTTGCTTTTATTGAGGTCGTTTTGCTTTTCTTGAGGTGGTTTTGCTTTTCTTGAGGTGGTTTTGCGAATAGTTTGGACTTGAGTATATGGGACAGTTTACCAAAAGCAGCACATGCCAAGCTTCTTAAGCGTTTAATTTCTAATTATGTCTAGATTCTTGTGACCTTTTTTCAGGACTAGATCTTACAGAAAAAATAACTACTAATGACTCTAATAATTTTAATATTAAATTTCTACTTTTTGCATACATGGGATTTTTCGACATGTTGAACATGTTGAGAATTCTCATGATTAGGAGTTTCGGAGACAAACATTACCACCTAATGGCGAACGTTGTTAACGCAAAGTGATCACACTAATGCAGTGGGTTCCTAGGGAACGGTCTATCGTCTGACAAGACGGCGTCTTTCAAAATTATATGACAATGTTTTTCGTTACTACGGAAACAATATTGACAACGTTCTCAACTGACATATTCACCGCTGTTAAAAGTAGCGGCGTATCCGTAGGAAAACAACCCATAAGCCAGCCTTCGAAATAACAGTAGAAGACGGTCGTAAGCCCGTAGTGGTTTGTTCCATTTAAAAATCGAACATTAGTCATGAATTATTAGAGTCATTAGTTGTTATTTTTTCGTTTAATTTCTATTCTCAAAACATCGACAGTTGTTGATATCGGTCATGTTGCAGTAGAAATCAAATTGGCGTCTGTGTTTTTTTTTAAATTACGAACGACCAGGAATAGCTCGGAGTTGGCCACCTCTGTTTTATACTATATTTTTTCTTCGTTCAATAGCCCCGGGTCGGACGACGTATAATATATAAAAGAGAGCCTTCGGTCGGATGGAATAGGCAGGTGAAAGTTCATTGATAGCGGACACTATTAACTGTTATTGTATGTAGTCGGGGCTGTAAAGCCGGGATATTTTTAGGTCCACCCTCTTTATTCCTCTGTGATATTGAAAGTATTTTTCTCTACATACAATCTTATAGATACCAGTTTACCGTTACAGATAAACTGGCGTACCGGTTGATTTATATTGACCATGATACAAACTATACAGGTGAATGTGGTTTTTGTATGCAAGCAATCGCACTAACCCTACATTATTATTTTTTATTATTTATTCATGATACAACGATATGTCACTCAGCATAACAGTAAATACATTTTCGCTGAGCGCCATGAAACAGTTTTGTACAAATTACGCAATGATTAACAACACATCACCAGAACAAAAAAAAACAAAACAAAATGACAAATACATACTCCAATTCACGGAGATAATAAGCTCTTAAATTATGATTTCCAAAACATTAACAAATTCATTACATGTTATATTGAATATATCTACAGATTGCGGTAACTGGTTGAAAATTTCTATCACTCTATTAATGGCAGAGTGGTGAATCATATTATTTGTTCTGCCTGTCGGTGGATAAAATAGTTCGCGATATCCAAACCTGCCATAGGAATCTGGTACGTAGAGATTAATTTTTTCTAAGACGTCAGGGTTATGAATGATACCATGCAGTAACTTGTAGAAGTGCCTGCAAAGGTATTCACCTCTGCGCTTCTCCAATGTCGCCATTCCGAGGCACCCGTACACAAAAAGTGTTGGATACAAATATGGATAGTATCGCTTATATTGCTTCTAATATAATACAATCACAAGCATAATATGAGTTATACAGTAAGAAATTATAATCTAATTATACAGATACCTCCCCAATCAGTAGGTATTGATAACTAGTATTAGGGGAGTAAGGATATTATTTCGATTCAGTATTTTGGTATTAACTTTAAAAGCATGTATTTTATATTATAGATTCTCAAAAAATGATAATTTCTTTATAACACAATAACTCATCTTTGATTTCATTCTAAACTACGTTTGTATCTTTTCTGTAAGTACATAATATAATGTTATTCTCAACAAACTGTAGGATTCGAGTCGGAATGTGTGAACTCGGCTGTCGCACCCCCGCACAAGAATAAGATATCCAGTGCAATTTACAATCTCGGAAGTCTGTGCTCGTAAACTCAACGGCGGATTTTATTGGCAATCGAAAGTTGGAATGGAAATCGCCAATTCCCATTCGCAAACTTTTACTGACGTCATTGCGGGCGGATCGTTGTTTTGTTTCTCAAATGTTAATGCAATGGTTGTCTAGAAAAGTGGACCCCCGGCGGCCGTTTTACAAATAAAAATCTACAATATTTCATACTAACTAATATTGCAAAAGTTTTTGAATTTTTCCTTTTTACTTAGTTAATACATTTTTTTTTCAATTTACAGCTGTATCCAAGTTATGCTTATTGACACTAAACGTCAGGATTGCACTGGCTCTTTCCCGCTTTCATATTTATTCAGCTTTTGCCAGTCGCATTTATTACAGTTTTACAGAAAAGAATTAATACAAATAAGAAAGAGAGTAGGTTTGATTTTCCTGCTTGTAGCTCGACGGTCAGCATGCGGCCCGCGTTTTACAGGATGAGCACTGATGATCTAACAGAGTAGATTTTTTAAGCTTTAAACATAATAAAGTTTTTGTTGTTAGATGCACTTTCAGAGGTTTTGCACGGCCTTGCGGAGAATAATATCTGACAGTACATTTATATTTTCAGCGTGATGTGAAAATACACATCTAAATCATTACGTAGATTATTTCAGTTACCTTCAGACACTTGATGGCGCCATAATATTATTACCATATCCATTTTTTCATTCATCAGTCATTTTAAATTCGAACTTGTGTTGGTTGCTATAATAATAAACTTGAAAAGATCCTTAGAGTGGATGTTTTTTCAAGTCTTCTTTCAAGTTTTTGTAACTTTTGGAGTGGCTGCTGTCTGTAGATGGAAGCAAGGGGGGGAGGGGGGTTGAGCGTTTTTCCCCCTGGTGCCACCACCTACATGCCAGTTTCAATTTGTGTATTTATCACAACTGATGCAGCGCATCCATCTACCAACTTTCAGAAAGTTCTTCACTGAGAAATAGCGAAAGCGCATTTTACAAATCCACGGATGTACTTCAGTATACCTGTATTTAAGTTTTATTATTACATCGAACCATCGTTGCATGGTTCTTGGTATTTTCCCGTAAGCCTAGCTGAGTGGATAAAGAAAATCTAAACGGCTATAATTTTACTAGCGACAGGAGTCTCAACAATTAAAATTTCAATTTTACTTACTAACATTGCAAACGTTTTTGAATTTTAACTTTTCTACTAAGTTCATACATTTTATTTCAGTGGGCATCTTGTTTACTGCGGTATGGGGCCGTCCATTAATCACGTGATGTTTTTTTGCAACTTTTTAGACCTCCCCCCTCCCCCCTGGTGATATTTCAGAATACCCCCCCCCCCTCCCACCGAAAATCACGTGTCTTTTTTAGTACAAAGAATTACGAAACTTGTGCTTTTAATTTACGTAAATTTTTTAAATTTCTGAAAGTTCAACTGTGTTTCAAATTCATCAGAAAAAATAAATGCACGTGATTTACTCACTAGACCCCCCTCCCCCTGCGTGATTTTTTCCAGACCCCCCTCCACCCCCTTTTAGAATCACGGGATTAATGAACGCCCTCTATCCAAAATACGAAAAGCGTCAAGATGAGACAGGCCCTCTCTCGCTTTCATTACTTTAATGTCAGTGAAAGAGATACATAAAATAATGGTTTGTACTCGTCTGTAATAATACGGCTTTCGTTGTGTTACTGCCGCTTTTTATTTCTAGGAAAACGAACCATTGAAGAAGGGCATTGGCAGAATATTTACGATTTTTTTGTTCAATTTGATAAGCAGATTTTGGTCTACGTTATCGAGTTTATAATTGGTGTTTAATAGTAACTTCGGTACATCGCTTATATTTTGATAATATCTGCTTATATAAAATCCTATTCCTATAGAAACTGAAAGTTTTTATACATACCTGCATACTCCCTTTAAACCCCACTAAGGGCCATAGGGAGACAAGGAAAGTTCTCCATTGCACTCGATCTTGCTTAATGTTTATGATCTTCGCCCACACTATGTCCAAATCCCTCGGCTTTGCTTCGAAGAGGGTCTTCCATGTATTCGGGACTGTGATGGTAGCAATAAAAGCGCTCTACTCAGCCAACTGTCATTCGGCATCCTTAACACAATAAGTCCCACCAAATCCATCTCCTCTCAGCAATGGTGAATGTGTTGGGCCTGCAATTGGTGCGTATGTTTGTATGATATCCTCTAAAAATGGATGTACATCATATGACATTTGTTGTTTTTCCGCCATGGTCTTCAAGAGCGACGATATATAATGTTGCATTTACACCAAACGAACAAACACTCAGAGCTTGAAAATAGAGTATATTTTCCTAATCGTTGATTATGGTCACCAAGGAAATAATAACCAGAAAGAAATGTCATCGTCTACTAATAAGTTGTTGTTTCCAAGATGACCAGTATCAACGATTAGAAAAATATACTCTATTTTCAAGCTCTAGGTCTTTGTTCGTTTGGTATAAATGCACCTTTAGGCAGTGATAATATGTTATAGTACTGCTTTTAGGTACAAAAATGTGTATTGTTTAGGTAAGCACGTAGGTACTCTTTAGAGTTATGCGAAATATTTCTCCCCTCGACTTTTATATTTTAGACAGACGCCTACCTCTATGAACCGTACCATACCGGCTAAAAGTAACTTATACCCTGGTTGGTATATCTCTTTAATGAAGTGATGAAACTTAGTAAACACGTTGCTCGACTCGAATTCTTTAGTATATTATGTAGTATGTTTTTAAATGGTATTTTCCAGTTCTTTACAGTGCATATTAATTGAGTTTTATGTTTTGCAACGTTAATGGGAGGTTTTCAAGGGAGCTTCCGACAATACACACTAGGTGGCAGCGCTTCTAATCCGGTCTATTGTCAAATTATGACAGCTGTCAAACATACCATCTAGCATTGACTGATGAATATTATGCTAATATATCTCCTCTCTTTTTTGTTTTCTCAATTTAACGTTTTAATTATTGATGATTGCAAAAGTGGCTTTTTCTAGGAGGTAAACCATAGTGTGTCCTTTTACGCTACACACAAACAAGAGCACTAGGTATGTATTTGTCTTCAAGGGTAGATTTGCTGTACTGTTTTTTGAGAATTAGTCTCAGTGGTGCTGTTCTGTATCTTCTTGTTTTATTGTTTTCTGTTACGGTATTTTATCATTTGTATTTAGGTAGGTATATAAAAAATAAAATAAGATAAAAATTATTTTATTTGTAATAGTATGTAAAAAAAATGTACAATGATTATTCTAAACATATGGTTGAGGTCATAATATTTAGTATCCGAAAGGTGAAAATTCGCTAAAAGGGAAGTAACCCAAGTGGCTACCTGTCGCCTTTTAGATTTTTTCGTCGCATATTCTCGTTCCAAATAGCCCAATTAGAAGTAAATCGCCCCCTTTGGCAACACTGAATTTGACAATAAACCGGATTAGCAAGGGCGCCTCTAGCGGCACAAAATGGAAAATAAACATCCCATTATTATTGATAGTGGTCGACCAGTGCTCGAAATTCGACCATAAATTATTTAAACTATGAGTTTGTCAATTTTTGAGGTTCCATTGTCAAGACTGAGCGAACGCTTTTTTTTAATTTTCTTTAAAAAAAATGAAATGGATTCGTCAAATTTAAAATGTTGATATTATGTACAATTTTTTTCTATTATTATTAAAGACAAACAATGATTATTATATATTCTCAATTTGACCACAGATAAACAAAAGAATATATGCGTCTGTGCCAATGTCAAATATATCATAGTGTGTGAGTATCAAATACATAACATTATAGTAGTGTTTGTAATTGAATTAATCTATTTTTATGCATTACTAGCTTTCCCGACAGACGTTGTCCTGTAGTCCAAAGGCGGCCCGTTCATATGTCCACTGCACCCCAAGAAAGAAAATACATAATTAATGCGATTGATTTAAACAAATAAAATAATAACATTAAAATATTTCTAAAACATCCATATTTCTTGTAGTTTGTGTGTCTGGGTGTGTTTGTGTATTCATTTTAACTTAATTTAATTAAAAAAAAAAAAATAAAAATAAAATTAAAAAAAAATGGAAAAGAGTTGACATTGGTATGGGATGTGTTACACATATTGATATTTTCTCATTCTTAAGTTACCTCTCCAAAACACGAGTTTTTACTCACATTGGAGAGAAATCATTCAATGATTTATATTGCCTTATTTATTTGTAAATTGTAAATTACCTTAATTTGTAAACTTGATTTTTTTTCTGTGAAATAAATGATTTTAATTATTATTATTTCATTCGTATTCAAAGCTCAGGCGGGAACAGCGTGAGAATATATACGCGCGCACATATTCTACCTCGCCCTTGAAGTACCGATACTGCGTGTGTTTTGAATGTTCCCGATAATTTTGTTGACTTTGTATGAAAATTTACTAAAAAGCTCGAAACGGTATGGTGGAGTAAGTGGGATGGGCTACTGTAAAAGCGGCATTCTCGTATGCGAGAATGAAAGGGAACAACCATCATAGATCGCGTTGGCGCGTCTTTGACAATGGTTCCATACTTTTTATATCATTTCTTACCCATTTTTTTTTCAACTTATTAGTTATTCTGTTATCCGGAGCGGAGAAGATAAATCAAATATCGGAAAAAACTGTTCAGCCGATCTCGAGTTATAAGTGTTGGTACTAACCCGACTTTCATTTATATTAAAGATTTAAAAAAATATTTTAGCATTCGTCACTCTGTATAAACTATAAATGTGCGAAATTTCATACTCCGTTAATACTCAGTGCGCGCGATTTTCGTAAAAATGGTCACAGTGTTTTTGCTTGACGTATTACCTAATACTTATGTATGTAGATTATTACATTTTGTTATTATTAGGTACGCATATACTTAAAAATAAAACTTTGTAACATTCTGTTGTAAAGTGTACATAAGTATATTATACCATTATTCGAAACTGGATTACTTATGTTAGAAATGAGGTAGGTTTTACTTCTATGAGAATCGATTCCGATTCCAAAATCGATGAAATTTACTGCAAAGCTATTTTCTAGGATCGACCTGCTATTATCTATCTTCCTTTCCTTTCTTTCTTTTCCAAATAAGTCATTTTGGTTACTCGGGCTTATGAGTTCTTCTATTATGTCTTGTTATAATATAAGCGAAAGCGAATCACAATAAAAATTGCAAACAAAAACAAACACACTGTAAAAGTTTTTTGTGAGTATTCGATTGCTTTTGTAGGTAAACAAAAAGTATGAAATATATTTTCGTTTTCGTAGTTAATTACGTACATTGCCTTCTTTCCGCCCTCTCTCTCCGTTAAATCGACGAAAGAATCAAAGACCTCCAATTAATGAGATTTGTAAGAGAGACCAACTAATTACAAGTTCGATCCGCCCGAATAAAAGTTTTCCCCTTCGGCTCATTTTTTTTTATATATATATGTATACTATCTCATCCGCGTCAATATCATTTCGCCGATTAGTTTCCCCCTTTTTTAATAGGATTCCAGGAGGAGACATTTCGAAGATCCGTTGGGAAAATAAAATAAACTTGCTATTAGGTGAACTCACGTTTATATTGTATACTTACTTTAATTCCGATGGCCCTACAACTCCTGCAGAGATTTAAATGAAAATACAGTGGCCCTTTCACAAAATTAAATTGATTTACGCTGGACAAATGCGCTCGAGATTTAGTATGACTTTTTTTAGGTTAATGTACGCGACAAGGGGCGATTCATTCGAAAAATAGAAATGTTTACATACTTACAAATACTACGAAATAGTTCTATTTATAACTCTTCAACTTACTATTTATTGCTTACGTACATACGTTGGTACTTCATATTATAAAAGGTGGACTTTAATGGTTAAAGTGAGTTGTGTCAATTCATCATGCAGCACTGTAAGAAGTTTACTTGTTAAGCTTTGATTTCCTAGGGCACCTGTGCCGTTGTAATGTAGTCGTAACATCACGGACTCATGGGTTATGCTTCGTTATCCTTCGTTACTTCAAACGCCATATTCAAAACATTATTTTATCTCTTTCAGTGACAGAACAATGATGAAAGCGGAAAATATACAGTGTAATCTTGTCGTTTAGTGTCAATTAACGTATCTTGTATACCGCACTTATCAAGATGCCCACAGAAATATAATATTTGAACATAGTAAAAAGTAATATGTAACAAGAATTCACTACTGATGTGCGATTTTTAAATGGAACAAACCACTCCCGTAGTGGTTTGTTCCATTACGGTCGTCTTCTACTGTTATTTCGAAAACTGGCTTAGTGTGATAACTTTTCGTTAATAACGTTCGCCATTATGTGGTAATGTTAAAGTCTCCGAAACTCCTAATCATGAGAATTCTCAACATGTTGAAAAATCTCATGTATGCAATAAGTAGATATTTAATTATTATTAATGAAATATAGTGATAAAAGTTGGAGATTATTGAGAACAAGAGATCAACCAAATTTAAAGACTGCGACTGCTCCAATTTATTTGGCGCCAGGATATGACTATATCCATTTTTGTAAATGTCTCATCTTTATTGCCTTTGTTGGAGCGTTCTAAGTACGTCTAGATTCTTGTGACCATTTTTCAGGACTAGATCTTAACGAATATGTAACAACAAAAAATTTAAGAATTCACTACGGGCTTACGACCGTCTTCTACTGTTATCTCGAAGGCTGGCTTAGTGTGATCAATGTTTGCCTTAAGGTAAAAAGTTAAATTCAAAAACTTTTGTAATATAATTTGACAATATCGAAAATTAGATTTTTCTTTGTACAACGGCCGCTTGATTGGCTTTCCACTTTTCGGGTAGACCATTTAAGTAAACAATAACGGTGATAATTTCCGCTATCGACGAAACCGTATCGTTTGGTTTACATTCAACGTTCAATATGGCAATTTCGATTTTCTAGTTTATTTGTGTTTTGTTGTAATATGCGATTCAATTTGTGCACTTATCGCAAAGGTGATTTGACCGGCGTTTTTAAATGTTATAAATAAAACTGCTGTATTACCACCGATGTATGTCGACCCCACTTTTCTAGGAAAACAGATCTCAATGTTCCTCCGTCACAGCCATGACCGCTTTTAATTCCAGGCGTTCGCTTTGAATAACAACTATTTAATAATAGGTTGCCTTAGAATAGCTTCATTACATCGGACGGTAATGCTCTTTAAAGTTACTTTTTTTAATATTAAGTATCGTTAATAATAATGTGTGTCGTTAGCTTTATAATGCAATGGTTTTCTAGAAAAATAGACCCGATATTTTACGGTCGTAATGCATTGAATAAACTAATTAAATTTTAGTGGGTTTCTTGTTCACTGCGGTATGCAAGCTACGCGCAATGAGACTACAGATACGTTTTACACTGTCTCTTTAAGAAGCGAAAGAAGTGTGCACTTCTTTCTCTGCTTACACCTTTAGGGACTCTGCGTGATGGGAATCCAACTAAATATATTGAAAAAGAAACTGACTAAAATTGTAACTTTATATTAACCTAACGTAATATTATTGGAGCTATGGAGATTCAATGTTTTTGTTTTATATGTGCTGTTCAGAGTTCTGTTGGTTTCTCTAAGGGTGCATTTAAACCAAGCCAACATAGAGTTATAGCTGGATGTAGAGTATATATTCTTGATCGTTGACATGGACACTAATCTGTCACCGCTCATTTATTAGTTCTTGCTCATTATTGTTTCCATGGTGTCCAATATCAACCATAAGGGAAAGTATGCTCTGTTTCTACATTCGGCTATATGTTAGTTTGGTGTAAACACACGCTTATGTTATGTAATCGGATGTAATACGTTCGGAATTGGTAGTGCACTAGACTCGATAAGTTTCTCAAGAATTTTCAGCTACCTGTATAGAACCTCTTGTGCTCCTCGGTTTGTCTCCGTGTTCCCTATTCCGCACACAGTGATACTTACTGTATGTATTAACGAAACCATGAAACTTTAACCGTGCAACATATTGCTCTTATAGATTCGTGTTTCGGATACGTTTTAGGCTCTTGTATTCCTTTGGGTTCCCTTTGTTCAATATCCGTAATCCGACCATTAAATATTCAACGCTGTAGTCTTACAACTTGTCGGGATGTAGGGTTCATTATAGCGTAACAACCGTTCGTATAATGGACTCCGTATTCATAAATAGTTGACATAGTGCTAATGTACATAATATCTACATTTACATTTCGGCGGGCCAAAATTGTTGCCTCGTAATAATAATTTTACTACGAATCAGAATTACACAATTATTGAAGACCTCTTTCGTCTTTAATTTTCAACCAACCTGTTTCTTATGAAAAGCGAACTCTTAATTGAACGGCTGTTATACAAAGAAAAGTATAAATTTCAATATTTCATATTTTTTACTGCGGTATCCAAGCTACGCTTAGTGATACTTAACGTCAATCTTACACTGTCTTTTTCGCGCTTTCATTATTTAACACGCAGTAAAAGAGATAAATATACAGTGACTAGCTAATACCCGTCTTGCTTTACGTTTTTAATTCCGATTGTCAGATCGGTAGGTAATTAAACAGGTTCTAGTCTAGCTTCTCATTGCTTAACAGACCTCTATAACTGACATAAGCACAGAAAAAGAAGAATTACACTTTCACAATTCATAAAAAGAGAGAAGAATGACAATTTAAATGTTTATAAAAAAGAAAGCAGAAAAATTATAGTCTACCGCTCGCTTGGAAAAAAACAGCATGTATCCATCTCACACTTGATTCAATTTCACTGTTTAAACGAAGGGTAAAAAAATACTATAATAATAATATTATACGAACCTACCTACATAATATGTAAGTTTTACTCTCACTATAGTTTAAGTCTTAACTACATTCCCTACACCCTCTATGTGTGGAATGTTACAAATTTTATGTGAAATGACTAATGGTAACGGCAGCTGATTTACCGACCTCAAATGTCAATCGAAACGTAATCCGAAAATGTACATTCATTTCAATGTTTATAAAATGTGTTTCATGTGGTTTGAATTACATTTAATTTTATTTCAAACCAATTTTGAATCTTTTAAATACGTTTTTATTCAGTCAAACTTCGGTTCCATGCAACATTCACATGAGTAATTTTGTTTGCAAAATATGGTCATCTGTGTATACGGTGACTTTACTATGAAGATTTCATTATTTTAGAAATTTATTAATAACTTAAAATATTTTTAATGAAATGGAAATATTTGTATTTAAGATTACCACAAATGTATTTGGTAACAACTGCGAAGAAAAAAATCTAACGCAGAACCTACGGTTTTAGCGTGATGCCAAAAAACGTGCTTTGATTTTGATGATCTTCTATGAAGTTGAAATGCGAAAAAAAAATCCGTATTTGTACTCTTCTAACATCCAGTAAAGTCAAAGGGGTGTAATATATTTCCTTCTCTCCTATAATAAGCTCCATGAACTCAACGTAACAAATAAGCCAAATTACACGAATAGAGCTTTAAGCGTTGCTGGACCAAAATCATGGAATTCACTTCCCGTAAATATCAGAAGCTGCGAGAACTTAGACGAGTTTAAGAAGGCATTAAAAACATTCTTGTTCCAAAAATCATATCCAGGTTATCCTTCATCTTGAATAATAATAATTATTGTATGTCTCATAATATGCACGATTGTCTATGAAATTTGATAATATTATTGAATCCATTAATGTTAATGTAAATTTTGCCTTTGTATAGTTTGTACAGCGCCCTTGAGGTGACCTCTAGGCCACAAAACGGCGCTCTTAATATAAGTTATCTTAGTATTATTATTATTATTATTCTCTCTCTTTGGTCTAGGGACAATCGTGGCCTTTTTAACAATAACCATTCCTTCCTTTAGGTAGAAAATAATTTGTCATATTCATAAAAAAGATTGACAACTTATTCAAACAAGGAATCAATCTTCAATAAGAACACAAAATGGCCCTTTTTATAAATTTCCTATTTTTAGTGAACAAATTTAAAACGGGACACAAGTTGTTGAAATACAATATTTATGTATTTCAATTTAAAATATTATAAGGTTAATAATCGAGAAAGATTTAACTCAGTTAATTTTCTTAGCACTATTCGAGCTGCTTCAACAGCCTTTTAGCATAATAACGGTCATATTTTTAAATTTTCAACCGCGGAAGGACAATACCGAGACCAACGCAGGTTCGTCAAAGACTGAAGTGTGGTTTGTCACACCTTTGAAATTTGTAGTAGGTACCTCTTCGTGTTCACTTATTTTGACTCGATTGCGTATCTATACTTTAACATATCACTGGAAATATATAATGTTTTGTACTTACCTATGTCAAAGAATATCGTAGTTTCAAGGCCTCTTTCTTTTGTAGAAAAACAAAGCATTACCTATGACACCAAGGGCGGATCCAGGGGGGGGGTTAGGGGGGTCATGACCCCCCCCTAGGCTATGTAATCTCAAGTAGGGTAGTGATATTTATTAATAAAATCTTTATTTTGCTAGCATAATTATAATTTCATGTGGGCCATGACCCCCCCCTGGAGCAAAAGTACCATATAACAAATTTAGGAAATGACCTTTTTTTTTAGGAAAAGTGTAGTTTCCAGATACCAAATTTTGAAAATAAATTTTGAAAATAAATTTTGAAAATGACCTTTTTTTTTAGGAAAAGTGTAATTTCCGGATACCAAATTTTTAAGATGACCTTTTTTTTTACTTTGTGACCCCCCCTGGTGCCAAGGCTGGATCCGCCCTTGTATGACACCCTATCCTTTATAGGTAGAGGGAACGGATCTGATGAAAAATCACGGAGTATTGAACATGCACCTTCCTCTAAGTATATAGAAACCTTTTTTCATTGTTTGATCCGGCCATATTTTTAGAAAATCTGTGAGTATTTGTAATGA